>BPLT01000015.1:1200000-2400000 GCA_019656295.1 Rhododendron mucronatum var. ripense
GCCCTCGACCACATCCACCTTCTCCGGATCACCATCCAAAATCACACAGTCATCGTCCAAACCTTCCGCCGCCGACCTCTCCTTAGTGTTTAGCAAACCGCCTCCCCTTCTCTCGTCCTCCTCTTCAAGAAGCTCCGATATCCAGTCGTAATCATCGTCGTCGCCTCCTTCGTCTGAACTTATATCGACTACCAAAGGCCCCGAATCCATCACAAATCACTCCCCTAGGGTTTTGAATCCTTCATGTGCTCTCCGAGGGATGAAACCGATGGTCTGCATGCGGAAAAAATCAAAGGGTTTTCGGTCTGAAACAGCGACCGATGGTCGCCTGTGGAATGAATTCCAATCGAGTTTCTGGAGGAAAATGGGCCACGGCTTACGGCCCTATTTGAAACTTGACGGGGAAAAAGGAAAGTGAGTAGAAATTTCAAAACAGGAAAATTCTTCCCTTATTTGGGTTTGGGAGGGAATAATGTCAGATTGTGTCAGTCAAAAGAAGACGATGCAGAGACTCCTACAAGAGATTTTTATACAGTTTATTTTATTTTATTTTTTACGAAAAAGTATATTCATTCGTCAAGTAATACGGCATCGGCAGGAATAATCTCGATAACAGATCAGGTCATACGGTAAATACAGATTTTCATTGAAAAATAAAGACACAGAGACACAATACATGAAAAGATTAAGAGACGAAATAAGTGTCTAGTGCCTATGCGCGAGCCATCGCTCGCTTCTTCACACTGTGAACATGGATCGGCTAACGTGGAGCTAGTACCGAGACATCAACATCTCGGGATGGCGGAACTTTATATCAAAGATAACATTAAACCTAAACGATTTTAGTCGTCCGTTTCGATATTGAATGGCTCAAATTTAAATTATTTTTATTAACATCCAAACCGTCTAAAACATTTTTGAACGATCGTGATTGACTTCTTAAACACTTTTTCACGGAAAACTCCGTGAGAAAAGTTTTTCCCCACCCACAGATGAGTAGCCTAATGCATCAATGTCATGGATTTTTTTGTCTTTGGTCCAATAATACTGCGAATCGAGATGTCAATCCGTGATGCATTAATTTTTTTGGGTAAACAAGTGATGCATTGGTTTGTCTTTGGTTCTGTCAATAATGAACCATGGACGTGTTCATACGGGTGTGGGGTCGGATCACATTCCAGTGTTGAATGGTCTATTTTTGTCCAATTTACGGCTAGGATTTTGTTTTATAATTCTCATCGAGATCTATTAAATTCTGAAGGAAAAAAAAAATTAAAAATTTATTTTCGTAAATCTATTATTTTAAAATTTGAAATAAAATTTTATTTTTTAAGTACTTATTTGAGAAAATGAAATGGGCACTCTCCTGAATGACACAGATCAGCTAAGAACTTCACTTTGTGTACCAATTAATTTGTATGGATAGTATACAGATCATCATGTGGGGCTCACATCGGAGTTCCATATAATTAATCCATGCCATTAATTAAATTTTAAATCTTTTTAAAATGTCCTCGCAAAAAAATAAGCTCAATCAAATAACAATAAGTACTTAATCTAATCTTCCAATTTTTTGTTCAAAGCTCAAGATCTTAACATCCGAATGAAAAATTAAAAGATTAGATTAAGTAATTATTGTTATTCGATTGAGCATATTTTTTGTAAAGCCACTTGAAATTTTTTTAAATATAAATCATCAACTTGGATTATTCGTACAGAACTCCAAAGTAGGTCCCGCATGATGATCTGTACACTATCGATACAAGACTAATTGGTGCGAAAAGTGGAATATTTGCTGAAAACAAAGTTGGGTTAATTGACTGTTGTCGAGGAAAAAGAATGGAAAATGTGGCTTAACCTGGACCGTTGTTTTTTTCTTGGCCAATCCTGGCCACGAAATGGACCATTGAACAATGGATGTGATCCGTTCGTTCATACGGGTGCCGTATGAAAACCCCGTTCGGACGGTCTCATGTGACTCCTGTCCGAAAGGTTAAGAACGCGGAAACTGGCACAGACTCCGTATTTGTATGAACGGACGAACACGATGATGATCGTATTTGGCGAGAACATTTCGGTGAAGATGTGACACGTCACGATTTCATTGTTAGAATATGCTCACTGCATGATAAAATATATATATATATATATATGCATCACATTATTACAATAAATTGATGACATGTTACACGATGATTAACTAAATAGGCCTGGTACAATATAGAAAAAAGAATTCATGAAACGGTATAGGAAAGAAAATTGAACGGTCCAAATCCAATTTAAGTAAATGTGGACCGTCCAATCTTATTTCCCGAATCGTTTCATGGACTTTTTTCATGGATTCCGGGGTGTTCCGGTTTTGTAGAAAAAGAAGGCAATTTCAAGCTCAAAAATTATGTGTTTACGCAAATAAATTTTGGGTAAATTGAGTAGGAGGACATACTACAATAGTTTTTACCATGATAAGGACATAAATATTTTCCTTTAAAGTCTAAAAGACATTATGTCCAAGATTTACAAATAGCCCCCCCAAAGTTGACCGGCGTTGACCAACGTTGACTAACGTTGACTGGAGTTGACTGGAGTTGACCGGCGTTGACCAAAGTTGACTGGCGTTGAAAGTGCCTAAAACCCTAGGGTACCCTATAAAAGTGCCTAAAATCTTAGGGTACCCTATATATGAAAGTGCCTAAAACCCTAAGGTACCCTATGAAAGTGCCTAAACCGCTAAAACCCTATAATAGAAAAATGAACCCTAAAACCCTATAAAAGTGCCTAAAACCGTAGGGTACTCTATGAAAGTGCCTAAAATTTTAGGGTACCCTATTTATGAAAGTGCCTAAAACCCTAGGGTACCCTATGAAAGTGCCTAAACCGCTAAAATCCTATAATAGGAAAATGAACCCTAAAACCCTATAAAAGTGCCTAAAACCTTAGGGTACCCTATGAAAGTGTTTAAAATCCTAGGGTACCCTATGAAAGTGTAACAAAATCGAAAAAACACAAAAAAAGACATATTTTGTGTTAGCCAAACAAGGCCCTTGTCTCATTTAAAATCATTTAAATGAAAAAAGACATTTTTTGTGTTAGCCAAACAAGGCCCTTGTCTCATTAAAGGCAATTTGGTCTTTTCACGGACCTTAAACTCTAAAATATTTTCATTAATGGACTTTACACATCACTGAAACTTAAGTTGGACTAAATCTACTTTGGTACCTCTTCTTTTGGACTTTAGACTAATTTGCTGATAAATTTTCTACTAATATGGATCTTGTTTGATAGATCTCATTAAGATCTTTTGAACGGTGCAAAAAAAATTGAATTTTTTTTTTCAGTTTCATTATATTTGAATTTAAAATTACCTCTGTGTGGGGAAAAAAAAAAAATTTCAAAAGTGGAACACCATTATTTTTGTTATCACAATATTAGTGGGAAATACGATGTAAAAAAAAGGTGGTGAGAAAAGTGCGAGGGGAGATAGGGCTATGTTCGTTTGGATGTTTGGATTTGGTTTTATTTTGTTTTTCAATTATTACCCTACTTTTTTTTCCAATCATTACCCTATTTCTCCAATTATTACTTTCTCATCTCTCTCTTTCTCTTTCCAATCATTACCCATATTTCCAATCATTACCCTATTTCTCTCTCCTCTCACTACCAAACTAAACTAAACTAAACTAAACTCTTAACCAAACATAGCCAGTATTCCGTCTTGGTGGTGTCTGACTCGGTTTGAGTACAGAGTTGGGGTCATGGAGATCATACTTTAATCTGTCGCGTTGTATTGTTTTATACTCCTAGGAGTAGTAGGTAATTCTAGTAATTTTTTAGAGAGTATGTGTATGGCAAATAAGAATCAATAACCGATGTCAGATATACTAGCGCTGAAAACCAACCGTAACCGTCTAGGTGGCATATTTGATTGATAATGGAAGAACAATTACTTTAAAACTACTTTGTATCGTTCTCGTCATTAAGTGTATAAAAAGCAATTTCAATTTTAAAACAATTGTTCTCCTATTATCAATTATGCGAGTGTGGTTAGTATTGTGGTACAGTGTTACCTCCTTAACATGAGTGAACGAGATTTTACTACTGTAATATTAAACGACAACGGTGATGGTTCTCACTCCACGACAGTCCAAATACGTGGTGCAAATATTCCCACCATTCAGGCAGAAGAAAAAAAAAACGGCTTTCGCTAAAATCCATTGAGAAACGCCGCCGGCGCCGCCTCCTCCTCCTCCTGGACCTCCTCTCAACGTTTGTTTAGGAGAGGAAACACAACAAACCCTCCTTCATATTATCACCCTCTCCAAACCCTGACTACAGATTTCAGTTTATTTCAGTGACTCGGGAACATTCTACAGAACATGTAAGTTTTGAATATATGCATTTGCGTTCGTGAGTAGAACCCACTCACTGCTTTTTTTTCACTGAAATGGTGGTGTCTGCGATGTTTCGGACATACCCTTTTTTTTTTTTTTTTTCTTGATTTT
This sequence comes from Rhododendron mucronatum var. ripense, assembly GCA_019656295.1. NCBI lineage: Eukaryota > Viridiplantae > Streptophyta > Magnoliopsida > Ericales > Ericaceae > Rhododendron > Rhododendron mucronatum. The sequence continues at coordinate 1,204,500 of BPLT01000015.1, forward strand.
TCGTTGGCCTGTTGGGTTTGAAATATGTAAGTTTGTATATCTGCATTTGCGTTGGTAGAATCGAGTCACTGCCTTTGCAATTGAATGGGTGGTGGGTTGCATGATGTTTCGGATATACCCATTTTGATTAGTTGTTGATTTTCTTTGGGGCTGTCGGATTCGAAAATCGTATCAGGGAGGGTGGGTTGAAGCCAATGGATGCGGAACAATTGCGAGAGAATGCTCACAAGATGGTAGATTTCATTGCTGATTACTACAAGAACATTGAGAGCTTCCCAGTTCTCAGCCAAGTTCAGGTTTTACCCAATCTCACCCACCCCCTCTTTCACTTCCTTATATTTATTTCTTTACTATGACTATCGACTTACTTTTGTCTTTTGATTAATTGGATTGGTTGGTTCATACAACATTGAGAACTGACGAGGATTTTAACATTGGGTGAGCGAAAATAGTACCATAAAGTTATCATGGATATAAATTGATTTGAAAGTATAGTTATACATAATTATAGATGCATACAATCCTACAGGCTGAAGGAAGACGATTATTGAATTTTAAAAAAAATCTTGGATGGGTGAGTGTTAGATTTTTATAAGAAAACATTACCAAACCGAGCCTTATGTCCCAATCATATAAGAAAACATTGGACGGGCAAAATAATACAATTTTGACGCTTTTGAGAAAAAAATTCTTCGGAAATTTTGACACTTGGATAGGACAGGATAGGTTCATTCCCCATTCGTGTAACATTACCATATGTGAACGTTGATTTCAAAAGGAAATGAATTAAGTATATTCATGCGACCATGGACTCTCTTTTCCTTACCTCTGTGGGTTTCTTTGTTCCAGTGGTTACTTTTTCCTTTTAAGTAGTTGAATTAAAGATGTAAACTTAGTATCCGTTTCTAGTAGTATATGTTCTTGTGTGTGTTTATGCTTGTGGATTTCTTTTTTGAGAATCTTTATTGGTGTCTATCATAGTTTATAAACAAGGCATACTAAATGGAAACAGAAAAAGTAGAAATCGAAAAAGTAGCCTATTGCTTTTTCTCTCAACTGGAAATAGGGGATTGCAAATGTAGTGCGTGCCATTTTCACATGTACCAACTTGCAATTTGTATATTAAGTTTATTGTCAGTATTTTTTTGGTTTCCCAGGAAATAAATTTCAACTCCTTAAGGTGAGTTCTTTGGTGGTTATGTTTGTGTTATCAGTTCACTTTTCATTAGTAGCTTTAAAATATTGAACTTTTTTCACAGCCTGGGTATCTGCATAAACTTCTGCCAGGTTCCGCACCAAACCAGCCGGAATCATTGCAAGATGTTCTTGATGGTGAGTTTCTGAATCTCGTGTATTATGTCAAATTCTGTAATCGAGTGAAATAAAAGGACAAACAAGAAGTTAAAGAGAAAAGTACTATCAATGTATAAATGTAATTTTTTATTGTAAATGCAGATGTGCAGACAAAGATCTTGCCAGGGGTAACCCATTGGCAAAGCCCGGATTATTTTGCGTATTTTCCCTCCAACAGCAGTGTCGCTGGATTTTTGGGAGAAATGCTCAGTGCTGGTATTAACATGGTGGGCTTTAGTTGGATTACTTCTCCTGCTGCAACGGAACTTGAAATGATTGTTCTTGATTGGCTAGCAAAACTACTTAAGCTTCCTGATGATTTCCTTTCAACAGGTAAACTTTGCAATACCTAAAGTTGTTCATTCTTCTAGGAAGTAGGAAGCTACAGCTGTTGGGCAGATGAAAAGATGGAATTTTTTTCTCTTCTTGATGATTAATGTCATTCAAGCTAAGGTGCTTAATACAATTGTCATTTGTTACAGAGAAGGGAAAACATGCTTTGAATTATTTAGACAACGTATATTCGAACATAGCTTCGTAGAAACTCATTCCAATGTGTTCTATTCCTTGCCCCTTCCTCTTTCTAAAAGAGGCTCTACTAGTTTCTCTGTTGGAACCTTGTTTCAGGACAAGGTGGTGGGGTGATACAGGGAACAGCAAGTGAAGCTGCTCTTGTTGTGCTACTGGCTGCTCGTGATAAAGTTCTGCGAACGGTTGGAAAGGATGCCATTGGAAAGCTTGTAGCTTATGCATCTGATCAAACACATTCGTCTCTACAGAAAGCCTGCCAGGTGAAAATGCAAATTCATCAGTTTTTATATTGTCTTTCATTTGCCACCACCATTTTTTTTATATACCAATAGCAAAAAATTATCTTTCTGTCTTTGATTTAGTTTTAGGGGTAGCCTGGTAGAATTAACGTAGATAACTGGGCCATGGTATAGCTAATTAGCTATAATCCTACAACCTAAATTAACCACTGTACGTGCTTCAAATGTTCCTGTCAGTTGCCTTGAAAGGGCGATTGTTTTGTCTGGGTATATGCTTGCTTCCTAGTCATTGCATCGAGGTTAATGCTACAACTTATTATTCCTGTTCACCGTATGTTTGAAGTATATTGTTTGTGGCAGATTGGCGGGATTCACCCAGAGAATTGTAGGCTGCTGAAGACGGATAAGTCCACTGAATATGCTCTTTCTCCTGAATCGCTAAGTGCAGCAATATCACATGACATTGCCGTTGGCCTTATCCCTTTTTTCTTATGCGGAACTGTAAGTGTGTGTTGTGTTAGTATTCCTCCCATATCGTTGCTGCATACATATCTTTATATTGTTTTGGTTAGCTAAAGAAGCCTTGCTCACATACTTGCAGGTTGGTACTACTTCATCAACAGCTGTGGATCCTTTGCCTGCACTGGGACAGATCACCAAGGTAAGAATTGTTGTGAACTAAGTAATCAGCTTGAGATGGTAGAGTCGTCATTTCCTTTCCTTCATTTTTGTTCTGTTACCCCCTTTTCTCCCGGATAAAGTTCCAAGTGCAAATGCAAAAAAAAGATTAACTTTGGTAGTGTAATACTGACTCAGTTGCTAATAGTTGAAAGAGGAACTTTACTTTTCCTTATATTGTTACTTGTAGGTTTAAGTTGTCAATTTTTACCGTTTCATAGAAATCCTCATTGGCAGTGTTTTTATGCAAAAAATCTTACAAGCCTTTGCCTGTTAGAATAGGAATACTTCCTTTAGTGGTCTTCTTTGATCGCCATGTGTTGAATTCATGTATGTGCTGTATACTCTACTCATGAATGATGAAACGATGAAGATTCTCTGATTAATGCAGAGTAATGAAATGTGGTTTCATGTGGATGCTGCGTATGCTGGAAGTGCTTGTATATGTCCAGAATATAGACACTATATTGATGGCATTGAAGAAGCTGACTCATTTAATATGAACGCTCATAAATGGTTTCTCACGAACTTCGATTGTTCAGCTCTCTGGGTAAAGGTATGCCATTATGCACTTGATGCATGTCTACATGCTACCATTGTGTCTTCATACCCTAGGAAAGCTAACATACAAGCAAATAAAAGTGGTCAATGTCAAAACCTCATGTATTCTAATGTCATCTTCTTTCCAACAGGACAGGAATGCTCTGATTCAGTCACTCTCAACGAATCCAGAATTTCTGAGAAATAAAGTAAGCCTCCTGCAATACTGTGTCAGTGTGTTTATCAAAGGTCATTTGTGGTGAAAGCTCTTAAACGGGAACAGACATGGTTTTCTTTTCACACATGGATAAAGACTGTTTAGCATGTTTACCTCTTAGAAACTTCATTAGCAAGTGTAATGATGCGTCTGTAAGTCTAATGCTTCTGACATAGCCTGGACCCTGGGGAGAAGTTTTCTCAAGATACCCATATCTGCTCAGTTTTCTGTGAATTACATTTTTCCATTTTTTTCATGTTGATGCCTATATGTTGACCTGATCAGAACCCAACCTCCATGGAATATATCTTTTTGATTGTTGGGCCAAAAAGCTTTGGCCATTCTCCATGTTCACCAATTTCTGATAATTTGACAAACTCGTAAATTACTTATGTTATGTGGATCATTCATGTTCCAGGCCTCTGAAGCAAACTTGGTTGTGGATTACAAAGACTGGCAAATCCCTTTGGGCCGCAGGTTCAGGTGTGCTGTCAGACACTGCAAAAAAGTGTCTTAAACTCAACTAAGCCGGCTGTTATGTGTTACATATATGACTGGTTCAGTGATATCTTCAAGTTCATGTCAAACCAAATTTTCACAGTCACCAACTGAAATAGATAATTAACACCTTGTTTAATCCTCTCCTGCTAGACAGGTCACTGAAGTTATGGATGGTACTAAGACTTTATGGTTTGGAAAATCTGCAATCTTACATAAGGAACCATATTGCATTGGCTAAACACTTTGAAGAACTCATTTCTCAAGACCCAAGATTTCAGGTATCACTTCAGAGTTTTGTTTGTTAACTATCTTAATTAGTTCTTAAGGGGAGCATATCAATTTTTTTCTTAACCTTAGTGCCCCTCATTACTTTGGCTTAATTGTTTAAGGTTTTGGGAGAGTGTTATCCTTTTTGGAGCTTACTTTCACTTCAAACATGCAACTGACAGATTTGGCTGTCGTTATGGGTGCTCCACCTGTTTAACTAATGAACAAAAGGAATTGCCCACCACTGAGCTGCAAAACCCTAGATTTAGAAAATTATGTTTCTCTTACTGGTGTGGCACTAGCTCAAGTAATGGGATGGTTCCTTTTTAAAAAAAAAATTCAATTCTGTTGTTCTGCTTAATTCTTTTTTTTTTTTGGTCTCTTCTACTTTCTAAGTTCTTTTATGTACCGTGCATGCGTTAGAAAATCTTCTGCGTTAGCATTTCAGAGAGCCATACTATAGTGTAGTTTCATCCAAGGAATTTCATTGTGTTGTGTGATTTATTGTCATGTGGTAGGAGACATTCTAACAGAGACAAAAATCTACAAGCATGGACCAAAAGAGGCTGAATTGTGACCCATTCTGGTAGTCCTATTGTCAATAGTACTGGCTTAAATGCAGCCTGGTCCCGGCAGTGTGATAAGCCTACCAGCAAGAGACCTGGTTTTCTGAAAGAAATCCTCATATTGACATCAAGCCAAGTACTTATTTTTCATATCGACAGCATGTAGAGAACAAATAACTTATTTTTTCTTGGCAATTGTTGTTTTGGCTTAGACACTATAATTGACCTGTGCAGGTTGTTGCCCCAAGGAAGTTCTCGTTGGTTTGTTTTTGCCTTCTGCCTCCCCATGACAAGGAAGATTGTGCTAACAAACTAAACGCCGACTTACTGGATGCTGTTAACTCAACTGGGAAATTATTCATCTCGCACACAGTATGCTTATTTTTTATGCTATGTTTTCTTCTGTAAATGATACTTCTTCCATTGCTATAACTGACTAAAAGAATGAAGAAAACAGCTTTCATGTGGTTGTAGTACTCGAGTTGAGTTTGCTTGCTTGTGACAAATTTATGCAGGTTCTATCCGGTGAGTACACACTACGTTTTGCGGTAGGAGCTCCATTGACAGAAGAAAGGCATGTTAATGAAGCATTGAAGGTTTTACAAGACAAGGCCACTTCCCTGCTACAAACTTTGTGAAGTAAGTTGATTATTTGGTGTGATATGTTATTTGATGACATTGTTTACTTTATAAGGTCACCACTCTTTAAAATTGTTTTTGAAAGCAATTCTTCAGCCAAATTTGTGCAGTCATTCATTTGGTACATGATTGGGTTGCTATGGAGATTCTTTTGTCCATTGTCAAATGTACAGTTTGTTGACAAACTTGAATCACAATAAAATATTCCGTTTATTGACTGCAGAAGTACTTGACTGTTTCTTGCTCTTATTTAATAGTAATCTCTATTTGGAGTTTACATTTCCCCGATTTGGACCTGTGAAATAAAATTTAAAGGGAAAGACAAACTAGTAGTTTTTGATTCCCATTGAGCATAGATCCTTTCCAAAATATCCCATCAAGCTTTGCAAGGTAGGATGGCCTTAAAATTACTACCGTGTATACATGAAGTTTTTAAGATATCCTTTAAGCATATCCAAAAGGTATCATTTTTCCTCATCGTAACAAACCAATTTGCTTTTGATATTCTAGCAACTGCAAGCAAATATCTGCTTCAGTGGATTTTTAAAAGAATCATTTACCTGATAAGTATCAAACAGCACAAGGGGACAGAATTGATTAGTAGAAACCCAAGAACCTAGTGTTCAGGAATCACCAAAGGATATTATTCAAGAACATTAAACTGGAACTTTTGTTGACAGCAATGTATCTTTGAGCCTTCCAAATGCTACATAAAGGCATGCCTTTTCTAAAGTGGGAGTTCTGTGAATAATTTAGGAGAATCTGATTCCCCTGAGTCCTTGAAGTATTTCTGAGAAGGAGCTGTATTGGGATATGCTTTGTTGCAGTTTCATTTTCCATTCAACATTGCAAAGAAAACTAGGGTGACGTCACCTGCAACTCGTTATATTCCTACCCAGAATATGTTTTTGTGCAACTTTATGTAGGAATTCATGTTCACAACATCTCCGAAGTTGTAACTTGATGTGATGATAAGGGCTATTGGCGTTAGCCTTGTTACACAGGTTTGAGACATGGAATTACCTTATTGAGAGAAAAAAATGTGTAGGATTGTCCATGTTTTATTTCTTAATTAAGAGCCTAGGGTAACGCGGGAATACACATCTTTGCTTTCAATTGTGAAAGTGTTTTGAAGAACAAAACTAAAATCAAATGGTTCGTTCTTTTTTACCTTGAGAAGTTAGATGTCTTTTTGTGGAGGAAACTAGGGTATAGATTGAAACTTCTGACTAAAAAAGTTGACAGTCTTTCTTCCTTGTGTGTCTTCCCAAGGCTTTGGTGAAAGGGTTGGATTGGATTCCTAGTGCCAACAACAGCAAAGACCAACTCTCGTAATGATCAATACAGGGAAAGGGTTTAGGATCCTCTATTTGCCAATATTTATGTTCTCCCGCTCGTAGTGCATTTCCAGTCACACGACATAGTTGGAATCCTGACACAGAACCCTGTGGATACCGAAAATTATGGAACAGTGTCACGGTGGACTCCTGGTCGAGGAAAATGGCTTCAGCATGCTCATGCCTCATGTTGCAATTCATTCTTAAAGTTGCATCATATGTAGCTTTGAAGGAGGATTATCAAAAGATCAGCTTTGGTCTTAGAAGATCACGGTTCCTTCGAAGGGTAAATGGTGATGTGATCTCCAGTCCAATGGTGGGTTGAATATCCTGGGAACAGTTCCTTGATTGCACCATTTGCATGTGCTCATTCTTTGTTGATGAGCATCTGATCATATTGTGCACACTTTCTGCAGCAGTGGTCCTTATGAGCTACTTTAATAAGAATGTATGGTACATGCATATGGTGCATATCAAGCAACAAAAAGGAGGGGAAATCCAAGCATCTTGTTTTCCAAGAATTACCAAAAGTATATTATTCAAAAGGCAACTGATTTCCGCACTCTCCTCTGTACCATTTGCTCTCCTCTTTTTGTTTTTATTCATGTGAATTTACTACATAATCTCTTGATATGTGAAAAAGTGAACTAATGAAAAGGTAATATGGTAATTTTACATGAATAACAACAACAAATAAAGTGCGGATGGTAAAAACAAGAGTGCGAAAATCACTAGCCTGTTCGAAACCATGAGCAAGCTGTGTTTCGATCCATTTTTGAAAAAAAAATTCCTAACTTAAAAAAATACTCATTATCCCTACTTCTAATCAGTATTCTCCACTTATTATCTCTTCATTTTTAATTATTATTCTCATTTCTTTCTTTATCTCTTTTCACTCATTATCTCTACTTCCAATCGTTACTTTCATAAAAAAAAATTCAAAAATTCATCCAAACACAACATTAGCTTTTGTTGGGAAAGTGTGCCTTTGGGCCTTCCAAATGCTACATAAAGACACATGCCTTTTAAAAGTGGTCTTGTGACTCTTGTCCATGAATAAGTGAAAAAAGAATATGCCCCCCCCCCCCCCCCCCCAGTAATTCAAGAATCTAGCCTATATTTTCCACTGGACATTTTTCCAGACACCACTTGGGTAAAGTTACTTAACCTGCAACTCGCTAATTTTCCTACCGAAAATAGGTTATTGGTTAATAATAATAGGCATCTCTGAGGTGGTTATATGGTGTAACGACAAGTGTTATCCGCGCTCAGCTTCATAGCATAGGTTTTAAGGGAAGAAGTATGATTACACAAAATATAAAAAGTCGGGGCACGAGAACCGCCCTTCAGACAAATTGAAGGCTCTGGTGCAATGTTTAGATTGAATTATGGAGTAATTGTCCTCGAAAGTCTAATTTTATTCTGATGCAAACAGTTCATGTTGTATCAAAATCCGTACGATTATGCCTTAAAGATTCGCATGGAGAGATATTCCACGTTTAAAAGTGGCAAACGTGTTGATGAGATCTCCAGATCCAAAACAGTTGATTGAATATCGTTAAGAATTATACCTTGGTCACAACCACTTGAGATTAAATTCCTTGTGGATGGGCATCTCATATTGTGCACAAGAAAGGTCATTTGAATGAACTTGAAAATCTTTTTAGCACATTTAACTGAATATGCCTATCCTAATACAAAGAATAAAATATTACTCCAAGAAAATGGTTATATTCTTGATATATTCTGTTGGTATTTTCCAATATACTGTATTATTTACCTGGGGCCAGTTAATGGGCCACATAGTCATATCACTTGCAATGAACGGATAACTAAATTTGCTCTTAGATTTATTATTATTTTTTTTAACGGTGAGAGGTGTCTAGGTCAACTAACTCTCACGACTTTAAATTTGGGCTTGTAAATACCACAACATCATTTAAACTTGATTCCATTGTGGATCTGCCAGCAAAGCCCCAAAACCCCGAGGGATTGGTTTGATGGTCAAGTTCTGAGGCTGGTTTACCTCCTTTTAAGATCTCAAATTTGAAACCTCTCAGATACCATCGGCTACTTGAGGGTCAGTCTATACAGAGCAAAAGTTTCGGCTTTAATTGGGCATCCATAAGTGACCGGAGAGATTGAGCCTCTAAAATTAGTCGAAATGCGTAAACACTAGTCCGGAATCTTGCTTTATTGAAAAAATACTCTGTTGCAAATGAAGCCATTGTTCAATGAACTTGCACCTCTGTTTAGCTTTTCTGGTCGTTTATCAAGATAGAAACTTTTGCTTTTCTGGTCGTATGTAACTTTTTTTTATAAAGGTTTTGTTACCCAAAATTGCTCTGGGTACAACTCTTGTACATCACCTTAAAATAGGTCGCACATAAATATTTCGAGCCTCCCAATTTCTTCAAAAAAAAATTGAAGGGTCCCTATAAAAAATCAGTTTAGGCAGATGTCGGCAGATGCTTGATCCATGCGTTTTTTTTGGTCCGTATGATTAGAGACCAAAAAAAGAACGTATGGATCAAGTACTTACCGATATCCGACTGAACTGAGTTTTCTCTTAGACCCTCCAAAAAAAAATCTGAACAAATTAAACGGCTCAGATCATTTATTCTTGTGGGATCTCTAAACGATCTCACACAATGTGGTGTACAAGTATCGTACACAGAAGTGTTGTGCCCAGGGCTCTCGTTGTTACCCGAATGATGTGGAAGCAAGGGAGACCGGAGACCGCTTCCTTTGTCAAATTAGTTGGCGGCAGATTTGACTTTTTAATAACGCATGCTTTTTAGGCTCCTTTCTAGAACATATTTTTAAAAATAAGTACTTATTTCATATTTTTAAACTTCAAAATAATATAAATAAAAAATAATTTTTATATTTTTTTCACTGTATAAAAGATCTCAATAAGATTTATGAGTTCATCTATCAAACAAGATCCACATTGATAGAAAAATTATTTGCATAAGGAAATAATTTTTAAGTTTAAAATTATCTTGTTAAAAAATAAGTACTTTTTCGGGACCTTAATAACTCGTACTAGTAGTAATACTTTCGACCACATGCTCTGGAGTTACTGTGGTCTTATTTAAGTAGTACTTATTTACATTAACGAAAATGTGAGATTAAAACATGAGAATTTATGTCAGCCGCCCAATTATTTGCTGACTTTATCACAAATCAAAGCCAATTTGTCCAAATATTGTTCACAACATACTAATGTGCCACTGTTTCATGTGGTGGATTGTACTTTTGTTGTTATTTTTAACGAAGTAATGTCACGTTTGACATGTTCTTTCCAAAATTTTGAAAATTGCTTTGTATGTAGCATTTTACTCGTAGCATTCTTGAACACGTAGAGTAGTAGACAGGTAAATTTCGTAAAAAAATGTAACAAAATGGAATGACCTCTCACCTCTTTTTCTGGGTAAAACCCCTTTCACCTCTTAGAACCATGCAACAGCGAAAGAGATACACGTGAGTGCTTTGTGAAAGTGAAAGAGGGAAGAGAGAAAACCCATCAACAAATACCTAAAAAGACATTCCAAATCTCAAAACCTCATAGTTTCTGATCAAAATTTTATGATCCAAACCGTTTAATGTGTGCAGAATGTGATTTTAAGGGTGATTGCGAAAAATTAGCAAAAAAAAAAAAGACTGGGAAAGGCATGATTTGAGAAATTTTTATTTAAACCGTTTAATAAAAAACTGTTCGGATCAAGCCTTTCCGCTTATTTTTTTTGCTGATTTCTTGCGGGTACTCTTAAATCATGTTCTAATCACATTGAGCGGCTCGGATCATTAAAATTTGATCGAAAACTATAAGGTATTTTTTAGGTGTCTAATTAGTTTTTTCATGTGAATAGTTTTTTATTGAACGGTTCAGTAAAAAACTGCTCAGATCAAGCCATTCCCAAATCATTTTTTTTGCTAATTTCTCAAGGATACCCTTAAAATCACGTTCTGAACACATTGAGCGGCTCAGATCGTCGCAATTCGCTCGGAAAAGGAGAGTCCCGCACAGTAAGGCCGTGCGGGATCTCTCATTGGATCCGACCAAATTTCAATAATCCGAACCGCTCAAAGTGATCAGCAAAAAAAATAATTGGGAGGGACTTGATTCGAGCAGTTTTTTACTGAACCCCACACACACATATATATATATATATATATCCGAGGTAAATTACAAGAGAAAAGGTATACATAAGCTTGTAATCGTGTCAATCACTCTTTGGAGTACACTTAGGTGAAGTGTCAATGTGATATTTTTGCACATCTAATCGTTCTATTTAAAAAATGTCACGTGCAATTTGTCTAACAAGCCACGCGTGATATAATCATAAAACATACGTGGATAATAAAATGATCTTATTGAAATTTTGTGAAAGCGTTGAGAGTTGATTAGGATAAAATAAAGTATTATTGAGCATTTTTTTTTAATATCTAAGCACATGCCCATGGATGCAAAGTGTATTTACCTAACTATGACCCCATTCATTCAAGGGTTTTGAACTTTGAATTCTAATCATTATTTTATTTCTCTTCAATTATTACTCTTATTTTTATTTCTCTCTCCCTCCGATCATTATCCATATTTTCAACAATTACTTTATTTTTTTCTACAATTATTACTTACAAATTCAAAATCCCAAAATGAACGGGGTCTGAGCCTTTTAAAAAAAGAAGAAGTATTTACCTAACTCAAGCCGTACAAAAAAAAATTAACTAGGGTTGTTCGGATAAATAAGTCAAAGTGGCTTATTTTGTCCTCATTCAAATTTTTTTCATATTACTTGGCTTATTGTCAATTTTTTGGAGATTATTGTATCCCCATGACAAGAAGAATCTAAAAAGTAAAATTTTTTGACCGAAATCTATTTTTTTTTGAATAAATATGAAACAAGTGGCTTATTGGCTTATTTTTGTTTTTTTGTGGGTTTGTTTGACTCATTTTTAAAGGGAAAGCCGGTAGCTTTTTTAGAAGAACAACCCAACTTTCATTGGAACTCCTTTTATTAGAAAGTAGAAGCAGCCAAAGTTGGAAAAAGAGTCATTTTTTCCTGGAATAAAAAGACAGTTTATAATTAATTACTTTCCCCTTTCACATCATGATGAAATAACCACGTGTCTTACGTTAATTAAGCATTTACATCACGACCAGAAAATTCAGTTAAAAGTATATCACGAAACGTTATAATCTATAATATATTAAAAGGATATTGATTTTTGAATTACCCTGCTTGTTGCAAACATTTTTCTTCTTTTTATTTTTTAGTGGGTGAATTTACGAAATAATCCATGCATGCATACACTTTTTACAAATTTCAGGGACAATTCTGTTAATTCATCCGCTAAAAGACAAAACAGAGAGATAGACGGAAGTGTAGAAATTAATTTCCTTATTTGAAATAAATCATGTGGCTATAATTAACCCTACTTATGTTGTAAAAATCTAAAAAATGAACCTTTACATCTGTCGTGGGTTGAGATGACTTGAAAATGGTATCACAATTGTACTCAATTTTCTATATTTGTTATCTTCATGCATACTCCACTAATCTTGATTAATTAGTATTAATTAGTTTGGTTGAGAAGGAGTTCTCCTGTCATAAAGCTTCTAGGTAAAAGTCAACACGACCCACCCATGGGTTAAGCAGTCAAAGTCATAAAATTGATAAAATTTTAAATATAATTTAATTTAAATGCACCAATTGCTATTTTCTGCCATAAAAAAAAATGATAAAGTTATCTCAGCATTTGGTATCAAATTTGAAATTATCTTTGATTTGCCAAATCACTAAAGTATCGATTAAATCAATTGGTATTATATGTTTTTGGGATTGGTCCACATAACTATTTGAGATGTGCATAAATTTTGTCAGACACGCGAGTTATAGAGAATAATGTTACCATAACGCTGTAAAAATTCAAATTTATTTTAAACAAAAAATATTCTGACATTAACAGATGAATTTGCTATAAAAAAAAAAATCATAAACATTGTTGTCATGCCATCACACTCCTATACACGTCACATTTCCACCTCCTGGAATCACTTCTTAAAAAAAAAGGGGACTTTTTGAGAGACACAGCTAAACAAGCCATTACCATTTTCTCTCTCTAAAACTCCCACACTCTATCTCCGCATAACAAACACGGATTGATGGTCGGTATCGTGCAGTACTACAACCGCATTACATCGGGCTGCACTACAGTCTACAACACCCACACTAGGCAGGGCAGCCCCAAGGGGTTTTTTAAATTTCTTTTTGATAAAGAAATCAGCACTGTTGGTTGGCAAACGATAAATTTGTTTTTTACACAATTGACTATGTTTGATTCATGGAGTGACATCAGGTTATACATTTTTTTTTAAATGAATTTTCTAGTTTATATGTGACCGAATTGAAGAGAAGAATTGACGAGCGCATAACTTAATCCGAGCACCTCCATAAGTGTTTGGGCGAATAAAATTAGGCAGGGCAACTGGGAAACCCACATAGAAAATCATTTAAACCATTTAGGAAACCATTCCCAGATCCCAAACATGATCACATCAATTGATTATTAGGCATATCCGTTACTTTCTACAATATTCTTGTTTTCGGTTATTCTCTCTCTACAAACAATTCTCTCTCTCTCTCTCTTTCTCTCCAAACAAATTTTACCTCCTTGATAGACATTTGTTCCTCCTATATAAAGGCACCAAATTTTCAGTGATCTCATGAACTGAATTCCAGCTCACCTAGCATTCAGCAAAGCTGAGCTGCAAAAGTTCACCCATTTCAATTCCACTCCCATACGGCACTGTAAACCGACCTCATATTATATGCACTACTATAAGGTAGAAAAAGGTACATTAAATTGCAATCATATTTTCATTTTTTCGCAATCATATTTCTGTCCATATGACACATATATGCTTTAAGGAATGTGACCATGCCGAATCTCTCTCTCCTCTCTCTCTTGTTGGTAGTTGTGTAGTACAGTAGGGGAGGTGTTCAGTTTTTCTTTCTCTCTCTAAAAGCAGCTTATTGCTGCTTCTGTTGTCTTTCCTTCTCTATCTTGCAGAATCGTCCCGGCAACCTCCACCGCCTTGGTTAAAGATTTCCCAAGAAAATACCAATACCCAGGTCAGGGTTTTCACGTTTTTTTTTGGATTTATCGAATTGGGTTTCTCTCAGATTTCAATTTCACGCTCTCTCTCTGTCCCCTTCTGTTCTCTGTGGAAAGAGACAGGGATAGAGGAGAGAGGGAGAGAAAGGATACACTCTATCTCTTCCTTCGTATTCCGTGTTGCATTTGATGATAAAGAAAAAAAACCAACCTTTTTGTTTTCATGCGCAATGTGTCTGCAGATTCTCCACCCATCACCAGATGGTGAAATGCCCCTGTAATGATCCGATCCGTATTGCCTAAATACTCAATCACTTCTCCAAATCGCCGACTCTAATAACCTTTTCCACCTTAAAAGATGATTCCTAGTATGGATGTGAGCCTCTTGTTCAGTGAATTCTCCACTTTATGGTCACAGACTCTGCCGTATCCGGCTACGCGAAATCGTTTGTGGGAGTTTCATGACATACCCATATTGGAACTAGCATCAATTTGCATAAACTTGACACTGTTCCTCGTGTTTCTCTTCATTGTATCGGCTCGGCAGATATCGGTTTGTGTCGGTCGAGTTCGGGTTTTTAAGGAGGATTCCAATGTGAATTCGAGTCCAGTACGCCGCGGCGGTGATGGTGAATTCCGGAGTATCGAAATCGGTACTGGATTTAAGGTTTCACTCATTTGTTGCTTCTATGTGTTGTTTTTACAAGTACTGGTTTTAGGTTTTGATGGGGTTGGTTTGTTGAGAAATGCCTCACGTGGGGAGGCTACAAATTGGACACTTTTTATTTTACCTGCATCTCAGGGTTTAGCTTGGTTTGTGCTTAGCTTTTCAGCCCTATATTGTAAATTCAATGCCTATGAGAAGTACCCATTTTTGTTGAGGGTTTGGTGGGTTGTGTCTTTTATCATTTGTTTGTGTACTTTGTACAATGATGGGAAAGAATTTCTAACTGAAGGTTCAAAACCCTTGAGCTCTCATATTTTGGCAAACTTGGTAGCAACCCCAGCCCTTGGTTTCCTCTGTTTTGTTGCCATTAGGGGTACCACGGGTATAAAAGTATGTCGGAACTCTGATCTTCAAGAGCCATTGTTGCTTGAAGAAGACGCAGGGTGTCTTAAGGTTACTCCTTATAGTGGAGCAGGGTTCTTTAGTTTGGCCACACTTTCCTGGTTGAACCCACTACTTTCAGTTGGTGCAAAGAGACCACTTGAGCTAAAGGACATTCCACTTCTTGCACCGAAAGATCGGTCCAAGGCTAATTATAAGATTTTGAAAGTGAATTGGGAGAAGTTGAAGGCCGAAAATCTTCAGAAGCAGCCTTCTTTAGGTCTGGTCATTCTCAAGTCTTTTTGGAAGGAGGCAGCACGTAATGCAATTTTCGCCGGGCTGAATACCATTGTTTCTTATGTGGGTCCGTATATGATTAGCTACTTTGTGGATTACTTAGCAGGAAATGAGACCACCCCCCATGAAGGCTATATTCTTGCTGGTATATTCTTCACAGCGAAGTTGGTGGAGACCTTAACAACTCGGCATTGGTATCTTGGGGTTGACATTTTAGGAATGCACGTGAGATCAGCTCTGACGGCAATGGTATATCGAAAGGGGCTCAGACTCTCAAGCTTGGCCAAACAAAGTCACACAAGTGGGGAGATAGTTAACTACATGGCGGTTGACGTTCAGAGAGTGGGGGACTACTCTTGGTATCTCCATGACATTTGGATGCTTCCTCTGCAAATCATCCTTGCCCTAGCCATTCTGTATAAGAATGTTGGGATTGCTTCTGTTGCAACTTTGATAGCCACCATTATCTCGATTGTTGCAACTGTCCCGTTGGCTAGGGTACAGGAAAATTATCAAGACAAGTTAATGGCTGCCAAAGATGATAGGATGAGGAAGACTTCTGAGTGTCTTAGGAACATGAGGATTCTCAAGCTACAAGCTTGGGAGGATAGGTATCGAGTGAAGCTGGAGGAAATGCGGAGCGTGGAATTTAAGTGGCTCCGAAAGTCTCTTTACTCTCAGGCTTTTATTACGTTCATCTTTTGGAGCTCCCCTATATTTGTTTCGGCTGTGACTTTTGCTACGTCCATATTGTTGGGGGGTCAGCTTACGACAGGTGGCGTTCTTTCTGCTCTGGCAACTTTCAGGATTCTTCAAGAACCACTTAGGAATTTTCCTGACCTGGTGTCTATGATGGCCCAAACAAAAGTGTCTCTTGATCGGATTGCTGGATTTCTACTCGAGGAAGAGTTGCAAGCAGATGCAACTGTGGTTTTAGCAAGAGGCATCACAAATGTGGCAATAGAAATTAAGGATGGGAAGTTCAGTTGGGATCCTCCCTCAGGTTCGAAGCCAACCTTATCTGATATCCAGTTTAAGGTGGAGAGGGGGATGCGTGTGGCTGTTTGTGGCACTGTTGGCTCTGGGAAATCGAGCTTTCTTTCTTGCATCCTTGGCGAGATTCCGAAAATCTCTGGCGAAGTAAGTCATAGTTTTGTTCTATAAATTTCCTTACTCTAGTTCCAATTTTCTATTCTTTATGGCCTTGTTTGTTTGATTGGACCAATAGTGAAGTGGTATATAATCCCGTTGGATAAGTAATCTCTTTGGATGAATGGCGAAGAGAATACTCAATACCACATCCCCCATGGTTTTGCATACCATGTTTTGTGGGATTTCATACCCAACGGATATTAATCCTGACTTCAAAAGTTCATATGTGGTCCTAATGGATTTACAGTTCAACCTGATACTTTAATCCAAACAATCAAACAGGGCCATTTTTCTCTGGGACTAAAGATTATGACATTATTTATGGTTGCATGTGTGTCTAGGTTCGGATATGTGGTTCTGCTGCTTATGTATCTCAATCTGCTTGGATACAATCGGGAAATATCGAAGAAAATGTACTTTTTGGTAGCCCAATGGATAAGGCAAAGTACAAGAGTGTTATCCATGCATGTTCACTGAAAAAGGATCTTGAACTTTTCTCACATGGAGATCAAACCATCATTGGTGATAGAGGCATTAATCTGAGTGGTGGGCAGAAGCAACGTGTGCAGCTTGCCAGGGCGCTTTATCAAGATGCAGACATTTATTTACTTGACGATCCCTTTAGTGCTGTTGATGCACACACTGGGTCCGAACTATTCAAGGTTAGTATTTTACTTCTTGTGTCATCCACTTAGCAGTTGAATGAATGGAGTTTGGCTAATCATTTTACATGGAACTGCAGGAATTCATACTGACAGCGCTAGCCGCGAAGACTGTGATTTTCGTAACCCACCAAGTTGAATTTTTGCCTGCTGCTGATATGATACTGGTATGGATTCATCTTTTAGTCTATACTGCATATGGTATGTCGAAGAAGATTTATGGTGATATTGACTTTTCGTGACTTGTAAACTCGTATTATAGCAAGGTTGCCTTTTTCTATACAAAAAAGTTAATACATACAAGTTATTTCGAAGGGAATTTTCTACGTTGGTTATTTAAGTTATTGATTTAAAGGTGCATATCTGAATTGCTTTTATTGGTCTTTGCCCCATTCTATGTTTGGTAAATTTTGATTCAGGGACAGTTAAGTTAGTTTAGTTTTCTGCCTTTTTACTTGTTGGATGGACAGGTCAGTTGTAAATTGTTGTAGCTATTATTAACTCGAGGATTTCACATGCACACACACATAAAGGAGGAAAAATATCAACATAGCTTCTAGAAATGCTTAGCGAGGCATTATTGGTCTTTGAAATCATAGCAAACCAAAATGTAAGAGGAATTTACCCCCCAAAATGTGAAGGAAAGGTAACAGCACCAAAATGCATGGCAATGGTTATGGCATTATGGGACCATTTAAATTATGAACCACTTTAGTCTTAAGCCCAATGCAGCCGCCTGCTGCACTGAACTATGAAACTCTCAAATTTCTGTCCTTTTTTTCGCATGAAGAGTTTCTGAGAGTGAGAACTGAAGACATGAATTGAAACTTTTATGTAGTTTCTCTCTAAATACACATTTTGATTTTGCAGGTTTTAAAGGAAGGCCGTATTGTTCAGGCTGGGCAATACGATGAACTTTTGCAGGCAGGAACTGATTTCAAAGCTTTAGTGTCAGCTCACCATGAAGCAATTGAATCAATGGATATTCCCAACCACTCATCTGAAGATTCCGATGGAAGCAATCCTCGTGATGCATCCGTTGTATTTAGTAAAAGATGTGATTCCATTGGAAACAATATTGTCAGTTTGGTGAAGGAAGTGAAAGAGGGTTTATCAGCTCAAGACCAGAAAGCAATTAAGGAGAAAAAGAAAGCGAAACGTTCAAGGAAAAAGCAGCTTGTTCAGGAAGAGGAGAGGGAGAGGGGAAAAGTTAGCATGAAAGTGTACTTATCGTACATGGCTGCGGCATATAAAGGGTTATTGATCCCACCCATCATTCTTGCACAAACACTATTTCAGGTGCTTCAAATAGCTAGTAATTGGTGGATGGCTTGGGCAAATCCGCAGACACCAGGGGACAAACCTAGAGCGAGTAGTATGCTCCTCCTTGTTGTTTACATGGCTCTTGCCTTTGGGAGCTCTTGCTTTATATTTGTGAGGGCTGTACTTGTTGCTACATTTGGTCTAGCAGCTGCGCAGAAATTGTTTCTTAAAATGCTGTTATCCGTGTTTCGGGCGCCAATGTCGTTCTTTGACTCCACTCCAGCCGGAAGGATCTTGAATCGTGTAAGTTAATTGCTCTCGCTAAAAGATCTGCCCTCACCTACTGTTGGCGTTTTGCTTCAGGCTCAACTCCTTTCACGTAATATCAAATCGTTTAATCATTGAAATTGGATTTGACTGAACAGGTTTCAGTTGATCAAAGTGTTGTTGATCTTGATATTCCATTTAGACTAGGTGGGTTTGCTTCAACAACAATCCAGCTTCTTGGTATAGTCGGTGTAATGACACAAGTTACCTGGCAAATCTTGTTTCTTGTCGTTCCAATGGCCATTGCTTGCTTGTGGATGCAGGTGACTGAAGATCTTCTGGCTTGAATTTTACTTGTAATTTGGTTTGATAACTTTCAGCATAGATTTTCATCTTACTATGAGTATTGTCTCTGCAAAACATTTTCTACCCTACTTGATTTGTATTTGTTAACCAGCTTTACAAAATCAACCATAGTGTTTTCCTTTATCGTGTTTTAACCTTCTTTTCTACTCGAAAGCTTTGTAATGTTAACCACAATGGACTCTAGCTTTTTGATTCATATTATGTCTTAACACTAAGTTTTCCACTCTGCATAGTAATCCCCAAATGCCTGTTAACACCCTGTATTTTTTTGGCCTAACCCCTAAACTAATTAGTACATGTCCTGCAAAAAGTTTTTCTCTTGACCAATTTTTAGATTGGTTTGAGCTTTTTCAATCGAATAGGAGTGCAAGTGTTCAGGGCCTTTTTGTCTTGTGGCCTTCATTTGTATATGGGCGGCATTCCCTTAATACCTTTTTGGTAATATAATCTTTTACTTATAAAAATAAAAATAAAAGTTTTTCCGAAGCCATGTCTTTTCTGGATTTCTGAGCTAGTTCGAGTAAAACTTTATTGACAAAAATGACTTAATCTCCAAGATCCTGTGCTTCTAAAACCACATTGGAGTGAAGGTTGCAACTTGCAATGTGGAAAACACAAAAACCGACATTGCTTATGTCCACCTATATTGAACAACTAACAAGGCTATTGCATCAAAGTCTGTTTTTAGTTCATTGTTGGAGAGGTGCAAGCGTGAGAATTGAACTGCTAATTTGTATACTGTGAATATATCCTGACAAAATTTCAATGCGCAATTGCAGAAATATTACATGGCTTCATCGAGGGAACTGGTCCGCATTGTTAGCATCCAGAAATCTCCAATCATCCATCTTTTCGGTGAGTCGATTTCTGGGGCAGCCACAATTAGAGGATTTGGGCAAGAAAAGCGGTTTATGAAGAGGAACCTATATCTCCTTGATTGTTTTGCTCGTCCATTCTTCTGTAGTCTTGCAGCCATTGAGTGGCTATGCCTCCGGATGGAGTTACTCTCGACCTTTGTGTTTGCTTTCTGCATGGTTTTGCTTGTGAGCTTCCCTCATGGAAGTATTGATCCAAGTAAGTTGAAACTTATGCCACTACGTAACATTGATGCTTTATACTTGTTAGGAATTCCACATGGTGTTTTATGTTGTGTACTTTATGAGACATTAAATCATTATGTCTTCTTTAAATTATCATGCAAAGTGCGTACTGCTGACTAGTTACCAACAAAGTGGTACTCCTGACTCACTTTGAAATAAACTGAGTCAAGGAATTAGGACAAGCTTTTAAAGTCGGAAGAAAAATGAAAAATTGAAAGTTTGTAACTTTCAATGGAGTTTATGTTTGTCCCAAACATGGTCTTTTTGTGATGTAGTTTCGCGAGGTCGGATTAAGTGAGTAATTCTCCGGAAGTTGAATTTTTTTTCCTAGATAATATCTTAGGCATCACAGAGCTAGTATGGATGGGTGAAATTTGTTCTGATAAACCATAAGCGTTAACTTTATGACATGTGAGAACCTTAATACAACTGGATTGGTGAACCCATTGTAGACATAAGTTCTAGAACTCATCATTTGGTGTATGTAGTAAAATAAAAAAGGAAAGACAAAGTAAGTTTTTAAATTGTTACGCAAATCTCAGATTTTCTGCCTGATGTTTCTGATCAAGTTGTTTCTGTTATGAAGGCATGGCAGGCCTGGCTGTGACATATGGCCTTAATTTGAATGCACGGCTATCACGGTGGATTCTTAGCTTTTGCAAGCTTGAAAACAAAATTATTTCTGTAGAAAGAATTGATCAGTACTGCCAAATCCCTAGTGAAGCTCCACCAATTATTGATGGTTCTCGTCCACCATGTTCATGGCCAGAGAATGGAACAATTGAGCTGATTGATTTAAAGGTTTGCATTCCACTTCCACCTTTTAGTCATGTCTTGATTCTGCTTCTATGAAGTGTTAGCATGGAAACTCCTACTATTTGGCGGGATCACACCATTTGCTTGATGCCTACCGCACACATCTTTAATCCCTTTGTTTTCTCCTTTGATATGTCGTTTGGTGGGTTCACACAGTCATAGAGTCGGAAATCGTTGCTTCGTGTCGAGTAGAGAATTTGGGACTTGCACCTTACTTGAAGTCGGCATAGTATTTCCATGAAGCTACACGAACAGTTGTTATCCAAATATAAGCTATAAGTTTGGATTCTGATTAATGGTTGTGTTTTTTAATTACAATTTAAGACAAATAATGACTCTTTAGCAATGTACCTGTTTTACAGATTAATATGATGACTATGTAGAAGAAAATAAGACGCTAATCTGATGTTTATCCTAATTCTTTAGGTTCGTTACAAGGAGAATCTTCCTTTAGTGCTTCACGGTGTTACCTGCTCATTTCCTGGTGGAAAGAAGATTGGAATTGTAGGGCGTACGGGAAGTGGTAAATCTACTTTGATCCAGGCATTATTCAGAATGATTGAACCCTCCCATGGCAGAATCATTATAGACAATATTGATATTTCAACGATTGGTCTTCATGACCTTCGTAGCCGTTTGAGTATCATACCCCAAGATCCAACCTTATTTGAGGGGACCATTAGGGGCAATCTTGATCCTCTACAAGAACACTCTGATCAAGAAATTTGGCAGGTAATTCAACTTGCTTAGCTTTTTCTTTCTTCATTCAGGTGTCCACAAGCATGGTAGAAAATTTCTCTTAGTTTTGATTAGTAAACATGTGACAACAACATGACTTTTGGATCCAATGTTAAATTTGTGAAATATGTAGCAAAAAGCAAATTTAATTATTCCCAAATCACATGTGATTCTTGTTCAGTTACTAAAATTTCTCCTCTAATTCCGTCTTGTTTATGCTCTTTTCCTTGGTTCCTTTTATAAGTTCAGACCAAACTTCAGTTGTCAAAACATGGGTTTCTAGTGTTTTTTCCTTTTTCTGCCCGTTTATTGTGTCGGCATTGTGGTAACCAGAACAGACTCACGTAGTATGTGCCCATTTGTCACTTTTGGTCTTCCTTGTGATTGTATTGTGATTTGGGACAGGCTCTTGATAAATCTCAGCTGGGAGAGATAGTTCGCCAGAAAGAGCAAAAGCTTGATGCACCAGGTATCTATGCTAATTATTTTAGCCATAATTTTAAGCTCTACTAATACATCTAGAGGCTTTCCTGTGAGTATTGGCACCCAATCAACAAACTGTATTTGTCTGAAACTTGTAGTTGTTGAGAATGGAGATAATTGGAGCGTTGGGCAGCGGCAACTGGTTGCCTTAGGCCGAGCTTTACTTAAACAGGCAAGGATTTTGGTTCTTGATGAAGCAACTGCTTCAGTTGATTCAGCCACAGATAATCTTATACAGAAGATCATCCGAACTGAGTTTAGGGACTGCACTGTGTGCACTATTGCTCATCGTATCCCAACTGTTATTGACAGCGATCTGGTTCTGGTCCTCAGTGATGGTGAGTAATTCTTCATTTCTTTCCTTCAATTTAGTATCCATATATTGTTGCTGCAATTCTATAAGACTTCTCCTGAAGAACTTTACCCTTATTATGCATTTGGACAATGGCCCATTTATTTTTGCTTTCATGAGTTTCTGAAAAAATTGTATTCGTTTGGGATTTGCAAGTATAGACAAGATATATTACATTTGAGAAATACATAAAAGCTGAAAACGGCCCTTGTATTTCTGCAGGTATACCTGTTTGAAAAAGAAAAAAAAGAAAAAGAGAGGTGTATCACCTCACATACCCAAAATCTTTTTTTTTTGGTCTGAACTAAAGCAGTTGTAGGGGATCACTATTAGCTAAGGGGACAACTTAACATGAGTTTGGTTGGAACTTTTGAATTCATGATTCAAATGTGCTTTGGATATGGAGTGTTAGAGAACATATACCCCGAGGAAATTCACTTAGTGCGATATTGCTTATTATATGATCATATATATCCCGTCACTATTAGTAGAGTCACACAAACAGGGCCTTAAAGTCCAAAAATGCTCAATAGTCTGCTCGAGCATGGCAGCGTACCCCCCATCTGTTCACGAGACTCATAAGTTTGCTTTTGAGCTTGAAAAAAAACAGCACCTACTGTTCCATTCTCTTCAAATTAGTATGCTCATCAAACTCAGTTTTGGCGTTTTGCAGGTCGAGTTGCAGAGTTTGATACTCCAGCACGATTATTAGAGGACAAATCTTCCATGTTTCTCAAGTTGGTTTCTGAGTACTCGTCTAGATCTAGTGGCATACCAGATTTTTGAACGTGATGGGGTGCCCAAGAATCTTCAACGAGTACAAGCAAGAAGACCCAAGAACTATCCTGAAAATGAGCCGGCCACTGCTGCGCTGCTTCAGTCATCAAATCGACAAGAGGGAAAGTGGTCAAGAACCAAGAGGAAATAGTTTCAAGCTCATTACAAGATAATTTCCCCCCTTTTTAAGTGCTATGGGGGAGTTCATAAGCTGGCTTTCTCTGTATAACTCAAATAAGTTGGGCCAGCAGAGGGGTACTAATCACACGGCATGGAAATGGGGCATGGCAATTTGTAATTTGTGGATAATAAACTAGGTTCTAATTTTTATTAGTAGCTTCTTGTAGAATGTTAGACGTTTCGTGCTTAATTAACTGTTTCGACTAGTGGAGTACTTTTTACCATTCTGCATTGCTTCCAATGCAAGTTTTGTTCTATCGCGATGCTGCTGATTTTCTCGATTTGACCTTCGAACGGATAGAATTGGTAGTGATTCTGGTGGTTCTGTTTTAGTTTTTTCTATTTGTACAGGGTTGAGTATTTGGTTTTGCAATATAATGCTAGGAGTAGTGATTAGAAGAACAATAGGGGTATCGCCGTCGGGTACACATTCGAGGCGGAAGAGAGTGCGATGATTGACTATACACGGATTTATTCGTTCTGTGTAAAAGCACTTGGAAAGTAGGATTTTTTTTGAAAATCTATCAACCAAACTTGCACGAGAATCAACGACAGAAGCTATCAAGCTAATACTCCCGAGGGGGGCTACTTATACGCAAGTGAGCCGAGCTACTCGCGAGCTCGGCTTGTCTCGTCTCGTTAAGGCTCGGCTCTTTACTAAACGAGCCGAGCTCGAGCTCGAGTATTCGGCTCGTTTACTAAACAAGCCGAGTAGAGCTCGGCTCGTTAAGGGAGGCTCGGCTCAATTAAGAGAGACTCGTTTAGTAAATGGCTAAGCTCGGCTCGTTAAGGGGCTCGAGCTCGAGTTTTGGGCTCATTAAAGAAACGAGCCGAGCTCGAGCTCGCCGAAGCTCGGCTCGGCTCGTTTACATCCCTACTTATACGGTTTGTTAACTAGAACATGTTCAGAAAAAAATTTAAATTGATCAGATATCAATAGCCTCTTGGTTGGTTAAAAATCTATCTTATCACTTGATTACTAATGTTTAAAGGACGATAACAGAATTTAAAAGATAAATTTAAAATTTATAAAATGAACGGTCCAGATCATAATAATAAGATCCCAGTGAAACACACCAAATTGCACCGGGGAGTAGGGACCCGTTATCCATCAATTCTACACTGCTTTAGATCATTTCCAGTTCCAGGTCAAAAGCGACCCCCCCATGCATAAAATTGTTGTACATTTCTAGCGAGCAAACGCGAATGGTCACCTGACTCACCTGGCAATAGGGTATTGGGAACACGTTCAAGGCAGAAGCTAGTCATATGAGTTCAAAATGTCTTCCACTTGCGCTTTCAATCTTCACGCTCAAGAATTTTAGTTATTTTGGAGGTTCTTGAGAGAGGCTTTCAAGCTCCCGCACTCGCACCTGCATTCCTTTTTTTTTTTTTTTTGTAACTGAGGAATAACCCTGTAGCCCAGCCACTATTGGATCTGACTGCGTAATCCAAACTTCGGGGGAGACTAGCACAGCAACCCACCGCTATGGCCCTCCACTTAAATCATGGTTTGTCTCCATGGAGAATCGAACCCTGCGCGCAGGTTCGCCCTTACTATGTTGACAACTCACAGGTGAGTCGCACCTGCATCCTTGTAAAACTTACAAGTTTGAAACTTATTTTCGATACTTTTCGATACTTTTTATTTAGCTTTTCGTCGTAATTTTTAGTGTTAATCGATTATCTAGATAAAACAAACCGAAAAAAGTATAAAAATATAAACCGATCTTGAAAAAATTAAATAAAGTGACACTTTAGACAAATGAGACAGTTGTTTGATATTTTTCGTTTTTAGTGTACTTTCTTTTTTACTTTTCGTCATAATTTTGTACTTTTTAGATTCCCTTCATCAATAAAAATGATTAATTCAAAAATATGACGCGAATCTAACAAAAATTTAAAAAACCTGCTAACAAAATGCACAGAAACGAAGAAAAAAATAAAAGAAAAAAAAGTTTGGAGCCAGCCGAAGTCCGTAGTCTACAGTACCCAACGCAAAATCTCTCAACACTCCGGCGCAGATTAGCACATTGCCTCATCGACGCAATTCGCATAACCCGCCATTTCTCTATCTCTCCCTCTCTCTCTCTCTCTCTTCTCCGATTGAGAACGATGCAGGCCGTTTCGAGGCGATTAGGGCACCAAAACTTGAATCCTTGTCGCTCAATTTCTTCTCTCAAGTCCTTGTACCCGCTCCATGACTATTGTAATCCGACTACATTTTCAGTTTCCCTCATTTCTAGGTTTTTCATTTCGTTATGTCAACTACGTGTTACGATCCTAAACAGCTGGATCTTTTGGCTGCAGATTATGGCGCTCATCACCCGCGGTTTGCATCTAACATTGCAACCAATGGTATTGGGCATCTAGTTCGCAAGGGCACTGGTGGAAGATCATCTGTTAGGTTTTACTCTCTCACTCACATTCTTCGCTGTAATTTACGTTTAATCGGTTTTGAAACGTTGTTAGATCCCGTCTAGTTTTTCTTCGATTTTTATGTCCATTGTAGATAGGGCTGCAAAAGGTTCACCGAGGTGATCGCGAGCAACTCGAGGCTTTGATCGTTTTAAGCTCGTTTAGTTAAATGACCCGAACTCGAGTTAGTTGGAACTCGGCTCAATTATGACAGCTCAGCTCATTTGGAGAGGCTTGGCTCATTTAAAGAGACCAAGCTTGAACACCTCAGTAATAAATGAGCCAAGCTTGAGCTCGATTATTTGGGCTCGACTCAAGCTAGACTAGATTAAACGAGCCAAGCTCGAACACGTCAAAGCTTGACTCGGCTCAGGTCGTTTGCAACTCCAATTGGAGATACTGAATTAGCCGCATGTGGAACTGGGTTGTGAATTTTAACTGGCATTGTCTAGCTGTCTTAAAATAGGGTACTAATTTAGTTTGACAACGGTAGTGGAATTGTTTTCAATTTCTATCACTTTAGGTCAGGTTTATCATAATAATCATACATATACTCTGATGTATGTAATTGGTTTTTGTGTATTATGGCTTTCAGTCAACAATGGGCAGTAAAAATTAATGAAGTAAACCAAACCGAGCCTTACGTCCCAATCACTTGGGGTCGGTTACATGAATCCGTTTCCTCCATTGAGCTCTGTCAAGAGCCACTTGTTCACATAGACCTATTAGACTCATATCTTTGCGTACTACAGCATCTAATGTCAATTTAGGTCTACCCTTTCCCGTAACATTGCTACCTAGAGCTATCCTATCCACTCTTTTAACTACTGCATCTTCCGGTCTACGGTAGATATGCCCCAAACACCTTAGCCTATTTTCCCTCAACTTCTCCTCTATAGGTGCTACACCTACCATCTCACAAACTGTTTCATTTCTAATCTTGTCTCGGTTAGTCTTACCACACATCCACCTCAGCATTCTCATTTCCGATACACTCATTTTGCTCACATGTTGTTTCTTAATATGCCAACATTCTGTCCCATAAAGCATCGCTGGTCTTATGGCCGTTCCATAGAATTTTCCCTTCAATTTTGTGGGTACCCTCTTGTCACATAGTACACCAGTAGCGCTTCTCCACTTGAGCCACCCCACTTGGATCCTATGGGCCACAACATCTCCAATCTCTCCATTGCTACTAATAATTGAGCCTAAATACCTAAAATGATCACTCTTTGGTATCTCCTGATCTTGGATCATCACACTTTCTTCAAGCGCACTACTGATACCACTAAACTTGCACACCATATACTCCGTTTTACTCCTACTTATCCGAAAACCCTTTGACTCTAATGCTTCCCTCCAAATTTTTAGTTTCGTATTAACACCTCTAGCAGTTTCATCTACGAGGACAATGTCATCTGCAAACATCATACACCATGGAATATCCTCTTGAAATTGTCTAGTCAATTCATCCATAACTAAGGCAAAGAGGTATGGGTTCAGGGCTGACCCTTGATGCAATCCTACGGTGATTGGAAATTCACTCGTTTCCCCTACTGGTGATCTAATGGTAGTGACGGCACCTTCATACATGTCTCTAATCACCTCGATATACCCTTTGGTCACTCCTTTTCTCTCCAAAACCCACCATATGATATCCCTAGGCACCCTATCATAAGCCTTTTCTAAGTCTATGAAAACCATATGGAGATCTTTTTTCTTTGCTCTGTGTTTTTCTACCAATCTCCTTAATAGGTAGACAGCTTCAATGGTGGATCTTCCTGGCATGAACCCAAACTGTTTCTCTGACACCGTAGTCACCATCCTCAAGCGATGCTCAATAACTCTTTCCCACAACTTCATCGTATGGCTCATCAATTTAATACCTCTATAGTTGTTGCAGCTTTGAATATCCCCTTTATTCTTATATATAGGTACTAGGGTGCTCCTTCTCAGTAAAAGTTAATGAATTACAAGCAAGTATTGAAGTTCTAAGTTGTTTTAAGAAGGAAGTATTATTTGCATTCTTTGGTTGTAAATAGAAGGGTATGCCCTTTTGACATTTGTTCTCCTTCCTTTTGTAAATGCTTGGTTTCCACACAAAAAAAGGTAGTAGCTGGAAAAGGCACCATCTCACACATGCTGGATGCAAGACAATCTTATCTTTCAAGACTAGGCTCACCTTTAAAATCAGGAAATCAAAACAGCATACAAAAACTTTTCTGAATGCCAAAAGTGAATAAGTGAGATGCATGTGCTGAAGATGATTTTAATCTGTTATGAGGAAACGAAACCAATAAACGGACTACACAAGTGCTCTATCTGCTAAATAGATGAGCAAGCTTCAGAGTTTCTATTGTTTTAAAGCTGTAACTTGTCATCAACCCATTTTGAAAACTTGTGCAATTTGTCTGGCAGTGGTATCATTTCTGCAGTTTTTGGAGCTACTGGATTTCTTGGGCGCTATCTTGTTCAGCGGCTTGGTGAGTTGAATCTTTATTCTCTCTCATTTCGTAACTTGCTGAAAAGTCATTTGTAGGGTTCGTGAAAAAATCAAAAAATATGATATAATATATTGTTCCTATGGAATGATCTCCGCTGTGTGTCCAGGAGTCTCTGAACCATCTCTCATGGTTGGGTTCTGTATCAATAACAGTTCTCCTAAGAAAGTTCTTACCCAACTTGCCAATTGGTGATTGGTTTTTGTTTTTTCCAAGAGTTGGTGATACAGTATTTTTTAGGTAAATATGAGAAATTTGCATGCTTCATTTGGACCCAAATGTACTTAAGTGAAGAAGAAAAGAACAGAACCAAGGGCTATATAGCCTGACATGGTTCTAGTCATGCACAGACTGTATACCCTGGAGCTAAGGTTTTATGGAAAGAAAACAATCAATTTCTGCCAAATCTTACCTGTATCTTACCGGTGGAAAGGATGCAATCTGATAGATTTTGCAGTGCTTGTGGCTCTTTTTTATTTTATTTTATTTTAAAGAATATAAAGTACTTGAGAAAAACAACATAACGTAGGTTTGAAGAGTCCCAGAGCCCAATTAGACTTATGCAATATACATAAGAAGTGGAAGTGGGCAGAAGTGCTTCATGGAGTGACTGAGTTGGGCATCTAGTTTCTTCTCCTGCGATACATTTGAGTTTTGGGCATTCGTCTTCTCCATTTTTTTTTTCAAGGAAGAATTTGGGCTGCGGATTGAAAGTGGAGAGGCTGGTAGGAACATAGGGAAAGAAGCTGGGAGTGGTTAAGTGGCGCAGCTTCTTGGGCAATGCATGTTATAGTTTTTGATCTAATGCACTGGACCATAATGATTTCTCGTTCGCGTCTATGCTAAGAGGAAGTTCACGTGCCGACTAATGAAAGCTCATCTAAGGAAGAGAAAATGGGGCTGATAAGGAAAGAAAGGGAGCCAAAGTCCAGTTTTAGGAAGATTGGAATGCTTGGAATAGAAAGTTGAGAGTAACTACTCAATTTCTTTGTGTGAAATGCTACAATCAGCTTTCTAGTTTCTACCACATTTTGTTATAGTTTTGTATTGGAAATAAATCTTGCATGGATGTTAGTACGGACGATTTGCGTGTTTAGATGTTATAGTGAGTGGAGATTACTCAGGAAACCAGTTTCTTACTCGATAAAATATATACATACATTTTTGTGATAACAAATGGAAAGTTGAATATTCATTTAACAACTTCTGTTTGTGAGCTTGTTTTCTTGAAAGTGTCTGTTTGTACTCTAAACTAATGCTAATAATTCACTTTCAGCTAAAATGGGGTCTCAAGTGTTGGTTCCTTTTCGAGGTTCTGAGGATTCTCATCGTCATCTCAAATTGATGGGTGATTTGGGACAGGTAAAATGGAACATGACTTTTTATTCTCAAGCCCCCTCCACCACTACACATACACTCTCGCTCTCACTCTCACGCTCGCTTACACTTACAAAACACACACACACAAAAGTAAGATGACGAAATGATGTTTTTAATGTGTGTATGCTGTATCCAGTGCTTCATTGTTTGCTCTTATTCGGGGCTTCTTATAATTTGTTTCAGATAGTCCCAATGAAGTACAACCCAAGGGATGAAAATTCAATCAAGGCTGTAATGGCAAAGGCAAATGTTGTTATTAATCTTATTGGTATCCAGTCTTCGTCTATCATTTTTCCTATCAGTAATATAGTTTGATTAAAACATCTTGCTAACTGTTGTTTTCCTTGTTGATAGGAAGGGAATATGAGACTCGAAATTATAGCTTTGAGGAAGTGAACCACTTTATGGCCGAAAAACTTGCAGTGGTAGGTTCCTGTGCTCTCTTTTTTTTTTTTTGGCCTATTTATTTGTTGCATCGTTCTTACTCCCGCTAGTATATGGTTTTTACGACATTGATATGAGATTGAGCAAAGGTCCATTGACATTGTTGTCTTTTGGCCGTTGATTTGTGATGGTATTAGAAATACATGCTTTCTAATAGCAAGAGGAGGATAATCGTGGAATTGTTGTCTTTTGGCCGTTGATTTCTGATGGTATTAGAAATACATGCTTTCTAATAGCAAGAGGAGGATAATCGTGGAATCACACATCAAGTCCCATGGGCTTCACTTCTGGAGTAATATAGAAATTAGTGACCTTTGTTTTCCCTCAGGGAGCTGATCTAGTGTATTTAAGGGTTCAACGTTTATATGTGCAGATTGCCAAGGAACACGGTGGTATTATGAGATTTGTACAAGTCTCTTGCTTGGGGGCATCTCCATCATCTCCATCCAGAATGCTAAAAGCTAAAGCTGCTGCTGAGGAAGCTATCTTGCGGGAATTACCAGAGGTGAGATACATTAGTGTTAACTTTTGAACCAACTGTTTTCCCCCCTTTAGGCTTGCTGATGATTTAGCTTGAGAATTTGTCTTGTAAATGTTATCTGTAACAAATTTGAACCAAATATATATACCCTCTTTGCTTAGAGAATTAATTGCGTCCCCCATATTTTGCCATATCCACTGGAAAATGGAAAAGTCTTATATCTGCTTTTATCCCATGGAAACAATTCCAGTACGGAAAAAACCCTTAAATATGAAACCCAAAAAGGATTCTTGCCACCCTCCCTCCTCTTGCCCGGGTGCCCACCACTGCCACCACTCAACTCCACTCCATTTGTGGGTTTTAAGACTTATCAAAAATGACATTTTGGGGTTCTAAGAACATATCTTCGCTATGACCTTTCGAAAAGATTTTGGAGTTCTGCTTTATAGTTACCATTATAGGTATCTGTTTTGTCCCGATTGATTCCGAGAACCTCATAGCTGGCTGATTATGGCTTCTGGAATTGCAATCTCAGTTTATTACTTATGAGTTATGAAGCGCCTGAGTAGAAGAGACATACTTTTGATTCATGCGAATCTGATCATAGCCAAAGAAAACAGTTGATCAAGCTCTCCCTGAAATAGATAATATAGTGGCTGGTATACCTGGGGTCATACTGGTTAGAAGACTTAAGTTGAATCTTAGACATATGGGAAAGGGATGCGATCAATTTGAAGAAGAAGAAGAAGATAGTCTGCTGGTTTGCTGCTGACAGTTGTTGAAAGAT
The DNA here is from genome assembly GCA_019656295.1 of Rhododendron mucronatum var. ripense. Classification (NCBI taxonomy): domain Eukaryota; kingdom Viridiplantae; phylum Streptophyta; class Magnoliopsida; order Ericales; family Ericaceae; genus Rhododendron; species Rhododendron mucronatum. The sequence continues at coordinate 1,236,005 of BPLT01000015.1, forward strand.
CTCTTTAAAGAGTTGATGTTAACTGCATTGATTTTGGTTCAGTGTTGCAAAATGCCATATCTATAATTGTAAACTTGTTTTTAGATACTATAATGGTGCTTTGAGAGGGGGTTACTGACATACTTCCATTGTTAGGCCACAATAATGAGACCTGCAGGAATGATAGGTACAGAAGATCGGATTTTAAATACTTGGGCACACTTTGTGAAAAACTATGGCTTCGTTCCGCTGATTGGGGATGGATCTACCAAGTATGTCTTCATAATCTTTTTTTTTTCTTTTGAGAAGCAGTATGTCTTCATAATCTATTAACAGAGGTTTCTATGAAGTCAAATACAACATTCGAGAATAAGAAACTTCAGTTTTTGTTTCCTTATCAGAATTTTATGGGGATAAGTTTCTGATATAACTGACTTTGCAGAATTCAACCTGTATACGTGGTTGATGTTGCATCGGCAATTATTGCGGCCTTAAAAGACGATGGCACAAGTATGGGGAAAGTGTATGAACTTGGCGGGCCAGACGTTTTCAGTGTGCATCAACTGGTGATTTTCTTCTTTTGTCTTTTTGTCCTAACAAAATTGTTGCAGTCAGATGGAGTGGACTTTTACTGATTTCAAGGTTGGTGCAGGCAGAGATTATGTTTGACACGATCCGCGAATGGCCTCACTATGTGAAAGTTCCTTTCCCTATTGCTAAGGTAAGGATTGGCCAGACACCTTATAAATTGTTGTAGCTCTCTAGGAACATATTTCAATTTTGTCAGTTTTGTGATTGTTTAAGTCCCAACAAACTGCGAGTTTGAGGATCATATCCTCTGGGCCTCTATAAGCTCGTAGGCTTCTGGTGAAATCCCCAGTATGAGTTGCAATGCTAATTAGTTTTTTTTCCTCTTCCAAAAAGGTTGCATCTTGGTTTTCTCAGATGAAAGTGCAGGTTTATACTTTATATCATTATTAAAAAATATGTCAGACTTGCTGATATAATCGTAGATGAGACGACTCGTCAAATAAAATAAAGTAACGTCAATATAACTTTTGAAAATTCCATCCTGTTTGAAAATTCCATCCTGTTTGACGCTTAAATAGGAAAAGAAAATAATTTACCTTTCTCAAAAGTGCAGATCTTCGGGTTACAACTCAAAGTCATGTCAGATATCTTTAACCTCCTATTTGACAAGACATCCTCTTTTCTTTATTTGCAAATCAACTTGTCACCTTACTCATGAAAAAAAGGAGATCATTACGGGTTCTGTTCATGACTGTGTCTACCTTAGGTTTGGATGTTCTCATTGCTTGGGCCGTTGTCATATAGGTCTTGGTTACTACTTCAACACCAGCAGGTTTCTAAGATTTTTGTGGACCATTGATTATTAATGTGTAAGTTTGTTTTACTGATTTCAGGGGATTGCAATGCCTCGAGAGATATTTCTCAATAAAGTTCACTTTCCGTTGCCTACTCCCACTATATTCAATCTTGATCAGATCAATGCCCTTACTCAAGATACGGTTGTTTCACCTAATGGTTAGTGCAACATAGCTCAACCTCTAAACGTGCTCAACCTTTTTTCAATAACATCTGCAATTTAAGTTGTATATGCACATTTTACACCTGTAATTTTGTTGTGGGTTTTGCAGCCTTAACATTTAATGATCTTGGTATTGTGCCCCATAAGCTGAAGGGATATCCCATTGAGTTTCTTATCCAGTACCGCAAAGGCGGGCCAAATTATGGCTCTACCGTCAGCGAAAAAGTGTCTCCAGATGCATATCCATAGGGATAGGGTGGTTTGTTAATTCTGGATTTTTTCCCTCAAAACTGACATCCAGCTGGCTTCTTTGAAGCAGGTTTGTTTTACCTCAATTCATCTTTACGATAACAAATTTTGGTGCAAAACTTGTGCTTTTGTCCATTCATGAAATGCAATGTTTTCGTTATCTCAAAAACCGTAGTTCATTATTGCTACTTTAAAATTCAGTTGGCCAGATGATTGGAACCTTGGTTTACATATTTACGGAAGCGCTGCCTTTTTGAACCGTAGGTTTTGAAGCACCTGTTCCGTTGGATCACAGCTGGAAATAATAAAGATACAGAACAATGACTGCATTGTATAATTTTGAGGGAACTCTAGTCACTCTTGTTCTAAGAAAGTGGTCTGAGTTGTCTTAATCCTTGGTTTAAGCCGAGGAACCACTTGTATTTATCTATGCGAGTTTTTCTATGTTCTACATATATAACATTGTTTTTCGCTGCCTGATAGATTTTTATGTTCTAAAGTGATTCTAACTGGGTTTTACCGCTGCTTTGCCGGGTTGGAATTATCAGGAATAGGTTTTTCAATCATTTGTCATTAGTCTGCAATTCAAATGAACATGTTGAGAATATCACAGCTTGCTTTTTCTCTTTAAAGTGAAAAGTCCAGAGGACCAGCCTGTAGTGAAGTAGAAGTTGGGCTTGAGCTCATGCTGATGGTTCTCTGGATTTGGTTTTCAATGCATTCCATAGGGAATATAGCTTTACTTGTAGTTGCAGGAAACTACTCGGGATGCTTTCTATAAGTATAGAATCTACCATCATTCTAAGACAAACTCCACCATGAAAAACTCTGGTCTTCGCAAACAAGAGGAAGAAACTGCAACTACTGATCTACTGAAATCAATCAATCATCTCATGTCCAAACTGGGCGGCAACCAATCTTTCGAACGCATCAATCTGGGAGGAAAGAATGTTGGCGCGGCAATGACCGTGCGACGCGGCTGTTGTGGTAAGTCAGCCAATAGTTGTAACATAAACATTTACATCAATAACAATGTTCAGGGTGTGAACAACTCTCTTTTGCTGGGTAGTGAGGTGAGAATGGGAGATCCCGGAATCTGCTTATCTATGAGAGGCGTCGAGACGGGTAAGGGATTTGCGGAAGCGAACAAGAAAAGAAAGGGTTTCAGACTAGGGTTTATTGGGATGTTTTCGCTTGTGGTTGTTTCTGTTTTGCTGTTGATGTCGTTGTTAGAAGTGTCTCCTTTTAGCCCACGAAACGGGAAATTTGCCCCCCAGAGTTTCCTCATACCTTGTTAGCGTCAGTTTTGAGATTATTCTATGGCTTCAAAGAAATCAGTACATCTCTCTCTCTCTCTCTCTCTCTCTCTCTCTCTCTCTCTCTCTCTCTCATAATGCCCAAAACCCCAAACCCCAAACCATGATGTTGCCACGACAGAGACCTAGATATCGCTCGATTATGTTTTGGGTTGGCCAAAGATGCAAAAATTCATCAATTTTAGACCCATAAACTGAGTAGTACAATAGTTGCCGTTTTGTGAGAACCCATCGTTGGGAATAAGTTTCACTTTGGGAATTCTTGAAAGAATTAAATGGTTGTATATATAAGGATTTGCGAACAGTTGCTGCATAACCTAAGGTTAACCTTTTGAGTCACGTAGTTTGGTTAAGGGTAAGCAGGTCAGTTGTTGCGAGTCGTTACACAATTTCAGTGAAACAATAGCACAATAGCATCTCTCAGTGTGTGTGTGTGTGTGTGAGAGAGAGAGAGAGAGAGAGAGTGTGTGTGTGTTCAATTGGTGGTCAAGAGAGAGAGAGAGAGAGAGAGAGAGAGAGAGAGAGAGTGTGTGTGTGTTCAATTGGTGGCCAAGATTTAGCCTAGCCAGTCACTTAATCTACGATTTATGAGGTAACCCTAGACACGATCCACCCAACACCTCCCTCTACCCGACCACTACCTTAAAGGCATGTTTGGCTGGTTTTTTCCGTCTTTAACTCAACAGTTTAGTTCCCTTCTCTTCTCTTGAAGCTATAGTGACAGAATGTAGCTGGCAAAATTTGTTTGGTTGGTTTGAAACTTTGGTTAAAACTTAAAACCGAAACTGCTTGGTTTACTCAAACAACACAAAAAATAATCCACTCTCTTCCTTTCTTTTTTGTCAGGAAATAGGAAATTGTTTTCTTTTTTTTTATAATCAGGTGTTCTGGCTAACTTGCGCACATCTCGACTAATCTAATCCCATCGTGAATATCCTCCTCACTAGTGGTCTCGCAACACGGTCGGCTAGATCCCCCGCAACCCTAAACCGCGGCATTAGCTCCTCTGTGGCGCCGTGATTCTTTTTTCCCTGGGTGTTTATATATAGTAGTATTTTTTTCCAGAACATTCCCCTGGATTTTCATAATTTTTTTTTGTTAACTTCTCCCTATGTGTTGTATCCTCCTTTTAATGCACATGGCATTAGAAATATGAATCATCCCCACTAGCCAATTGGAATCTAATCACTCTGACACTTCTTAAACCCAGGTGGATCTCACATCTTTTAATAGAGTATGGCTCGCCAGTATTTTATAAGTGGAAAAAAAAAAAAAAGAAGAGAAATATTGTAATTTATTATGCTGGGTCACTTGGTATATTAATTGGAACCAGCATAGTGGTTGCCTCTTACTCTGGAAGGATGGAGGAGAGGATAACCAGGCATAGTTAGCCAGCACTTATGGCGAATGCTAAAAGAGATTAAGAGATGAAATTCGGAAGAACTTGTTAACATTCCTACTTTATCTCTTAAACATAATATCAACTTCTGGGGGGGCTCATTCAAATGCCAATGCTAGCGGTGAACGTTTTGGATCAAAATAATAGGATCATCCAAAATTGTATGATTATGAATTGATTTTAGCACTCTTTTTTTACTTAAATGTATTACTTTATTCGATGTAAAACTAGAAGAGATTATTCTTTGCGAATAGGGGAACAAATGCGTGTGGTAGTTTTTTACATGGATCAATTATAAAAAGAGTGTATTTATTTAAAAGAAATGGAGTCCTAAATTAATGTGTTTTTTAAACGAGTCCTAAATTAACATTTGATAATCCTTTTATTCAAAACCGTATCCAAATGACCAAGAGACATTTTTCTTTTAAATACTCGGTCCAACGTGTACACAATAAAGTTAAAAACATCATGACCGAAAAAAAAAAAAGAATACATAAATATTATTTTAAAATTCTATCACCATCCCCATCAGTTGCTTCCATTGTTGCAAGTTAAAGTGAAGAAGAGAAAATGTGGAATTTCTTTTCAAAATCATTCTGCTTGATATCTTTTTCTTTTTCTTTTTTCAATCGATAGAACATATTATTTTACATTAAATATGAAGTACATAGTACAATTTCGGGACACTACATCAATTGTGAGAGTTCATGAGACAATCAAGTCCAACAACTCAACCAATACAAGAAATAAGCCTATTATAGGGTAGAAACAAAGAAAGAAAGGAAAAACCCATTATAGAGAAGAACATTCATACGCAAGTGGAGAGACTCAAACTCAGTGGCGGCGTAACCAGAATTTGGATTGAGTGGGGGCACCATATATATACCATTAGGTTAGGGAAATTTAATTTTCTTTGGGCAAGATGCAATCAAGTGAAAATGCATTTTGTATGTCTACAAGTAAGTTTAGCTCAAAATCAACCAAATGAATGAAATTTTAAGAGTAAATATATTAAAACTCTTGTAATATTATAAATCACCATAGTAAACCATTATACAGTAACACTAACCAAGAGAACCTTAAGCTATATAAGTGTGGAAGTGAAAAAAAAAAAATCAATAAAACAACTAGATAGATGAAAATTCATGGTGAAAACTGAAAACCATTACTCAATGGTTAAAAAATGGCATATGCATTAATACGTGGAACAGATTTGTAGGGCAGTGCTTGCATAAAGGAAAAGAAAACATGAAGCATTACTCTTACATGAGAGACATAAAGTAGTACTCCTATATAACTAAAGGGGGTAAACTAGAATAGTTTCTAAATATTATATGCCAATCTGTAATTATGGAAAGTAGAGTGGGGGCACATGCCCCCATTGGTCTTCGTGTAAATTCACCATTGCTCAAACTCCTTACCTCTCAGTGAGATGCAAGATTTCTGTTCAACTGAGCTGGTTAATGTCTTATCCAATCTCCACAGTTCGATCAAAATACCATAAGCATTACTATTTACTTAACAGTAGAAGCATTATTTTCAGTTCAACTTCGTTTTTTATATGCGTCATCCCCCTGCATTGGTATGCTAGCCTAGTTAGCAGAAAGACTATTCCACCGCTCATGTTTTACCACTCTCCTCTCAATTTTTGGATGGTCCAAATTTTTAAAAAAAAATCTTCCAAAAAAGATTTTTAAAATCCGAACCATTAATTGTTGAAACGGATGGTGATATTGGGCGGAGTGATGGGGGAAACGGTGAGATAGTCATGCTGGTTTGTTAGACATCATTATCTATAAAGTTATCGTCATCAAATTTTCACTTGTTTTTGGTGCTCTATTCCGATCTACTATTAAGACTTTCTGAGCGTCGGTAGACATCAAATGTATTTTAACCACAAATGTTTCAAAAAAAAAAAAACCAAATTTTAATCGCAATTATGCCTATTTAATTTGAAGTAACGAATGACGGTCAAGTTAGATACGTGTAATTAACTCTCTCTTTCGTTATTTGCCCTTTATTGATATTAATTTAAGGTATAGTAGTGAACTAATTCACCGATGTAACTCCAAAGGAATTGATACAATTTGTTCATTTTTAAAGTTTTAGGTGGTTTTTAACTCGTTAATTTTTCTCTAATCCTCCACTGATGGATACAATATTGACCACAAACAAAACCTCTAATAGAGTGAAATCATACGGAACTCTCTCCCCACTTGAATTAAAACTCCGCTGGTATATGGCGAAATTGATCTCTCGCGCCAGTTAAGATACTCGTAAACCGCATGGGCTAGTTCTTAATGCGGAGGGAATATTTATTTCATCTAACGAATTTCTTGCTCTTTTGAAAAAAAAAACTCGTATGAAATCTTGAGTTTGAAAAAAAACAAAGAACTTAAGTGCGACGCCCTACATTTGCCTAATCCAGTGAAGACTATGAAAGCAACGTCATTGATAGTTCAACAATCCTACGACCACGCGGCAGACATGCACACATCACTTACAATAGAGATGGGTCTCACACATTAAAGTTACGCTTACTCATACTCACTCGCAATAGAGGTGGTACCACACGGACCGGGAGACCCTGCCAAGCAAGGGTGCTTGGCAGGGGTGCCGAGCGTATCTCAGCCGTCCAAAAGTGTTTTGGATGGTCCGGATGTAAAGATACCAAACGGATTTTAAAACAAAAAAAAAAAAAGAAAAAGGAAAAAAATGTTTCGATCCGAGCCGTCGATTCCGAGATAAACTGTCGGATTGGCCGCTCGGCACCCGCTCGGCGGGGTCCCCGGGTCCATACCACACACATTGGAGACATCTAGTTGTGTGGGACCCACCCCTACAGTAATTTCCCCTGTAAGGCTTATTTTTTTTAATTTGAAGATTTGCAGGGAACCACGTAAGAAAAAACGCGTTTGGACCTATTCCGGATCCCGCAAAAATCTAAAAAAATATCCATAAATTTTAGAATATTATTTTATGAGGCCTTGTAAAAAATCAGCTCCAACACACATATGTAAGTACGTAGCATTATTTTTGGATTCGTAGGGGGTTTCGATGAAAATGATTTATTGCATGACAATATTGTATTGCGAATCTTATAATATGAACGATTCAGATTACAATAATAGACGTTTGATGGGGCGGCAATAAACGTTTGATTTTGGGAAAAGTATGATTTTGGATAAAATTTATTTTCTCATAAAAAAATCTCCCAAAATCACTCCCACTAATTACGCAGATTTAAGGAACGGTTACGTCGTCATCACAGGGTCCCACGTGGCACCTAGTCCTTTCCTTACATTCTTCGGCAAATTTCATTCACACTCCCTTGCAGTTCTTTTTTTCCTTTCCTGACGGCAGATATCATGAGAAATGACAAAAGAATCCCCTTGTGAATTCTATTTGTGTTCCACCGATGCCCCAAATTGACAATTTTCTGTCTGAACACGTGATGGAATGGAATGAGCCAAAAGTGACTTGTATCTAAAAAGACTAAAATTCATAATTTTTTTAATAGGATTATTTTAACATCCGTCCAAAGAGTGTAAGATAATAAGTAAAAGTCCACTGATATCCGAGAAAAGTCTTATTGATATTTGTGAAAGTGTAGCAAAACCGTTTTTAATAATAATAAGTGATTAAAAATTATCAATTCTCACTTATTTTGAATCAAAATGGCTCCTTCTAACCTGTTGGAAAAGTTGTTTTGATAAAAGAGTTAATATTACTATCAGGCCAAAACGTTTTTTTTAATTATTTTGAATAAAAAAGAATGAACTTTGTCAATATAAACTACTTCTTTGACTTGTTCCATCATGTATTTAACCGAACAGTTTTGGTTGGATGTCGATGAAATGAGCATCGGAAACCACAAAGAATTTTATTGCTCATTTCTGAAAGTATGAAGTTTGTATTTGTCATTAAGAAAAACTTCAGGGGTGTCATTTAAATTGTTCAATTTCTTTTTCTTTGCTACCGACACAAACAGCCCCGGCGCACCGTGCTATCTTACGCTTCCTTCGCACTCGCCACTGCTCACTTATATACCCCTTCTTCTCCCTCCCTCCCTCTCTCTCTCTCTCTCTCTCTCCTCTCCCTTGTTTGCACTGTTCAGTGGGAACATCTTCCCACAAAGCTACTAATTTAATCGTTCTCTGTCTCTCCCTGCGACTGTAAGTACAGTGGTAGTAATTATTTTCATCAATCGATGCTCCATCCTCGTTAATATAAACCTCGTTTAGTTTCTTTCGAAACGCATGCCTGAAAGTCTCGCGGGAGATCGGACCAAACGGATTGATATCTCGCGATTCGCGCCACTAGTTCATTATCAATGCGTACGGATTTCGTTTATCTCACCGCTTTCGTTCAGATTCCAGTTGTTTATAACTCTTAATTATCTGTTCCCTTTCATGTCTGTTCGCGATTCGAATGCGTTACAATTGACTTGTCCGTTGACGTATCCGATATTTACCGTACTACCCTTTTAGAACTGAGGTAAAAGGTTTGTGTTTTGCCGAGAGTTCATAAATCAAATTAGGGTTTTTGGTGGTGTCGGCGGTGGTGTCGGTGGTCTTGTTGTTTAGTATCTGCTCTCCGCTATCAATACTCGTTCTGTGCTTGCTCTCTCAATCGTGAATTTTAGTAGTTCGAGATATTTTGGAAAGAGATTTCATGCTTGCGCTCATACACGCATGTGCGCATTATGTGACTTAGGATGAGACGTCGCTCGCCGACAAGCTCTCCAGCTGAGAATATGGAGAAGGGGGCTGCTAAAAATCATCGGTCTCGGATATGTATGTTGGCATCTTTATCGGCTTTTTTCTGGTTATTGTTGTTGTACTTCCATTTTGTTGTTCTAGGAGGTAATACAGTGGATGATTCTTCACTAGTAGATCGCATTTCTGCTAGTTCTGAGTCGATCAATACCCACCCTGGCGATTCCCAATCAACGCCTATTAGTCGGCGTAACAATGCCCAACCAGACCCTGTTAGTCCGCGTACAAATGCCCAATCCACTCCTATGAGTCGGCCTAGCAATGCCCGACCAATGCCTGCGAATCCACCACCGACCATTACCGAGCCAAAAGCAGAGAACTTCCCATTTCTGAGGGCATTAAGAACCATAGAGAACAAGAGTGATCCGTGCGGTGGGAGATACTTATATGTCCATGACCTTCCTCCTAGGTTCAATGAAGATATGCTCAAGGAGTGTAAGAGTCTGAATATTTGGGCAAATATGTGTAAGTTCACTACAAATTGCGGGCTTGGGCCCCCACTGGAAAACGTTGAAGGGGTATTCTCAGATAGCGGATGGTATGCAACAAATCAATTTGCAGTCGATTTGATTTTTACTAACCGAATGAAGCAGTATGAGTGCTTGACTCGTGATTCTTCTCTTGCTGCTGCTATTTTTGTACCCTTTTACGCGGGATTTGATATTGCACGGTATCTTTGGGGGTATAATACGTCTACGAGGGATGCTGCATCTCTTGCTTTGGTCGATTGGTTAATGAAGAAGCCGGAGTGGAGCATTATGGGAGGAAAAGATCATTTTCTTGTTGCCGGAAGGATTACTTGGGACTTTAGAAGGTTAAGCGATGAAGATTCAGATTGGGGTAACAAGCTTCTATTTTTACCAGCTGCTAAGAATATGTCCATGCTTGTGGTAGAATCAAGCCCCTGGAATGCAAATGATTTCGGCATTCCATACCCCACATACTTTCATCCTGCTAAGGATGCTGATGTGTTCATTTGGCAGGACAGAATGAGGAAACTGGAGCGAAAATGGCTCTTCTCTTTTGCTGGGGCCCCACGCCCTGGTAACCCTAAATCTATTCGGGGGCAAATCATCAATGAGTGCAAGAAATCCAATGTTTGCAAGCTGCTGGAATGCGATCTTGGGGAGAGCAAGTGTCATTCTCCAAGCAGTATAATGAAGATGTTTCAGAGCTCCCTTTTCTGCTTACAACCTCAAGGTGATTCGTACACAAGGAGATCTGCTTTTGATTCGATATTGGCGGGTTGCATACCTGTCTTCTTCCATCCTGGTTCAGCTTACACACAATACACTTGGCATCTTCCTAAAAATTATTCCAAGTATTCGGTGTTCATTCCAGAGGATGATATTCGGAAGAGGAATATTACAATCGAGCAAATGCTGAGTCAAATTTCTCCCGAGGAGGTGAAGATAATGAGGGAGGAGGGCATAAGTCTCATCCCCAGGCTTATATACGCAGATCCCCGCTCTAAACTGGAGACCCTAAAAGATGCATTTGATGTAGCTGTGCAGGCTGTTATTAACAAAGTTACTAAGATGAGGAGAGACATTATTGACGGTCGCAAAGATGATTTTATTGAGGAGCTCAGTTGGAAATATGCTTTGTTAGAGGAAGGGCAGTACGTGGGTCTTCACGAATGGGATCCTTTTTTCTCGAAACCCAAAGGTGGCAATGTGGAGTCCAAGGATTTATCTGCAGAAGCAGCGAAAAATTCTTGGAAGAGTGAGCAAAGGATACATTCATGACTCGGCCTCCAAAGTTTTGTCGATTTCAAGTTCTAAAGCCTAGTGAATGTGGGCTGGAGCTTAAAATAGGATGCCATGCCCTGAGAGGTGGAATGCACAATCTTGTCCTAACCTGAAGCATAGGATACATACGAATGTTTGCATTTTCTGCTTCTAGCATAATCAGGTGCTTGGTCCGCTTCATTTTGATTTGTCATTTGTAGTCATTCTTTGTATTGTGCCTGATATATAGATGCTGCCACATAGATAGTTAAGCATAAATATTGTCTATTGGATGCTGTTTTGCAAAGAAGTATTAATTGAAGTAGTAATGAGCTTTCGTATCTTTCAAGCATTTGTTTCCTTGTGCAAAACCTTGGATAATTACCGTACTACTTGTGGGTGCAATTGTCATTGCTGATCCACCCAACCATCTTATTTTGTGGTGCTTGTCGTATGGAATCAGACGTAGCTCTTTTTCTCTTCTGTATGGGTGGATTTTGGAAACCAAGGGCTCAAGGCCATATTTTGTGCCCTATTACAGAGTTATTCAGATAATTTTGAGCAGTTTGTAATATTGATTTGTGTAGAGTTCATATAAACATTCGTCATAGATTAGGTAATTGAAGAAGGAAAAGGACATAGAGTAACTCTGAAAGCTAGAAGAGCTCTGAGAAACGTTTGCATATCGTCACAATCTAACTATAGCATATAGCATGTTTTGATCTGCAACTGAAATATATAGCATGTTTTGATCAGCAACTGAAATACTTAGCTCTGGATAGTGAACTATTTTTTAGTTCAAGTCTCTCTTCCGGTGTCTAATCTGGGGGTATTTAGTATGGTCAAATATGATAATATGGTGGTCCCCAGGAAGATCATGGCTGGAGATTTTACAGAAATTACACTTCTCATTGTTAAATTGTGACCTATACCATTCGAGAAGTGATGAAATGTATGCTGGACCAAAGTAAAATAGGTATGCATTTCCCCAACTACAGAACCTTTACTCTAGGAAGCATTGGAAACACGTGGAATGTCTACCTGCAACTATTTCGTTCTTAGTTTTAAGAAGTTCGTAATGCGGTGCACAAGCAGGAGTTTATAAGTGCAGTTGCCGGACCGTGGGTTGTTATGCGATGGCTCCATTTTGAGGTCTATAGTAAGCAGCCAAATGAGTACTGCGGTGCACAAGCAGGAGTTTATAAGTGCAGTTGCCGGTCCGTGGTTTGTTATGCGATGGCTCCATTTTTGGGGTCTATATTAAGCAGCCAAATGAGTACTGCGGTGCACAAGCAGGAGTTTATAAGTGCAGTTGCTGGTCCGTGGTTTGTTATACGATGGCTCCATTTTGAGGTCTATTGTAAGCTGCCAAATGAGTTTGTGGGAAGATCCTCATTAGGTTCAGTTGAGTTCACTTTTCTGAATCTCGCACATCAGACAATTGGGAAAGAGAAGGTTGCTCTGCCTTGCACTTTTTCCACAGCAGGACCTTGAAAGAATCCTTCATTGGATATCTGTTATGGAACATCCCTGCCATTTTTGTGCAACTAGCTCATGACTGAGTAGGCAATTCTGGAACCAACTGTGCAGCCTTTGTTGCTAGGGCATATGGGACTTTCATGGAAGGTCACGGTTGGAACGTCAAGAGTTAGACTAATGGTTAGTATCCGTTTCTATTCCCCTCTTGGTTGCTCCCAGAATTTAAGCCCGGCAATCACCTGTTATTTGTGACCCGGATGAATCCGGGCGAAACCTGGCAATTAACTTGGGGCAATGCCCTTACAATTTTCAGCTAGTGGGATTGTGAGAGAGCTTCTTGAGGTGCTTGTTTAACTGTAATTTTTATAAATCGAAGTACATTCATAATCACAAAAGAAAAGTTGAGACATAAAACCAACACAAACAACTGAGGCCACGATTAGGGCTGATAAATGAGTCAGACAATAAATTGTTCAAGCTTGATTTGAGAATTTAACGAATTCCAAAATTATATTCAGACTTGCCTTGCCTATCAGGAGAATCAATTTGAAACGAGTTTTAATCGAGCCGATTACGAGTTAATCGAGAGTAGTTTGAATTTTTTTCAAACAGCAAAACTTAAAAAGCTGAGTAGTATATTGTTCGAGCTTAGTTAATTTATTTATGCGACACACTAATAGTGAACGAGTTTTCGACAAAGGAACACGAGCTCAAAGTCAATCTGAGTGGTTCGTTTATCAGCTTTAGCCACGAACAGATGCAACCAGTGATTAATTCTTAGTATTAGGCTAGTAAAAGGCCAAGTTTATCCTGGCATCTGTTTGACTGGGTGAGAAATGAAAATGCGTTTCAGTGAAGCACAAGGTGCACGTGCAAAGAGGAGCTCTGCACATGAAAGTGAAGAGCGTCTGAATAAATGCACTTGAATGAACCATCAACCATAGAATAGAAGAACTCTGTTAGATGAAAGTGAAGACAAACACTTAGTCACATAATCTTATCTTTCTTTCAAAATGTCATGCGCTCAACGCGCTCAATCCTCGCACTACGCCCGTACTTTCGATCATCGCTTTCGCAAATTTAAGCAGTTTGGAATATGTTTCCAAGAAGCTTTTGTGGTCCCGTACGCGCACGCAAATTATGTGATTTAGGACAAATAGACACCCAAGTGGGAAACAGAGATTCATGGCCAGGGTTGTAAACAAGCCAAAAAATTGAGCTTGAGCTCGGCTCGAGTCTTAATGAGCTGAGCCCTTAACGAGCCGAGCCTTCCTTAACAAGCCGAGCTTTTGTCGAATCCGCTTGGCTCGTTTACTAAACGGGCCAAAAACTCAAGCTTAAGCTCGGCTTGGACGTTAACGAGCCGAACCGAGCTCGCGAGTTGCTCGGTTCATTTACAGCCCAATTTGGGCTTGCACACAACGGCTACATAGGTTTCGAATACCCCAACTAGAGAAATCATTTAAACCCCACCAAAACATCCCCGTGAAAAGCCCAAGACCGCCTGCACTTCAGCTCCTCCAAGAATCTCTCTCTCTCTCTCTCTCTAAACAAAGAATCCTCGTGATGAAGAGCTCTTAAATTTCACGAGTTTCATCTTTTCTGCTGAACGCATATTTTGAATTCTCTCCGGCACCTTCAAATACCCCCCCAATCCATACCCAAAAACATGCCTCAAAAACCAACCACAATTGTACTACTAGTACCATGGAAACCAAAACCCAACTCTTTTTGGCCACCTTTCTACTCTCCTTCGTTTCCCTGCATGCTCAAAACCTCCAAACCTACATAATCCAACTCCACCCACAAGCAATGCCAAACTCTTTCTACTCCTCCAAGCTTCAATGGCACCTCTCTCTCCTCGAACGATTTGTTTCGTCCCAAGAAGAAAACCCTTCTTCTTCTAGACTTCTGTATTCTTACCACTCCTCCATGGAAGGGTTCGCGGCTCGTCTATCTGAACTGGAGCTCGAGTCATTGCGTAATTTTCCCGATGTCATAGCTATTAGACCAGACCGTCGGCTTGATACCCACACGACTTACTCTTACAAGTTCTTGGGACTAAACCCAACCAGTCCAGGTGCCTGGGTCAAATCCGGGTTTGGTCGTGGGTCGATAATTGGAGTGCTTGACACCGGAATATGGCCTGAAAGCCCGAGCTTCGACGACCGTTTGATGCCTCCGGCTCCCAGGAAATGGAGAGGGATTTGCCAAGAAGGCCAAAACTTCACTACCTCAAATTGCAACAACAAAATCATAGGCGCAAGGTTCTTCAGCAAAGGCCACAGTGTGGCTTCATCCTCACCATCACCCAACACCGTCATCGAATATGCATCGGCTCGCGATTCACATGGACATGGGACCCACACTTCATCCACAGCCGGTGGAGCTCGAGTTCCAATGGCGAGTGTGCTTGGGAATGGAGCCGGTGTGGCCCGCGGGATTGCCCCCGGGGCCCACATAGCCGTTTACAAAGTCTGCTGGTTCAGTGGTTGTTACAGCTCTGATATACTGGCTGCGATGGACGCAGCCATCAGAGACGGGGTTGACATTCTTTCTCTCTCTCTAGGTGGCTTTCCATTACCGTTATACGAAGACAGCATTGCCATTGGGAGTTTTCGAGCAATGGAGCACGGAATATCCGTTATTTGCGCGGCAGGAAACAACGGTCCTATTCAAAACTCGGTCGCCAACGAGGCTCCATGGATTTCCACCATAGGCGCTAGCACACTGGACAGGAGATTTCCCGCCATAGTCCGAATGGGAAACGGGAAAATGCTGTACGGAGAATCCATGTACCCGGGAAAGAGAATTCCAAACTATGAGAAAGAACTTGACCTTGTCTACGTAACTGGTGGGGAGAGGGGAAGTGAGTTTTGCCTTAGCGGGTCTCTTCCAAGGGCGAAAGTTCGCGGGAAAATGGTGGTTTGTGATAGAGGAGTAAATGGGAGGGCTGAGAAAGGCCAGGTCGTGAAGGAAGCTGGTGGTGCTGCGATGGTTTTGGCCAACACGGCTATAAATCTGGACGAAGACTCGGTCGATGTGCATGTCCTTCCAGCAACTTTGATTGGATTCGACGAATCAGTAGAGCTAAAGAGTTATATGAACTCTACTAGGAAGCCCAGAGCCAGAATTCTATATGGAGGAACACAGGTTGGGAAATCTAGAGCACCAGCAGTAGCTCAGTTTTCATCAAGGGGACCAAGTTTTTCCAACCCTTCTATACTCAAACCGGATGTGATTGCTCCCGGAGTCAATATCATCGCTGCGTGGCCTCAAAACCTGGGCCCCACAGGCCTTCCGGGAGATTCTAGAAGGGTGAACTTCACCGTCATGTCGGGGACTTCCATGGCGTGTCCCCATGTCAGTGGAATTGCTGCTTTAGTCCACTCTGCTCATCCCAAATGGTCGGCCGCAGCTGTTAAATCCGCAATCATGACGACAGCAGATGTTAATGATCATTTTGGAAAGCCGATTATGGATGGAGACAAACCCGCCGGAGTTTTTGCGACCGGAGCTGGACAAGTGAACCCAGAAAAAGCTGTGAATCCGGGATTGATATACGATATCCAGCCGGATGAGTATGTCACTCATCTCTGCACTTTAGGATACACACGTCCAGAAATTTTCACTATTACTCATCGGAACGTGAGTTGCCATGGAATTTTACAGAAGAACAGGGGGTTTAGCCTCAACTACCCGTCTGTGTCTGTCATTTTCAAGCGTGGGGTGGTGAGGAAGATGATTAAGAGGCGGTTGACTAACGTGGGGAGTCCTAATTCCATCTACTCTGTGGAAGTGGTGGCGCCTGAGGGAGTCGAGGTGAGAGTTAACCCGCGACGACTGGTATTCAGACATGTCAACCAGAGCTTGAGCTACATCGCTTCGTTCATACCAAGGAACAGAACGCGAACCGACACTACAAACTTTGCTCAAGGGCATTTGACATGGGTGGAATCAAACAATGGTCTAAACAGGGTTAGAAGCCCTGTCTCTGTGACATGGGAATCTAAGAGAGGCTATGGCAGTGGCGGTAGCAAAAACAAGTAGTCATTTCCACTTATTCTGGCTTTTCATTTTCAGGAAGAATGAATTAATGAAGATCTGAGGATCTTGTGTTTGAGTTTTAGAACTGGACTTCATCATTTGATGAAGACAGGAGGATTCAACTTTAACATTCTATCAGACATGTCTTTTTTTTTCCCCCTAGTGCAAGAGGATTATCTGTTTCTATATCTCAACAATCCTGTTATCACTCTTTCCTCGAATTAATAGAGCATTACAGACACAACCCTATAAAACCTAACAACCGTAACAGCACAAGATTACAGAACAGCTTGCAGATAGAATCACCATGTGCAGTTCCTATTCGGTACGGAATATCTTGCTGATAGAATCCCCATGTACAGTTTCTACTACGAACATATATGCATATATCGATACATAGATATACTGAGAAATCAAAGAGCTAACAATGAACAAGATTGATTGAAACAGGACCCCCACAAGAGTAAGGATTTCGTACACATCAGCTCTACAAGGATATCAACTATGTTGTTCAAAATTTTCGTTTTTACCCAATACAATCAAAGTAAAACTACTGTAGTGGAAAATGAAAGTGGAGGAATGGAAGGGAAGGATAACATTCCTTATGTCTTGACGAACTGCAACCCGTTCACATTAGCATATCTCTCCATGAACCTCATGAATCGATCCCACTCCCTTGGAGTCCTCATCACATACTTTGCTTCAATTCGAGAAGGCTTTCCATTGACAAACTTGGCACTTACATCAACTGACTGAAGAACCCCTTCCTCATCGATCATGTAGAAGCCAGTGATATCACCCACTTCACCTGATGAGTCAAAGACTGAGGGTTGCTCAAAGCTGAATATAGCCATTCCGTTAGTTCCATCCTTTGATTTGGTTAGCTTCACGTCTGGGATCGTTTGTTCATCAGTTCCTTGAATGAACTGAATTGTTGGTTTGACCATCATTGTTATACCGAGTCTACAAACTTGAGAACTTCTTCGTTGGGTGCAATATGTATTTTGCAGGCGGAGAGGTTGACCACTGAACGAGGACAGTGCACTTCGATGAACAGCCCCAAGGCCCCCCACTGCCATGCCTAAGCAACAAGAGAAAACATAAGTATACTTGGTGCTGTATTCATCATCACTAAGTACACAGCCAATGTGACCTACTTAAGAGTCTGTATGAATATCAAGTACTAAGTACTTTATATATTGGCATAGAGCCAAGGTCTAAGCTACACTCATTGGAGTGAGTTCCATGAATCCACTGGATTTTGACCTATGTTTGAGGATACATTCGGCGTTATCTGAAAATTTTGGGAAGTTCCTACAAGATGACACCAGTGAAATTTTAGGGAAAAAACCAAACTAAGGGGTCAATCTAAGAAAATTGAAACTTAAACTAGGGTATACCAGATTTTAATGTTGTTTACTGCTGTATACCTCTCATAAAAGGAAATTCTAATCTATATAGAGTACCACAAAAACATTCCAACAATTGCAAGCTCAAATTATGGGGTTTTTTTTTTTAAACTCAGTTACTCACATTTCTATTCATCTTTAATGGGTTTTCAGAGTTCTCCACAGTTTCAAGTTCCAAAGCTTCAGCTATCTAAAATTGTCAAATTTCAAAAAACACAACATGCTACGACAAGACATAGAGCAGTACCATTCTGAATGCTATTAAAATCCTAATTTTTACCACTAATTTCATTATATTATCACCAAATGTACCCCAACTCCCAGATGATTAATGAACCTCTCAAGCAAGAACGAAGACCCATTTCCATATCTAACGTTTCTGCTCATTTATACTTCAATTATTACACAAAACCCAAAAGTTTTCCGACATTATCAACCAGTTCTGTTCATCTATATTGAAAAGTCGAGCAATTTAGAAAAAGAAAGAGTACCTGAAAGAAAGGGAGTCTGGCGTGGACAGTGAGAAACTGGGGAAGAAAATGCGAGAGAATGCAGTGCAGCCATTGTAGAGAGAGAGAGAGAGAGAGAGAGAGAAGTTCAGAGAGAGAAAGAGAGATAAATAGGTGGTTGATGTGGTATTGGACATGATGTGGGTGTGTAATAACGATAGCCATTCACTTGCAACTTTCTTAAGATTTTCGATCGACTGGCTGATGAGAGAAACTGTCAGACTGGACTAAGAGCTGGCTTAACGGGCTCAAAAGTGTTAATGGGCCTAACGTTTGATCGCAACACACTTTACGTGGAAATGTGGCAAGGGAAATGGTTGGGCTTTGGGCTTGCTTAGTGGGCTCGGATGATGGGTTTTGGAACCAACTGGGTAGTTGATGGAATGTTGGGCTGGAAGGCTTTTCAAGACCTCTTTCTAAGGCCTACATATGGATGAGGGGTGGGGCCTATGAAATCAATTAAGTCTACCTTCACGGCTCTCAATTTCATCGTTCAAAAGTGTTTTGGACAATCCGGTCTGGAAGAGTCTTTGAAATTTTGGAATATTAATTGCCAAGACGAACGGTGAGATTGAGCGCTACGGTAAAGGAGCGGTGCAATAGAGGGTTGGGGTAGCACCGCTATTGTCAACCTCAAACAACTTGATTGAAATGGATCATAAGTTAATCAACCATGATGGTACAAATATATATATAGTGGCTACTCAATTCTGTGGCCAAGTGCTATGAGTAAGGCACTACATTCTGTTTTTCTTCTTTCTTTCTTTCTGAGTTTTATTGTTGTCAAGAAAATAACTCCGAAATTGTTTAGATTTGTACATCGGAACATATTCAAAGACTACGGATTATTAAATGATTTGATGCACATAATTTTTTAAGACAGATACATAACATCTCGAAATCATATATAACTTTCCATCATGAAACAAATTCTTGTTTAGGAATTTTGAAGTCTGGAGACATCTATATCGACCCCAAAGATTTCCCTACATACTATTATTGATCCACTACTCATTCATGTACCAATATGTTATTACCATATAATCAAAATATGCCATTACCATGGCTATTATTCCTATCTCTCTCAATCATGCAAATTGTAATGGTGGTTTGTGCTGTGTCCATGTGTCTTGGCATGAAAGCCATGTGGGGACACGTATTTTCCCAATTTCCATCCCCATGCCCCTTTCTATTCCCAAAGGAACCTTCTTTCATTACCATATGAACACAATAAAATACAACTACATGTTACATACATGCATTTCCTCTCTCTCTCTCTCTCTCTCTCTCTCATAATAATAAGAAGAAGAAGGAGAAGGCAAGGCAGGTCTATCCCCAGGAAGCTGCTTCTGGTTTTCAACTGCACATGGCCTCCAGTATTTTCAATATCCATCATCCACTTTTGAAAACAGTACGTAGTGACACAAGACATTCACTTTCTTTTATTCACCTCCAAACCCAAACCCCACATGGGTGCATGTGAAAACAGGCAGTTTATTCTCCTAAACAAATAGGGCATGTAATTGTGAAGTACACATTTTCTAGGGGGGTAGGGCGGTTGGTAGGGTCCAAACCCATGGTTGATAATTGTCCATTACTTTCCTCCATTAAAATTGGGTACTCCATAATAAACAAATACTCCCACATGAAGGAAAAGGAATTATTACAGAGCCAATTTGATGATCCCAATGGTTGAAGGTAAAGAGGACTGTGCCCTAAATTTTAAAGGATTACCATGACTTATCAGTCGTTTGGCCTGTCCCCTTGTCAGTTTACTTCCATAATAGAAATGGAGGCCGAGAATCCCGTTCCGTTTATGAAAATAAGTACTTCTTATTCTTTGAATTAAAAGTGATGTATTATGAAAAAATGAGCTGTCTTGTGAAATGAGAAGTAAGTACTTGAAAAAATAAGAACCTTAGTGGAACGGGATCGGAAACATATTCCTAGTGCAGTATGTGCAGAGGTTGCCCCTTTAAAATGGAAAGGTTCCTTCTGCTCAATCATGTCAATATAAAGGGAAAAAAAACATTGTACATACTAGCTATCTGATATGGAAATGACCCAACACATGTACGTGCAATCGCATGAGAATAATCAAGCAAGAAAGAAAGAACACTCGCCATAAGGTATAATGTGATATATTCACGATTCACACCAGTTTCTACAATGTATCAAATTAAAGAAAACGAGCGTGCAATTACATCTATTGCGTATAACGCATTATATCCTAGAGGTCATCACCAAATCTCATAGCAGGTTGAACTTCGGCATAGTTCTCGGAGTGGCAAACCAAGACTGAATCGGATTTGGCAAACCCTACACTATCAGCAATAATCAAGTGCATAGAGTTGCATCACAAACTCCGGTCTATTGCTTGATATCTTAATGGTTGGGTCCCCATAAGCACCTATAACCCTGATCAGTTGAGTAGTCTTGAGTCATAATTCATGAATCTTGATTTGTCATACTTGCAAGTTACACTTTAGTAGGAGAAAAGAAACTAAAGGATGAAATCCAAATCATTTTGAGCATGCAGCTTTTTGGGCTCCACATGGCCTGGCTGCTAAAAGAACCTTTAACAAGACTAAAGGGTGAATTGCTTCATAAGTGTCTAATCTATAAAGTAGTATAACCATGCTTTGTATTCTGAAAGATGACAAGGCAAAAAAAAAGCTTCAGTGCTTCAAAACTATACTTCAGTTTAAAAAAAAAATAAAAAAAATCCCCAGTAAGAATTAAGACCACAGGGATATGCATAATCAAAACTGTAAACAATACAAACATATTGTCCATACACAGAGATGACCATGCCAACAAGGGTATTGTAGATAATCTTGATTAAATTATGAAATATTCATATTTCAACTCTCATACTGTCAAGTTTAATTACCGTCCCACATTCTTCTTCAAAATAACTCGTTTACCATCCCGAATTCTTCTCCAACAGCTTATAATATGCATTCTCATGGCGCGACGTCGGCCTCATCTAAAAGTGAATTTTTCTACGAAAATATCCAGTAATATTCTCTAAAACCAAATAAAAAATACAAAAGGAGAAAACCCAGGAGCAAGAATTCTATTCTTCTTACCCACTTAAAGTTGACCATGAGAGAGGAAGAAGAAACAAGGAATCATCAGTAAGTAACATTTATTCTCTCCATGTTTATTGTGGGAGTCAAATTCAGAAAAGTCCAAAAAATTCCAGGCCATTTCTTGCATATTACAAGCTGTTGAGAAACCCAAGATCCCACGAGCTCTCCCAAAAAAACTAATCCCCATACATCAATAATGCTAATCATTTATTAATTCTGCAAAACCAATCATTCCATTTTCTCCCCATCAGTACCTCTCATATAACACACCCTCTGACACCCCTCTCTCTCTCCTCCCCATCTCTCCCCCCATTTCCAATGGTGGGAAAAAAAAACTAAGAGATTACTGACAAAGATCAATGCAGCAGAAGAACAACAACAATATGAAGTTCTTTCAAACACGATTCTTGTTCTTGTTTTTCTGTTTCTTCTGCTGTTGCATTGAGAGATCTTTCTCGGCTGATGAAACGTCAATTCTACTATCGATAAAAGCAGGCCTAGTTGATCCGTCGGATCAGCTAGGGAATTGGAAGTTGCCAGCCAATGGCAACGGGAACGCTTCGGTCCAATGTGGTTGGACCGGAGTGTCCTGCAACTCAGTTAGAGAAGTCGAAGAACTCAACCTCTCCTTCATGAATCTAAGTGGCATTTTCTCGGACGAGATACAAAACCTCCAGTCTCTCACTTCTCTCAACATTTGTTGCAATGCGTTTTCGTCGTCTCTGCCAAAATTCTTCTCAAGTCTCACCAAATTGCAGAGTCTTGACTTGAGTCAGAACAACTTCGTTGATGCCTTTCCAGTGGGCATCGGAATGGCAGCAGGGTTGACAACACTGAATGTTTCCAGCAACAATTTCTCTGGAGAAATCCCGGAGGATTTCGGAAACGCAACGTCTCTCCAGATTCTTGATCTGAGAGGGAATATCTTCGAAGGAACGATTCCGGGCTCTTTCAAAAACTTGGGGACATTGAAGTTTCTTGGGCTTTCTGGGAATAATCTTACAGGCAAATTGCCACCGGAGTTAGGCCAGATTTCCTCACTTGAGACTATGATTCTCGGGTACAACGAATTCGAAGGCGAAATCCCAGTTGAGTTTGGTAATCTTACCAATCTCAAGTACCTTGATTTGTCAGTTGGCAATCTTGGTGGGTCCATTCCTGCTGAACTTGGCAAGCTAGAGGTACTAAACACACTTTTGTTGTACAACAACGATTTTGAAGGGGCAATTCCACCAGATATTGGAAACATCACTTCGTTACAGATTCTGGATCTCTCTGACAACAATTTGTCTGGAGAAATCCCAGCTGAGATTTCTCAGCTGATAAATCTGCAGCTCCTAAACCTGATGGGCAACCAATTGTCAGGCTCAATCCCTTCTGGATTGGGTGACTTGACTCGACTAACAGTCCTTGAGCTATGGAACAATACCCTTACAGGCCCCTTACCGCCTAATCTTGGCCAGAATTCACCCCTCCAGTGGTTGGATGTATCGTCCAATTCGATTTCCGGCCAAATCCCGGCTACATTATGTGGTGGAGGTAACCTCACTAAACTCATCCTCTTCAACAATGATTTCTCCGGTCCGATTCCTACTGCATTGTCTGCTTGTACATCCCTTGTCCGCGTTAGAATGCAAAACAATCTTCTTTCTGGTACAATCCCAGTTGGTTTTGGCAAACTTGGGAAGCTTCAGAGGCTAGAATTGGCTAATAACAGTCTCACAGGCCAAATCCCAAGTGACATTTCTGCTTCTACTTCACTTTCTTTCATTGATTTCTCCCAAAACCACCTCCAGTCTTCTCTTCCTCCCTCCATCCTTTCCATTACCAATCTCCAAAACTTCTTGGCATCCAATAACAACTTAGTAGGAGAAATCCCAGATCAGTTTCAAGACTGCCCTTCACTCGCGGTGCTTGATCTCTCTTCTAACCACTTCACAGGAAGCATTCCCGCGAGCATTGCTTCCTGCGAGAAATTGGTCACTTTGAATCTCCATAACAATCAATTAACCGGACCAATCCCAGTAGAAATCGCAATGATGCCCACATTATCTGTTCTTGATCTATCCAACAATTCTCTGACCGGTGGATTACCTGAAAACTTTGGCAACTCTCCTGCCTTAGAAGTGCTCAATGTTTCTTACAACAACCTAGAGGGTCTTGTTCCTTCCAACGGTATGCTCAAGACAATAAACCCCAATGACCTTATCGGCAATGCTGGTCTCTGCGGTGGAGTTTTACCCCCGTGCTCCCAAAACTCAATCTATAGGGAAAAGAGTTTGCACGCGAAACACATTGTTGCAGGATGGGTCATAGCCATTGCATCGCTTTTGGCTTTCACGTTGGCAGTTTTAGGTGGTCAATCTCTATACAAGAGGTGGCACTCAGATGGGTGTTGCTTTGAGGAAAGGTTTGAAATGGGGAAAGGACAGTGGCCTTGGAGATTACTGGCATTCCAGAGGCTTGGGTTCACCAGCGAAGATATTTTAGAGTGCATCAAGGAATCAAATGTGGTTGGAACGGGTGCAACTGGGGTTGTTTACAAGGCGGATTTACAAAATACAGTTGTGGCAGTTAAAAAGTTGTGGAAATCGGGGACAGATATCGAACTGGGGACAAGCGATGATCTTGTTGGGGAAGTGAATGTCCTTGGGAGGTTAAGGCATCGGAACATTGTGAGATTATTGGGATTTCTTCACAATGATTCTCAATCAATGATAGTCTATGAGTATATGCCAAATGGAAGCCTTGGCCAAGCTTTACATGGAAAGCAAGGAGGGAGGATGCTTGTGGATTGGGTTTTGAGATACAACATAGCAGTTGGAGTAGCACAAGGGCTCGCTTATCTCCACCACGACTGCCACCCTGCGGTCCTCCACCGGGATGTCAAGTCGAATAACATATTGCTCGACGCGAATCTTGAAGCAAGGATTGCAGATTTCGGATTGGCGAGGATGTTGGTTAGAAAGAATGAGACAGTTTCTGTGGTTGCTGGATCCTACGGATACATAGCCCCTGGTATGTTCCTAGTTTTGCTCAATCTTTTCCCAAGTTCTTTCATCTATTTCGTGTCAACTAATAACTATACAAAATGTTCTTTAGAAAAATGTTTTAAGATTTTTCCTACCACTTGATTCTTTTAGACAATTTCTAGTAATCTAAAACAGCCTAAGCTACAAAAATATAGAATTTTTTTCAGATGTCTCGAATGGTAAAGATGGACATACAAATTGAGACAAGAGAGTAACAAAATTGAGTTTCTTTCATTGGAGATTGATTAACAGTGCTGAATTTGAATGATTCTTGGCAGAATACGGATATACGTTGAAAGTGGACGAGAAGAGCGATATATACAGCTACGGAGTTGTTCTGATGGAGCTTATAACGGGTAAACACCCGTTGGATCCTAAGTTTGCAGAATCTGGCGACATAGTTGAATGGATTCGGAGGATGATTCGAGAAAACAAATCTCTGGAAGAAACACTGGACCCTATCGTTGGAAATTGCAAACATGTTCAGGAAGAGATGCTTTTGGTTCTTCGTATAGCACTTCTTTGTACAGCCAAGCTTCCGAAAGACAGGCCATCCATGAGGGATGTCATAACCATGCTTGGAGAGGCGAAGCCTCGAAGAAAAAGCAGTAGCACCGGTGCCATAGGAAATGCTGTCGACAAAGAAAAGCCGGTCTTTACCACATCACCTGTAAATGGCCTAATGTAAGAACAGGACACCAGATCGGTTTGAAGTATAGGTAACACGAGGTCGCAATCAGTGCACAAGGTCCGGGAAAGATAACAGTAGGCGGCGTAACGTCACTCTCGTGTAACGTCACTCTCGTGTGAACATACTAATTCTTCCGATCGTCACAACGTTGTGACGGACAACACTTCCGTACCATCGTGTCAGGTCGTGACCTGTTGATAATAGAGTCACTCCTGAGTGTTTAATTCTTCTTCTTCATCTGTATGTACAAGTTTCTTTGTTTAATCTGTAATCCCTTTTTCCCAAGTTTTGTTGTTTCATCTTTCTTTCTTTTGTTGTACAAGCAAATATATTTAAGCTAAATACAAAACCACCTTATTGTACCTACCTACTGTAGAATTACAACAATGGAATTTTCAGTTGCCCTGTTCGTTCGTGTTTCTTTTCTTTTACGCACGATTCTCTACTGGGTAAAAAAAAATTCGAAGCCTACAGTTCCCCTGCATCTCATGCTTGCATTCAGATGATCCAAGAACCTGAGAAGAAAAGAAGCCTATCAGTTAACGAGACTGCGGTTTTTGATGGTACCGAATTGTTGAATAACTTGATATAAACTGGTAGGCTTATTTAGTAACAACTCGAGTTTTTGGTACAGTTGGTGATATAACATGTTATTAGGCTTTATGGGAGATTGATTCATTCAATCACGGCAGGGGAGCAAGTCAAAATAGAAAAACTTACATCTGGGGTTCCAGCTCTATCTCCAGATCGATATTGAGTTCCACTACACCCAGGAATCAACAGCTCGAAAACTCTCACTCGGCATTTTCCCCATGCTTGCATCATACTTGTCTCCATTAGCATGTTTCTCTATGGCCAAACGTTTACATCTCCAAATGCAAGATAGAGGCACGCATGAAAAAGAGGCTAGGATAGTTCGCTAAAAAAAAAAAATTGGTTGCGTTTGAGACAATTGCTGATTTAGCATCGGCGAACCGTTGCTCGTATAATCACATCTCATGTTTCAAAGGCAAGAAGGTACACTAAGGAAAACCCATGCCCAGATCTACTAGAACTGCAACCTTGCCAGGGAGACACAGCAACTGAAGCTGTACAGTCAACTTTCAAGACCTTCTGGATAAGATTGGCATGTCCGTTGGCTTTCCAGATACTATTACTCATCATCAGAATAAATAAACAACACAGATTGATTGTAGTTGATATATAGTCTCTCAGGGTAAAAGAGAATTTCAGCCAGTATAACACGCAAAAGTGCATCTTGATAGTTACCAACGCGCAAAAACTGCAATTACAGGGTATTGAGGGTGACAGAAACGAAAAACATCCGAAAGGAGTCCGTGAACTATTGAAATAAGGAAAGACAGCAGCTTTGCAAGATAAGGAACCGTTTCATAGACAAACCATGTGAACTTTCTTTCCATTAACAAGGATAAAAGAATCCATTTCGGGTGCAGCAAACCTCATCAACAAAAGCATCCCGTACATACAACAGAACGCAGCTTTTGTTAAGTATATGCATATGTAACATAGATTACCAAGATGCTGGTCACATCCACAGACAAAAGGCTCTCCCAGAGGATGGGTGAAAAGTACTGTGGAAAAAAGCAACCAACAAAAGAAAGAAGATTCCCGAGAAACATATCAATCATAGAGGATCAGTCATTACTTCAACAAAATGCTTATGGACCATGCAGTATCTCTCGTTTTCTCCTGTATGTATTCCATTCTTCAAGTGTGGGGTTATGTTCGTCTTACTAAATGAGTAGGGAAACCAGTCTAGATGGGCTTACTTTCCCTCCCATTCCGTTCTTGGAAGCTCGACCCTTCAAAATAGAAATGACAAAATAATTAGTATAAAGAACTATGTCATACTATAAAGAATGACATTGTTTGCTAGACATCGACATACCAAGTCCATTAGCCTCAGATGTCCTCATGATTCTAAGCCTCTTCACAGAACTAATAAACATCCTGAATACAAATCACAATTGAAAAGTGTCAAAACAGACTTGAGCCTGGTTAAAGTGCACAAAACTGAAAGAGTGAGTATGTGTAAAGTTTCTAAAAAGTCACTTAAACAGGTAGTGAGGGAAAAATCTTTCAAAATTTGGAAACATTTATATCTTCACTTATTTCCATGTTTGATGGGGGCACTAAAAGAATTTATTTGTTTACCCACTGTTCCTTGTCATGAAGTTTCAATCCCCTTATATCACAAGTAAAACACCAAAAGTTTATCAATATTACACAAATTATCAGTGGAACACACCGTTAACTCCCTTCAGATTTCTGCCAAAAAACCTATATTCCATATGATGGAAGACTCATATTGAGTTGATGGTCTAGTGCACAAGGTTCTTACAATGAGGGGTCGGTTGATAACTTTGGGATAACAAAAGGGCAACTATAAATTCGTCGCATTTTCCTAGACATATTGGACTACGCGAATCCTCGAAGGACTTTAAAGACAGAACATACAACCAGCAATGATATCCGCAGCAAGGATGTATAGTAGATTGTCATATTGTACACTTTGATCAATTAATACTCCTACACACTTCGTATCTAGATTAGAGGACATGAGTTAAATTCATTAGCTGATCACATAGAAGTATAGAACTCCTATAGTCATCGATCACTATAGTGTTTATAAATGAGCTGAAGAGACCTACCGCCATGGAACATCGCCAACAAGCATCCAATCTCCCTCTTTGTCTTCATAAGTGAGCACAAAGTCAGATGATCCGTCTAATAACTTTGAGGCTGGTCTCGTTGCTTCTGTCATTGCTTCATACTCCCCCTTGCTTGGTCCTAATCACACAGAACTTGTCATTCTCACTCACAACAAAGGCACACAAAGTCTACACAGGGACAAGTAAAACATCAAACTGTATCAAGTTCCTGAGACTCAATCAAAATATCATCCTCAGAAAGATACTTCAAAAGGTTTGGCATTTACGTCAAACACAAACTGTGTAGCAAATTTCAAAGAATCATGAATTTGATCACCTTCATCCTATCTTATGAAAAGTCATTGTATATTAACATTGTGTTGAGAGTCTTTGCACATATGCAAATGCAAGCAAATCAAACATTTTGCTGGCCATTGTAAAATGACTCAACTTTCAGAACTAGCACAGCTGGTAACTTTCTTTTTGTTAATGAATAAAGCTACAAGCATGCAAAACTGCTAAGAGTCACGTCTCTTGAAAGCCCAACCATGAAAATTGCAGAACCTAGAAATCTATCCTCGAGGAAGTTATGTCTTAATGACCAAGCATTCGAGGCTACAAATATCAACATCCAACATCTAATAAACTCTCCTTGATCTAATCTTTTTTCCCCTTCTAATGGAGGTTTATATGGGCTCCGGGGCAAAGGGGGAAGGTAGAGGAAGAGAGGAGGGCTTGAATTTAGTGAACAAATTTTATGAAACGAATCAAAATAAATAACCACTGAAATTCTGACCAAATATGAGGGAGTACAACAACTCACGTCTCAAACCACCAGTTGTGGTAGGTCCACAAAACATGTGCTCCAATGCTTGTGCTAATGTTTCATAACAGCTATGAGCATTCAGATCCACCTTTCTTCCAATTGGAAATCCATCCATGTTCACCTTCACAAATGGTGAATTCCTCAGCTGTCCTTTCTCCTTAACAGTGCTGTTGTTATTTTGGTTTCCGCTCTTAGTCATATCCACCACACCATTCTTGCTTGTATTTTTGTCAACCTTGGCGTGAAATTCTTCAGTGGTAGGTAATTTTGCTTGGTTGACCAAGCTATTCATTCTATAAGCTCTTATAGGAGGCCATCCCACAACTTGACTGCTTCAACAATCACATGATAAGGGGAAAATTCCATTAGACAAGAAACTAATGGCAGCAATTTAGTGGCTACAATCAAGTCAACTCGACAAATAAGTAAATAAGAAACAGTAAAAAAAAAAAAAAGGTCCAACATCAGCAGATTACCAAGTACGCAAAAATTAAAAGGAAACTGATTGTAGTCGTAGGAAAGAAATACGATAAAATGAAGCTCATCAGTCACTCTGAAAATTTTGGACTTAGAAATTACTGCAAGCATCAAAGCATAACCAATCCCTGATGATAACCTCAAACTAGCTGGAAGTTTCAGGGGTTATACAAAATAGAAGCAATGTGAATCTACTAAATCCAGAACTATCACTATTTTATCATTCAGATGTTCATTCCAGGTGAGGTGATGGTACTTGTTTGTCAATCGTTTCCCAAATTGCCTATCCATTAGAGCAAAGAAACCATGCATACACTTTTTGCATTATCCTGGGTGAATACAAGTGGTTTAGCATACGTTTAAGAGGACACTGCAAAAAAATAAAAACTAAGGCACAGATTTTATGGTTCGTAATTGATTCATCGATTAAAACCCTTCAAATGCAAGTACAATTGTAGATCCCATCCTCCACAAGTAGCGATTCAACTTTCACATCACCCCTGCCATCAGGTAAGGGGATTCTAGGCAACAAACCATTATATTTTCCTTTCCAAATTTTCGAACAATGCTGCAGTCATATGATGCAAGACAGATGGTATTGTCAATAATATGAAGGCCTAACAAGGTGCAGTTAAACTTCTAGCACCAAATGTGTTAGAAATTGTGGCTCATACGTTAATATGAAGAGATACTACGAAGTTCTTGTTCAGTTGATTGAATAAGAAACAACAGCCGCTCTCGCTCCCATGGATGTACCCAGTATTGGGGAACCACGTATATTCTGTATGTTGATTTCTTTACTATTTTCTATTCGAATATCGTGTGTGTGTGTGTGTGTGTGTGTGTGTTTCGGTCCTACAAAATGAATGCCCGCTAGAATCACATAGAACCTCAGCAGTTCATGGAAGGGAACCCACCCTCTGCAGATTCAGAGAAATGTAAGCACATAAATGGAGAAAAGAAATGACTTTTTCCCCTTAAATCCTTTTATTTGGTAGTATATAGGGTCTGGGGTATCTTTTTCCCGGAGTCTAACTCCTCAGCATCCCAATTCTAACTCATTGACAGAACTCAAATTGCATTAAATATTAAGGAGAGGCCTCATTATTGTTCTTTACTAATGGAGTATTCCTTAATGATGATTTATTTTCAATCAGCTGAACAAAGAATAACTCAAAAAGAGAACCAGAAAAGGAAACAAAAGGTACACCTTATCTCTGGAATCAGATTCCATAGCAACTATACACTCCTAATAATAACTGAAAATGAAAACTAAGAAAAATAATAAAAGGCAGGCGGGGTGAAATAGAAAAGAGAAAGAAGGCGGGATTAGGCAAAAACATTTAGGGCTGCAAAAGACTTAATTTAAAGCTCTTCGCAAGCAGCTCAGGGCTTGGCTCGTTAGTAAACGAGTCGAGCTTGATTTTTAAGCTCGCCTAGTAAAAGAGTCGAACCCAAGTTAAGTTGTAACTCAGGCTTGTTTGTAGAGGTTCGGCGCAAAACGAAAATGTAAAAGTAGCTTAGCTCGAACACCTCGATACTAAACGAGCCGAGCTCGAGCTCGAGCTCGAGCAGAGCTTGAGCTAGGCTAGTTTTGAACGAGCCGAGCTTGAAAACTTCAAAGCTCGACTCGGCTTGGGTCATTTGCAACCCTAAATTTTAAGATTCCAGAAAGACAAGCCTCATAAATGCAAACTGAAATCCATCAAAACATAAATCAGGGGCAAACAAGCATAAACCAATGATCTATCAGGGTAAAAACCCATAAAAAGGAAAAAAAGGAAAAAAACTGCAAAAACCCATAAAAAGGAAAAAAGGAAAAGAACAGCAAGAAATAGAAATTACCTAGAATCAGCAGTTCTCTTGGTTCCAGTGGGGAAACTAACTTTGGTCATGGAAGAAGATGATGATGAAGACGACAAGGAGGACGGAGACTTATTACAAGGGAAATCTTTAGCCGTCAAAATCCTCCCATATTGGCCCCATGTTCCTCCGTCCGAGGTCACAGCCTGCTTAGCTTTCAACCCACCGCCGCCGCCGCCGAGGCTCAACCCAAGACCCAACTCAAGCTCAGAATCATTCGGGTCCGAGGAAGATTCCTCGGAGCTCAACCCCAGGTTGTCCTCCTTCGACACCGTCGACGCCGATCCACCTCCGCCGCCGGAGGAGGAAATACCCAGTATACCCAGATCACCTTCCATCACGAATCGCCAGGAAAACTAGGAAATTTTTCAAGAATCAGAGGGAGAAGGGATGAAAAGAGGAAGAGGGTTTGTTGTTTTTTGTGGGTTATTAGTTTTTGTTGGGTCTGGTTGGTAAATAGGAGATGAGAAAAGAGGAAAGGAAAGGGGAAAGGTAGGTGTGGTGGTGGTGGTGGTGGGGGGAAGAGTGATTATGGTTGAAGGGGGTGTGGGGCCCAGGTGTCGGGTTTGTGGGCGTCACTCGCATCATCGGTTTCTCCAGCCGTCCCTACTGGTAGTACTACTCCCTAATAGGAGTCCTCAACAGTGGTGTTGGTGGGGAATCCTGGACTGGGCTTTCAGCTTACCAGTGTAGCTTTTCTTGGCTACTGCCATTAATAGTGTAGCTAAGCTAGTTAGGCCTCTGTTTGCTGCCAATCCTTTCTTGTTTCGTCTTTTTAATTCTGGTTTTCTGGCAATTATGGATGATTGTACCCAATTGCATTATTCATTAGTACTACTCAGAGTACTATGGTAGCATGATATTTTCATTCATTTTCTCGGCTTGAAATTGTAGTTGACCTCGAACGTTTAAAAAAGAATGACAGCTAGGGCGGTAAACGAGAAAAAAAAAAATTGAATTTGAGCTCGCATCGAGTTTTAATAAGCACAGTCCCTAATGAGTTAAGCTTAGTCATTTAGTAGACGATTCTTTTTAATCGAGCAAAGCCTCTCTCAATGAGCTGAGATCAAACGACATAAACAAGCCAAAAACTCAAGCTCGAGCTTGGCTCGTTTACTAAACGAGTCGAGCAAAGCATTAATGAGCGGAGTCGAATTTGCGAGCTGCTCGGCTTATTTAGGGCCCTAATCAAAGCTAATTGGGACTTACCATCCCACTTTGAAAATGTTATTGTACATTGCTTCTTTTTTTTGTCCCGTAATTCAAGATTAATTTACACGCATCTTGAATAAACTTTAGAATCCGAATTCTACCGAACATTTGTGGGGAGCCCCACTAACACCTAGTGGGCAAATATAGTATACGCGTACCTCTAAGTAAACATAATGAAAGTATACATTTGTATTACATTGTTATAGTAGATGCCAAATATATTTATCCATTTTTAGGCTATCTTATGTACTCGAGGTTGAGGTCGGTAATTCTTTATGTATGTGGACATAAGATTACCTACAGAAAGGATTATAAATGTGAATTATATTAAAACTCTGTCATTGAAAGTGCACAAATAGACAACAAATTATGTGGTTGCAAACGATTGGCTAAAATCATTGTTCGTGCACATAGATGATGTCAATACACTGGTAAATTCTTATTGTGATTATATTTAATTCATCAACTGATGTGATTCATCCAAACTTGAGGGGGGACCATTCACACGAGCTCCTTAAACTTGTAAGAATTATAACCGAATCATGTAAGGAAACGATAGAATAGTACAGTTAATAATAGACTATTATTGACCGATCGTTGTTAATTACTTTCACGCTTAATTTACTTACACCAACAATATCACCAACTATATTTTCATAATAAGTGAATTCACATGATAAGATGCGAAACCTGTCGGTATTGACTCATTCAGTAATCTTGCTTATGTGTTTATCTTGCTTATTTACTTATTCTATGTCTAAATCTAGACAAATAAATCCGTGGATGCTGTAGTGCACCCCGTGTAATGTGTTGTACAACTATCAATTTCATCAATCGACGATTTAGATTAAAAACAAACTCTTCCAAACACCGCACTACAGGGGGTGCTCTACTGACCGTGGACTTATTTACCCAAGAAAGAAAAAACTTGGGTGAAGCCCAGCCCAGCCATAACTTGACCCGGGATCGGTGGGTAAAATAACATATCGCGAGAATTTAAACTTTTGTTTTGAGTAGACACGACAGGTTGGGGCCCACGAGTCGCTTTGCTCCAGAACGACAAGCCGACAAAGGTGGGACCGAAAGTTTACAGGGCTCAACGACGTTGGCGGTAGGGCACGTGGAGTTTGACAAAGTCAAGAAGAAGAGAGACAAGGAGTAGTAAACATCAATCTTTTCCTTTTCCTTTTACTTTCGTTTTTATTTTTCCTAACTATTATTTTTTGTTGAATATTCTACTTGAGGAATACATTCCCTCAATTTGATTAAACAATTTGCGATACACCTTTCACTCGTGCAAAGTTGTTCACCCTTTTTTTAAAATATTACACAGTGTTTCGGATCAGCTTGCGCTCACCTCGGACTAATTCTTATAATTCTCCACGGTCATTTCACGCGTCTATGCATGGCAGTGCTGCAAATGAACTGAGCAGCTCGCAAGCTCGGCTCGTTAATAGTGCGCTCGATCTAACTCGAGCTCAAGTTTTCAGCTCAATTAGTAAACCAGACGAGTGGAAGGCTCGTTTGAAAAAAACTCGGCTAATGAAGGGAGGCTCGGCTCGATTAGAAAAGCTCGTTTAGTAAATGACTAAACTCGACTAGTTAAGAGCTTGACTCATTGAGATTCGAGTTCAAGTTTCTGGAACGAGTCGAACTCGAGCTCGAAAAAACTTGACTTGGCTCGACTCGTTTGCAGCCCGACGATTAGGTAAGGTGAAATTACTGACAAGAAGAACAGAGACTTTCGAAATAAGCAAACTCTTCCCCTAGCCAAAACCATTTGGACAATCCCTTTAGGTTGCTTACCCAATATTTTTTTTTTTTTATCATATTGCTTACCCAATTATTGCGTAGGGCACATTGATAAAAACAATAGTACTCAGTAGATTGCAATAGACCTACCACTCGTGAAAATTTGTTCACCAATTATTACGCCGGACAGTAAAAAGGAACTTAAAATGGAGAAATATATATAGGCTGATTTGACTTCAAAGGTGAAACAGTAAATTTTTTTTTTGGTCTCTATTCAAATTTTTTTCGCATTTGTTAGTTTTGCGTCAAATTTTTCTGACTTATTTATTCGTCTTATCGAAAGAAATCGAAAAAGTAAAAAATTTTGATTGAAACTCTTAAATTTTGGCTTTGTTTGGTTTACCGTTTTGTTTTAGTTTTGTTTTCAATCATTACCCTATTTTTTTAATTATTACTTTCTCATCTCTCTTCAATCATGATCTCTATCTTCAATCATTACTCTATTTCTCTCTCCATCCACTACCAAAATTAAACAAAACTAAACTCTCAACCAAACACAAATATTTTTAAAAAAAAAGCAAGAATAAGTAAAAAAAAATTGTCATATTCACTTATTTTTGTCTTTATTTAAAAAATTATAAGTTTCGATACAAAAATTTTACTTTTTCGATTTCTTTCGTCGAGACGAATCAATAAGTCATAAAAGTTTAACCCAAAA
This sequence comes from Rhododendron mucronatum var. ripense, assembly GCA_019656295.1. Taxonomy (NCBI): domain Eukaryota; kingdom Viridiplantae; phylum Streptophyta; class Magnoliopsida; order Ericales; family Ericaceae; genus Rhododendron; species Rhododendron mucronatum. The sequence goes on from BPLT01000015.1 coordinate 1,270,787, forward strand.
CAAACAAATACAAAAAAAAATTCAAATAACGACAAAAAAATAAATCACCCTACTTTTCAGGCCTCGTTCTAGAAAGCAAATTAAATACTTACGGAGTATTTTTTAAGAAGGTAATTTCAAACTAAAAAATCACGTATTTACGCAAATAATTTTTCTATCAATATAGATTTTGTTTGATAGATCTTATTGAATTCTTTTAATCTGTGCAAAAAAAACTAAATTTTTTTTATTTACATTATTTTAAAATTTAAAAATATAAAATAAGTTGCTTATTTTTTAAGAAAAGTTTTAGAACGGGCTAATCCAAACTCCACCTGTGCTCATTTTGTCATGTAATTTTCTATAAGACGTAAAACGAACGTCACCATGATGTTATAACAGTTCCAGCTCATAGGTATGGATGTGTATTTAACACCTGGCATAGAGAAATGATGGAGGCGGCGAATCCCACACTATGACTAGATTTTTTACATTAAAATAATAACCCACAATAACTTTCATTTACCACAAATTTGTCATCTAACCTAACTCTGGATTTGAAGATTAAAAAATTAAAAAAAAACCCTCCTAACTCTTGATAGTAAGATGGGATGTATATAGCCTAAGAGACCTTTAGCATAACGATATTAGGAGTGCACCGTGCACTTATGGGTACCCAAAAAAATAAAATTGGCATTTACAATTTTAAAAAGAGAGAAATTTATTCATTCAGTTTAGATGCATCTTCAATTTTGATTGATCAAAAATAATTTCATCAGTTACAACTGATTTTTAATTCGAATCATCTAAAACACTTTTGAACTTCCGCGATTTAGTACCGTAAATCTTTTTTACGGAATGCTGTGTAAAGATTTTCTCACTCAAAAAAGGATATGGATCCGTAAACAAAAGCAAAAAATTGGGAGGGTGGTACTAGTAGGTCTATTTTTCTAGATCGTCAACGGCGTAAAGGCGATGTCCGGCCCAAGAGGGGACAGACCGCCCTTTGGCTTTTGCAAAAGAAAATACTTCTGTTCTGCATATAGAGAAGCATGGCCCACCAAAAGGATACGGAGCAATAATTAGATACGGCCAGAATCATCATCATAATCCCTGCACCCACCACCCAACCCCCTTCCTTGTCCTTGTTCATCATTTAGCCCGAAAGGCCCGTGGCCCGCCCGAAGCCCATCCGGCCCAAACCAGTGGCCAGCCAGTAGTTTGTAATGGCCGGACTTGGGCCTATGAATTTTTACTCTGCCCGCCGGTAGGCCCTGCCTTTGAGCCCGCTCGTAATACCCTCCTAATAGCCCCTCCATGACCCATCCATTAGCCCAAAATCCCACAAAATCCTTTCTTTTTTCCATTGCCCAAGGAAATTTAAGCCCGCCCGAATTTTGACCCGCAAGCCCGTCAATTGGGCTAGCCTATGGGCTGGGCATGGGCTTTAATTTATGGTAGGTAGCTCGACTCGCAAAAAAGTAAAAGCCCAGTAGGCCCGGCCCGTGGACAGGATTGGGTAATGACTTGGCGGGTTGGGCCGGCCTGGCCCGCCCGATGATAACCCTTACTTTGTTAACTTTTATGTATAACAGGGATAGAAGGGTGGTGTTATTCCTTTGATTTGTTTTTAATTTTTAGGCTATTTTTTAAGCACATTTTGATGATCTGCTCCGTTTATTTTGTAGATCTTGACAAGAACATTAATCATTTCAAAGATGGTGTTCATCGGATTTCAGTAAGTACATGATCGATGCACGTGAATATTGAAGAAAACAAAAACTAGATCCAAAAACACACCGAATTGCAGCCAATTTTCAATTTTTTTTTTTGCAATTTCCACGTGTGTCGATCATGTATTTACTGAAATTCGATGAACACCATTTTTTATATGATTAATGTTCTAATCAAAATCTACAAAGTGAACAGAGCCGATCATCAAAATGTTATCGAGAAATGGCCGAAAAATTAAAAACAGACCAGAGGGAACACCACCACTCCTTCCATCCCTGGTATACATAAAAGTTTCTCGTCCTCTCGGGGTTTAAACTTTCTTTTCAAAACCGACAACTTTAAGCAAACATACTTTGCGTAAATAAAAACAAGATAATGTTGATTTTTTACCATTTTTTTAATTACGATTAATAAAAGCCCACATATATATAGAATTTAGTATTCGCGATCCATAACATGCAATTGGACATTACGACACACACTCTAATTAATTGACTATGCAAGATAATACGATAGATACCAAAACACCGACGTTTACAATATTTAACTTAATGATCCCTATAAAAACAATTCTCAAAAAACTAAAACAAAAACGGTGACAAATCTCAATCAACATGATGACAACCAACGCTAATGATTGAATTTTTTTAAAAACACGAATATACAAATAAGAGTGAAACCACGGATGCTGAAGGATGAAATGGACAACGCCAATCAACAAATAAGGCGCAATTAAAGTATACGAGAGACTATTTGACTCGAAAAAAAATCTAATGGCGTCGACTAATAATGGTAGCTTAGAATAGTCAAGAAAATGTACATGCCGAGATAGCATATATAAGTGATGTTGTGCACATAAAAATTACTAATGTATTTACACTGAGAACAAGTCGCAATCAAGCATGACAAGAATGAACAAAAATATTTTCCCCCCCTCTTGAACTTAAAAACTATCACCAATAATAAGCGATGCTGGACAAAATGGACAAATGGAGGGTACTAATAATTTGTCAAAATGATAAACTGGGATTGAAATGGTAAATTTTATACGCGATTGTGTATACAATACCTGCATTGTAGATCTATTCACGATTTAACTCTTAAGAGGATATAAAGATCGGTATTTAACACGTGCAGATCCCCGCATTTGTTTGAGAAGCTCAATCGGATCTCCTCCGGGCCTGATCATTTGCCGGGCCAGGAAGGAATCTGACACGTTGGATCGACCTCTCAGGCAGGAAGGGGCAGAACCATACCCTAAATTATCAATCAACGGCTTAGATTATCCTCCATTTCTAAGGATGGTGGCCTCGGATGCTAGGGTCATCACCTATTCACAGGCCAAATCTCAAGGAAAGTCTCCTGGAAAATGACGCTAGGAAAGCAGAAGCTCTCCAAAGTGAAGAGCAATAGAACACCCAAAAACTCAAATCTGCGACCACCACAACAAATACAATACAAGGGCCAATAAGCCCAAGAACTTCAATACTCGAAGAAGTCCCACTTTTTAAGCTCGTCTAAACACAAGATATTCATTAATCTTCCACCGAAAAATGATTTTGAGGCACCAGCCCCACGTATCTCTATTATTTTCAAATGGCATAAGCAGTGATCGCGTGAAGAGAACGAATGGACGAACAAATGACTACAAGCAGGCTGCCACATTTATACAAACTAAGCAGTTCAAAACAATCATCTATAGCCAACTAGGTCAAAGTAGTTGGCTAATTACTGCTGTGAAAAAGTTCGTTATTATCTATAAACTTCCGAACCAGTTCCGGCTATTGAAACATATAAAATCGACAAAAAGACAAGATCAGTATCAGATGTGAAATAAGCGCATCGCTCAGGACAAATGGTCATATAGCAGAATTCATGCCAACACGCAGGTCAAACATGGAGCTTCTGCCTAGTACCAACGCAGGATTGGTTGAATGAAAACTTGTATGAAAAGGCAGAGCAACATAAGTACCATTCTCATATGTAGTCCTAACTAGTTCGATGACTTCACTTCTTCTCTAACGACTGCTGATTCTGGAGACCTGCAATCGATGCATGCTACGGTAGCTGGAGAAGGGATGTTGTCCAAAAGATTAATTCGGAACGTTCTCTGTTTCTCTTCATTTGAGGGAACATGAAGCAGAGCATCCATGATAAGGACTTCCCAATCACGCGGAAGTAAGAATGAATACCAGGTGTCATCTGTTTGTGATAGAGCACACAGTCACAAAAGATTGAAGCATGTTACTAAATCAATGCATATAGACAAGTATTACCCCGTAAATCAATGCATGCACCCAACAAAACAATGCATATATCAATTCTAAATTTCATGCAACAGGAGATACCAGTGGGCAAGTTCCACGCAATCTCTCGATATGCAAACTATTAGGTTAGGAGTCAACATTATTTACATTAAGCATTTAGGATTTGCATGTATAATCATGTAGCAAGACTTAAAACAATGGTACCAGAAGACTACAAGAGGAAGGTACAGACCTCCAGTACGAATTGCCTTAAATTGAACGGTTCCAGTGCCTTGTGGTCCAGAAACAGGAAATGTGCAAGATACAGAATGTCTCCTATGAGCAACTGCAAGTGATGCATTGTACCAAGGACCTCTTACAATCGGCTCCCCAATGGCATCTATAATTGCCTGGTTTTTACTGGCTCTCTCCATGGCCTTGCTGAGCAACATACAGCAACGGTGAGGAAAAAAATAAGACAATTACATTCATACAACATTATTAACCCAGATCTCACATGTCTCGTGACTGAAGCTAGGGATAGGGCAAAAGATGAGTGGAACTTTTCTTCATCTCCCTAACTTTCATATTCTAAAGAATAGAGTTCAGACATTATGTATACAAATATGCAACTCATGCAAGAATACTAAATTTACAATTGTTACTCTCCAGCATATCAATTTCACCCTATTAAGCACAAGGTAAAGTTAAACAAGAGTCATGAAGAGAAGATGGCAAAGAAAACTAAAATCAGAGCTTTTGCTGGATCTTGGCATGCAAGTGGAGAGAACTACTTCCAACCCTTTTGCAATCCAAGCAAGCCATTGTACATCAACACCTTAGCTAAAGGGTAGTCTAATGTTCATAAGAAGCACGGAAAACTTAGAAGTCCAGATGTAACTTCAGAATTGAGCGAAGTGAAATACAAATATACCTATGAAACGGAAATGAAAGGCCACTTATGAAAAGTAGCATGGTCATAACTCGTAAGGATTGTCAGAGCAACCCAAAATAACCAGGACAAAGTTACAAGGCCTTGTAAACAAAGTTTGGATGAGCCGGTAAGGAAAAAAAAACATAGTTTGGACGAATAACCAAAGAGGTCCTCTATGTTTGAGCCTGCCTGCTAATTGTGCATTTGAAAAAGTTGTGGGCCTCACATTCTTCTTGGCATGGACTCCTGATGATCTTTTTCTAGAGGGTGAAGAAACCGTTTTACCCAACCAAAACTTGAAGAACCCATGGCAGTTAAAGATTTCTCCTCAGTGAACATGCAGGACTAAGGGGAGGGCTAGACCAAAACTGACTCTAGAGACGGTAGTTCAAAAGAATCTAGGTTTTTTGCATAGGACGAAATATGACACCCTTGACAACACTCAATGGAGAAAACGGACTCATGTAGCCAACCACAATTGACTGGGACTTAAGGCTCGGTTTGGTTAGTATGGTGAGCATGCAAGACAGTATTTTAAGGAGGTCAATTAAGATGTTATATAACCAATATGACTCTCCTAGATGTTATTGCAAATCAACTAGAGTGCAGAACGTTCTGTCAACTTGTGATGACTTTAAAAGTAAATATCACGCTCCTTCAAGCCCAACACTAAGGAAAATTCTGAGAATCAAACTCGTCCATACACGAAACAGATGTAAATTTCACAAGAGTCAGCAGTTCAATCATCTACGAGACATTGTTATGCATCCATAAAACATGCCATTCACAAGTTCCGAATTTATGCCATTCACAAGTTCTGAATAAAGAAACACCCACCATACAATAATTGAGCAGTTAAATCCATTTTACCACATTCTTATGTATCTATCAAATGCGCCATTTTCAAGATGGATTGGAAATCAATTAAAGTACAAATTGTTTTGTCTACTCTTGACGAATTCAAAAATTAAAGTACTACGCTGCTTCAATCCCGCCTGTAAGCAAAATTTTTGAGAGAGGACAGGAAATAGCCCTTTGCCCTTTAGCAACTAACAACTCAGAATCTCTTCGTTCAGATGGGAATGCGTCTGTTTCAAACACGTCCATTAGCTAGAAGGCGTCCCAAGTTGTGTAAAAAACAAATTCAGTCATAAGATAGTTCAATCAATTAGAAGACATTGTTAGGTATCTATCAAATGACGCACTCTCAAGTTCTGATTTCAATAAATGTGGTCATGCGTTAATCCAGAAGTTCATTCCCTAGTTCTGTGAAAACAAATTCGATCTTATGATAGTTCAGCAGTTCAATCAATCAGATCTTACTGTGGGGAATCTATCGAATGACTCACAGTCAAGTTCTGATTTCTATCAATTCGGTCGTCAGATAATTCAGCAGTTGAATCCATTGCAAGACATTCTTACGTTTCGATCAAACGTCATTCTCAAGCTACGACTAAACCAAACTCAATATGATCACCAACAATCACGCGCAAACGCACCTGCTACACCCATGATAAATGTAAAGGTCGTTGAGTGCACTCAAAGCAACGCCACCGGTGAGGCAAATCAAGGCGCCTGAAACCACTCTGCGGCCCCATGGGCTGCTCCTGGGTTCCTCCGCCGACTTTGCCAAACTGCTTACACAAAGCGGAATTCTGTCACAATACATTCTCGCTATGCTATTTACTACTAAAAAACTATTGTTCATGCGAAATTGAGATCATTAGGGCTCTCAATCTGTCCTTGTATTGATTTAAGTCACGATTGATCCTTTGATTATGTACACACACACACATCGAGAGACATTATTACCTTGACAGCTGCGATGTTGGAGTTCTCTTCAGGAAGGAGATTAGCCTCTTCCCTAGCATCTTTCCGTCTCTCTCTCTCTCTCTCTCTCTCTCTCTCTCTCTCTCTCTCTCTCTCTCTCTCTCTGTGTAAAGTGGAACCCTAACGGCCCAGGTGGTTAGGCCGCCTTTCAATTTTCAAGTGAGGAGCTGTAGACTAGTAAAGACGGTCAGGGGAACTTGTTATTGTCTTGGAGTATCCATAGTGCTATAATCAATAATGTTAATAATATTTGTGTAAAATATGGCTCATAATACTATAATCAAACTTAACAATTTTTTTAGAAATAATCAAATTTTGGATTTTGGATAACCAAAACTAGCAATCTTTTGAGAATAACCAAATTTAATAAATCTTACGTATTCTCAATCAAATACATCAATCATTACACAAAAATGTTTTATCTCTCTTCCATTTTCCTCTCTCACTTTCTTTTGAACAATATCTTTGAAAATAAATTTTTTTATAATTTTTTATTTAGAAAACAGTTTTTAAAAATAGTTTTTTTTTTTTAAAAAAGTTTCAAAAACTATTTTCTATTTCTAGTAAATAGTTTTTACTAGTTTCAAAACAATTTTTAGGAAAAGCTATTTTCTACTGTTCACAATTTATTATTATTTTTTAGTTTAAAAAGATGATATGACAAGTTTTGGTTAGATAATATGACAAGTTTTGGTTATCCAATTTTAATTGTGCCATTGTAGACATCTACATTGTTAACCTTAACAATCTCTTAAATGAATAATCAAAAGCTGATGTGGCAACTTTTGATTATCAATTTTTGATTATAGAATTGTGAATACTCTAAGAGCAAGTACATCAAACAATGTAAAATACCTTTCTTTTCTCTATTTTGAAGAGAAAAATCACAAAAATATGTTTGCACTAGATTAAGTAAAAGAAGAGGTAAACCCATTTGTTTCTTCTCTCTCCTTCCTCCTTTCTCCTCTCTTTATTTTTAATATTGGAAAAAGAAAAAAATAATATTTTAATAGATGATTGGTAAAACGGATTGTGTTGGTATAGTTGTGAAAGAAAAAATTGGTAGTTAAAATAAAATTGAGAACTGTTCACAGAGTAGTTTATCTTTTACACCGGTAAACTTGCTCTAATCCTCTTTTTAGTACTAAAACTTTAAGTATTTTCCTAATTTAGATATTAAAGGAGTGGGTCTTATCAATTTGGTCCATTTGACACTACGGCTTGCCCAAATCGAGAACCCTATAGTGAGCAATCCTATAACGCCCTCCTACAGTGCTTCATCCGAGCCGTTCATCACAACAATCAATGTTTCTCATGTGTTTGTTACATAATTAAGGACAACATCAATATTGATGTCATATAAACGGATTGGGAAATCCTATAGTGCAAGGCCTTACAAGGCACTCTGTAAGGTGCACACAGACCATCGATCTTGATAATAAATAGTTAAGATATAAGCTTTAATTATGATCAGTAAGAATCATTTATTACCGGTCATAATTGATTTTTAATGTCAACCATTGATTGATGAGATCGACGGCTGTATGCCGCCCTACACGTGTACTACACGGGGTGCATTACAACACCTTGCACTACAAGACCCCTGGATCCTAGGAAACAAGGTTATTTCTTCATACGCCGTATGGCAACACCTTAGAAGAAAATGTTGCAAATGAAGTAAAAGAAGAAGTTGGAATTCCAAAAACAAGTATAGTACCATACAAAACAATCAAATGTACATGTATAAATGTACAATGTACAACAACTTAACATCATCACTACAAAATTCAAAGATGTATTTGCCTCTCCCGCCATTAAACCTCATCTTCAATCTACAGAGAATCTGTTCTCAATTCGCTAGCAATCCGGGGGGGAAGAAACCTCCCTTGCATTTTGACTTCTCCCGCATAAATTCCGAATACACTCTCTCGACAATATATAAATCTTCGCCGTTCCTAATGAATAAAAACAATTCTAGAGGAACAACAGAAATGCACAGGTACCACTAATCTTCGACTTCTCCCACTTCCGACTCACCCGGCTTCGCAAGAGACTTCACTGTCCTAACTCCGAAACCATGCCTGTTTTCAAACCAATAAGAGCAGGACTACTAATTAACACAGGGTAGCAGCAAGACTGACTATCTTTTGTGATGTTCTGCCCCGTTTGAATCGCAAGCATCACAGTATATCGAGAACATCAATCAAACAAGTAACCTAGGATCTTTCATCACCTTCCCAGTTGTCCTTTTCCTTCGGCCCAGTAGGACCGTTCTCCCCATAAAGCTCTACCGGTAACTTGTCAAAAATATTCTCCACTGAATTTCGAAGTGCCAACGGTAAAAGATTGATGATCTTACCCAGCTCAGCTCTCGAATCGTACACAACAGTCGGACCCCATTTTCTCATAAACTGCAACCAACATGGCTCTCTAACAATCCCTTCTCCTAGATACTCTGCTGCCATGATCTCGTAACAGGTGCTCGAATCAACATAGTAATTACTACGAGCAGCATCATTCCTCACTCCAATCCCAAGCTTTGCGGACCCCTGGATGTAGCTACCCGGATGAGGAAAACTGGCATGACCGTTTTTGGATGAGTAAATTATAGCTTTATTCCCCTCTATGAACTCTGAATCAGAAGCATCCACCCATTTCCCTCCGCTGTGTTGTGAAAAATATACACTGCAAAGCACCCCAGTGAAGTTGCTTATTCGGAGTGTGAAATGCTCCCAATCACACACATGTTGTCCAATCTTGCTAAGGGGTCGGTTCATTACTCCAACCTTCAGGGTAGCAGGCCCATTAAAGGGACAAAATACCCACATTACAATATCGGTGAAAGTCCCGCCTAAAGCCGGCTTCAAATGGACATAGACGACTGCACTTTCTAAATCTCCCTTCTTGACTCTCTCTCTTCTGTCATCACTAGGTAGATCTATCCAGTAAGCCCCGTCACTTGACCCGCCACCTGGCAAATTCGAGCCTCCAGCATCAATTGCCTCGCCAACTGACTCCCCACTTCTGCATAACAAGGCACCATTTTTGAAGAACCACGAAACAGAAGATGGCAAATAAACCTCATCGGGATGGAAGAAAATCGTGGGACCGTAGTGCCTTATGAGCGCATGACCCTGATCCATATTCGGCATTGCTTGTAGAGTGGGACTTAAGTTCTTCAAACATGAAGGTAGCTCTTCTTCAGAACTCCAATAGCTAGTACAGAAAAAGGTCCCCACAGATACACCTTTCCCATTCAGTCCCCTATCAGAGGGCCTAGTGGTCCAGACTCGAAAGGCTAATTCTGGAAAGCTATTAATGGAATCCAGCATTAGTCTATAGTTCTCGCATTTATCTGTTAGATCAGCTCGAACACATCTAAATTCTTCTAATTCAGGCTTGTCTGGTTTGATAGTGACCACAAATCCCAAGGCTTTATATCCTTCGGGTGACAAGGGTAACCAGAAGAAACCACATCCAACAAAATCTTCCTCATTCCCATCGTCTGAACTCCAGGCTAATGTATAATCAAGGGGCTTGAGAAGAGCCGGTGGCTTGTCTTGGTTCCAAATGCATGAATATTCGGATTCAGGCGAAGTCGCTTCACGTGCCGCAAGTACAAACCCTCTTAAAGGCTGGTCATTAGATTGACAGTAGTCACCAAGTCTAAAAAACCCATTTGGTATTCCTACAGGTTTATAAAAAGTAACACCTTTTCTCTTGTCCTGAGGAAAATTGTACTCCCAAATAAACTCAAACTTGGTGATTTCGACGACTTCGATTTCTCCCAAACTTATTCTTCCAGTGGCAAAACCTTTACCTGAGAGTTCAAAGTAAAAAACTCGTCAGTGAGAAGAATCAGATAGATAAGTAAATGCCAGAAGACCAACAAAATTGGGCAGTCAAAAGCCAAAATTTTCTATCTACCTAAAAGTGACAGAGAAATTACTCCTCTAACATTTTTAAATCAATCTCCAAGATGAACCCGGTAGCGACCAAGCATTATCACATCATCCTGAAGATATTCCATATTTGCATATTTGCAAAGCAGATAACTACGAGCCTTACGAACTACTCTTTAACCAACAATTAAAGTGACTACACAGTTATGGATCCAATAAAGAACCAACAGTACTGAAAAATTCAATCCAACAAACAAGAGATCCAGGGCTATTCCTCAAGGAATTAAACAGGACAAAGTTACAATGGAAAAGGATAGATGACGAGGTTTGGAAGCCACCAAGACCAGATGATTCCCTAGTGGTGCGAAATTCCCATTTGTTGTTCTGAAGTTTCTATATGGACAAAATTCACAAACCAAAATTTCAGATGATTCCCATTGTTACGAAGGTTAGAAACTTTTGGATTGTGCAAGACTAGACAAACTGAAAGTAAGACAATCGTATCGTTAAGCTTTCCCCACGAAAGCCTTTCATCATGTCTCGCGCAACTTGCCCCCTTTTCAAGTTAATGGTTGCCTCATCCATGGTTCCACATGAAACTCTGGTAGTAGTAGAACAATTTAAAATCGCTGACATACAAGCACAATAGTAATAGCTAATTGTATTGATCAGAAAAAAAGCAACCGGTAGACATCCTTTTCACACCAGTTTCTCGTATATAACTTGGAAGGACAACAAACCAAAAATAAAATAAAATGCAGCCACCTTGCACAAGTTTGAATAGTCAATCAAAATGAACACGGCAAGAAAGGAAAAAACCAAGCTTCGTCTCAACAAAAGAAAGAAAGACAGTTAAGTGCTAAAAACCATTCAAACCAGGTAATTTGACCGAGAGATGGGTGCTCATTGCCAATCAAGTCAAACAAGCCGAGCAGATGGTTGATCAAAATTTTGGTTTGAAAATTTAATGAATTTCAAAAATATATTCAAGCTTAGATTGTTTCCGAGATGAGCCGATCTCAAACAAACTTTAATCAAGCTCTCTAGCAAATTGAATTATTTATGCATTACAAGCCGAACGAGCCAAGGTATTATTATGTTGTCAAAGTTTCAGCAAAAAAGATCGTCATACCTTGAGGCCATGTGGGAATTGGAGCCGGCAGAGAGAATGCGTCGTTCTCTGTAGGTAACAGATTCGGTACCCTTCTCCGATGGAAACACTGGCACCCAAACATCATCCGACCAATCTCTCTCTCTCTCTCTCTCTCTCTCTCTCTCTCTCTCTCTCAAAAACGAAGCTGTCATTCTCTCTCAATGTCAAATTTCATGAAGATTTGATGATACAGTTGATCACGTTTGTCTCCTGTAATAATTACACCGACATACCCCTATTTAGTTTAAATCACACTATAGTTCCTCTTTTCTTTAAAATATAATCGCTGAACCCCATGTCAAGAACGCCGTTTAATGCAACGGTCTGCTTATTACCATTATAGGCTCCTTTTAATTACAGTACTTTATTAACTGTAATCTCGAGTAATCAGGCTTGGTTGGGCGAGTTATAGACTTTAGTGTGAACGTGAGTCTATTTCAACGTTTTTATTAATTTGGTTGCATGATATTGCATGCCAATTGACCACTCCCATCGCAAACATGCAGATAGGTATACCATAAGTAACTGTTTTGTTAAGCTACCCTGACCATCAGGGGCGGAGGTATGTAGGGGCCTGGAGGCCCCGGTCCCGGCTTCCCGAGCGTCCAAGTTTTAAAAATTTTATTTTATATATACTTGATTTTAAATATTATTGATAATTATTCGTGTATAGTTACTTATAATCTTAACAATTTTGCTTGGATTTGAAAAAGAACTAGTTATTTTACATTCGCATTTTTCAATTTCTTTCATAAATACAAAAAATAAGCACGCGACAGTTGAAATAGACAAAAGAATCAATTCAATGTACAAATATAATGAACTGAAAAGCAAAAATCTTATGATATACTATATGTTCCAATAAAAAAATATATGTCTGCTAAGCCGGCCCCTCTAGTAACAATATCCTGGCTCCGCCACTGCTGACTATCCACTTCAAAAGTAAAACGACAATGTGTAGATCGCAATTTATATGACTATTGGTCTACTGAGTCAAATTTGGATCGATAAACAATTTTTTTATTTTTTTTTGTAAATTATGCATACAATTATGAAGAAGTGAGAAAAGCATTGTTACAAACTGCATAACGAGTTCTGCCCAACAATTGAGAACTTGTTAACCTTTCATAATTATTCAACATTGATCAATTATGCCACTGCAACGTTGAAAAGAAATTTCACAATGAGGGAAATTCATCATAGTGGGTTTTTGCTCAATAAGTCTCCGGAAGCAACAAAGGCATTTGGACAGTCATCATAAGATAAAAATGAAGAAAACATTAAATGGAAAGCAGCAGAAGAGTTGATGTACTCAATTAAGGTATAGTCAAACAAAAATCCAGTTCACCAATTTTGCCAGGCAATATAAAAAATTTAACAAGCATTGACAAGTTAGTCTACACGCCCAAACTTAATGAAGAGGTAAAAAATGCTAAAATAACTCGTAAGACGCCATAAAGGCAAGATAATGCCACCTATAAGAAACTAGAACTTAGCACACTAGAACGAGAAGAAATCAAGTAAAAAAAAACCATCCTTGCTATCGACTGCCTTGTCCACATGATACGCCTCTCCCTTGGAACCTTGACCGGATGGTTCCATTTGTTGCAGCTCCTTGTTCATCTTCCTGCACGAACACATATGACAAAATTACCCATAGGATGAACCTTGTACAAAATTGAAGCAATTGCAAGACACGAGGTATAAAAAAGAAAGTTTTTTTAATTAGGTTGTATCAAGAAAAGATTGGTATTCGGGACACTAAATATTTATTTAACTCAGTCAAATTTTTGTTGCGCGGGAGAGACTAATTTCGGTCACTTGTGAGGTTGAGTCTCAACTTTGGAGTTACTGTAAGGTTTGAAGTGTATCTTAATCTGAAGAAAAGTACAGCAATCTACCTGAGATTGGGGTAGCCTGAACTTGGTCCAAAGCCCTTTTGTATTACATGGGCTGTGCCCTTGGTATTTTCATGCACAAGTGTTCCTATCTATTCAAGTTTCCTAAACAGGCACTACTATCGTTGCAGAAACAGAAAAACCATGAGTATGATTTGTAGGGACAAATGGAATAAACTTTGAAATCATAATCACTTTCCATCATAATCACTTTCTGATTCCACAAAATCTGCTGCGACTCGATCAACCGATAGGTGAGTAACACCACAAGAATAGCAATCTGTCCTGTCTAAACTCTAAAGCATTAGATGAAACTACATGCAAACGCCTTAAAGCTACCCTATCCATTTCTAACAACTTGAGAGAGTTCCTGATGCAAGGGAAAAATGCTTCAGGCCTAGCACATAATGGTTGAAAAACAAGGAATAGTGCTGGCATATCAGCTCCAAACTGCTTAATCCCTCGTCAGAGAATCTATAATCGCTGAATAATATGCTGCCAAAAATGAAACAGAGCCCATCTGCAACGCTTCTCCACAAGTCTGAGAAGTCCTTTGGATTGGGACACACATCGATAAAACAAGTCGACTTCTCAAAGTATCCAATGCTTCAAGAAACTCCACAGTTACAGAGAAATTTATGCCTTCCGAAGCTGTAAATAGACCAATATCTTCCTCTTGCTCAAAGAGTTCCATAGGTTGGATATAATCCTACAGAAGGCCAGCAATTATTTCCATTAGAAGATTCATCTCTAGATTAGCCAAGCTCTTAATTTCTTCTCCAAAGACACAATTATCAGTACATTATCTTTTACATTTTCAGCAATTCTCATCTCAAGAAAATCAATATCATCACTCCATTCATGCAGTTTAGATTCACAGTATCTAGTGCCATTAATCGCCTCACATAGTGTCAACAAGGATTCATCACTGCAGTCAGTAGCAAGGAACTCAGTTCACTTGTACCTCTGAATCAGCAAATCAAAAAGGTACCAAAATACTTTGGCTGCTGTTGATCTAATAAATTGGATCCTTGTTAAAGTCCCTGGTAAAGTTTTGCAACGTTCAATCATTTCCCAAGCAAGTTTGAGAGCAGATTCTACAATAAATGGGGCTCAGAAGAGCAGCCCTACTCATTCTCTGCAAGCCCCTAGCTCTCATATATCTCAAAATCAGAGTTCAGGGAACTGAGCATCATAATGCAGAATGAAACTAAACATGGGTATATGCATATCAATAAGGAACTATATGCCTTTACAATTGCCATTCCAAGATAAAGGACAACTTCTATTATGCTAAATTTGGTTTACTGTGGGGAAACCCATGAATAAAAAAATGATATAAAACAATCAAACAATCTGTGGATGTAATGAATACCCAAAACCACAGGCTCTATAATTGTTTAGTGTCTTGTACCTGTCACTGTAAACATAATTCTGTTACATGAGTTGTTTAGTACGTTCAGTTGGATCAAGCCCTTTGCGAAACATCTCCTCAACCCATCTTTTGGCCTCCACAGTTCTACCATGTTTGAGAAAACCATGAGCTAGGGCGTCATAAGTCCATCGATCAGGCTCATAACCTTTCTGACATAATCTGTTGAATAACTCAATAGCGTGGTCCATATGGACCATGCTTAGTCTTCTAAGCAACATATTGTATGTGTAGATATCAAGTGGGAAGCACTGTTCAACCAATTTTTCCAAGTCCTTTACATCTTGATTCATTTTGTGGCTAGAAAAAGAACAAATCAACTGGCTAAGCAACCAACTAGACGATGTCTCATTCTGCACATCTCTTGTACGAACCCAATCCCAATAAAGCTCTTGACTTTTCAATGAATGGAGTAGAAGTACATTACCTATAAAGGACGAAATAGGACGGCCAACTTTTATCAAGTCATCAAGAAGATTTACAACCACACTATATCTATTGTTCGAGCACAGCACCTTTACAAGCTCCTCGTAACACTCTAGGCTCGGTTTCAGTTTGTTCTCCCTAATTTCTCCCAATATCTCCAATGCCACGTCCGGTTTGTTGGCTTTGCAAAGACCAACAATTATGGTGTTGCTCAATTTCTTCCTAAACCTTCTCTGGGACAAGTCCCGATAGAAATTTAGAGCATCAGAAATCTTTTCGCTCTTTAGATAACTCTGCAACATCAGAATATCAGAACCCAAATTGGGTTCTATACCACTTCTCACCATCATCTCATATACTTGTCTCGCCAACTCTGGCTTTCTGGCATGCCCAGCTCCATCAATGAAAAAATTGTAAACTTGACAGCTCGGTTCATAACGAGACAATTGCATCTCCAGCAATTTGAGAAATTGCTTTTCTGGATTTTCCATATCACATACACAACGAATGACAGCTCTGCACAGTTTACGGGTAGGACTATGACCCTTCTCTTGCATTTCTAAGAGTAGTCTAGCAGCAATATCTCCCCTATTGGACTTGTTGAATCCGTATATCAAGTTGAAGTAAGTATTTCTAGTCGCTACTTTGTTTGACCGGTTCAATGCCCCATGTACCAAATAACCATCTTCCACTCTCCCAGCTTTGCACAGAGCAGATATGAACTTATCATATACGGAATCACTTGGCATCATATTTCTCCCTAGTGCAACAACAACCAACTCCTTCATCTTATCAAACTTACCCTCCCTGCACAAGGCATCCGCAAGGATCGAAAAGGTCTTTTTACCTGGAAAATAGCCTTGGTTAACTGAATCCTTCAAAACATGATAGGCTTCATCAATGCTCCCATCACCACACAGAGTATTGATCAGATAGTTGTAAGCCATGCTACTCGGGGACAGCCCAAACTCATTCCTCGAATTGTACAACTCAAGTGCAACTTCCACCATACCCGCCTTGCAAAAGAAGCATAGAGCAGCATTCATCGTGACCTCATCAGGCAAAACCCTGCGCTCATTCATCTCCATCAGCAAATCACACACGTCCACCAACCGGTTCTCCCTCAGAAGCCTGCAAATCAGAACATTATACCGAAACAAGTCGGGCACATACCCCTTGAGCGTCTTCTCTCTGTTAAAGAATTCCAAAGCCCCATCTATCCTCCCGGCCTGAACAAGGTCCCTAATCCAAACCCCGTAAGCATGCTCTGCGCACACCATCCCCAACCCGCGAAACTCGTCCAGCAACTCGCCCGCCTTCTCAAATTGATTCCTTTTGCAAAGTGCATCCACAAGGGTGCCAACAACGTGCCCGCTCAACCCCCACCCCTCACTAACCAACCCCCGAATCACCGACTCGGCCTTGTCCAACTGGTTTTGATTACAAAAATTCTTCACCAGTATCGAATGCGTGACCTCACTATCAAATCCGCGTAACGAAATCTGTTTTGCCACGACCTCAACCGCGTCAAAATATCTCTCCTCGACCAAAGCATTCAAGAGCACATGGTAAGCGAAGCCGTCCAAATCAATCCCCTGAAACCGCATTTTACCAAACAGTTGGAGGGCAACCTCGGGCTTACCCGCAACGGCGTAACCCATGACCAGAGTGCTGTAAAACCTGACTTTGTGAGAGAAACGCTGCTTGGTGTAGGTGTCGAGGAAGTCGAGCATGAGGGACATGAGCTTGGCCTTGGAGAGGATCTTGAAGATGGCGATGAATGTGGCCCGGGTGTGGTGGAACGGGCCAGGATGGCGGCCGGCCCAGTCGAAGAACTTGAGGCAGGAGAGCACGTCCTTTCTGGACTTGCCGTAGTTCAACACGTCCAGCACGAAGGGTTCGGACAGGCGGAGGCCCAGTTGCCTCAGGGCTAAATCGGACGAACCGGATTCCGGGCCGCCGCGGCGGAGTATGTCGAAGATCAGTTCGAGTAAGGAGTTGTTGCCGGACTTGAACCAGTCTTTGAAGGAGTGGACCACGACCTTGGCTTGCAGTTGGAGTTCATCACTGCTGCGAATTGTCGTTGTTGTTGTTGTTGGTGGTGGTGGTGGTGGTGGTGGTGGTGTAGATGGTGCGGTTGCGGCGGTGGCGAGTGAATTGGAAAAAAAGGGGGTGGTGGTGGTGGTGGTGGTGGTGGTGAGGAGGAGGAAGGAGGTGGGGATGGGGGAGAGGAAAGCCCTAGTTTTGGTGATGCATCTGAGGGTTAGCATCCTCAATCATCGAGCTGAATAGCAATTGCAATTCTTATTCCCTATATATAAATGCATAAAGCCTACGACATTATTTTCATCTTTCACCTCAGAACTTAAAGAGGAGAAGAAGAAGAAGAAGAAGAAAAGCAGCAAAAGCAAGTCGGAAATCATGGCCTGTCGGAAAAAGGATGCGGGTTGATGATTCTCGAACAGAACAGCGGCGGCGGCGGCGGCGACGTTGGATCCGGATCCGGATCCTCTCTAAGGATTTTCATGCGAGGATTCTTGTGAGGGTTTTGCTCATTTGCTGTGAGTTTGGGTTTGAATCCTCTGCGAGGATTCTTTCCTGTAGGCTCGTGTGAGTATTTTCATGAGATTTGAACTGTCCATCTCGATAATTAATAATCCGAATCTGTATGAATGAGGATATGTAATAGTCGGCAACATTCTTCTTTATTTTTCCAGCAAAACGGCGCCGTTTTACCTGATAAAAATCTAAATTTCTCTTTTTCTGTTTTCTTCTTCTTCTCTGTTTTTTTTACTAGTTTTCTTCTCTTTTACTATCTCAAATTTGAACAATTTCAAACTTAAAGGTCTTGTTTGGATCAAAAACCAAGGTCTAGCTTGAATAAATGAGTCGATTAGGTTTTTTTTTTTTCCAATTTTTTTCCGCATATGTTAGTTTTGTGTCTATTTGTGAATTATTGAATCGTCACGATGATGGATAAAATTTGTAAAAGAATCACGATGAAAACTCAATTTTTTTAATAAAGACAAAAAAAACTAAGAAGATTTGTCTCCTTTTAATTTATACAGTAATTGTTATTCAAAACAAATTGTGTTTTCGACCATAAATTTTTACTTGTTCGATTCTTCTCGTCAAGATGCATATATTTTGTGGGTGCACTCAAATATTAAAAAGCAAACCAACCATAAAAAGCATAACTACAAGAAAAGCACGAAAAAAAAATTGCATAGCATAACACTTCATAATAAAAGGCCAAAAATAATATTATTGAATCTCAAAAAACTCACTGAACATATACTATTAAAACCATCACATGCACACAAACAGTGAAGAAGAAGAAGAAGAAGAAAATGTTAGATCTTTATTGAGTAAAATGGTGCCGTTTTACTTGAAAAATAAATAAGGTTGTTGTGAACCATTAGATCTCCTTATTAGTGTGTTGTCAAGCCCACAACTAAACCTTCACAAGATCTTCATAGAGAAATCCTCACAGAAGATCCGGATCCCGACGACGTCGAAGAAATTGAGATAATTGGGGAAGACTATGCTCTTGTACGCTGAAGACTATGCTAGAGTGGAGAAATCAGGTGTTAATATTGCAAAATTGTTATTACAAGCAATTGAGGAGGTGAGTGCTTCCAATTTTATCCAAGTTGTGCATTTTTTTTTACGTCACCTTGCCGTGTGATCAGATTTTTATAGGAGTTGAATGAATCTAGCTCTAAATAACCATTTAAAAATTTATATTTGCACGAGAAAGTAGAATTTCAGATGAGTTAAGTGTGAACAATTTATCCCATCACGTGTCCTTAAGGGTAAAATTAGGGCCATGGTCAAATAAACAAACCAAGCACTACTTAGGGTCATTTGTACCCACACTACACGTGTAGTGCGATCGATCCGGTTGTTTATCTCGACATGGACGATTCGGATTTTAATCGGAACAAGGCTTTTTTTTTTCGACAGTTGCTGCAATTGTGGATGCTACTACTATGGGTGATATTGAATGGTGGGCTAACATATGGTTTAGAAACACACCAGAAGTTGCGCGAAAGAGATCTTATCCCAACCAATAATCCACAATGTGAAATGAAAATAGCTACTTTATTAAAATATTTTGTTTTTTATTTAATTAGGTTATTCTGTGCGTCCAATTGAACAATTATTTTTTTCTTTTGTAATCAAATAGGTTAAATGCATCACGGGCTGACTGACAAGCTTGTCTTTATTCATTCCAACATCCGGTTAGTGTCACGATTTCAAGAAAATTTCAAAGAAGGGCCGTTCAAAAAATGAGATGTTGATCCAGAGGAGAGGAGACAGATACTAATTGATGATTCACAAGTGAGACTCGAGGGGATGCGCTGGAAATCGTTGGAGCGTAATGATGGTACCTTATCCCGCATGGTTCAAGGTTTCATGGCCAAAGTCCTACGCCATCAGCTAATAATTCTAATCTTAGGACGTCGATCTGCAAAATCTCAACGAGCTCAAATTTCGTGCTTCACTGGAAAAGGTGGTGCTGGTGCTGGAGCTGGAGCTGGACCATCATCATCATCATTCAAGGATAAGGGAAAGAAGAAAGCATAGAATTTTCCCGACTGATTTATGACTTCATGAGCTAGTTTCGTTTTTTATTTTTTTCGGAATCAGTTGCTATTGTTAATTTATTGCACTTCGTTCTATACTTATAACACACAACGTAACCAACTTATGATGCGTTTGGTAAGAAAACTAAAAAAGAAACAGACCTACACTTTGGAGTAGACCATATCCATTGGTAACGGCTCCAATTCCGAGTCGGAGGGGTAGCTAGGCCGCTAGGCCAGAAGGGAAGAATCGAGACGACGACGTTAATTTAACGTGTACAATGTTTTTTCCTTTGTCTTTTTAGATTATGATCCTCGATAAAATCTTGATCCTTTCTCTTTTTTAAGGGGTGTGTATTATCACTACCTTCAGAATAATGTGAATTAACGCTCTCGGTTCTCTTACTAGTGTCTTATTTTTTTAAGTTAAAGACCAGTCATACTACTGTCTCCTGAAAACAATTTTCAGCATTAGCACAGGACATTTCTCCGAGTTATTTGAACCCATGGAAACATTTAAAGGAGTTTAAGAAACCAGAAACCAATAATTTGGAAAGTAGAACCAATTAATGTTGGTGCTAAAGTCGCACAGCGCTGAATATGAAAATCCCGTATTGATGTCCATAAAGAAAAATGCTCATAGTGACCGACTTTCTCTACGATATATTCTGAAGTTTAAGGAAAAGAAAAAAAAAAATTCTCTACACGTGCTATTGTCCAATTACCTTCTGAATTAAAAAAAAAAAAAAAAAAGCAGACAGAGATAACCATTAAAATACAGTTCGGCAGCTAAAACTAGAATTCTATGCAAAGCAGGCATGGTTGCAAATCACTTTGCCTTGATAAAAGCTTCCCAACTACATAGAATCCGCCCCAAAAGTACCAAACTGAAACCTTTTCTACCAGAGAAATTCTCAAACATGAAGCCAACAGACCATCTTCATTCAGCCTCCATCCAACCGCAGTGAGATTCGTAGTTTCCAAACACAGCATCATATGCTAAAACACAATTCTGCGGCAATTTTGGATAGTCGCGCTACCAACAAAAACTATGTTCAATTCCCTATGTTGGCTGCTTCCCCAATCTCAATATCCATGTTGAAGAAACCCATTGTATCGGAACAACATGATTAAGGTTAAGTTACAGGCACAAAATTAGTATCATGTAATCTCACCAGCTCAGTAGTAACTTCCATAATAAGCCTGAGGAGTAACTGAAGCAGGTTGTTGTGCAGGATTTAAAGCGGCTGGTGTTGCTGATTGAGCATAACTTTGTGGGGGTACAGCCTGCTTGATATTATAACCAAGAAATTAGGATAACAAATATTTGTTGGGAAATGATTTTCACATTCCCCATTTTACAATCAACACTCCATTTTTTTTGTTTTTATCCACATGAATTTACAATGTTGCCCTTGGATGTGCGAAAAAAATGTATTGAAAAAGACAAAAAGGGAGTGTGTTTCCCTATTTCTTTTGAAAACAATACAAGAATGTCACATCGAAATCCATTCCTGGTCATTCACTTTCTCCTCATTAGCTAGGCCTGTTATCCGGCCCATACAAAGCACAATACCAAAAAATTGCTAAATCAATAACCTTGCCGCGGAATACAAGTTAAAAGGGCAGACACATGAAGTAAAAGCGTGTACGAGTTAAGTAAAACTACTCTACAAGTACAATGAACACACTAGATTCCATCCAACCCCTACCCGAACCCCCACCTTCCCCACCAAAAGAAAAAAGGTCCAAGAGGCACATAAAGGACAAAAAATTCATCACAACTACAACTGCAATTGCGGCAGGCAGTTCAATACAGTTGATTTGGTAGTGCCATGGTTACTTGACCCATAGCAAGGTGAAGGCATTATTGACGAGGAAAAAAACGGAAACAGAAAACCGCTTAGTAGAACTATATAGCCAACCCTACCCCACACAAACAGGAGAGAACAATATGACCAAAAAAAGGGGTCAACGGCCATCTAATGAGTAAATACATGCACAGTGGGAACTGCAGTTACTGCAGTTGTTTTGGCATCTAAAGCGTTTACCAAACCAGAAATCACAGAGGTGTAAGGGATACAAATCTGCTATGCTTCTTCACCCACAAAACGTGGACGATGTGTACGACTTCTGTTACATGGACTATTCTGAACATGGTAAGTACTTAAGTCGGATACTAGACATCTGTGCAAGCATATAGTATGAGTTTGAAATGCCTAGTCAACCAGAAACCAACATATTAGTAATTGATTTCACTGTGCGAAATGCATAACTCTCCCATGTTATGCATAAAATGCTTTATGTTACTCTGTAAGCACTACTTTACTTTAGATCCCAGTAGAATATTTTCTTGATAAGTAACCCTAGAACACCGTAGAATATGTTCACCAATGACTATCAAACCATGCCTGTCATCCTTGTATATACGAATAAGTACTGCACACTCGGAAGTCGTACCACACCCCTATCCAATCCAGTATACATCATAGTTTACAACGGCAGTCAAACCCATAATCACCAGATCTCCAGCCCTAATTGTCACGGAATTGCACTTTAGTTTTCTGTAGTAGAATAGGAGGACTATGATACAACAAGATTAAAAGGATATCAAAATTCTTGGGTTAAGATATAATGGTTCCAATGCAACTAGCTCAATACCATGTCAGCTCCATACAACTAGCTTCAAGTAAAGATAATTCTTAACTAGAAAAAAGTATCATTGAAAATACACAGTATCAGGTCACCTGGCCAGGATATGGAGGAGGATAAGCACCATAAGCAGCAGCCTGGGGCACGGATGCTGGTATTTGTGGATGTGTATAGCTGCTTCCATAACTACCGTATGCACCATATGCAGCCTGTTTACAGAGAAATAAAGGATGATGTAATGTTGCTGAATAGTAAGGCAGCAACAATGTTGGATCGAGTCAAATATGTAACATAGGACTAATTGGGGCAGACCTGATACGATTCATCCAAACACAACCATGAAACATTACCAGGACGAAACTAAATATTCTTCCACAGAAAGCCAATGGATCTCAATTTTCTTTTCACAGGCCCGCCGAATCCTGAAAATAGGTTCTTGGGGGAAGCATGGTAGTAGGGAGGGTAGGGTAGGGGTGTCATCTGATATTTCCACAAGCTAACTTCATTCTAATTCTTGAGTTTTGTAGTTGAAATAGTTGTGTTCCAAGCTCTATTAGGTAATATGACCATTTTAATTGGTGAGGTCACTCCAGCTTTGCAAATTGTGGATTAGTATGTGATTCCATTGTGAACGCAAACTGTCCATCAATCCACGCAAGTCGCAAGATGGAAATCATTGCCATCATTTAGAAACTTATATCTTTCACACATAGGCCATCATTAAGGAACTATCTTTCAAATGCATAAACTACGTGGTTCTTTTTTCATGCAATATCTATCTATCTATGTGTGTGCGCGCGAAAATAGGGTACGTGAGCTTCTTCGAGCACCTAAATTATCACAAGGAAAATGGAATTCCCTAACCCTAAAACACCGCTTAATCATCAAGACTAAACCCTGGCAATGGCCCAAGGGGGATGAAAACTTAGAATGACATACCAAACCATCCATTATGATATACCTAAGTAGAAACAAAAACAAGAACAAAAAAAATAAGTAGTATCAGGATGCGCAGACAAAGGGTAAAATACCTGTTGAGTATATCCAGGGTTCCACTGTTGTCCTTGGGATGGTGCGACTTGTGGCCAACCTTGAGGTTGCAAGCCATAACCTGCTGCCAATTGGTTTTGTGCATTTGGATATGCACCCATTACTGATGGGGCAGATGTAGGAACACCAGAGTAAGACTTGGCTATCTTTGTTTTGTCTGAAACCAGAAAATCTTCAGCATTACGCTTTTTTGACTCGGACGTGCTCTTGTGGTGCAAGAACAGCTTGGCATGCCGATCATCAGCCTTCTTGATAGAGTTTGCATCCCCAAAGAGATCCAAAAACTGAAAAATCAATCGTCAGTCCACCACTCCGCAGAATAGAGTTATCCAGAAAACATAAATAACCATGAAGCTTTTTTTTCCTCCTAGGGTTTGTGTTCTTTTATTAAGTGAATAACGCAGCAAGCATTTCTTTCAACTTGAGATTTACCATTTGATACCTCAATTAAAATAATAATGGTACCTAAACTACTTCCTCCCCGATTGAACAACCATGCATTGATCTTCTTCCACAACTCTATCCTGGCATGGACACATACTACTAAGAGGATTTCTTTCCCTTTACAGCTTTACTCTAATACACTTCTCCTTAATCCTTATAGTAGTAACCTTCCCACACAATCCTTGACAACTGAACAAGCCAGCTCAGGTTCCAACAATAGTATTCTCTGCTCCTAAGCTTCAGTGGTTCCCAGTGATTGGCAGCAACTGAAACGCACAAGAGAATGAGAATGGTAATACCCACTTCGCCTTCTCTTACAGGTAAAAGACGATTGGGTTCAACTTCTTGACCCAGAACTCGCAAATGAGCCAACTTACTAGCATTGCAATGCACCAAAAGCCCAAAAATCCTTCCTCTTGGTGCTTGAGAACAATTCTTGGGCCTTGACAGATTCTCTGCCCAAGAAAACAGCTATCTGAGAACTAGTCCGTGGCCACCAAACGAGGACACCCTGGTCTTTATGTACCTAGTTCAATTTCTCAAGGCCCACTTCCATTTCACCTC
The DNA here is from genome assembly GCA_019656295.1 of Rhododendron mucronatum var. ripense. Lineage (NCBI taxonomy): Eukaryota > Viridiplantae > Streptophyta > Magnoliopsida > Ericales > Ericaceae > Rhododendron > Rhododendron mucronatum. Next base: position 1,295,620 of record BPLT01000015.1, read on the forward strand.
CGAAAACTTTGAACTGTTGCAAATCTGAAATTCCTAAATCCATGAATTTGTAAATGAAACCAAGTTAAATACTTTTCCCTTCTAAACCCTAACTTGTTCCATCTCTCCTGTAGAACCTATCCCTACAAGCTTCGTGGAACAAAAATCAGTAACTTCTATTGTACGTGGCTTCAGGACCTAGTTATCATTGTCTACCAAACTACCAACTTGCCAAATACCTTGAAGGATGTTAAGCAACTTCAACCGAACAAAATTTCCACTTTCCAATTTTGTGGCCAAGGAAGTTTTAATTTCAAGATAAAAACAAGTCATCCTCTATTTCAACATTTTTATTTGGTTGCAACTGTTGCATGATATTGCACGCCAATTGAACCCCTCCAAGACCAAGAGCACACAACACAAATCACTAAATTCCCATCGCAAACATGCAGATAGGTATACCATAAGTAACTGTTTTGTTGAACCTGAGTAAACATACATGCTGGCGCATAAGTAACTACCCTGACTATCCACTTCAAAAGTAAAATGACAATGTGCAGATCACAATTTATATGACTATTGGTCTACTGAGTCGAATTTGGATTAACAAATTTTTTTTTTAAATTATGCATACAATTATGAAGAAGTGAGAAAAGCATTGTTACAAACTTTGTACTGAGTTCTGCCCAACAATAGAGAACTTGTTAACCTTTCACTATGACTCTATGAACGTTCTAAAACAGAAATGACAAATCATCACCTCTAAGAAAATGCTAGATAGCTCCTCTCTCTCAGCAATACTTGCAAGATTCTGGTTGTCAGGGCTAGGAATTATGAACTTCTCAACCAATGCATCAAAATATTCAATTCGTTTTGGAAGTGGCTGAATTGCTTCCAAATGGATCAAAGCCTGCACAAATCATAGAAAAGAGTGCAACATGTAAGCTGCAGAATGAAGTTGCCAAACATAACAATGCAATGTACAAAAAAGACCTCTGTGAGTGACAGAGCAAACCTCAAGAAGCGGTTTCGACAGCTGCACAACCTCAAGTGCTTGAACTAGAACTTCCCTGGCTTTATCCACATTGCCAAAAACCTACCACCCAAAACTTAAGGAATTAGAGAGCGCCATTGAAATCCGTGCCAAGGAACTTTATTCCAGGATAAGGTATTCTACGACCAAGAGGTATCTGCTACAAAGCAATAGAGGAATCCGCCAAAAACTCAGAACCAGAAAATGATTTGAGGGTTGAACAGTGGATAGTTGGTTATGTATTTACATTTCTTCAAGATTTGAAGTATGAGGATATAGTTCAACTTCAACCCGAGGGTAAACATATAATACAGAGTCCAGGCAGGTCTCCCTGAGACACACGGCACTCGAATCATGGACAAAATGCAATATTTAGGCAGACAACTGAGACGTAACTATGACATAATTGAAAGTTGGTTGGAATAAGCAGATGCATGAAAAGGGCTAAAAGCAAAAACACAGATCAAACCATGATTTACAGGCCAAGCCCAAATAAATGGACTTAAGGCGGTACTGACACTGGGAGACAAGGAGGAGGAGGAGAAGAAACAGAAACCTCCAAAAGAATCCTTGAATAGACATGAAATTGGCTAAGTTTGAGTGATGATTTGTTTTAATTGACAAATGGAAAAGACCATTAATGTTTCACTTCATTCAGCTGAAGATTCAAGCAGAAATTCATGTCCCACATCACTTCTTAACACCAAGAGCTATTTCCAATCGTGGAGGGAAGGGGGAAGAAGTTCTCACTATTGTTAGTTTACAGGTTTGAGCACGAGAAAGATTAAGAGCTTTACATACCAAATGTAAGAACCGAGAATATTGTGCAAACAAGAAAGCCAAAGTTTGTGAATGTTCTTTTCCTTTCTCAATTGCAAGGGCCTGTTCATATACAGAACAAGCATCTTCCAGATTTCCCTGCAGAAATGAGGACCAACCTTATTATGACATTTAACAAGAACAATTAATCAAAAGTTCTTCAATCCAGCTCAAATAAACTTACCAGACGATGTTCCATGTTCGCATGCTTCACAATAGCCTCTAAAAGACCAGGTGAAATTTCAGAATGTACAAGTTGATAGGAAGCTCGAGCTCCGGGAACATCCCCACTATGCTCCTTGAATCGAGCAGCAAAAAGATGAATCTCTGGTTGTCTCTGCATGATTAGAGATGAGTCAATCATCATAGAAATACAGAACATCTATGAGGGTAAGAGTAGTAGCAACAAGGAACCAAAGATGTTTGCCATTTCATAGTTGGAAGAAACGGAATCATTTTGGCTAGTATACCAGACGTCCTTTGACCTAAAGTTTATTAAATTTCATAATTAGCTCAAACCTAAGAGCAAATCTAAACAAGTAGTTAGGTTTTAGTAGTAATGTGGCATTTATACGGGGTTAGAGCAATACTAAAATCCCAAACGTCAGTTTCATAATTATTCATGGGTGCCTAAAAGTACGAGTAAATAACCACTAAAGCGTAGTTCCATAATTATTCAATATTGATCAATTATGCCATTACAACATTGAAAAAAACATTCACAATGAGGGAAATCCATCATAGTGGGTTTTTGCTTGAAGCAACAAAGGCATTTGAACAGTCATCATAAGATAAAATGAAGAAAACATTGCAGCAGAAGAGTTGATGTACTCAATTAAGATATTAGAATAAATTTTTCCTTTTACAAGGTGTCAGCATCATGAGGGAAATTGTAGAGCAGTCTACCGATAAGAAAATTTTCTTATCAACTAATTTCGGTAAGGACATTAGTCTAAATTAAATACCTGATTGATTTACACGTTTTGACTACTGTCAGAAAACTATGGAAAAGGGAAATAAGGCCCAAGAGAATCAGATAGAGCGGAATATTAGACGTCTGCATTTAGGCATTCATCCCATTTTGCACAAATGTCCTCTACATACTGCTCTATTATTTGTCAGAGATATAGTTTCCATCTCCTTTTTCGTGGTCTTTTTCCTTTTCTTTTTTTTGACTGTTTTTTTTTTTTTTTCTTATCTGGAAAAAAAACCGAAGTAGAAAAGCAACATGATGTAGATGGTTTCATCTTTCCGATGAAACAATTTGAGTATTAGTAAACTATATGTAAACGAAAAAAGCATTGTCGTTTTCTCAAACAGATGTCTTGTTTAAAAAGTGCCAACAGGTGTAAATGCAACACTGATGACCGCACAGAGTTATAGTTGTATAACTCGATCTGTCTTCTATATCCACCTTGATGACTGTAGTTTACTGTACACCAAAATTACGATCTCAAAGAACAAACCCAAAATAACACAATACAGCCAGGACTGATAATCATACCTTAACAAATACTTGGGTAGCACGAGCTAGTGCATTATTAGCAAGATCCATACTTCCACTAGCTTCCATGCATAAAACATACCGTATCCAATACTCAGGATAATTTGCACACGCAATCAGGCATCTTTCATATAACTTGACAACCTGGGTCATATGAATAACATCATGGATCAAAAAGTACAATTTAATATTGCATGAACTAAAGCACTAATATACGAAAGAAAGGACCAAGAAGAAATGCATAAGTACTCCGTTGATGGAACAGGGAGGCCCCTCAAACACGAAAGGAGGGACCCTCCTTGCCTGACAGATAGATGGTTAAGAAGTAACAAGACACCTGCATGCATAACATTTGAACTTTAAAACAAGCATTTACCAAACAACACATCAAGAACCCAGAATGTCGACTCACAATGAAGGTTTGAAGTACTTAGCCTCATAGAAACCAAATGGAAGGGCCCAAGCGTTTGTCCAAGTTCAATATCCCGTTTAAAAGATGCTTCATCCAACAGTTTAGCCAATAAAGCAAATGATACGGCAGATATTACTTAACTGTAAGTCAATATATAACAAGGGCAACTAAAACTACAACCCATAAGGAAATTCAATCTTGGCCAGAGCAATAAACTCAAAATACCTTATTGAAGTCATCTCCTTGTTCAATAAAATCAAGGTAGTTGTGCCAATTTTCAAGTTCTGCAACATTTAGAGGCCGCACATGAAAGTAAGGCCTCCTGATAGCTGTTTCAAAACCAATGATCTTAGAATCGAACTCTTTAGCTTTCTTAAACATCTCTTCTCTAATGGCAATATACTTCTCCAACTCCTCAGCTTCTGTTAAGCCTGCACTTACGGGTTTAGCAGATTCCACACCATTAGGATTAACCTCTCCCTCAATTTCATGAGCTCCAGCTTCTGGAATCACAGCAGCTGCAGTTTCCTCAGCAGTCATTAATTCTGACAGAGGCCGGCTTGCAGCTAATTCCTTAAAGCTGCATTACAAATGACAAAAACTGAGGTAAAATACTCACAAAGCAAGTACCAATGCAATTATCTTTTCATCAGTAGAAACCATAATAAATACTAAATGGAAAACAAGCTGGGGGCAAGATGATACCATGGGGTAATATATTACTCTACTACAAGAAAGGCAACATAACTAGATTTATTGAGATAATGAGAATTCAGGGTAAAGCAATGAAGCTTTTGAGAGCAAGTTGTGAAATGGATGTAACTGAATAATTTTTCTAGCTGGATAGATTAAGTTCATACGCTAGTTAATTTAGACCATAGCATTAATCCAAGCAGACTCGCTTTCTAGGCAAAGGAAACACAAATCAAACAATAAGGCATCCCAAACTGCACATAGTGTTGGTCATCAATGACTTAGATTGATGCAGCCCACTGTCATACCAAGAGAAGCAGATGAGCCTGGCTTATCCAGGTGAGTCTCCTTACAGAATTTCCCTGCAGCTCAGAATTTTCACACTATAAAGTTGCAAGTATCTAAACACTAAAAACTCAAATACAAGTAGCTTCTACCGAAGCGTCTACAATAAGTTGCATGAACTTTGATCAAAACCCTTCTGTACTAGGACTTAATGTCTGGTAACAAAATCGAAAGGAAGTGATGGAAAAACTGGTCTGATGAAACAAAAAGTGCTCACAAGAAACAAATGTACTGAGCAAGGGAAGCTCATGAACTACAATGTATGTGCACTGAGCACAAAATTGATCTCCAATGTAACCCTCGGTAATACACAAACAGTCCTCTAATCAAATTAATGACCAGCAGAACTTCCCGAGCTCCATCAATGATTTTTTGGTAAAAACAGCAATCCATGCTTTTGAGATAAAACAAAACAACTTCAATGTAAAGCATATTGTGGCAGAGACATAAGAAAAAACTTGGTCATTGTAGCACACGCAGTAAACAAGGAGATAATTCCAACCTGTTACTACCGTTCAATAAGTGGCCTCAAAACCGCAAAAATTGAAGTATGAGTACATTGAGTAGCAGTTGGGATGGACATGACAACCATATTTTATTGTCACAAGAATTCTGCAATAAAACTAGAAAGTTCCAACATAGAAACTTGGCTCCCTCAAATTACAACTAAGATTGCATTCACTCCATTTTAACAATAAATAGATTAAAGTAGGTTAACAGATAGAGGGAGAGAAAAATAACACTCACATATGTGTGCTATAGACAAGTAAATAAATAAATGGAGACCAAAGAAATAAATGAATTACCTATTCAAGTAGCGATCCAATTGTTGATTGGGATTCTCTAAAATTCGTGTGTAGATCGAGGCAAGACGTGACCACTCTTGCTGCATGTATTCATACTCAATATATTTATCCCAAAGCGTGAAAGATAGGTAATCTGATCCAACGTATGCTAATCCTCTGTCAAATAGCCTGAAAGACAATGAAACGACTATCAGTGTAATCTACTAGAACCATCAACAAGGCCATGGAAAGCACATCAACAATGTGTGACAGTGGCACTGATATTGAAGGCGAGTTACAGTCACTCTGCTAGCCCATGACAATCCCAAATTTATCCACAAATACACTCTGCATTTTCCTTCCTAAAGAATATACACAATGTCCACGAAATGAAAATGTGATACCTTCTAACACCATAACTTGGACGAGGAGTCTGGGCAGCAATTTTTTATCGATAATTTAACATAATTCAATGTGACATTGTCAAAAACAGCAAAAATCCATGGAGACTATTACGCATCTCTTGTGGGAAAAGGAGGAGGTAATAAGGCCATTACATAAAATCAAAGCAAAATATAAACTCATACAGCTACGCTAGCCCACACCTCGGTAATTATTATTTCTCAAGTGCATTACAGACAATCCTTGCACCGTAATGATACAAGGCATTGTAGCAGAGATGAAAATTTGGGTCAGACAGCAGTCACAGCACTAAAAAGCACCTAGTCCTCATGACAATGAGAAAATTGAGAAATCATGCCTCACCACAGGGAACTGCAATAGCAATGAACAGAAAATCTAAAATAAAAACAAACCTTCGAACCGTCTCTCCATCTCCATATGCACCAATGGCAAATAAACAATAGTGCAACCAAATGTCCACAGAATAAGTCACTGCTTGAACTGCTTGTTCGTAGACCTCCACAACTCTGTCAACAGTGCTTAGATTAAACTCATGATCCGCATACTTCTTCCAATAACCATAACACAAAGGAAACTCAGCTAGAAAGGAATCATAAACTTTCCGGATGTTCAAAATATTGCCCTGTGTAGATGAACATAAAAGATGTTAACTCGAGTGGAATAACAGGTTCTAGAAACGGGTATGAATACAAGCTCCATTTGAAATGAACAGATCCTTGAATTAACAAAAGCAAAAAGAAACATCCACTAAAATCCCCCAAAAGTCAAAATTCTAATATAGCCATGAACAAAGGACTCGTAAGACCAGTCATAAACAAATGGACTCGTAAGCCCACCAGGAAATAAGATGACAAACTTATCTGACACGGTGATAAAATTGAATCTGGAGCAGATGATACACATTCAGCATAGCATTGAAAATCAACGAACAAGATAAAGTGGATCAAGTGTTTAAGCCACAAGCAATTTCTAATGTAATTTCAGAGCAGAAAACAGACCATGAAATGAGAGCGAGAATAAATTCAAAGTCATTTAGAGAGTACTCGTTTTCACTAATCTTTAACCATGTTGCAATTCTACACTGAACTTACTACTATGGTAACGTCCTTCGCTGAAATGCAAATTTGTACAAAGAATCAAATGTAAATGGGAGTGATGAGCTCGCAAACCAATCTGAAACAAGGGCAAACAAGTCCACTGCAACCAATAATGCAGTATGAGAGGGGGCTAGGGGCCATACAGCTATATATCTTTATTGTTGACTTTGGAAAAAAGTACTGGGATTCTTCTAAACTACTACTGTATGAAAAGCTGAGTGAGTTTCCCAGCCCATTTTCCCTGTGTCCATTGTCAGCAACCACTTAAAAGGTATCTGTCCTCAGCCGATCCAAACAACAGACACCATAACGGGCCGTTTGGATGGAGGATTTGTTTTGGGTGGATATATAATGAAGGGGGATATGTAATGAGGGGTGATATGTTAAGAAGGGTGGTCCCACCTCTTAAGAAGGGTGGATTTGTAATGAGGTGTTTGGATGATTTTTTGAGAAGGGGGATTTGGAAGGTGGATATGATGGGATAAGATATGAAATGACTAAATTACCCCACTTTGATTTTTTTAATGCTCAAAATTGGTTTATTTTAAATTAGAATAAATTGATATTTGTCATTAATTTTAGGATAAAATAATTTCATTTTAGAATGATTTTTATTACAAATAAATATTATTTTCCGAAAAAAGTAAAAAACGTAATTTAAAAGTGAAAAAATGGCAAAGCTGAACGTATATCAGTATATATATTTGTAGATGCACAGTTCCCCATTTCCAAATACATTTCTCCATTCCCCAAGAACAGTTCACCACCGCCTCACACTTCTCCATTTCCAGAAAACCCCATCTGCAGATCCAAGGCCTCTTCTCCGTCCGGCGACCTCTGCAACCCCGTCATCTTCTACGTCTGCCGCCGCCGATCATCCATCTGCTGAGTTTTCCAGCCGTAAGTCTCTCTCTCTCTCTCTCTCTCTCTCTCTCTCTCTCTCTCTCTCTCTCTCTCTCTCTTCGTCGATCATCTTCACCGACGACGATGGTTGCTCCGACCCACCATCACCGACGACGGGGCAGTCGTCTCTCTCCAATTTTCTGGCAAGAAACGGTAACACAACGCCCCTGATTTGCAGGGGTAAAATGGTACCAAAAATGCCCAAACCCCCCCGATTTGCTAACGACAGGGCCTGGGGTGTCGTTACAAATCCGGGTGAAATTCGAGGGAAGGGGGATATGTAGTCCGAACAGTAAACAAGTCCGGGAGAGGAAAATTGGAGCCAAACACCGGATATGTGTGGGGCCGGGATTACATCTCCGGCTTCTTGGCATATCCGGGTGCCATATCCGGTATCCAAACAGGCTGTAAGTTCAATGCTGTCTGGTTAGAGAAAGAGTCACCAAATCTTAAAGACAAGATAAACCTCAAGATAAAAGCCTAAAGTCGAACACAACAATTGACTGTGTTGTCAAAGGCACGCTTAGGCGCAAGGCGCATCAAAGCGCAGGGTTAGCGCCTTGACTGAGCCCAAGCCCAAGCCAGGCGCCTTCAATGAAGAGCAGACAAGGTGCGCCTAAACGAGAAAAGGCACGCCTCTTTCAATTCTAATGACAGCCATAGGATCAAAGCTAGGTTAAAGGTATTACTTTCACTCCTTCAGCCTTGACTTCAGTCGATCATAAATCTCTCCTCTCTCGATCACCAAAATGAAAATAGTACATGTATAATCTCGATCTTCGATCAATTTTCTCTGTCCTCTCTCTCCTCTCCTCTACTCTTTCCTCTCTCGATCATTATTTGATCTTCTCTCTTCGCGGATATAGTTGACATCTATTATTTTGTATATGAAAATGAAAAAACCTTTTTTTTTTTAAGATTTCCGATATATATATATATATATATATGTGTGTGTGTGTGTGTGTACGCGTGCCTGTTTCTAATTATACTGCATATGACGAAAAAGCTTTTTCTTTAATGTTTTCAGAAAGTACACTTTTTTATGTTTTTTATGTGCATTAGACTATTAGGCTATATGGTATTGCTGCATACTATTTTTTCCTCTCTTTTTTTGCCTAGGTGGGCCTCGCTTCAAAAAAGCGCGCGCCACCTTGCGCCTCTAGCCTATGCCCCAACAGATCTTTGCGCCTCTCACCCTTAACAACTATGAGTGTTACCACTTGGGATATGGAACTCCTACCAAGGAAATAATTTACAACTTGAAATTCGCCAATGCCCAAGGGAAACTGCCAGATGTTCCAACATAGACTACCTCCCATGCGCAAGTATCGGAATTTATGAGTTACCAGTTGTGTAGTTATTTTTTATATTAGGCATTAACTGTAATTTTTTGTCACTAGGACAGGTGACCTGGGTCAAACTACGTTTCTTGGCAGTTGGCTCTGATGTGTGCTTTTACTTGAATCTTTATTTATGAATTTGGAATCTTAGTCCTCCTAGGAATACAAAACACATAGAAGCCTGCAAAGCTACATTGTAAAATAACATTTTGTCACCGTAAGAAAACCAACTTTTGAAGGAGACAAGCATTTATAACTCGCACTATGATAATAAAGAATAACTACCCCCTTTCCACAGGCATGTCAACGGTGTGATTAAGGCCCAAGATTAGGCATCTCATCCTTTCAAACTGAACCATTATCAGGCATCCCTCGGGAAAAAATATGAGATGTAAAATCATCTACTTAGGTACACATGATGGATTTATCTCAATTCAGACACGTAGGCATGGTAATCAAGTGTCCAGAGTTTGAGATACTTCACAAATTCATCAAACACAGGTACATACACACACATAAAAGAGATTATTGTAAATGGAGCTCCATCGTAGTTTACTATGACACATATATGGATCACTAACCAAATAAAGTAAGTACTGTAAAACAGATTGCTGCATTTAGCTTAACAAAATCAACAAAATCCAAAAATTTCAGCATTGGAAAGTCAACTTCACATACCTCCCATATCCTCTCTGTCTCTTCAATTAGGGCAGTCCATGCATTAAAATCTAATGAATTAGTCCTCACAATGCTCCATAACCTTTCTTCTTCAGCAGATAATGCTACAACCAAAAGATAACAAAAGAAAATATCACAAACCAGAAACGTAGAACATCTAATTGACACATTAGAGAAAATGGTCTCCGGAAAATAGACTTCATTATTTCACACACGTACGACCATAAAAAACAGCTACAATGGCAAGCAACATTTACTTTAAGAGTGAGGTAGAGTAACAGTATTTAAAACATTACCTTCAGCAGTAAAAAAACGGTTAATTCAGCATACGACATCTAAACTTTGTTACCAAAAAATAAAAGACATCTTATCTTTGGACAACCAATTCCAAGCGCAAAGAAATTGAACCATAGGAAAAATAAACTCGGGAGTGAAGCACAACAATGCAATTAATATAACTGCAACCAATGCCAATTAAGGGAAATACAAAGAGGGAAAGAAGCTCCTGTGTCCAATCAGCCAGTAATAAAAAGCTAAATCATGCGTACAAACAGCTATATATTCTTCAAGTGACCAATGCATAAATCTCCCCAATATTTAACCGCAATAAAATTCAGAGAGAAACAAAGAAAAAGGATTGTTTTAAGAAAAAAGCATTGGCTCTGGACACCACCCCACGCAGAACCCTATCTTACAGACAAGACAGATAGACATACCATAACCATCCAGCAGCTGGTGCTCCGAACCAGATCCATGAACATCATCCGACGGATTCCCATTCTCACTTATACCATTTATCACAACATTTGCCGATTCGCTAACCTCATTTCCATTGATGGAGGAATCATAACCTGTAACTTTGGATGAATCTGTAACAGCATCTGCAGTAGCTGCAAGATTCTCTTGCGTAGCAGCAAGTCCATAAGATGACCTAGAATTATCAACATCCATCGTAGTAGGAGCTTCCTGCATGACTGAGTTTAAATCTGTACTGAGGGCTCCACCAGCTGCATTAGAACCATCAGGAATGGCAGCATCGGCCACATCAGCAGAAGCATCCAAACCTCCAGTAGTTGTCGTAGCATCAGAAGAAGATGATTTTCCACCAGCCCCATCAGCAAAGGCAACAGCTTCGGAAGCAGCATTTGAGCTGGTGTTACCATAATCAGTGGAAGAATAACCAGCAGTTGTGTACCCCATAACTGTAGATGTCTGAGCAACCACAGTTTCACTGTCTCCCATGGTGACAAAATAACTTCGTACTTAACCTCACGTGAAAAGCTGCAAGAAGGTGAACATAAAACTAAAGTTATCTTATTGTTTCAGAACCAACTATCAAAATTGGAAATGGATTTCTAAAAGATGTGAAATGGTATCTACCCACAAATATATGCATAGAACACGTACATCCTCAGTTAGAACCTGGAGTAAGATATTCAAGGCCATTGTATCCAAATTATCTGTAACAGCTGCTCAACGTATGAAGGGGCCTGATGGAGTTTTACCCCATGAGTGAGACCCTTTGAGAGAGACACTCTGAAAGTGACTGAGAGGGTCTTCTACCCATCTCTTCTCAGCTTCCAAGGACACCTGATGGAGATGACCATTCAACGGTCTGTTCTTGTTTTCTTCTTCCTTCTTTATAGGTGTAGGTGTGAGGCAGAGAGGTGTGAGGCAGAGATCAGAGAGTTGAGAGAGGGAGTTCCATGCGTGTAACTCCATTTCCGGCAACGTGTCGAAACAGTCTATTCTCTGTGGAGAGGGCATTCCAGCCAAACCACATTGACTTTGGTGTATGTGTTGTGTGTAAGAGATCCCCAATCCCCAACAGGGGACTCTACCACAATTACGGACTGTAACGTGGTTAAGAACCGCGTACTGCGGTCATTCCAGTTTCAATTACTCTACCGCAATTCTGGTCTAGTTAGTACTTAATAGCAACTTCCTAAAAACAAGCAAGGCGTGGTACTTCTGCTCCAAGAAACTCAGACGGTTCAGCAACGAACTCTGAACCATAACGCATTCAGATAAAGTATCTGGAAACTAAAACCCTACTTCTAACTAACCTTCAATTTCTTAAACGTAAGCCCTTTAATATTGCAATCAAATATCTGAAAAGCCTCATGTGTGCGCATCCATGGAGATAGCAACCAGAAATAAAGAGACAACGCATACGAACATACGAATTAGAAAACCAAATGAAAAGAAAGTAGTCGAGTAACGAATGCACACCTGAATCTGCGAGGGTTGGCCGGAGAGATGCAGGTTTTGCTTGGGTCTAGGGTTTTCAGTTTGGAAGAGAGAGAGAGAGAGCGCAACAGAATTAGGGATCCGGTTGGGTTATATCGAGTGGGGCGCTGCGACCTGGTGCGAAACATAAAGCAAGTATAGGTCGGTGCGGCAATTACCCATGTCGCTGTCGAGGGTTGAACCCTGATACGGAAGGTCAGAAACCAAACGAGTCATGACTCATGAGCACATACTACAGTATTCTTTTTTTGATCATTATACTAATTCGCTTTCGATTTTTAGAACCGTTTTAATTTTTAACATTTTTTGAAGATTTTGTTCTTATTCAAAAGAAAATTGCATTCGTTAGTTTTATGCTAAACGTTTGTGAAGTACTGATTCGTCTCTATGAGAGAAATCGAAAAAATAAAATACCCCCAAACAAAATTGAAAATATCCAATTTTAAGTCCAAAAAATCCTGAAAAATAGTTATTCTCCCAAAATATTTAGGTAATAATTTTTTACTATTGACGAGACAAATTGGATGACAAAAAAATTGGGGCGCAAAACTAACAAACGAAAAAAAAAAAACAATAAGAACAAAACAAAAAAATGTTCAAAAAGTTCTCAACACCACCTTACCGATGAATTTCAGTTTGGTTTTGAGATGTTTTTAATACACGCTTCTGCGCTCACGCACGTGTATTCTGCGATTTATGTCTTGACTCATGCAAATAATATGTGTATTCGTCCGCAAACACAATGCATGAATTGGGTGTCTAAACACGCTGCAATAAAAACAAGTTTTTCTTATGTGATGATTCTTTATGTGCATAAACTAACACATAATTGAAATGTTTGGTGAGTGAACGTCGCATAAAATTTTGGAATATATAAACAGGATATCAATTATACCGGTACAAATTGCAAAAATACTACCAAAACATAATCATGCAAATTTTATGATCAACTTATGAAGGTGTAATAGTGAATAATCACATGAATACATACAATGTTGTATATGTGTGTGTGTTAAAAGTAAAATACATAGCCTAATATTCTATCTCTCCATGTGAAAGTCACTAAAACTGCGTTGATGATCCTTAATAATAATATACTTATAACTGAACTTGGGTAGGAACATAGGCGCCTTCCGACTTTGACGTATTGGTTTCAGATGACTTTTCTTCTTTTTTTGGGTAAGTATGACTTTTCTTTTTTGTTTGTTTGTTGTTTGTAGTTTTCTGTATTTCCGAACAGATAGTGTTCACTTTTATTGTATAATGTTCTTCTTATATATAGTGTATAATATATAATATTTTGAATGGTCCGGTTTGTTTAAAAAAAGAACTATATAGTCTTGAATTTTTTACAAAAATACTACCACAAGTATACATAAAAATATGAATTTTGGATAGGTCGATCACCCTATTTCATCCGCCTCTCAGTACATCATTACTTATTTGTCTCGCTTATGTGACATTAAAAGAAGCTCATCAAAACTTCATCTGAACCATTTATTTGCAAGTCTCAATGTGTTTAACATCAAAAAAAATATTAAGCTCATCACACTCCAATATCTATCTCGACGAGTCATTACGATTTTTTTTTAAGGGTCGCTGGACATTTTTCGTATAAAAAGGTGAAACCCAAACCCAAAGAAAGTATAATCTAATGTAGTACCAAATTTACACGTTAATCGGAGATGGAAGATTATAGATGTAAGTCTTCGCAAAAATGTTGGCTTCTGAAGAGGCCTGGGAATACAGCACAACAATCATTTTATCTCTACATCCAAACACATACTCATTTACACAGTGTGCGGGCTCTATCCCTATTAGTGTGAGGGTGTGTAAGTGGGTGTAGAGTTAGAATTTCGTATAGCCGAAACAGATCATATTAGTTGCCAAAACAATCATTCTACCTTCCAGGGACGGAACCAGGATGTCATAAACGCGGGGGCCGAACTATGAGCAACAAAATTTTAAAATTTCAAGTTTCAAAATTCTAATAGTTTGTTTGGTTTAAGTTTGGAGGGAGTTTTTTTGGGTAATGAGTGGAGAGGAAGAGAAAGAAAAATGAGATTAATAATGGAAGAAAAACTTATAAGAGACCGTATGCACAAAGCGAAATTGAGTTTTGGGATCAAAAACGAACACATTCTTAAAGTTTTTAAATGTCTAAACAACATTCCATAAAAAATACAATATCTAGTGGAAGAAAAACTTATAAGAGACCGTATGCACAAAGCGAAATTGAGTTTTGGGATAAAAAACGAACACATTCTTAAAGTTTTTAAATGTCTAAACAACATTCCATAAAAAATACAATATCTAGGTGTTCTTAACAAATACAAAAATAACTCATACTAAAATTTATTTATTTTTTTGAAAAAAAAAAATCCCGAAACAACGCAGGGCCGTGGCCCCATATGACCATTAGTGGATCCGTCTCTGCTCCCTTTATTGCTTTACACCCAAACACACACTTATTTACACACCTAATGTGTGTGGGCCTCACCCCTATTATGTGTGATGGTGTGTAAGTAGGTGTGGAGTTAGAATTTCGCATAGCCCAAATAGATCATATTAGTTCTGTTCAAAAAAATAGATCATATTAGTTGCCAAAAAAAAAAAAGGCCCAAAAAATATGCGGATGCCGGGAGTTGAACCCGGTGGATTTATCTTAAAGCCCATTAGATTGCGCTACAACGGCTGCTGCATTAAAGGCTTGGAAGTATCTATCTTATAAAACAGGACGGGTATCTTTAAGAATATTCTTTCTCAACGGTTCAGATTTCTCTTTTACACAAATTTTATCTACTCATACAAACAAATCTAATGGTTTAGATTTCTCCACTCTTTACATACAAACCAATGGCATTTTTGTAAATAGATTACATTGTTGGGGCAAAAATAAAAGCTGCAATTTGCCAGGTGTTTCCCTTGGGATTCGGTTTTCTCATCTGCTTTCAAACAGCGTCTCTCTCTCTCTCTCTCTCTCTCTACTGCATCTGCTTTCCCCATGGCCGCAGCCGGCCACTTCCTCAATCTCAACCATGCCTCCACCCTCCCCTCTGCCGCATCTGCTTTCGCCTTTCCCCCATGGCTACAACCGGCCACTTCCTCAATCTCAACCACGCCTCCACCCTCCCCTTCCGCAACCTCGCTTCCCCCTCATCAGAACCCCCACAACCATAAACCCCTAAATGCTCTCTCTCTCTCTCTCTCCCTCTCTCTCTCTCTCTCCGCCTTCAAAGCTGTTGCGACGTTGCCGTGAAAGAAAACATGGCTCTGGAGAAGGTAAGCCCAGTCCTCTATCTCCCCGATCTCTCCCATCTTTCCCCATTCGATTTTTGTGATTTCTGAGCCAAACATCTTTGTTTTGAGGGAGGTGTTTGGTCCTGTTTTTGATTTTTTTATCTCCATTGATTCTAGGATTTGAGGATTTGCTAGGAAACGAAAAAATGCTTGATTTCGCCATCGATTCCGCCACCGTCAACCACTTCCGTTGCTCTCAGTCAATCAAGGCTTGATTTCTTGGACTTCATTCTCTCCTTTTACACATAAGCAATCCCAATCAAGATTTTTTTGCATTCCATGTGTTTGTAAAAATGCATCATACAACTGAAAATAGAGTCTCGAAGTACTGCACTTCGGTCGTAATCAGTCATAAAACGTATTTCGGGCTCATATAAATCGAATTCCTTATCCAGCTTTTATTGCATTCCATATGTTTGTAAAAATGCCTCATACAAATCAAATTGAATGATTATGAAATGTGGACTCTGTAATTTTTTGTGTCTGATTATTGCATTCCATCATTTTTTATCCATGTGCTAACAAAATTTTGTTTGCCGATCAGGGGAAAAAAAACATGGCCCCTGCTGCCAGCCTGCCATCAAATTGTAACTCTATTTGCAAAGAGGAGTACTGGTATTTTCACCTTTTCTGATTCAATAGCATGGATTGATCAGTCCGTGACCCCCTATGGCTATGGAGAAAAAAACACTACGGGTACACCATCTGGTGGGATGATCTGTAGGGCGGGTTGGCTTACAGGACCTATAGGGGTGCATCTAAACCGTCCATCTCGACGATAAATCAGCTCCATTCGGATTAAAATCTTGAACGATTCGTCCTAATTTTTTTTTTTTTTTGCAAAGATTCTTAAAATAATGTTTTAAACAAATTTAACGGCTCCTATTACAAGTTTACACGACTCCAAAATACCAGTACTACTCTTGATTTTCCACTGTTTTTTTTTTCCGAACTCTCTCTCTCTCTTTTACCTCGCCTCTCTCTTCTCCCAACGTCAGATCCACATTTAACAGGTCCACTACCAGGGGAATGGCTCCCAGTTGAACTTGCATGATCGCCGACCACCACCTTCAGCCTTGGCTGTTCTTCCTTCAAAGGAACAAAAATTCTTCCCCTTGCTTTCAGTTTCTTGACCTTTTTTCCTAATAGGTTTCTTTTTGTTATATTAAGTTTTTTGATTGCAATTGGTGATATCAGTAGTTGTGAAGTTCTTAATGCTGGCTTCATAAATTGGATACTCTTTTTTTGCAAGGCCAACTCATTGTCCCCAAGCATTTGAGCAATTGATTTAATGTTGTTGAATTTGATTAGAAATACCGTTGGTAGTTAATAGTTATGGTCCGAAATGAAGTTCTAAATTTTAAAGTTGTTTTATTTCAGGTACATATGAGAGAATCTTCCTATTCACGTTGAGTTTGTTGTGGACTACTATGTGAGTACATAATATATGGGACTTTATTGTTTGTTGCCTGTACAAAACATATGACTTCTATATATCTAGAGGCAACTCAAGGAATTGAGTGTGTGGATCATCTATGAACTACAATTCTGATAGTTTAATTAAAAACCATTTTACTACATGTTTGGTTCACCTGCTTATTTGTTTTATTGGTCTTTGATGGTTTCTATGACATGTTTGGGTTTGCTGTGGTTTTATCAAATAGCATGTTTTAAATGCAGAGCACTGGCTGGTGTGCTTAGATTTTTTCTAATTTCGTTGATGCAGAGCACTAACTGATTAAATGCAGAGCACTGGCTGCTATGCATATATATGCTCTTATGTTAAATAGATGCAGAGTACTAGCTGGTGTGCTTAGATTTCTTCTGATTTCGTTGATGTAAAGCACTAATTGATGTGCTACTTGGTTTTAATTTTCTACCTGGTATTTACTGGAATTTCATAATCAAATTGATATTTCTTTGTAAGTAGCTTAAATGTATAGTTGGGGGAGTGCCATAAGCACTTGTAATTCCCTTTCGTGCCACTAAGAAGAGGATCACATACTACACACTAATGTTGGAGCCACTGGTTAGCAAGTGCCGTAGGCACGGGCAATTCTAACCTGGGTGCGTAGTGCCGTAGGCACGGGCAAGCACTAGTATATACATAAGTGAGGAAGAAAGAAACTAAATCTCACTGTCAATTAACATAGAAGTAATTGAATTCACTGACCACGGATAGAAGATTATTAGAAAGAATAGCTCAAATCGATAGTTCCAGTCAGATAAATATTGTTCACGTCTGATAAATATTGTTTACGTTGGAAACTGATGAAATAGCGTCGTGTTGAGAGACTAAGAAATGAAGTTTTAAAGAGCTCTGCGTGTGTTGTTTGTTCTTGGCATCTTGCTGGATGGATATCGGATTAAGAACACCGATTTTGTCTGTGGTTCCAGTTGGATCCCCGTTGCCCATTTGGGGAGGGGATGGAGGGTAAAAATAATTTCCTGGTGGGGATCGGGGAGGGGATGAGGATGGATTTGAGTTCGGGGACGGAGATAGTGATATCCACCCCCTGCCCGCCCCATTGCCAACCCTAACGACATGACAAAAAAAAAAGACACGGCACAACACGTCATAATTAATTAATCAGGCACGGCACAACACCATACGATTTAAAAAAGGCACGACCCGACACGGCACGATCAAGTAAAATGGTACAGCAAGGCACACTTAAAAGCACGACACGACACGCTGTGGCACGATGAAGTAAACGGGCACAGCATGACACGACACGGTATGAAGCACGATTGACACGGAAGTTGAATGGTACGGCACGGCAAACACATTTGACACCTCTACATGAAGTATGATTTATATTTTTAAGTTGCCTTCGATGTATGAACTTCAACACTTAACCACTTTAATATATTTTCGTTCTCATATTATCCGACATTTGCTAAGAGTATTTGATGGCAAATATCACGTGCTTCCAGCATGACATGATAATACAATTTATTGACAAAGATACCCTCCATTCTATTACATTCCACTATCAACAAAATCTACCACTTGTCATCAGAGGCCGATTTTGAAATTTTTGGGGCTTAAGATAAAGAGTCCTGCAACTCACACAGCAATCTGTGCACAGATTGTGCACAGATTTTGTTGTGAGGCCCACCACGGGTCCCACACAAACCATCCGAGCCGTTCATTAAATGTAAAACACTTTTTCAAGGGCCTCCGTAAAAAATAAACTCAATCTAATACCTATAGGTGCTTCATCCAACCATCTAACTTTTCATTCAGATTTTCGGATAATGAAAAGTTATATAGTTGGATCGAGCACTTATAGGTATCAGATTGAGCTTATTTTTTACGGAAACTCTTGAAAAAATGTTTTAGATTTAATGAACGGATCAGATGATTGGTGTGGGACCCGTGTGGGTCCCACAACAAAATCTGTGCACAATCTGTGCACAGATTGTATGTGTGTAGACTTTCTGTAAGATAAACTTATAAGGGAAACGATAATGATGTAGGTACAGACGGCCGGGAGGGAAATCGTACCGACCGGCCGCGCCCGGGCCGTCTTCGGCCACCGAACGACCGATCCAAGCAGTCCAAAAATTTTAAAATAAAAAACCGAAGGGCCTTATGCGGTAATCAACGGCATCCGAGGTGTGTAAGGTGCTTGATCCGAGCAACCTTTTTTCGTGTATATACACGAAAAAAGGGTGCTTGGATCAAGCACCCTACACACCTCAGATGCCATTGATTCTCGCGTAGGGCCCCTCGGTTTTTTATTTTAAATTTTTTGGACGGCTCGGATCGGCCGTTCGGTGGCTAGAGAGGGCCCGGCGGCGACCGTCGGTACGATTTCTCTCCCCTCCCTGTCGGTACATATAGCATCACTCTAAGGAAAATAAAAATAATCATACGAGGAAGGAAAAAAAGAGTTAAAGACTTGAACCATATATCTCTTGGATAGAGGAACTAAGTTTTGTCATTAGGCTAGCTAGTTTTTTTGTTATATAAGTGCTAAATTAAATATATATTACATATCTGGCTATACCTATCTGAAGCCTTAATTTTGACCCAAAATTCGAAGGCTTAAGTTCGCCGCCTTGCTCGTCTCGGCACAAAGCCGGCCCTACCTGTCATTAAATAAAGCACTTCACACCAAAGCCATTAGTAGGTAGCAAAAAAAATTGCTCCCACTGGGCACTGGCAAGTGGCAAGACGTTGCTCTCAACTGCCGATACATGAGCATTTGTAAGGAGGACGAAGGAGGGTGAACATTACCCTCAATGTGATTGGTGCATTACCCTCAACACGATTGGTGAAAATTATGCAGGGTCCATACAATCAATACACTTTTGGATAATAATGAGTTAGTTTGTTGTGAAATCCATACAATTTTCACTAATCAAAGAGAAAGTTCGCCCTCTTTAAAAGATTGCGAACAAAATTATTATTTTTATTTATAAAGCCCCAAAGCCCCTCCACCTCATGCCTGGCAAAAAAATAAAAAATACCGAGTCAAAAAGTTAGGCCAAAGGGCTTTACCCTCCCACTTAACATTTTTTAAAAGTTAGCCCGTTTTGTTTAGTATTTGAATTTTTTTCACATTTGTTAGTTTGCGTCAAATTTTTTTGTGTGTTATTGATTGGTCTCATCGAGGCGAACTAATAAATATATATTTTTAACTTTTTTCCAAATGTTTTGAGAAATATCCATTTTTAAGTAAAAAAAAAATATATTTAATTTTTTATGCTTAAAAGTAGTTATATCTTAAAATATTTGGGTAAAAATAAAAAATTTAATTTACCCGATTCGTCTCATCGAGACAAATCAACAATCCAAAAAAATTGGTGCAAAACTATTAAACACAATATTTTTTTTTCAAATAATGACAATGTTAACTCTTAAAAAAGTTTAAGGCCCCATTACAATTTCTCAAATAAATACTTAAAAAATAAAGGCTTTGTTCGGACGCCAACTTAGTTTTAGTTTTAATTTTATTTTTAATCATTATCCTACTTCTTTTTACAATCATTACTCTATTTTTTCAATTATTACTTTCTCATCTATCTCCAATCATTACCTCTATCTTCGATCATTACTCTATTCCTCTCTCCACCTATCACCAAAACTAAACTCCCAATCAAACACTACCAAAGACATATTTTCAAATTTAAAAATAATGAATTTATAAAAATAAATCTTTAATTTTTTAAGGGAATAAACCGGAACACAAGCGGAGCCACGTGCTAACTTGTGAAAAAGGCGCAGTTCAAGCCCCGATTCTTACGGTACTACTGTAGCCGAAGTCGACGCACCACGGTACTAGGTCCGGTTATAAAACCCTCCCCCCCGCTGCAATTCAGACCGTTCTCTCTCTCTCTCTCTCTCTCTCTCTCTCTCCATCTTCTCTTCGAGGGCAATGGCGTCCAGAAGAGGCGGAGTCTCTCTCCCAGAGAGGCCACACAACAATACACCCAGCGACGGAATCCTCTCCAGGGTTTCCTCCAAGATCTCCGAGTCTCCGATCCTTTACCAGGGCAAGCGAGCGGCCTGCGACGCCAGCTTCGTCGCCAAGAAGCTCCTGAGGAGCACCGGGAAGGCGGCGTGGATAGCTGGAACCACGTTCTTGATCCTCGTCGTGCCTCTCATCATCGAGATGGACCGTGAGCAGCAGTTCAACGAGCTCGAGCTGCAGCAGGCCAGCTTGCTCGGCGCACCCCCTAAGTGAGATATATTGTTTTCTCATTCGCAGTCAAGCTAGAAAGGTTGAATAAATGTTGGGGATAATGTAATTCTGATTTTTAGGGTTCATTGAGATCCGTGTGGTGGATTTTGGTGTTTATTTTGTAATTTTGATTCGTGGGTCGAGTAACAAGAAGTTTCAGGGCTAATAATATTTGGAGTTTTTCTTTTATGTTCTGGTTCAGTCTTTGTTAGAGGTTTGTGGGATTGTTGTTGTAATTGAATAAGTTGGAAACGCTGTGTTGAGTTGATGTTGGTATTTAGTGCTCCGGTGGCCTTTAGGGTTTTTTCCCAATGTTCAGTAGTTCAATCCAGGGTTTATTGTTTGAGGTTCTGTGGGAAGTATCGATGTAGTAGAAGAAGATTGAAACGTTTTGTTGAGTTGACGTTGGTATTAAGTGTTCCTGCAGGCATTTTAGAGTTTCTTCAAAGTTCATTAGAGCAATTAATAATCATTGTCAATGGAGGTGGACTACTTCCCTAATAAAACCCACAAGCTGCTTTATATGGGTTAGAACTTAGAAGTATCCAATTATGGAGTTATGTTGGTCGAAAGACAACCAGGGCAGTGTTACTTTGGATTTTGGTCCAAGGACAATTAAGAATCCTGAAGTGACTATATAGGGATTTGTGTGGAAAATGCACCTAGTGATGCTACTCATGAGATCCTTCTGCAAGTTATCGGTTGTTCAATGGGTGAAGACAACAACCAAATAATAGGATGAGGGGATGACCGGTGTTATTGTTAGTGGGGCATTGCTTTGTGTAGGTGGGTATATGATGATAACCCGTGGTTGTGCTTTTTCTTCCTTGTGTGCTTATTAAGTTGCCCATGAATTGTTGATTCTCATAACTTGGAAAGCAATTAGCCCTATAGTCATTTAAGGGACAGTATCCTTGCTTCTGAACGTGGATCAGGTGGTTTAGTAATTACATCATTCGTCTCCTTGGTTTTTTCTTTTGCATGTGCATGTGTTATTTAGGGGGTATTTCTTTTAATTTTACTGCCATAGAGTGAGTCGAATCTTCCTTGTTTCTCACTTTGGGATAACTTGTGATTTGTTTGGCCGAACAGATATAATGGAATTACTTTATCAGTTTACATGTACACCCTATCTGTAAGTCCGAAACTTAAAAGGAGAAAAGATAGTTGATCAAGTAATTCAATTCCTCCGAAGTTTGGTTGGATCCATTGTTTCTTTTGCTCAGAATATAACCATATACAGTAAGGGACCCAAGTTGATAAAAAAAAAGTATCAAATGGTTGCATTAACCAGGGCTTCTGCGATGGATGATTAATCATTGGACTGCACTGTGGACATGGTTGGCCCTGGGGAGTTTCCATACTAAGAGCATCTACACTAGTTGCTAAATTTGGCACAATTTGTTGCCATTTCTCAAAAGTGGCAAAAGAAATGGAAAAATTATGGCAAAGTTGCCATTTTCGATGTTGGCCAAAAATGAAAATGGCAATGGTGAAATGGAAAACACCGGTGTGGATGCTTTAATGTGAGGAGATGTGATATGGTTCTGATTTAATTCTGGGTTCGGCTAAGCCTCATAAAGGAATTTAGCATCTCCACTTTAGTTTTTCTTCTATATAGGGTGGTTTGGTTTGTGTTGTAGAGAGACTTGACGCAGTGGAATTCGCAAGAGATTATTTGTGTACTAATCCAAACGCAGGTAAAAACTCGGATCCACGAGAAAGAGACAAAATCTGAGAGTATTATTGATAAAATATGAATAATTGATTTTATAATCCTTAGGCCTACACCCTTATATTAGTAGGAGTCCTAACAACAAGCTTACTACTTAGAGTGGAAACCAAGCAAAACAATACTTGGAAACCAAGTCTAACAAACTTAAAAGACTGATAGGAATATGCCTAAACAAGCGGCATTAAAAGAGGAATTCCTAAAACAAATAATTCCTAAAATAAAGTTTCCATGTATTTGAAATCTTCTAAATTCTTGCCCTACATCAGAGTGTGAGGAATTCAAAGTGAGGATCAATGCATTAGTTGCAAAGGCTCAAAAAAAGCCAGAAGAAGGATGGGTAATGCAAGACGGGCCCCATGACCGGCAAACAACACGCGGGATCACCCTGTCATGATTCAGGTTACTATCGAAATAACCATCATCTGTTTCCTTTTTATTTTCGAAAGAAAAACAAATGTGTTCTTTGATCTTCCTTCCGGAAGATGAAAATGGAGATGAGATTGCTTCTTTTTTCTATAGGTTTATCAGGGAAGTGAGGGAGCACTCGATGTGGAAGGGAAGGAGTTGCCAAAGCTTGTGTGTGTTTCTTGTGAGAAGCGGCCTGGCTATCAGCACCACAAGCAAGGTGGTGCAATGAATGCTATGGTGAGTTCCCTTAAGAAAGTATGACCCTTGATTTCATGGTCTGGCTCCTCCCTATTTCTGATCAGTGATCACCAAAGTATTGTATTAAATGCAGAAGGATTAAGCAATGTCATATGACATAGCCAGATTCTGTAAATTGCTTTGTGAGAGCGCCACGTTTGGGTAACCTTGATGATTTGGCAATGTTTTGTGATGATCACTGCAGGTTTGTGTGTCAACAGTTCTTACCATTGCACCCTTCATGTTGAACTTGGATTGTGATCACCGCATCAACAACAGCAACTAGCAAGGCTGTTAGGGAAGCCATGTGCTTTCTAATGGATCCCCAGCTTGGAAAGAAGCTCTGCTAAGTCCAGTTCCCACAGCGGTTCGACGGCTGATCTTCACGATAGGTATGCCAATCGCAATGTTGTTTTCTTCGATGTAAGTCCACTTGCTCCTTATCAAATTTCCATTACCATATATAATACTTCATTCTCTTTGTCCGATTCACTCTTAGTTGCACAATCATGCCTCAAGATCCTTGTTTTTCTTGATTTCCATCACCTCGTGTAACTTAAAGTGCATTTAGGACAAGCCCAGGGATTTTGGCGGGAATATGAATTGCTTGCCCAAAAATTTCGCATGCAAAGTTCATGAGTACATGGTTGTTCCTATGTCTATAGATCGACATGAGAGGCCTAGATGGGATCCAAGGGCCAGTTTATGTTGGGACCGGATGTGTTTTCAACTGGCAGGCACGATATGGTTATGATCTCCCAGTGTCTGAGAAGCGGCCAAAGTTGACATGTGACTGCTGGCCTTCGCTGCTGCTGCTGTGGTGGTTCAAGGAAGCCCAAGTCTAAGAAGAAAGGAATGAAAGCTCTGCTTGGCCTCCGGAGGCATGTACAACAAGAAGAAAAAAAATGATGGGGAAGAACTACTCAAGGATTTCTTTGTCTGGGCCTGTCTTTGATCTTGAAGATATTGAAGAAGGGCTTGAAGGTTTTGATGAGTTGGAGAAATCATCGCTCATGTCTCAGAAGAATTTTGAAAAGCGGTTTGGACAGTCACCGGTTTTTATTACCTCCGCTCCAATGGAAAATGGTGGCATTCCTGAAGGGACTAACACCACTTCACTTATCAAAGAAGCCATTCATGTCATTAGTTGCAGATAATGGGACAAAGAGGTGAGTAGTATTTATTGGTTTTCAGTTTTGATTAGATTATTTGCAGGACTTAAATGACTAGGATGGCTCATTGAAGTAGAAAAAAATGAAGTATTTTAGAATTTAGAGGCAATTCCAAGAGTTCAATTATTAAAAAATGTCTCAATGAAGTTTGACAACTAAATTTTCGTATTTCACTTACAAGAAACACATTTTACCGTGCAATTTTATTACAACTATGAAGCCAGACTGCTGCACAGAAGTTCTATGCTTCTACATACAATTCATGAGATTTTGACTTGGGTTAGACATTCACAGATTGGATGGATATATCATATATGGGTCGGTCACAGAAGATATATTGACAGGATTCAAGATGCATTGTAGAGGGTGGAAGTCAGTATACTGCATGCCAAAGAGACCAGCTTTTAAGGGGTCGGCTCCAATCAATCTCTCAGATTGGTTGCACCAAGTTCCGAGATGGGCTCTTGGGTCTGTTGAGATTTTGCTTAGCCGTCACTGCCCACTTTGGTATGCCTACGGGGGGAAAATTGAAGTGGCTTGAGAGGCTCGCTTACATTAACACCATTGTCTACCCATTCACTTTGATTCCTTTACTTGCCTAGTGCACAATTCCTGCCGTTTGCCTTCTGACCTGAAAAATTTATCATCCCTACTGTAAGTATTTTACGTTTCAAATATGACTGGGAACAAAAGTTATGTAACACCATAGCTTCTAGTTAATGCTTGATTTAATTACAAATTACTATTCTACAAAAAGAAAAACTATGTAACATCATAGCAGCTGATGCTTGATTTACTAACAAATTTCTTCAAACTGCCACACTCAAAAAAAATATATACTGTGTATTGTCATAACTTCTAGTTGATGTATGATGTATTAACAAATTAATTCAAACAACAGAAATAGAAATCTATGTAACATCACAGCAGTTTCCTTCATAGAAGCATCCATTCAGGAGGGAAGAGCTGGATCAAAGGTCATGTTCCCCAAGGCGATTAAGGCTGAAGTTCCGTATTCTATACTGGCTAAGTGGATCGATTCATTGAATGGCTTACTATGCCTTTGCATGGCATATTCTAGTCCATCTTTCTATTGTGAGCAATCTGGAAACAATAAATAGAATGCGTGCAAATAAGCCAAGGTGTAAACTTATTACTGTACATATCTGCCACCTTCGAGATGGGCGGAGACCAAACTTGGGTTCTAGATTTTGTAGTAATTTCAAGTAAAAGTGAAAAACACAGGAGGGGGTAGGAGAGTCACACGTATCTTATTGTTTGTCTACATTTTCTTCCTTGAAGGGATCAGATATTAGCGTCATACTAAGTTATGGGAAGGTGTATTGCAGCTGCATGTATAGGGTGGTTAAGTGGGAGTATTGTGCAAAGGGTGGCTTTGGATACCCTTTTCTAAAATCTTTTGTTACTCTTGGCTGCAACGGCTCAAAGCCTCAAACCTTACTTTGAAGAAAAGCTCCTGTTCAAGACGTCGGAAGCCCTAATTGATTTGTCACTTCCGATTTTTAGAAACTGTGTGTGTGTGTGTGTGTGTGTGAGAGAGAGAGAGAGAGAGAGAGAGAGAGAGAGAGAGAGAGCATATTGGATCTCTTTATAAGAGTTGTGGAGTATCTACAAGAGTTTTAGAGCACCATGGTTTTTTTTTTTTTTGCGCCAACATTGTATACATCAGAGAATAATGGTAACTTTTCTCCTTCCTCTGCCTGACAGGTGGGAAGACTGTTAAGTGTTCACAATTCCATCATCCGTCCTGTCATGATTAAAAAAAAAAAACAGAACAATTTTGCTTGTCCTTGTCTTACAAGCCGATTTCAAAGGTCGAGTTCTACTCATGGGATTGTATGAGAATCAAATCTAAATAGTTGGTCTGGCCTTAAAACTCAAACCCAATCATCAGTCGGCAATGGCCTTCATTACAAGACCAATTGTTGGTTCCGGGAATTTTACATATTGGAACCACTAGTCCGCCGGAAGAGGTTTTCCCCATCAATACGCAGCCAACTGGTTGCGAAAACCATCGAAGTTTACTGCCCTCAAGCCATGACTCCAAACTTTAACACCTATAGTATTCATAACTGGGTGAAGCTTTTATAAGACAGACTAAATAAAGCTCAACCTGCAAATTGGATAACCCCGTTCGGCTAAATAAAGCCAATTGGTTTATTTTTTTTGTCCTTGTATTATTGCATCGTTGTGACAAGAAGAATCTAAAAAGTAAAAAATTACGATCGAAACCTAATTTTTTTGAATAAAGACAAAAATGAGCCAATAAGCCAATTCTTTCGTCTTTATTAAAAAATTGAATTTTGATCATAATTTTTTACTTTTTAGATTCCTATTGTCATGATGATGCAATAATTCCCAAAAAATTGATGAAAAACTAACAAGTACGATTTTTTTTTTGAATAAAGACAAAAAATAAACCAGTTGACTTATTTATAAGTTGTGAAATTAGTTATCGTCAAATAAATATTTTGATTATCCTTTTACAGGAACATACTTGAACGGAGGCCTCGTTCTACTAAGGTTCTCATTTTTTAAGTACTTATTTTTCGTATTTCTCTAAGCGAAACGGGGCCTTAGTGACTTTAAACACAAGTACACTTTAATTAAGAAAAGAGTTGTATCAGTCTTATAAACATCTATATCCCCATCTACAAAATAAAACATCTACTTAATTCACCATTATTGAAATATAGTAAGTACTTATAATAAAACAGCCAACTTCTGAGAAAAAATAACGAAATCCGATGGCCTAAATTGAGTTTTAGGAGAGATTATTCAATACTCTTGAAGCACAGTGTTCTACGGGCAATTCCCATCACATATTGGTTCGGGTTTCATCATCAATGTGTAGTGAAGAGGCTTCTAGAGCATCACGTGGCGGCGCTCTAACAACAAGCGCTGATGTTGTAATATCCTACGTGATACCAAGCAGATCACGTGCACACCACGTGTTCCACAGTTCCCTAACAGAAGCGCCAACTGTATAAAGCGATCAGAAACCGTTTTGTGAGCTGGAAATTGAAAAGCTCGCCTGGCGGGAAACAGAAAACCGAAGCAAACCAATCCAATTCTCTCTCTCTCTCTCTCTCTCTCTCTCTCTCTCTCCACATACAAAACCAGCGAGAAGCAAAACGACTCCTAGTTGAAATCAATCACCAAGAGGTAATTCTCATTCGGTTTCATCAATTGATTATCGCGTTTTCCTCACATGCACGACTGTTTATCCACATCACTTTATTCTTAATGCAATCGGCCCAGTAATCGAACTTCGTTTCTTGCTATTAATCGCACAGGAGTGTTGCATTTGATGTTTTTTCGAGTTCTACAATTGAAATTCTGAATGTTATGTTTCAAGAAAACTGTATCGGTAAACTGTAGTTTTATTGAATTTTGATTTTACGGCCCGATAACTTTCATTCAAGAACAGTATCGCCTATGTGTTCACGGACTTTGGTGGTTGTTGGATATTGTAAGCGATCGGTTTATTTTCTTGACACCTGATTGTATCTCAAAGTCATATCATTGTTCTAGGGTTTAAAACCTCAGGCACGTGATTTTCTGTGATCGTGGGGCGTGGCCGAGACGTTGTAGTTAAAGTATAGAAATATTGTGTTTGTTTTTCAATTGCCGACAATCAGAACTTGTACGATTACGGTGACAGTCATTGTGGTTAAAAATATTAATTGTGTTGTAAAGATAAATTTCTTTGGTATTTCTCAGTTTCTCGCCGCTAAAGAATCGCCTCCTGTCAGGATTTTCCGGTCTCTGATGAATTTCAATTTACGAATATGCAATTGATATTTTGTTAATTATGTTGCAAGAAGATTATATTGAGGCATGCGACTGTACATTACACAGTGAGGGTTGTCTTGTGCTGCTTTATAATAGAGTAGAGAAAGAAGGTTCTCCGTCTGTGTTTTTTGTGTTGAAGGGCTTTGTCGGAAGAAGGTAGACACTGGCTGGGATTTCCCTTTAGTTTACCCGTCAAGAATACTTAACATAGACTTGCATAATCTCTGCATAATAAAGTATGAACTCCAACCTTTTTCGCAGGAGGGGGGGCACTTTATAGGAAAATATGCTTTAGTATTTCTCTCATCCGGCCTATCGTCGATAAATATTCTCGAATGCTGACATGCAACATTTATGTTGTTTTAATGTGTCTACTTTCTTTATCATTAGAGTACAGGCATCAACTAATGGATGGAAATAGGCGTAAGGACGAAAACAGGGAACTCATGGCAGAACGTATTAGACTTCTCACCGCGGTAAGTCCATGTTCCATTTGTAAGGAACAACTGATCTAATGATCTTGTAGGCCATGGGCTTGTAGTCTTGTGTAACTGCATGCCAAGCATCTATTTAACTAATTTGTAATTCTGTGGCAGAATTCTGAACCATCTTATGGGGGAACTTCCACAGACCCTAATGCTGCTGATGCAATGGAAAATGAAGAGGGTGAGCAAGCACCCGCTGCTGGTGATGACCTAGATAACTCTGAGACTCGTGTCAGTTTTCCAGATAATAGTGCACAGTCAGAGCAGTCATCACAAGAACCTACTGCAGGTGATGACCTGGATAACTATGAGAATAGTTTGAGCTGTGCAGATAATAGTGGACAGTCAGAGAAGTCATCTGACTCCGAAGATATCCCAGATAACATTGAGGAAAATGACACCTTCTACTTGGAATTGCAAGAAGTAAATTCTATCTCCAAGGCAGCTTACAAGGAACTCATGACATTGGCTGTTGAAGCAAAAACTTGGGTTGTAGCTACCCCTGCATTGGGTTCACTTGAGGAATTCCTTCAAATGTTTCGAAGTCCACCCCCGCCAGGGAAGAGAGTTGAACATTCCATTCAGAGTGCAAGTGTTCCAACTGACCCGGAACTTCTGGTTTCTATAATGATGGATGTGGTGAGATTCATCAACTGTTGTAGGAAGTTATGTTGGTCTTGTAATTAATTGTTGTGCCTTCGAAGAAAAGCTTCCAGTAAGCTCACTTATAGGCGTCTTAATCTATCTTACATGATTGCATCTGATTTATGGAAATAAGCCAAGCTAATTCTTACCTTCAATTAGTTGTTACGTTGCAAATTCTCCAAATGTTCTCACAGACTAGGGAAACTGAAAAGTTAATACAGTTCTATCTTTTCCCCTTTCAGTAATATGGAGTTATCTCTTCTGCTCTTTGTATTGCCCATTTGCTACATAATTGACAGGGCCAACAGCACCAGAATAACTGCAACATCTGCATGCACTAAAATATGAAGTGTAAAATGATCTAGCCTTAAAATCTCAAAGATTTCTGTTTTCCCTTGTTTATAATGTTACTCTTGCAAACAAATAGAGTGCTGGTTTAAGCCAGAATCCAGGCTTGATGGAAGATAGTTTGTTAAGTACTGAAGATGTTACCCAGGTCCTATAAGTAGATACCAAAAAAGCATGAAAGCATGCTCATATTTTTTGTCTAATTTAATGTTGGCGAAGTAACTGACAGGTTTAAGATTTAAGTCTTATATCTCTCCCACAAATTTTTGTTAGAACTTTGTGTATTATTTCTGTTCATTCAGGATAGATGGGCTTCGTCCTTTTCCCACATTGTCTCTCGTGAATCCGTCCATGACCCACCTGATGTGTTGCTAAAACTGACAAAGTATGAGGAAGCAATCAAATCCATACTGCTGGTAAGCTTTCCGGCAGCTCATAGAGTTCAGCATGCTGGATTTCCCATACCTTAGAATTTTCCTCATAGTATACATGTTGTCTTATTCATTTGACATGTCTTAATCTTCCTAGTCATTTTGGGTTTCAATTGTGTTATCTAATCCTTGTTTTTATTGTCCATAAGGTGGACGCGGAGTTCCAGTTACCAACTCCACTGGTTCAATCAAGAAAATTTTGTCTCTTCAGATGTCTCAGGAAGATCCTACCTGATGTATGGGCCATTGTTGACATATCAAGAGATTATTTCCCAGGTGCAGTTGTTTCTGGATTGGAAAACATATTCCGGAAGAGGCCATCAGGACTATTAGTTAGGAGGAATGGAAACTATTCACAGGTTAGCAAAATGAATTGTTGTGGTCTTTCTCTATATATGCATGTTCTATGTTTACGAGGAAGACGACTGTACAGAGATTATGTTTCCTAAGCTGTTTCTCTTTATATTTCAGCTTTTATCATCTGTCATGTTATATCGCTTCCTTGCTGATTTTTTCCGACTTATGCACAGGTTATTTGGATTGAGAATGTGGAAATTCCTGAAGTCCAGTCAAAAGATGGCATCTATCTTGGTTTGATCAATTTAAATTTAGCATTCTCTGCAAAGCGCTGGGTTGATGCATTGATATGGAAATAAAACGAGATTTTAGCAGATTCTCTAATTCGGAGATGAAAGTGAACCAAAGAGGTTTGTTAGTTTCCATTCCATATAAGAGTTGCTCAAGAAAAAGTTGACCATAGTTGCGAAAATGCTCAAATGGTTATTCTGTTAGCAAGTCACATCGAAAATTTGAGTGCGTTAGCTAATACTATCACTATTAATGTTTAACTTTTACACAAATTTATTTTAAAGGGCACGTCACATAATAAGGAACGGAGATGCAATCACTTAGGCTTCTTATTTTGTAGAGTAAGTCGTAATCCAGTACTCCCAAGTTTTTGGAGGCACTATCACATCATTTCCACTACAGAAGGGCGTTGAATCCAAAACTGGGTATCATACTAAGACATGGCATAAATGTTTGAATGTATTGTTTTGAGATAAAAACACTGCTGAAAACAAGAAACATTTCCCTTTTACCGCGAATTTATTCCTGGATGTGCAGCTGCACTCACCTGCTGAATTTAACTGAAACCATGAGGAAGGTTTACTTAGACATTGTCAGTGAAACCCCTAATGAAGAAAAATGGGTTACTTTGTCCAACAAGGATGTAAGAATTTTGAGGAACTCCACTGATCATGCTGACTCGGGCGTAAAGAATTACATAGCTGTGACTAGCTGTCGGCTTCAGACAAAACCCATCTCACTTACTGATTTTCTGGTAAAGAAGAATATGGATATACAGGTATATACTCGAAACTCCTCTCCTTACTTAAATCTCTACTCAAACTCACATATGAGCAAAAGCTTCATTCCTTCTCAAACCCATATCAAATAGAGTTTAATAAAATCCGTACTGGGAAACTCTAATCGTTGTTCATGTTTTAAAGGCCTTTTTGGGTCTACCAAATTTGCAATTATACCATTAATTAAGCTTTATTCAAAATTATGCTTCAAGTTGAGTTCGCCCATTGGAGTACCTCAATTTTTACGCAATGTAATTAAGCAAGGGCTGGAGATGGACTTTTTATTCATCAGGTTATAGGAGTTCCTAACTCATCCACACATTGCAGTGGCCTACATTACTAAACGTCGAGGAGCCAGAAGAAGTGATCAGGTTTTCCTCGGAGAGTAACTGCATTACTCTACATAAGAAAGTAGTTTTCCTAGCCGAGACCACACAGGTTCCATTAGCACAAGTTTTTTAAAGGATGCCTCATTAGTAAATTTCGCCCTGGAGTTTCCTATACACTAATAGAGTACTGCTGTCATTTGACAGGATCTTGAATATCTGTTACAAGAGACTTCAATGGATGGATTTTGTTTCTTCGTTACTTCAACACCAATTAGCAAATCAGATGTCGACATTGCTCTCTTGGTCGGTATGTTCGGGAACCTGTGCCGGTGCAGCCTTCAGGATTTGCAATAATGCCTGATGGACCTGATGGCTTCCATTCTAATGCTTCCTTAGTGACAGTTGCCATCCAACAACAACTTAACATTCCGGACACTGATCAAGCGATTCTGATAATGTGTGATCTTGTTAACGCCATCGTTAAAGAGATGTCTGAAGAAGGTAACTTTCTCCCTAACGCCTACCTTGAGAAATTTAAATTTTTTTTTTTGTATGGTCAAAATGAGAAATTCATTCAAGAACCTAAAGACACATGTAGGCTAATAGATACTTGCTATGTCATTGGTCCCCATCTGATTTGTCCTAAAGTTATTGGTTAGATTTTAAGGTTCACAGAAGCCTTGGAATTGTGGATTCTAAAAGATATTATTTAGGAGTTTATTTCAACAAGCACAATCTTAAAGGAAATTTAATGATCAATTCATACAAGAAAGGCTTCCCTGGAGTGTATATTTGAAACCAAAAGCACAATGAGTCTGCATCTTCTTGTATTTGACCTGAAACGACGACGCCATTTTTAGGTTCAAATCGCATGAATTTTTTTGCTGGTTACTTTTGTATACAGAAGCTACTGAGTTGTCTATCACCTGTGGAGGACCAACCTCAATTTATGATGCGGCCATTCTATACTTCAACACTGAAAATGTTTCTGAGAGCGCTTGTGTGGTTATTGCTTTGTTGTTCTAATTCTGTTCATTTTTTACTTTTTTCGCAGCTAGCAAATTAAGCAACACATCAAGCTGAACTTTGTTATTTGACTGATTTGAGAAAATGAAGACGGTTCTTGTACATTCCAAGCTGCTTTCTATATCCACATGACTCGAAAGTTGAAACTCGTCCTTTTTCTGCAGCATATGATGTCAATACAGTAGTCATTCTTGGTATATAAAATACAGGTGGATAGTGAAGCTGCATTTGACTTCTGTAGGTGTCAAAACACTCAAACTTGCTTTCGGATATATAGCATATACAGGTGATAAGAAAGAAGTAGCTCTTGAACTGATATCCTGTGATTCCATGATAGATTTTTGTTTTTGATCTCTGATTCCATGATAGATCAGTTCTGGTTAGGATACTTGCAGGGAAGCAATTCTTCTAAAATTAGCGAAGAATATGAAAATCAAGTGTGGGATTTGATCCTGCTGCTGACGACCCAACTTCCCTGTTCCGTAAAAATACCTTTGCATGATCCTCTGACTGAAATTGCACGGCGACAGAGGTACCGTGGAAAATCCACTTGTGAAAGCAGAGTATTCCTGTGATCTTGATACTTGCTATGGGGTTCATTTTTTATTTCAACGTGATGGGTTTAACACAGTGAGAGTTGTTCACAAACCAAAGGAAAAAAAAAGAAGAGAGAGAGATTGTTCACTTTTGTGCTGCCTGTTTTGCAAAAGACATTTTCGTTTCTTTTAGTCTTGAATCAGACATGATCATGCAATTATCGTTCAATTTCGCTTTGATGTTTGTCATGAACGATCAGCTGAGAGCAACAAAAAGAATAGTTCCGGTTAGGTGATGAACCCGGGTGGGTCTTCCTTTGCCTCACCGACGCATAATTTTTTTCTTTTTGAACCATAGGTGATGTAATTCTCCAGGATCCTATTCTCAATCTTCACTCTATCTTGACGCTTTCAATCTTCGTTCTCGGAATTATAGTGATGTTAATTTGCTGTTTTTTATAAATACTTTCATGCGCTTGTCTTGTTTCTAGCAACTTAATGAAAAAAGGGGATTAGAAATAACTCACTTAGGTGACAATGGACCCTACCAATCATTCATAGGTATGGTATTAACAAAAAAATAAGTACAATTTTTTTGTCCTTTTACTTATTTTTTGACTTTATTCGAAAAATTATGAATTTCGATTAAAAATTTTTACTTTTTTGATTCCTCTCGTCAAGACGAACCAATAAGTTACAAAAATTTGACGCAAAACAAACAAATGCAAAAAAAAAATTAAATAAAAACAAAAAAAAAATTTACTTAACTTTTCAATCCAAACCCACCTGCAATCAGATTCAAGACGCCGCTTATATCATAACCTCCGAGTTTCCAACAGATTATGGGTCCAAAATTATCGATGCGCAAATGAGTGCAAATACTAGTAAATTTCTCTCCCAACTTTCTCTACCTTTTCCTAATACTCTATTTTTTCTTAATAATTTTTTTCTTTCTTTCCTCAATTTCCAAACAGACCTTAGTATTCTTTCATTCTTAATCTTTTTTCCTTAGTATTTTCATGTGGCATTGCTATGTGGTACTTCTCGCAAATAAAACATCGTCACTACTTGACTCCTTGTCTTCCAACCTCAAAACAAAAGTGAATCATAATCTCGCTAATTTGTTGGTACGTAGATGATCGGAAGTACCACATAAGCAATGCTCAAAAATTAATCGTCTTTTAGAAGGAGGTGAAATGTGTCACACCGCTGATGTTTTGAATCCTATGGGTCCCCCTGATACCAATCAGATCACGTGCACTCCACGTGTCCACGGTTACCAAGCTGCCAACTATATAAACCGCTCAACAACCGTTTCGTTAGCTGGAAATTGAAAAGCTCGCGTGGCGGGAAACAGAAAACCGAAACAAAGCAATCCACGCTCTCTCTCTCTCTCTCTCTCTCTCTCTCTCAACGTTCAAGACTAGCGAAAAGCAAAACTACTTCTAGTTTTAAATCAATCACCAAGAGGTAAATCCTCATTCGATTCATCAATTCAATCTAGCCTGTAATCGAACTTCGTTTCTTACTCTTAATCGCACCACAAGTCCTGCATTTGATGTTTTCCGATTTCTTGATTTGAAAATTCTGAACGTTCATTTCAAGAAAACTGTATCTGTAGTTTTCTTGAATTTGATTTTAGGGCTCGATAACTTCCATTCAAGAACAGCATTGTGTATTCACGAACTTCGATGCTTCTTGAATATATTCTAGTGATTGGTTTATTTCCTTGAAACCCAATCGTATGTCGAATTTTATTATTGTTTCAGTGTTTATAACCTCAGGAATGGCATTTTCTTGCGTTTTTTAACCGCTAACAATCAAGATTATACAACTACAGAGATAGTCTGGGTGATATAGACAGTAGTTGTTATGAAGAGAAAAAACCGATGTCTTTGTCGCCAATAAAGAATCGCTTCCTGTCAGGGTTTTCCGGTCCTCAATCGAATTTCAATTTTATATTATGAAATTCATATGCTGTTAATTATGTTGCAAGAAAGTTTATACTGAGGTTTGCAACTCTTAGATTGCACATCAATGAGGGCTGTCTTGTGCTGCTTTATATTGAGTAGAGAAAGAATGAGGCTTTGTGTTGTTGGAAATGAAATACATGACACTTAGTTTTGGTTACTTGGGGAAAGCGTTTCGATACTCAGTACAGTAACAAAATAGCGTACCACGTTGTAAATATTACCACGTTGCAGGATTAAATAACGGCTCATGAATTTGTTGTCATCTCACCCACATTGAAGCTTCGGGTTTTGGTATCATTTATCAGGGCATTTGAGTTTGTCACAATTTATTAGATCTTTGTTTTTGCGTAACTTCTGCATAATACAGTATGAACTCCAAACGTTTTTGCAGGAAGGTTGCACTTGAGATATAGGAAAACCGCTTTGGTATTTCTCTTATCCTCTTGTTTATTGCTGACATTGCGACATTTATGTTGTTTTAACGTGTGTACTTTCTTTGGCGTTAGAGTACAGGCGTCAACTAACGGATATAAAGAGGCGTAAGGCAGAAAACAGGGAACTCATGGCAGAACACACGGTTAGTCCATGCTCCATTTTCAAGGAACAACTCTAGACTATGTGACCATTTTCAACCTATTTGTAGGCCAATTATCTACTTGACTAAGTATGTACTTCTGTGGCAGAATTCTGAACTATCTTATGGGGGAGCTTCTGCGGACCCTAATGTCGCTCCTGCAATTGAAAATGAAGAGGCTGAGCAAGCACCCCGCTGCTGGTGATGACCCGGATAACTTTGAGACTAGTTTGAACCTTGCAGATAATAGCGGACAGTCAGAGCAGCCATCCAACTCTGCAGATATCCCGGATAACATTCAGAATAGAAGCAACGTCTACTTGGAATTGCAAGAAGCAAATAATATCTCCAAGGCAGCTTACAAGGAACTCACGACAATTGCTGTTGAAGCAAAAACTTGGGTTGTTGCTACCCCTGCATTGGGTTCGCTTGATGAATACGTGCAAATGTTTCGAAGTCCACCCCTGCCGGGAAAGAGAGTCGATTGTTCCACTCACAGTGCAGTTGTTCCAATTCATCCGGATCATCTGGTTTCTATAATGATGGATGCGGTGAGATTCATCAACTGTTCTTACGAAGTTAGGTTAGTCTAGTAGTGTTAAACTGTTGTGCCTTAGAAGAATGGGTTCCAGTTAATTCTAGTAACAGACAGACTTGTTGGAATTCAGGGACTGCACAAAGTTCACTGATAGGCGTTTTGTTTCTGTCTTACATGATTGCATCTAATTTATGGTTATAAGCCAAGCTAATTATTTCCTTCAAATAACTTTTTTTATGAGGAAAGAAAACAGTTATTTGAAGTAAATAATTAGCTTGGCTTATTACCAGCTATTCAAATATCTGTTAAACTGCAAATTCTCTAACATGTAATGCCCTCGAGGACTTGGGAAATGCCCCTTTCAGAAAAAATAGAGTTCTCAATTCTGCCCCTTTCACTAAACTAGAGTTATCACTTCTGCCCCTTTGTATTGTCTATCTGCTGCATAATTGAAATGGCCTACAGCACCGAAATGACTGGCGTATATGCATGCACTAAAATATGAAGGGTAAAATGTTGTAGCCTTGAAAATCTCAAAGATGTCTGTTACTAAACAAATAGATTGCTGATTTAAGCAGGAATCCAGGCTTGATGGAAGATAGTTAGTTTAGTAATGAAGATGTTACCAAACAAGTGTGCTTGTATGTCTTTCAAATTTGATCGTTTGGCCAAGTAACTGACAGGATTAAGTTTTATATCTTATAACTCTCCCAAATGTTTTTGTTAGAACTTCGTATAATATTTCTTTTCATTCAGGATAAATGGGCTTCATACCTATCCCACATTGTCTCTCGTAAATCTGTCCCTATCCCACCCGATGTGTTGCTAAAGCTGGGACAGTTTGATCTTACAATCAAATCCATGCTACTGGTAAGCAATCCGGCACCTCATAGATATCAGCAAGCAGGGTTTCCATACCTTAGAATTTACCTTGTATACATGTCTTACTCATTTAATATGTCGTAACCTGCCTAGTCATTTTGGGTCCCGATTGTATTATCTAATCCTTGTTTTTATTTTCTCTATAGGTGGACGCAGAGCTCCAGTTACCAACACCACTATTTCAACCGACAAAATTCTCTTTCTGGAGATGTCTCAGGGAGATCGTAACCTGATGTATGGGCCATTCTTGACATATCAAGGGATTATTTCCCAGGTGCATTCGTTTCTGGATCTGAAAACATGTGCCGAAAGAGGCCATCGGGGCTCTTTGTCAGAGGGAATGGAGACTGTTCCGAGGTTAGCAAAATGGATAATTGTCTCTATGTACATGCTGCATGTTTACAAGGAAGACGACTGTAGAGATTTTTTCCAAAGCTTTTATCTGTACATGTGTTGTCCCTTTCCTTTTGATTTTTCTCGACTTATGCAGGTTATTTGGATTGAGAATGTAGAAATTCCTGAGGCCCAGTCAAAAGATGGCATCTACTCTGGGTTGATCAATTCGAATTTCGCATTCTCTGCAAAGCGGTGGGTTGATGCATTGAGATGGAAATTGAAGCGACATAAGAGCAGATTCTCTATAGCGAAGATGGAAGTCAACGAAACAGGTGCGTTAGTTCCATTCCATGTAGGAGTTGCTCGGGAAAAAGTTGACCATATTTGGGGAAATGCTCAAATAGTTGTCCTGTTTAGCACGTCACATAAAAAATTTGTGTGCATTAGCTATTAGCCTAATACGATCACTACTAGTGCAACTTTTAAGCAAATTTACTTAAAGGGCACGTCAATAAGAAGGCACGGAGTTGCAATCAGAAGGCATTGAATCCCAAGCTGGGCATGATAATAAGACATGGCATTAATGTTTGAATGTGTTGTATTGAATATGACACTTAACATCACGCATTTGCCGAGCACAAGAAAAAAAACATCACGCATTTCCCTTTTAACAAGCTTCTTTTCCCCTGGATGTGCAGCTGGCATTTGTTTGCTGACTATAACTGAAAACATGAGGAAGATTTACTGGGACATTGTCAGTGAAACCCCTGCTGATGGAAGATGGGTTACTTTGTTCTACAAGGATGTAAGAATTTTGAGGAACTCCACTGATCATGGTGACTCGGGCATACAGAATTACATAGCTGTGACTAGCTTTCGGCTTCAGGCAAAACCCATCTCAGTTATTGATTTTCTGGTTAAGAAGAATATGGATATACAGGTATATACACTCAAAACTGATGTTCTTAAGAGAAACTCCACTCCTTACTTAAATCTCATACTCGAACTCAAAGTTGAGCAAGAACTCCATAGTACACTCCCCATACCAAATCAAGTTTTACTCTAATCTGTACCCAAATAAAGGGAGACTCAAAACTTTGTTCTTTTTGAAGGCTTTCTTGGGTCTAGGAAATTTTCACTTGTACCATTAACGGAGCTTTTATTCATATTTATGCTTCAAGTGGAGTGCACATTGGAGTACCTCACTTTTATGTAAATATGGGTGATACTTAAGTAAGGCCTGGAGATGGCCTTCCTATGCATCTGGTTGTATGAGTTTCTTATTCATGGACACATTGCAGTGGCCTAGATTGCTAAACATGGGAGAGCCAGAAGAAATGATCAGGCTTAACTCGGCGGGTAATCGCATAACAATACATAGGAGAGTAGTTTTCCAAGACGGGAGCGCGCAGGTTCCAATAGCCCAGGTTTTTGTAACGGATTCCTCATTCCGTATATCTCACCCTGGAGTTTCATTAACACTGATAGAGTACTGCTCTCCTTTGACAGGACGTTGAATATCTG
This sequence comes from Rhododendron mucronatum var. ripense, assembly GCA_019656295.1. Lineage (NCBI taxonomy): Eukaryota > Viridiplantae > Streptophyta > Magnoliopsida > Ericales > Ericaceae > Rhododendron > Rhododendron mucronatum. The sequence continues at coordinate 1,335,236 of BPLT01000015.1, forward strand.
TTACAAGAGACTTCAAGGGATGGGTTTTGTTACTTCGTTACATCAACACCGATTACCAAAGCACATACCGATATCCTTCTCTTGATCGGTGCGGGAACAGTGTCGGTGGGGCCTTCAGGGTTTGCTCTAATGCCTGACGGATTCAATTCTGATGCTTCATTGGTGACAGTTGCCATCCAACAACAACAATTTAACGTTCTGGACCCTGGTCAAGCGATTCCGATAATGTGTGACTTGGTTAACGGCATCATCAAAGAGATATCTGAAGAAGGTAACCTCCTCCCTATCGCCTACCTTGAGAAATTCATTCAAGAACCTAAAGACACACGTAGGAGCATAGATACTTGCCATTTCATTCGCCCCATCTAATTCATCCTAAAATCAATTGGTTGGACGTAAGGCAGCCTTGGAGACCAAAAGCACGTTGAGCCTGCATCTTCTTGTATTTGACGTGTAACAACAATGCCATTTTTAGGTTCAAATCCCATAAAAAAATTTGTTGGTTACTTTTGTATACAGCAGCTACTGAGATGTCTATCGACTTATAATTAATGTCGGTTATGGCGGACCAATCTCAATTCATGACGCTGCCATTCTTTACTTCCACATGAAAATATTTCCAAGTGGGCAATGCGGTACTTAGAGACTTAGAATAGGCTTGCTTTTAGAGTGGTCTTTTTCTTTGTGTGGTTATCGTTTTGTTTGTTATAATTCTCTGTTCATTTTTCCCTGCAGTTGCACATCAAGCTGAACTTTGTTCTTAAGACGGATTTGGGAAAACGAAGACTGTTCTTGCTCGTACATTCCAGGCTACTACTTTCTATACCCCGCGTGACACGAAAGTTGAAACTCTTTCTTTTTTTCTGCAGCATATATAATGTCAAATACGGTAGTCTTTCAAGGTGGATGAAATACATGCAGGTGCATAGTGAAGCAGCTAGGCATTTGACTTCTCTTGTGATCAAACTTTCTTTCACATAATTAGGCATATATAGACAAGTAGTAGCTTTTGAACTGATATCCTGTAATTCCATGATAGATCAATTCTCATCAGGATGCTTGCAGAGGAGCAATTCCTTTTTCTTTTTTGATTGATGATGGTGGGATTTGATCCTGCTCGAGTCCTGAACCCTACTGTGGGGGCGTGAAAATCCGACCTCGACGTTCTCCGATGATTTGACCCGTAGCATAGTTCCTTTTTGATCCCATCGATCGTCGGAACAGCACATCGTACCTGCAAATCGGAGGGGGTTCCTCCGGGTAGAGCCTCCGACGAGCTAGTTAGTACCCGGGGAAGATAAAACGAAACATAAAGCAGATAATAGAAGCCATTGTTGTAAGAGAGGAGTGTTGTGTACCTTAGGTGAGAGGGATAGCCTTGCTTTCATAGAGAAAAGAGAGTGAAACTTAATGACTAAGTAAAGGCTATTAATAGAAAGTTTCTATAAATGGAAAGTTATGAGACTTAAGGAGTAAGCTAGGTAAAAAGTGCAAAGGAAGCTTCTAGAAACTTCTAGAAGGTCACAACTTGACGCGTCCACGTACCAAGCAATAGCAGTACGTTCCGAGCAATAGCTAGCGGCCGTATGTTTTACCGAACGATAAAGATGTCCGTCAAGTTGGTGAAGTACTTCGAGCAATATAAAGAACCTTCGAGCAATACAAAGAGCTGCCAAGCGATAAGAAGAATTACCGAACGATAAAGAACCTGCCGAACGATAATAAGAACCGCCAAACGATAATAAGAACTGCCGAACAATAATAAGAACCGCCGAGCGTACTTAAGACAAATGTTCAGCAATACTTGTGGGATAATACTTTACTTGTTGAAATCGTTCGATTGTATTGATGTAGTTTTGGCAAAGTAATAATAAAAGTCCCAAAAATAAGAACAAATATAACACCTTATGGTCCTTCCGAAATATGAGGGTACCCCATTTGGACCCCGTTCCCGTAAATATACTTTTGCATGATCCTACAACTAAAATTTTATGGGAAAAAAGGTACACAAAAGTGAGAACACCCCCCCCCCCCCCCCCCCCCCCCCCCCCCCCCCCCCCCCCCCCCCCCCCCCCACACACACACACACACACATGTGAGAAGATGAGCAGTATTCCATTACTACTCCATCCATTCCTATTTTAAGATTCGGTATTTCATTTCAGAATGTCTCGTAATAAGTATCCCAATTTATTTGTCTCCTTTTTTACTTTGTAATTTTCCAAATTCTTTGTTCAATTTAAATTGACTCATGTAAGTTTCGGTAATACCCCTTCTCTTTTAAAAGTATTGCATATGAAAAAATGTGCACTCTCATTTAATGCTAAAAATGAAGTGTATTTTTGGATAAGCTAAGCTTTTAAACATTAATCATTGTGTCCCCAATAAGGGTTAAGATAATTCTATTCCGCTAAGATTCTTATTTTTAAGAATTTATTTTCCGTTTTACAAAATATGTCATTCTCTTATGAAACCTCACATTTAATTCGAAAAATAAATACTTATTTGGAAAATAACTACTATTTATTTTAATTTGTGGAACGGGGCCAAGTTCCGCTAAGGTTTTTTTTTGAAATTTATGAGCTTTTTTCTTGTTTTGTTCTTATTCAAATTGTTTCAACGTTTGTTAGTTTTGCGCCTACCTTTGTGGATTATTAATTCGTCTCATCAAAATGAACCGAAGAAATAAAAAAATTATGACTTTTGCCCATTTTTTTTTTTGGAAATGTCTAAGATAAAGTTTAAAAAGTCGGTTTTTTTGACTTTATTTTCGATATTTCAAAAATTATTTGGATAAAAATTATAATTTTTTAATCTACAAAAAGTTAGATACAAAATTAACAATTGCGGGGGGAAAAATGAAATAAGAAAAAAACAAAGAAAAAAACAAATTTTTTTAGCGGAACTTAGCCTAATGAATAAGGACATCACAATCTCTCCATCTTTAGCTACAATTAATTCCCCAAAAAAAAAAAAAAGAGAGCAAAAGAATAACCGTGGGCGCACGATAGCAAGCCCCCCAGCTGTCACTGACTCACAGCATCAGATTTCCGTAATCCCACTCCGGGCCGGCCCCACGTCACCATTCCTGCCTCACACCGTAACATCTCTCTCTCTCTCTCTCTCTCTCTCTCTCTCTCTCTCCTCATTCGACTACACGACGACACCACTCCAAAAAAACCGCCCTCTGTCTTTTCCTTTTCCCCCTTGTTCTCACTACCGACCTGTTTGTGCCCTACAGCTCTCTCACACTCACCACCATTTCAAATCACTTCCCATGTTTTCGTAAGTTCCTCTCTTCGATTCCCTCTCTCTCTCTCTCTCTCTCTCTCTCTCTCTACATCTGCATGCTCTCTACAACTCTTACCTTTCCATTTACTTTTACTTTTTTCCTCTTTGTTTCCTTCTATAATCTGTTCGAACGAACATGCTTGAAACAGTTTATGGAAGTCCCGAGATTCTGCTTCGACTCTTCTAAACGGTAGAAGATTCGCCATCAGTCGCTGTCATTGTGGCCATTTTTATCTTTTTAGGGTATCTGAAGTTCTGAACCACATTTGGGGGAAAAAATACTAGTCACTCACGCTTTGCTATTTGTCAGCACACCGTCTGTTTGGTTACTCTTTTACAAAGTTCATACGGAACACAATTAAGTATTGTTGCATGTGATGGCGAGTAAGCAAGAGTGCAGAAGAAGTAGTACTATAAATGATTTTGCTCCTCCTCTATGAGTTAGGGTTTTGGGTTTTGAATAATTTCCTAGTATATTGCGTGTTCTTTAGAATCTGAACCACATTGGGAAAAAACCACTCACTCACGCTTTGCTATTTGTTAGCACGGACCGAGATCCAGTCCAGTTTCCTTCCCTCCAATCTGGTCCAGTTTTCGGCCATTTGTGGGCCCGTTACAATGATCTAAACGGTTTAATTTTGGAGCTCGCTGATAACATTGACCATGTCAATCTGATACTATTTTATATGATTTCAAAATGCATTAAGTTTGTAAAAAAACAAGTGTGCAACACTCGATTGTTACCCATGTAACACAATTATATGAAGCTTAATGCATTTCGAAACCATATCAAATGGTTTCCGATTGACGTGAAGGTATATGGTTGCTTACAATAGGTAAGAAAAAAAAACATTGTTGCATGTGCTGGAAACTGAGCAAGAGTGCTTAATTGTGAGCATATTTGCTTCTTGGGTCGGACAATTAGTACTTTAAGTGATTTTACCCCTTTGCTTCTGTTAGAATATTCTATGAGCTAGGGTTTTGGTTTTTGAAGCCTTGAAGGTGTATTGTTGTGATGCTATTCTTTCGCATCGGAACCACATTTGTGGAAACGTTAGTCACTCACACTTTGCCACTTATTAGTAGTTTAGGACACCTTATGTTTGGTTGTTCAGAAGTTTAAGAACACAAGTTAGTATTGTTGCATGTGCTGGCTAGTAATCAAGTGTGGTTGATCGTGAGCATATTTGTTTCTTGGTTAGGAAAAGTAGTTCTTTTAAAGTTTCTGCCCCTCTGCTTCTTTGAGTTGCTTGCACCTTGTAATTTCTTTGTTGTTTACCTAGGGGTCAATGTAGAAAACATTTTCTTTCTCACCTTGAGAAAATATATCATTACCTCCTCTACTTAGACAACTTTTGTTTTTTTGCCAAACTGGCAGTATCCTTCTCTGATTGGTTCTTTCGAAGAAGCAGTGGAGCTCACTTGAAAGTGTACACAGTAAAACCACTGAAAGATTTAGAGCGACTCACAATTTTCTGTTTGTGGTAGTGTATTGTTATGTGAAATTTCAATATGAGGGGTAGTAGTTGCTTTAGTTTTGTAATTGGTACTTATCAAAAAAAAAAGTTTTGTACTTGGAAAACAAATGATGCAACTAGGTCTGCCGATAATACGTTAGATTACCACATAGTGGACCAGCTTCATGTTTATGTTTGTGAAAGATTAGGATGAAGCTTGTAATTCAAGGCCACTGGACTGCAATGGATAAACTCAAAGATGTAATCACAAATTTTTTCTATTCTTTTTCAGGGTGTGACCTTTGCATGTTGTGGTTTTTGCTCCAAATTCCTAGTTGCAATCATTAGCATTAGTTACCCTTTGTATTATTCAGGTTCCAACATGTACATTCCTTCCCCCTAAGCCCTTCCCTCCCTCCTACTATCATCCCCATTCATTTTCACAGCATTATAGGCATGCATTACCTTGATAAGTTTACTGTTGCAAATTATAATGGGCTCAACTACTGTTGGATACTGGTGGGTGTTTTTTGTTGCGTCACTTGATACACTTGAAGGTTTTTGTGAAGTAAAATATTTCCTTTTTCAGTATCAATGCACTATACGTAGTTTTGTATAGTACTTTAATATACATGGTGGATTGCAAGCAGAGTGGTAGCAGGTAGCCCATTGGGAGGCACCATGTACTCCCATATATTTGAGTAGGGTTAAAACCTCCTGAACTACAACAAACACTACTGACCTTCGCGGAGAAAAAAAGTTACATTGGTGGATCCATTATTTCCTGATAGTTTAGGCTTTTGAGACAATTGGAGATCTAACATGGTATCAGAGTTCACATTTTAGGAGCTCTGGGTCCTATTCTTTCTTTTCCCATTTGTTCCACTTTTAGTTATGCATGTTTGATACTTCTCCAAAAGTGAGAAGAAAAGAAAAATCCATGTTTGCATCACCACATGCATGACGAGATTGCTTGATATACATTATTGGACTCATTTTACTAAGAACTTAAGCTTAACAACTACTGATTTAGCATTTGTCTCCTTACGGTATGGTAGGTGCATTGGATGATTCTCAACCCATTTTGAAAGGATTTACTTGGAGATAAGCGATGCCGACAAATCCAAAAGTTACAGCAGCCTTTCGTGCTATGAGGAGTCTGGGCATCGCTGAAGACAAAGTGAAACCAGTCTTGAAAAATCTTTTAAAATTGTATGAGAAAAACTGGGCACTAATTGAAGAAGAGAATTATAGGGCCCTTGCAGATGCTATATTCGACCAAGAGGAAGCACTGGTGCATCTCTCTCTCTCTCTCTCTCTCTCTCATACATCCTTTATTTTACTGATTGAGTGATGGTTATTGTTCTTGTTAGTCAGGCTGTCAGTCTTCTGTCTTTCTGATTTTACTGCCATTCATTTGTTTCCCTTTTTTTTTTTCTTGTACTTTTTCCCTTCTTCTTTCAGTCGACAGAGCAAAACAAGAGACATGAAAATGCTGATGTATGTAGCCCATCCCTCGTATTTTTGCTTATTCAGCTCCCTGTTATCTCACTTCACATACATTCACTCATTGATTTTGCATATTGACTCATCTATTTTTCTTGATTGTATAACTTTTTCAACTCGAGATTAGCAAGTGGGAATGGCAGAGCGAAAGAAGAGAAATGATAACACTGATGTATGTGGCCTATTTCCCTTCTTCTTCTTCTTCTTTTTCCACACGATTCAGGACCCTGTTGTCTTCCTTTACATACATTCACTCATTGTTTTTGCTTATTGACTCTTTTATTCCCTTGTTTATTTATCTTTTCCCTTGAGATTAGCAAGTGGAAATGGATGATGAAGAGCAGGCGAATGAGGAGCCTGAACGTCCCTTGAAAAGGTTGCGCTTGAGGTACCATGAAGCTGAGGACATGACAGATTCGTCTCAGCCATATAAAGAGCACACGGGTGCTGGAACCCATCCCTCTTCGCCCCAGCCACTTACTAGAAACAAAGGAAAGCAACCTGTCTCACCTAAGCCTTCATCAGATTTAGCTTCTCCTCCCATACATCTCAGGGGAAAAGGGAAGGAACCTCTATATTTGCAAACTGCTTCAGGGGAGAAGAAAACGATTTCTGGGAGGTCGCCTAAGGGCGTTGTTCCTTTGCCCAAACAGGTGCAGAATTCTCTGGCTTTGATCAAGCCTAAAGATGAGCCCTTTACAGAAGACATGCCGCCGTTTGAGGTTCCTCTTGCGGTGGTTCATCCAGGTACATCTTAGTTACTTTAGTTGAACTTTTATTTTTATTCCAAGGTGGCTATCTTGTCACGACAACATGTGTATGACTGCTGACTGTCATACTTATTACAAATCTCTGCTGGAGGACTCCTTAAAAATTTGGAGTGTTGTTTTATTACTTGTAATGAGGTTACATGATGGATTTTAAATCTGCCACCTTTGAAGCTGATTGGGTCTGTGGACCTCGCTTTGGATTTGTCAATTGAAACTGTGGGCCATCATTGGTTTATGTGATCTATCAAGCTTATCTGTGGAATCCTTCCGAAATATTTACGTCTATGTTTTATCTAAAATAGTGTTGGATGTTGTCTAACTTGGAGTCATCAAGTCATGCATTTGAACACATGTTAATATTTTCATGGTTCAGCCCAACAGAACTTTGTCCTAGCAGATGTTGATACTTGATATGTACATCTCATACATTCACATGTAGATTCATATATTAGACTAGCCTGGTGGGATAGTATTGATGTATTTATTGATTTTGTTGTTGGACAGGGCCAGATTTATCATTGTCTTTCGGGTATTTGATAAGCCAATTATAGTGGTCTGTAAATTTCCAATTTTCTTTGTGATTGACATACTAAAGGACTCCTAAATTTAGATTCCAGCAACACTATTTCCTGTAATTACGACTTCCTGATGGTTCAGCTCTGTTCCTTCAAATTTTGTAGCACCATTGAGCATCGAAAACCCTTCAAGTAGAAATGGTTTGATCAGAAAACACGGTGGTCCTGAACCCCTTGTGTCCCGATCAAGAAATCGAGAAGATAGAAGCGATGGTCTTCCATCTCCATCAACTCAAAGGAGAAACAATCATGAGCTTGCAAACGTTGAGGAGGAGCCTTCTTCTCACTTAGACATTGCTTCGTCAACCGCTGGAGAGGTGAAGATTTCGTTGACTTGTAATCCTGCTCATGGAAGACCCGGTTTCCATATCCCTAGCATTGAAGCAGTTGTCAAAATGGTGGAGGATAGATGTCTTAGGTCATACAAAGTTGTGGACCCAAGTTTTTGTGTGATGAAAATAATGAAAGATATGTGTGACTGTTTCTTGGAACTAGGAACTGACTCGGTCAATGAATCACATGAAAGGATAGATGGTACAGCTGATGTTGACTTGCTGAAGCAATTTAATCCACAAGATTCTTTGGTCTGTGGAGGTAAATCATTTGATGCTATTGCATCAACCAATGCGCAGGGTGTTGCCGAAGCAGAACCTCTAAGTCCTAGACTTTTACTTTCTTCCAATGGGACATATGATTGTGTGCAAACTGAAAATACAGTTGAGAGCGACTATGAAGTCAATAACAAAGAGGAACATAATGGACTTGACCACGCAAATGCTCGGAGTCTGGTAGTTGTCCATCAGTGTGAACCTATACTTGATGAATTAAGGCTTCTTCACGATGTTAGTGACATTGCCAGAGGAGAAGAACGAGTAACAGTGTCATTGGTAAACGAAGCTGAGAATGAGCCATTGCCAGCCTTTCTTTATATACCACGAAATGTGGTTTTTCAGACTGCTTGCGTCAATTACTCTTTGGCTCGGATTGGGGAGAGTTGTTGCCCAACATGTTATGGCGATTGTTTACTATGGTCAACTCCTTGTGCTTGTGCTCATGATACTGCTGGTAGTTTTGCCTACACGTTGGAAGGCCTTGTTAAGGAAGACCTTTTAGAAGAGTGTATATCGATGCATCGCGATGCTGAGAAGAATAGCATGTTCTATTGCAAGGAATGCCCACTAGAAAGAATTAAAAATGATGACATTCCTGAAGCATGCAAGGGTCACTTGTCTCGGAAGTTCATCAAAGAATGTTGGTGGAAGTGCGGCTGCAACAAACAGTGTGGCAACCGGGTTGTGCAACGCGGCCTGAATTGCAGTGTGCAGGTGAGAAGTCTTTCCAAGAGGTCTTTTTTCTATTGTTTGTTGAGATTTATTATGTATTGTGGACTCCGTTAAATGTTCTGTTGCAAACTTTCGGATAGTGTCCTCTTTAAAAATTTAGGCTCAGAAATGTTAACAGAACCATAAACTTACTAAAGATCTTCAAGTTAGGTTACATACTGTTTCTGTGACTTGCTTCACCCAATTTCACTTGTCCTTTCTCCGTGTTTCAGGTTTTTATGACCCCAGAAGGAAAAGGATGGGGTCTTCGCACCCTGCAGGACCTCCCAAAAGGTGCGTTTGTTTGTGAATATGTCGGGGAAATTTTGACCAATGCTGAGCTCTCTGACAGAATTTCGAAAAGCCCCAACAGTGAGGGGCTTGCATATCTTGTGCTACTTGATGCTAATTGGGGTTCAGGAGGAGTTTTAAAAGATGAAGAGGCTCTTTGTTTGGATGCAACAAACTATGGTAATGTTGCAAGGTTTATTAATCACAGGTAAGGTAAACAAAAAATGTTTATATGTTCGTAAGATTTTAATGTGTTATACATTGTACATGTTTTGACATAACTTGTTAGCACTTAGAAATGTACTTTAGCATAAATGGGATCAAGGGGAAAAAGGTTATCTGTCTTCCATCCATTGATAGGCTGGAAGGTTATCATTTTAAGCATTATGTGAACCACTGAACTTTTTCTTCCCAAAAATTGGAAAACTTAAAAGGATCAAAGTGTACCATATGGGGATGAGTGTGACATATATATCCTGTACGGCTGTACCCATAGCCGTACCCTTGGCATGTTTGGTGGGCACGGGTTCTCTGGGAAAAGTTGAAGAGTTTGTGTAAACCTGATTATTATTGTGGTCTTTAACATCCATGTTCATTGTTCCATGGTTATTCTTTACCAATGTGTATAGGAGATAATTGACTTGACCGTAGAAGAAAGGGATTGTGTATCTTTGTACATTAGAAAATGGAATAGAATATAACAAGTGAAAAAATAGAAAACCAAGTAAAGGTATGGAGAGGAACAAATACACGTCTAGTTCTTCGTTGCCTGGCTTTCTATTTGTGATAGAAGTTCATTTCGTGACTGGTGCTGAAGCATGCCATTTCATCACTTGCAAGTCGTAACTGCTTATTGTTCTTGGTTTTAGTTGAACCATCTCTCTCTCTCTCTCTCTCTCTCTCTCTCTCTCTCTCTCATGTAGATTACTTCCTATCATTTCTGTACTTTTCATCTCTGCCATTTCTTTTAATCCTCTTCATTTTGCTCTATTTCTGAAGATAGATACTGATTTGGCCTGAATAATAAATGATTCTTATTCTGCTAGATGTTTTGATCCAAACTTGGTTGAGATACCTGTGGAGGTGGAGACCCCTGACCATCGCTATTATCGCGTAAGATATCCCTGATACTGACGATTATTTTTCTACCTTTCTTCTCATCGTTTGCGGTCCCAACCTAATGTTTATTTTTATGTCTTCCCCTTTCTTGAAGCTTGCCTTCTTCACAACCAGAAAGGTTGACGCTTTTGAGGAGCTCACATGGGTAAGTTGGTTTTTTTATAAACATTTTGAAGGCGTTCCAATGGCATTCTTAGATTATGTGTTGAGTGGCTCTGTTTCTATGCATATTGTTAGTGCTGCGATAATGCATATCTGTTTTGTGCATGTACAAAGAGAAACTGTTTTGATGTCTAGAAATTATGGTGGATATTTCCTGCTTTGATACTTCATATATTGCACTTGGTAAATCTACAACTGTCTGGCAATGATTTTATGCATCGTGGTAGAAGAACATTATGTTAGTCTTCCGTCCTAACATTATGCAACCTATTATGCATTTCTAACCTTTTCATTTTTGCATGTATATTCAGTCTACTTATTATTTGTAATCAGCATTCAAAGAATGAATAGTGGGGTTTTGAATTTCGTTCCTTTGTTAAGCTGGTAAATTGGATTTGTTTGCAGGATTATGGTATTGATTTTGATGATTCTGATCATCCAGTCAAGGCATTCAGGTGCCAATGCGGCAGCGAGTTCTGCCGAAACATCAAACGCTCGAGTAGTACGTTCTTTTCTATTGTGGTGCATTTTGTTTCCTTAGGTCACCAATGACAAATTGCTGTGGATGATACGATGCCTATATGGTTGGATAGATCTGCATTGTTATTCATCCACTGTTTGTATTGTTGACATTTGCAGTTGACACCAATTAATAATCAACTTGCATACTAGAACTCTATTTCAGTTACACACACATATATATTTGCTCCTTTACATGTTCCCAACCTTGAATTCTTCTATATCCTCTCGCTCTGCCGCACTCATTCCCGCCCCTGCAACTTAGGGTCGAACCGTTTAGTGACTGATAATAGGCTACATTGCATGTTTAGAATCTTGGATGTTTGAAACCTGTTTCATAGCGTTCAATATATGAGAAGTTTGTGTGTAGGATTTTGTGCATTCTAACATATGAAAACAGTCCATTCCATTTTATGGTTGTAGCATGACGATAATAGCAAATTATTATAACTACCTTACCCCTGTGTTGGGAGTATTTTCAGTCTTGTTTCAAATTTATTTTTGGGATTGTTGCCTCACCTTGATGGCCTTCTCCCTTTATCTTCGCCCCACCATCGTAGCTCTTTGAAATAATAGTTCAACTCTTCTCATTGTCATATTTGTCTTTATGGCTCTCTCCTTTGCACCAAGGCTGTGTTGTTTGGTTAATTTGAACTTTTCCAATTATTAGTGGCTAGAAATAATTTAATCAATAATACTTTTGTGGTGCACAGGATCTAGATCTTCCGTGAATGAAGGTTAAAGATTTGGGTTTGTGAAGGTATTCATTATTTGATGTTTTGAGCTTTTTCCATTGGTGAAGCAAAGAAACAGCTGATGATGCCGGTTTTGATACACTTGACTACTCTGCAGGCTATAGCACCTATGTATTGACTTGTTTTGGGGTTACTATCAATATTTCGAGGATTGTTAATAGTTTGGAATGCTTTTGTTCGGTGTTATGTAGATACATGAGCCATGTTTGGCCCAATCTCTGAGGGTTAAGTTTATTTTGTTCTATATGCAGCTTTAAACAAGATAGGAAACATTGTATAACAATCATCGTCCCCCTAGTGTTTTGTATGTGGGGAGATTTTTGTAAGCTATTGTGGAGGATGATTGTTGTGTACTTATTTTATGTATAGCAGAAGTAACTTGGTGGAAATTTCCTTGCTACATCTACCTACTCTTTGGCTTCTTTTGTTTTTTGTGTGTCTGGTTATGTTGGGTTGTGAAGGAATTACTTCTGATGGCTACTAATTGCAGGGTTATTTGGATGAGAGAAGCGCAAGGTGGTTGATCTTATTTCTCCTCTGTTGCCGCGGTGGTAATCTGGCATGGGGGATTAGAATACTTCCAATGAAAAAAGTGACTGGATACAAATTTGAAGTCCTTAAGGTGGCAATTTTTGAAATTGCAATTTTTCATTCATAACTCTTTGATATGGATTCTGCTATCCTACAGGATAGAGAAGCTACTTGCCATTTGAGGGATTCATCTGGAAGCCCAAGTGTCCTAAATGCATGCTTGCTTTGTTGAAATTCATATTATTGGAAGTTCTAGGAGATATATAATCATATCTTGAGTGTCATGTGCTCTACTTGCTCACCATGTTTTATAAAGTTTCTCAGTTGAAAATTTCATGCACCATGTCGTACGCACAAATTCCAATGCATGTTTTTTTTTTTTTTTGGGTCTATATTGCAATTGACATCGTATTTGGGAAGTATTTTTCAATATAGTATCTTTACGTTCACTTTCTAACAAAATTTTACAGCTACATAAAACAATTGTGAATTTTACAAGAAAAAAAATGAGCGTGGCACTGAGCAACGAGCACAGCACTTAGCACTAGTATCTATCTATCGTGAATTTAGAATTGATCAGTCCTGCAAATTTTTTCTTGGTTCTCGCATACAAACGCGTAAAAATTTGTACTTTGCATTCTGGTCTTCGCCTGTCGCCGGCGCCCTCCATCTTACGGCAATAGTTTTACTTTTCCCGATTAATGGAATTTGTTACGCTTCCACCAAAAAAAAGAACACGTAAAATTTTAAAAAAAGAAGGAAATTTTCTCTCTTTTGGGCCGAGGTAAGAAGCGAAATTACCTGTTCAAAAAAGGATAAATCCCGCTCATGAATTGGGCCCACTAGCCCAATAGTTGGATAAGCCAGATTTCACCCGCCCCAATTTTCAGCCCACTCCACAAAGCCCTAGACCGTTTTTTCCAGTTTCGTTTCACCAAACAAAACCCTAGACGCAGTACGCAGTTGCTCCTCCTTGCGCTGCGCAGCACAGAGAAACGAAGAGAGCTGATCCAACATGTCGAAGCGAGGTACGAACGAACAATCAGATCTTACCAAATCAACTCCAACTAGTATTATTTCGGTCCGCTCGCTGATATTAATCTTTTTTTGTGTGTGTTTTAGGTCGGGGAGGTTCGGCGGGGAATAAGTTCAGGATGTCGCTGGGTCTACCGGTGGCGGCGACGGTGAACTGCGCCGACAACACGGGGGCGAAGAACCTGTACATCATATCGGTGAAGGGAATCAAGGGGAGGCTCAACCGTTTGCCGTCGGCGTGCGTCGGGGACATGGTGATGGCCACGGTTAAGAAGGGTAAGCCTGATCTGAGGAAGAAGGTCATGCCCGCCGTCATTGTGCGACAGCGCAAGCCGTGGCGCCGAAAGGACGGCGTCTTCATGTACTTCGAAGGTTCATTTACTTCACTATTCGAATATTACTTCTCCGTACACCCTGTTTTGGAGCTTAATTATGAGATTGTAGATTATGCATTTTTCAATATTGAGTGTTTCGGAGCCACTTCTATAAGAGCATCTCCGGCCCTGCTTCATTTGGTATGAAGCACTTCAATGGAAAAATCCAAATATAGGGGCAAATTTGAGTAAAAGCTTCATTAATGGGGTAGTTGTACAAGCCTTTAAAAATTAGAGTAAAACTCAATTTGTTATGAGTTTGAGTCAAGGAATTGCGTAAGTTTAGAGGGAATTTACGCAGGATGTGGTTCTGAGTCAATTAGAAGGATAAGGACCGGAGATGCTCTAATTGTTGCAGTTTTGGAAATTAAATTAGAAAGTTCTATGAAATTCTTAAATTTTCTATATTTGTGCGGAAAACCCCCTAAAATTCCAAGTTATCAACTATTTTGTTGTCACGTGTAAAAATGAAGTGGCTGCTGCTATGTGTATACACACAATCATCTCTTTCTTAGGACTAACAAGTTGCAATATATTCATAAAGAATACTTTTTTAAATTTATATCGAAATACATGTCATTTAGGCTCCCACTGAATACAAATTCTGTGTCCTCTAGTGATTGTGTTATATCTTATCTTTTCCATTTGTTGATTTTTCTGATGCTGCTTTACGAACATGCATTTCCGCTCAGCACTCTTTATTTTCTGATACTCCTTGTAATTGAGGGTATTTATCTGTGAATGATATACAACCTATCAAGTAATTGAGAAACGGCTTGTTTATTTGATCCCAGTTTGTGTTGTATATTTCGTTGCAGTGAGACGTTAGGATTTTGAACCAGCAACTTATTGGCTGTTTACAGTGATTTCTTTATCTTGTTTGGGGTGGTGTTTCTTCAAATGTGATCTATCAAGTAATGTTACGTTAAAATCGTTGAAGTGGAGACTTGTCGCTGATCTTCTGTTTCTCGTATGTGCAGATAATGCTGGTGTCATTGTGAATCCAAAAGGTGAAATGAAAGGTAATTATTGTAATTATTATTTTTTTAATGTTTTTTTGTTGAATCAATCCCACCAACCGTGGCTTGTTTTTCCACATGTATGTGATATTGATAGTATGGCAAATGGAGTAAATGGAACATCTCTGATCTGAATTTCAGATAACGGCCAAATTCACAATGTTTTATGGGACACACTTCATTTGAGCTCATTTACACTCTTTTAACCGGTAGTAGTTATGATGTGCCAGTGGAAACGGAAACCAATGGAACTGGCAACAAAATTTGCTGTGGTGTTTGTCTGTATACAACATGAAATAGTTTTCTTGCTGGATTTTTAATCACTTGTGGCTGTGACATTCATACTTCTTACTGAAATAAATACAAATTTTCGACGTTCTTAATTCTTTTGTAGAATCTTTTTTTGCTCAAGCTTTTGCATAATTCCACCAAGTCCTTAAGTAATTTCTATCCCTGCCGTTCCAAATTAATAGTCTGGTTCGGTCTCCAATACAATTTTTAAAATGTTAATATCTTTCAATCTACAATGTCTTTAAAATTTTTAAAAACTTTGTATAATAAAACTAATTGAGATCTATATTGCACATAAAATTCATTATAGATTGAAAGATATTAACAATCTAAAAAATGCATTGAAGACCGAAATGGACTATTAATTTCGAACGGAGGGAGTATTTGTTTTCAATCCATTTACTGGTGGAGGGAAAGGGTTATGAGAGCTTGAACCCCTGAGTTGATGAGCAGCAAATCCACTTGCCCAACCTCTGGGCTATTTCCTTGGCTCAATTTCATGTCATTTCACCTCCATATTTTTTTGTTTTATCTTGACTGTTAGTATAGTTCTCTGTATAGTTTGGGTTTGTACTTTGTAGTTGGGTTTTATTGTTTGTTTGGTAATCTCTGAACTCTTTGCATGTAATTTCTTATCTTAGTAGTTGACATTTCGGACTGACTGGGAGACGGGTTACCAAACTAATAGCTCCTTTGACCCATGAAAGTTTACGAGTGCCAGCAATCATCTCGATTATATTACTCAAAGTTGGCAGATAGGGAAAATGTCGGAATCTTATTTCTTTCCAAGAGTTATTCCATGAGTTAGATGGTGTTTAGAGTTTGAGACATATATAAGTTCGAAGTTTTGTCACGTCGTAGATAAAATTGCATGTTCTGGGGCTTTAAATCATTTATGATTGCATCCACACACCCGATATCCTCATGAAGTGTTGGATGTATTGGTGAGTGATTCACATGTCTTTTCTGCTTTGATATTCGCAGGATCTGCAATAACAGGTCCAATTGGAAAGGAGTGTGCTGACTTGTGGCCAAGGATAGCTAGTGCTGCGAATGCCATTGTTTAGGAGTATGAATCCAAAGTGTTTGGAACAACTGGTTTTGTTCGTCTGCGACTCGATTTTGCTAGTATTTGAAATGGTATTTTTAATATGTGTGGTAAGTGGGGTGGTTGAACTAAGAGATTACCTTTTTTGTTCACAGTTATCATGTGATGCTTAATTTGGTTATGCTTGTGTTTCTTGTTTGTTGGTAGTTTTTTCCCATGAAGATCATTTCCTATATTTAGCCTTGATTGTGGTTGTTTTATCTTTTTCTGCTTTTCCCTTTGTGGTTTATCAAATGCTCCTGGCACCCTCATGTGATTTGTTCTTATTACACCGATGTCTCCACTTAATTTTGCATGAACACGGATAGTCAAATAAGGACGTTGTAGGTCTCATTTTGCATCACATGAAAGATTATCATGTAAGTGTATCCTTACTCGGCTATCTACAGTAAAGGTTTTGTATTCCATGTACCATATATTTGCGTTCACTCTCTCCGAAAGATTACTGCATCAGTGTTGGTTGGGTGTCTAACACGATATTTCAGCTACTCAAGTAGACAAGTAGCTTGTGGTTATATCGAGTGTTTGTTCCCAAATTTAGTGGTTAGAGATTTTGAGCATCTTCAGTTCTTACTCAATTTTTTACTCGAATATGGTGTAGCTTTTGAGTAAAAGCTCTATTTGGTACGAGCATCTCCTGCCCTTTACCCAGATTTTGGAAGGGTTCTGCCGCACACCTCGACTAAGCAGCTCCTCACCACCGTACTCTGCCGCTAATCAAGTCACTTTCTCTTCTGACTCCTCAAACGCACTACTGCCACTCGTCACCCCCCGTCCCCTGCCGCTCATCAGATCTCACTCTTCTGTGATTCCTTCAACGTACCAGCAGATCTACCAGCAACCTCCACACCACCACAAAAACCCACCCGGAGACTTTCAAAGACCCTTCATCTGGCTTCTGTTATCTTAGCCGAAACCTTATCCACCTCATGCAACCATCGGAAACCACCGCCGGCCACCGGATATAGCTGACCAGCGAATATAGCTGACCAGCACTGGGAAACACGACGGCCACCACCATCAACCACAATCTGAGTTTGGGTTTGGTTCTCTCTTGATTTGGCGAAGAAAAAGAGTCTCCCTTAATTTGATATGAAGAAGGGGACTGAAGTTAAGTTTTTTGATGTAGGACAAGATTTAAAAGATTTTATTCTTATTTTTATGATTTCAGAATTATAAAAATAACAATCTAAAATCTTATTTAGAATTATAATTTTATTTTTGAAATTATATTATTTTGAAATTTTATTTGTGCTATCTGTTTTGTACGTTTTTAATCTTCTTGTTTTGACATGATTTAAGATTTCTTCTAGGAATTTTATTTTCTTTCCTTTTAGGATTTTATAAGTCTTTTATTTTTTTCTCTATAATTTATTGACTTGCAAGAAATTGTCTAACTAGATTTCTATCTAAGATAGGATTTCTTTTCTAGTACTCCTATCAATTATTCAACTTTTACATCAACAATATTCAGAGTTTTTCTCTTTTTTTTCTTTTGCGCAAGATTTGCTCGTGAATTCAAATTCTATCATTCGTTTGATTAGTACTCAATTAATCTCTTGTGAATTTTACTTCGTCATTTTCTTTTGTCTCTGAAGGACCGGAGATGCTCCTAGTGATCTGTTTCTATGTGCTGAAATTGGGGGGGATATTTTGTGTGAATGAAGTCATCTTCTGTACTGTTAGCATTGAAAATATACATAAACCTGATAACTCCTTTCCCCGGTAGTAATTTTGGCCCTATTGAAAACGTTGTTGTTGCTTACAAAGTGAGTCTAATGAACACTGGATGGATTTTGGTTAGTAGGTCTCCCTCTAGTCTTCCCCTCAGCCACTTGGGGCATGGACTGGGATTTCCCAAGATGCGTTTCAAAGGAAAACCCTTAAAAAATTACTTATAATCCTTTTCTTGGCATCAACTCTCTCTACCATCACTTGATAATGTAAAATAAAGTAAAGTAATTGGAATACCTTTTCTAAAAAGGCCAAAAGTCTTTTCTTCCCGTGTCCTATATGAGATGAGATCGGATACCTTGGGTCTACCTCGATCTGTGGACAGAATACTGTTCATCCTAGTGTCCACTCAAATCATTTATTATGCCAAAAAAAACAGAATAGAAACAAAGAAAAAGCCCATTAGACACGGTTAACCTCATGACCTTATACTAATCTTGATCATATTTGACCGTCCGGGTGGTAGCCTAGTTAGTCAAGGTTTACTTCCATTGGGTTTGGGTGAGCCTGGAGGTTTCAAGTTTGAGTCGTGCTAACGACGTCCTCTTGAATTTGGTCCTTTTGAGCAGTCCGGCTTTGGCCCGTTAGTCCTTGGTAAGGCGATAGTTGCTATGGTTCTTTGATCCCTCCCGGAATCTACGGTTTGAAGTTCCTATAGTCACCCAGAGAAGGGTTACTATGCTCGATCACCCCCTCCCCTTTTGCTTAGCCAAAAATAAAAAAAAATTGTCGATCATATTCGTATTACAAGAATAGACAACAAGTATGGCAGGATACTCTATACCTTTTTTATTTTCTTAAGATCATGTTAATGATGTTATCCCATCTTGTAAACATGATTGTTTTGCATAAAATACCCACCCGATTAACTTGAACAAAAATTCTACAATCACACCCAAAAACACGCACCCAAATACACACCTCTCACAAAACACAAGGGTCCCACAGACACTGGGGTCCCACACGCATAGTGTTTGTGGGGCCCTTGTGTTTTGTGAGATGGTGTGTATTTGGGTGTGTGTTTTTGGGTGTGGTTGTAGCATCTCTCTAACTTGAATGGGATAAGTCACCGGAAAATTATTGATTGTTCTTGTGGCATTGTCACGCGATATTTTTTTTTTTATATATATAAACATTGTCATGTCATATTCACACTAGATTTTTTTTTTACTGTTAGAGGTGCGCGGATCAGTTTACGAGCACCTCAACTGATGCCCTTCTCGGTCCAGTCAAAAGCAGACCATGTACACTGGGATTAGAGAATTCACGAGAAATTACATTCTTGCGGCCTCACCCAAAAATCGAACCTATATCAATTGTGTAGCGAACAAACCCACCAACTTACCGAACTAACTCTTGGCCTCCACACTTGTGTTTATCTCGCATGTATGTGAGATTGTGGAGGGTGGGCAGTGCCCATGAGCACCTAATAATTTCAAATGGGGTCTACGACGACCAGACAGTTTTAATGGTGTCGTCTCACGAACAATGACATAACACCTCTAGAGAGAGAAAGTGTGTTGTCCTTTATCTCAAGAATGGGACCAGATCGAGTACCATCCAGAGCGTAAAAGAAACGAGTTGAATAAATTCTATTGAGCTATTTGCTTTGATAACATTTTCCATCCCTTCAGCAGCATATTCGAAAACGACACCCATTATCCTCTCTCTCTCTCTCTCTCTCTCTCTGTGCCGGTGCCCCTGTTCTGCTACTAGACAACAACAAAACTTCCGTGATACTCTTTTATGACTCAGATTTTCCATACCCATTTATCAGAAGAGTCAAAGTGAGAGAGAAAAGTAGGTAAGCAAATGAAAGCTTCGAGTATACTGAGGTTGAAGGGGATCCAAGTGGCCAGGTGGGGGAGGAGAATTGGGTGCAGCAGCGGTGGCTCTGCTGCTGCGGTCTGTTTTAGGAGGAAAGAGGAAATGGAATGCCTCGGCGGCGGCGGAGGACCGTACTTTTTGAGGCAGTTGATTTGTAGGCTCAAGTCTCAGTGGAAGCAGCTGGCTCTCAGAAGGGAAAGAAGCAGCAGTACTATTGCTCTGTATAGCTATGATATTCGTAGCTATTCTCAGAATTTTGATGAGGGTAATTGCTTGGATGACCATCTCTCTCCTTTAGCTCCAAGATGAATCTCTCTCTCTCTCTCTCTCTCTCTCTCTCTCTCTCTCCTTGTCAGTTGTTTCTGAGGGGATTACCCAAATCGATCCCTTGCCTATATTTTGGTAGCACTTACTGTAAGCAGTTCTACCGTGATGAGATTTTATTTTACTAGTTTTGTGTTGACGGCAAATGTTTTGGGCATTGAGTTGAATTAATCTGATCCCATACCTACTTAGTACTTACCTCATGAGCTAACTGTGCGAGGCCAATGACTTGGGCCAAGTTACTCGAGTTCGATTTCTTGATTGCATTTTACACAGAATTGCTAGCTATTAGCAGATAGGAAATTGACTTCTCTACTTTCCTAATTGATGTAAATACTCATTTTTCGTCTTTTAGCGGATGAATTTACCAAACAATCACTGCATGCGTACGCTTTTTACAAATTTGAGCATAAATTCGCCTGCTAAACAACAAAAAAGGAGTGTTGGAATCGGAAGTGTAGAAATCAAATTCCTAGCATATAAGACGGTTTTTTTTGAGGGATCAAAAGTGTCTGGTTAAAGCCTAACGTTAGTATGTACCTCACTAAAGTGAGAGAGTGCTCAAGTTTCCGGTTTCTTATCTTTGGTTTTGGGAAGCAATGGAGAGGCTAGCGGCCCGGTCCCTTTGTAGTATCTAGTTAGGCTCTATTTCGCTAATTTTCTTATTTTTTAAGTATTTATTTTTTGTTTTATGAGATACAGTAGATCATTTTCTCACAATACATTATCTTTAATTCAAAGTATAAATACTTATTTTAGTTAGTAAATATAGTAACATTTTACGATGCGGGAAAAAAAGAAACTTGCGCTTCCACCTCCCATACCTGTTGGCCGTTGAAGTTTGCGAAGACAGCTGGCTTAGATGCCCTTAATTTCATGCATGTGAAATTGGCATCTAACAATGAAGCCAAAGAATTTTGGCCCTCTTCCACTAGTCATTGTCTTGCCCTTTGCTTTCGGAGGGGGAAAGAATTCATGACGCACTGCACTCCACTCCACTCCACTCCAGCCTTCGAGGCTTCACTCAAGCATTGGATCCGTGAAATTGATGTTATAATTAATTTCTTTTTCTTTTACCATTCTATCCCGTTTTCAATCAAAGTTAGAATTACTATGATTAGGGCCGGATCAAGGATTTTTAGTGCCCAAGGCCTAATAAAAAAGTGTGTCTGTAAAGAGTTAATACTTAACAATTTTTACAGTAACAATCACAATACGAGAAAGTCAAACCAATATAAAGTTCTACTAATCATAACATACGAACACAAAATACAAAGTCTCCAAATAGATAAATACATATTATCTCAAGAACGCATGAGTATCATTTGAATATTACTTGTGTTGCATTTCTAGAAGTAAAAGAATCAATTAAATTGGACATTTGGGCTTATGGGATGATGGGTTGGGCTAACTCATTACCTCCAATTTGGCATTTTTTTTCATTATATTGGACTTAGTCCTATTCAAACTCAAGTAGTAAAAATATTGAAGTATCTCTAAAATTTGAGATTTTTGAGATGCCCAACACCGAGAGCTCTTGGACATACGGGTTGGGCCAGCACTAACTATGATTACCCGTTATACGGGCAATGAGTTTTGCACTCTAATTTTGGTAAAAGCACACTCCAAATTTGTCTTCTGATGCTTTGGTTGAGTGTAACACAACTTTTGGAGTGTCTTTATAAAATTATGAAGTGTGAAAATCATTTCCCTATCTTTCTACTTTTTTCGTGGAATGACGAGTAATCCACTACCAATAAAATAGCACTAAATGGTACTCCCTCCATCTCGATTTGTTTGTCCCTCTTTTTGACTTATACATGTCTCAAATTGACTGTCCAATTTCAAAATCAACGGATGAGATTATCTAAATTTTCAAATCAATGGATCAAATTTGGTTTCCTTAATAAGTTGGAAACCCGAGATTAGACAAACAAATCAGGACGGAGGTAGTATTTTATTTAATGTGAAGAATGACTTGCTTAAAAATTCTTGAAAACATGAGCTTTTTGCTTTTAGTTTAACAGAAAAACCCTAATTGGCGTTTTGTTTTGGTTTGTTTTGCGTGCCAATCTATTACTTCCTCCGTCCCCATTCTTTAGTTTCAATTAGCACTTTTTTCCGTACTAAAAAGATGGTTCCATATGAAAACTAAATGGGTAATAGATAAGGAATTTCCTCTTTTACCCTTTTATTTTTAAATTAATAGTTCAAAAATAATAATAAAATGTAATGATTGAAGGGTAAAATGAAAAAAATAAGTTTTCAAAAGTGTATTGATCGTGTTCCATTAATTAGTTGAAATCCCTAAAAAAACTAAAAAACGAGGACGGAGGGAATAGTACTTTGCATGCCAATACTAAATTTGCCATTCTTTTGAGGCACCGCACTAATAAATCATATCCAAACAGAATAGCATAACAAAAGACATGAAGGACATCAATCATCATACTTGGGCCGGTAATGACGGGTATTATTGAAACTGGACCCACTAGGGAAGTGTAATTGTTACAACAAAAATGGTATGCTATGGTAGTTTATTCTTTGAACCGAAAATTGCACGATTTTTTGTAAAGGACGTACAATTTGGAACGGAAGAAGTAACATGGAATGGGCTCTTAGCGTCCAACCTATTCAATCCATAGAAGAAGAGGAGACATTTTCAACTTATATTACAACACCTGCTTACCTAAACCATGTGATTTCCAAAAGAAAAATGGGATGTTCGCATACACTCGTACACCGATTCAAACACGGGTATGTCAATAGTGTTTCAATATGTGTGAGGCCCTTGTTACTAGTATTTCATAGTGTCTATGTGCATAGAATGGGTTAATTAAGTGAGTTCATTTATATCTGAATTTGTGCGCGTTCATATTTGCACACAAACTTTGAATTGCAAAAAAAGGCCGCTAAAAGTCTACAGCCCATGTGACCTCAAATGATGGCCATGCACCTATCAAAAAATACCAATGTAAGAAAAACAAATCTGAACCGATTGAGTTAGAATCTGTGTTTAGACAATACCATAAAAATTGCTTCATCGTCCTCTCTCTCTCTCTCTCTCTCTCTCTCTCTCTGAGGTGCATATGCATATGCAAATGGGAAGGGATCTGTGGTTGTTTCTAGCCATCGCCAGTCTCTTAATCACAGGCTTGGCAGCAGGTGGAGAGAACTGGAACATTCTGAAGTACCAGAAAAAGAAGCATATGCAATCAGCAGTACTGGGTAATGATCACAATGGCGATAATAGCTTGAAGAAGTACTGCGAGAGCTGGAGGATGAATGTAGAGCTGAACAACATAAGGGGTTTCGATGTAGTCCCCCAAGAGTGCATTGACCACATCGGCAAGTACATGACCTCCAGTCAGTACAAATCCGACTCAGAAAGGGCAATGGAGGAGTCTTCTCTGTATTTGAGCAGTCATTTTTGCAACTTCAAGGGCGACGGTAAAGATGCCTGGATCTTTGATGTTGATGATACCCTCTTGTCCACACTGCCATACTTCAAGAAACACCAATTTGGGTATATGTCTCTCTCTCTCTCTCTCTCTCTCTCTCTCTCTCTGTGTGTGTGTGAGAAGTTGAAGGGAAAGATAAGTACTTTTTAGATCTAATTAACATGGTGAATGAGACCATAAAAACTTTTGGAAACTCTTGAAACTATGACCACTATGGTGGAGTAAAGGTGATTACTTGAAGCTGTTTCAATGTGCTCGATCTGGCGAAGAAATTACAGCTAAGATCATCTTAACTTCCAGCAATGGTGGTTTTGGACTGCCCTTGGAAAACAGAATGATTTGAATGTAGAGACATCTGTAGGCACAAATCCTCTGTCCCAAAGAAAACTAGGAGAGAGTCCAAGAAAAGTTCCCAGAACCCCACTTCTCTGGGTTCTTTGGCCATGTTTGGTTGAGGATTTGAATAGCCGGATAGGACCATTTGTACACCAGTTTTTGAAAACTCACATGTCCGGATCAGCTTACACGCACCTCACGTGTCCGGGCCTATTTGTTGGGGTGGGGTGTTGAGCCTGTTTGGTAGGGGTCAAAAGGAAGGGGATTATCTATGGTCTCGTACTAGTCCCTCACCCTCATTTGGAGTTTGTTACTGGGGAGTTTGATACCGGGATGAGAAGGGCCTATGGCCCCGGCCCCCGATACCATTATCCCGGGAGAGCATATCAAAGTGACTCCCTCCCCCTATCCTTGGCGTATTCCCTCTGTTGGTGTTTTTGCCAAGAATGAAAATTAAGTCAATAAATCAAACCACAAGAACACCCTCTTTAATGACAAAGTACATTTTTCTTTAATAAAATTCATCAATCCACCTACGTACCTAGCGATATATATCCACTCATATTAAATACAAAATAAACCAGTACTTACATATCTGGTTCTGAATAATACTCTTTAACAAACCATGTATTTATCATATCTTGATATAATAATGTCCCTTCTACTATATCCTTCCAAAACTGATCAGCAAACAACCAGGCCATTGTTATGGATCCCATCCCACACGTTATTTCTTCTTTCCTCATATCCAACCAAACAAAGAAAGACAAATCATTCTCTCTGACAACCTCGGGATACCTTATTTCTTCTCCATTCGTATCTCAATCAAACATGGCCTTAAGGCTATAGCCAAACTTGGTCTGGTCCTAACCCCAGTCCATAGCTAGCTGAGTCATTAACAATGGATTTCGGATTTCCTTTTCTCCATATCTCAACTTCATAGTATTTTCAAAGTTGCAGACTTGTTTGTAACTGCCATGTTGGTGATTTGATTTGTGATGGATTAATATTAGGGGGGAGAAGCTGAATGTAACTTGTTTGGAAGGATGGATGAGGGAGACTAAGGCACCGGCTCTTGAGCACACACTCCAACTGTACCATGACATAAGAGGAAAGGGGATTAAGATCTTTCTGATCTCCTCAAGAAGGGAACCCCTCAGAGATGCCACTGTTGACAACCTCATCAAGGTTGGGTATCATGGATGGACTTCTCTCGTATTGAGGTACCCACAACTTTTCCGAAAATCATTAATTGTTTCCATGTCTTAAATGTATGTTAGCACGTATAGTGTGATGGAAATCTCGAAACTCATAAATCTCGAGCCATGATCAGATAGACTGCAGTACTGCATATGGTACTTGGAAACATGGTTTTGAGAGCACAAGATTCGATGCCCTCGTGACACTATGAAGTATATACATTATTCTTGGAAGCTTAAGTAAAGGCAGAAAATGATTTCTTACAATGCGGGTTGTAGGACACTACTGTTGCTCAATATGTGGCAGTCTGAACTCTGAAGTACCCATATAAATGTCCAATTAATATTTAGCTCCGAAAATTTTACGCAATAAAGAACACATCCAAAGTATGTTTTAAGTACTCACTGGCTTCTACCTCGAGGGACCCTCATAGGATATTTGAGGTGCAATGTCATGGGTACCGGACCAAAAGTTTCCTGAAAGGCGGATTGGGGGAAAGCCTCGTCCGGTTGTATAGGTTGTTTTACTCAATTACTTGATGACTGATTATGCATGGACTTCGGATACAGGGGATTAGAAGATGAATACAAGGAAGTGCAAAGCTACAAAGCTGAGGCAAGAAAACGATTTGTGGAAGAAGGGTACCGGATATGGGGAATCATCGGCGATCAGTGGAGCAGTTTTGATGGACTCCCAGCTGCAAAGAGAACATTCAAGCTTCCAAATTCCTTGTATTATGTGTCCTGAAGCTCGCCAATATCACCATGTTCATCTTCATCATCCCTTTGTATCAGACTTACTAAGTTGTGGCAATGGCAGCCGCCATATTGACAGAACTAATGAGCATGTCGTATACGACGCTCGTTTGTTATTCTGCAAAAACAAAAACATTGAAATAGCTAGGCTTTGAGATTCTTATTTTTGTTTTTGCTCATCTAAATAGGTTTTTCCCCAACAAGGAAAACCAAAAGCTGCATGGCAAAAGTGTGGAAGAAGAAGAAAAAGCCAAAACTTGGTTTCGAAGGAGGTGTACTTTTGCATTTTCTCATTCCCATTATTGCATTTTGGGTGTTTGACAACTCCATTCTGAAAACTCATTTTCCAAAACCCATTCTCTGATATATTTTGACGTAAGAAGCAAAAACCGAGAATGAGCTCCGGAGCTCCTTTACACGTTTTTGCATTTTCCCATTTTCTGTTGAATTATCAAAATACTCACTTCTTCATTTTTACAGCTTTTATCACAATAAAAGACTAAGGGCAATTTGGTAAAAAACTATTTCGTAATTCATTTTCATCATTTATCGACCAAACACTACTATTGTTTCAAAATACATTTTGCACATATTTTCTAAACATTCTTTCTTATTCCAAAAACACATTCTGACCATAATCTAAAAAGTCAAAAAATTAAAAATAGAAAGTCAAAAAGTAGGCTCCCAAAACCCCTTAATAACAAGCACGAAAAACCCTTTTTTCTCCCTTGAAAAAGTGGTAAACCTGCAGTAACCATTTTTTTCGCGAGTTCATGATTCATAGATCCGTTCGAGGACCCACTCCAAATATATAGATAGTAAAAGAAATAAAAAGAAGTTTTTTTTTTTGTTTTTGGAGCTGGACATGACTTTTACCATCTTTTTGCCTTTTGTGATCATCAATGGATACTGGATAGTCTGGATAGGATTTGCTGGTTCCCCCATGGTCCTTCTTTTTCAAGGCCCCGTCATATAGTATAATGTAGTATGGAAAATGTTAAAGACATATCAATGTGTCACATCTCAATCACACGTCTCTCACATGCATGTGTGAAAATTTCACAAAAAGCAATGCATATCTCAATCGTGTATTGAAACACACAAGTACATACAAGAGGATATGTATCGCAATTCGCATATGACTAGAGAGGACAATTGGCCCCGCCTCGATCAGGGCAGGTTTTGTAAATTTTCAGGTGGTTGGTTTTGTAAATTTTCAGGTGTTGGGTTGGGTTGGGGTTTGGATGGTGTAATCCCGTCGGGTAACCCCGCAATATTATTGTGTATAAGTCATATTTTTGGGCCGGGTTATTCGCAGCCACGTATTTTCTCTCATAGCCCACCCTATTTCGGTCAGTGGTCGTTGAAAATCATAAATAACATTTCGGTAAATAGCTGTTGAAAATAAGATTATATTTCAGTAACTACATGTTGAAAATATATTCAACTTTCGGTAGACAACTGTCAAACATGCATTTTCGGTAAATAGCTGTTAAAAAAATATCATATTTCGGTAATTTGATGTTGAAAATGTATCTTAATTTCGGTAACTAGCTGTCGAGTCTAATTGAAAATTTTTAACGGGCTGTGGGAGAAAATACGTGGCTGCGAATAGCCGCGCCCATATTTTTTACCCTTATTATTTAACCATTATACTAAGCAAATTATATTTTCTTCCTTATAGTTTTACCATTATACAAATACATCACCATATATAACTATTTCCTTATACTTTTCTTTTATGCTAAACAATTATTTTTTAATTTTTAAGGGATGAAGGCATCCTCACATTACCTGGCCAGGGTTCAGAGCGGGGCCATCCCTAGCTACATGTGATAATTTTCTACCCCAACGTGCTTGAATGAGACAGTTCCATCTATACGTTGGGTTTGTGAAACCAGAGGAGTCTCGGGCCACCGCTCTCGAAACTTCTGACATGAATACTATTATGGTAATTAACAATGCAAATCCTAAAATATATACGTACTATTTATCATATACAACAATTAATTTAAATACACAATTGAAAAACTTCAATTTGCATTCTTTATTTACACATTGTGTGAGTCATGATTTAATCATTTCCAACATATACCCAAGGAAAATTAATTAGTTGCCTTGGAGCACCGTCAAGCATTCAGGCCATTTTTTATCATACATTAGTGTGAGTGCACTCTAACAAAATATATGGCGAGGAAGAGCCCTATAGAACAACGTGGCTGTGTTATATGGTGTGGAAGAGCCCTATAGAACAACGTGGTTGTGTTATACAAGCACTGAGGCCTAGTTTCTCAAAAAAGTCTCTTTGGCTTTTTGAGTCTTTTTTGTCCATTTTCAATTTTTTTTTGGTCAAATTTTTGTAGATTATTGATTTGTCTCAACAGGAGGAATTGGAGAAAAAAAAATCACTTTATGACTTTTACCCAATTGTTTAAAAAAAATACTCAAGAAAAAATCAGAAAGTCCCAAGCGCCTATCCAAGACATCTAAACGTGTTTCAGACGGCTAGTATTTAGAGGCCAAGAAAGAAGAGAGAAGGTAGACGGTTGAATAGGAGAGAGTGATCGGATTTGGGCCTTTCAAAATACGTTTGGACGGCTCGAATGCGCTCTGGGTACCGCCACACGGTACCCAATTTTGCATCAAAAAACTAGAGAATTGATTTTGCCATTCTCATTTTTGTTAATGTTAATGTCACTCCCATTCTCTCACATCATCTTATATAGACACAAACAGACCCGGGGGGGGGGGGGGGGGGGGGGGGGGGGGGGGGGCGGGGGCGGGGGGGGCAGGGTTTGACTGTGCTACTACCCATGTGAGACAGCAGCTTGCTGCTATGATTAAAAACTACACCGTTTCATGTGTTTGTGGGTGGCAAGTAGATATAGTGCATTTCAACAGTGAGCTGTCAATACCCCTTAATTCTGCACCTTTTGAGTCCAAATAAATTATTTTTACTCGAAAAAAGATGAAAAAAAATACTAAACTACAAAATGCTAAAAATTTAAGGAGAATGGGCTAAGGGTTGTTTTGGGCTAAATAATCTATTTGGATTTTTTTTTGTCCTTATTTCTTTTTTTTTTTTGGAATTTGTTTGTTTTTTGGCAATTTTTGTAGATTATTACTTCATTATGATAGATGCATCTTAAAAATAAAAAATTAGTATCAAAACCTAAATTTTTTTGAATAAAGAAGAAAATAAGCTGTTTATTTTCGTCCTTATTCAAAAAAATAAAGTTTCGATCGTAATTTTGTAACTTCTTTGAATTGCTTTTGTCATGACAAAACAATAATCCACAAAAAATGGCGCCGTCATCCTCCTAAGCTTCTTAAAGTCCCCTGTTTTTTTCAGGTGTTTGATGTACATAAATTTTTAGAACGAAGTTAACTGACGATTTTATTCTAATATGATTTTCAACTTTTGATAGGGAATAGCATTTGAGCAAATGGGACTCACTTTCATGAATGAAGCGAGTCACAATAGAAGCGAGACCGAGTCATTCTTCCCTGATGATAATTCAATTTCTTGTTTTGTTATGCAATTCTCAACCATATATCCGATTCGGCTTATATGTAATGTACGGTGTCATTTTATTGTTATCGTTAAACTCGTACAATTTTTTTTGGGAGTCTACGGGATTTATCTTTTTTAAGGATTTAGGAGTAATTTTGTGGATGGTTATTGAACTTACTTTTTGTAGTTTGGTATATATATATTTTTCATCTTTTTAGTGCAAAAATCATTTTTTTGGACTCAAAAGGTGCAGAATTGAGGTCCCCGAAATTGACTTGAAAAAAAGGAACGGCGCAGAATTGATGGGGTAAGGTGTAGTTTTTAGCATACAGCAGCTTGCTGCTGTCCCTCATGGGTAGCAGCCTTCCTCCCCTCACACGACACAAAAGTTCTGTTTGGAACTCGAGGAAAAGAAAAGAAAATTAAAGAATTTTCCATCCTATTGTTTGGTTAGAAGAGAAAATGAGAAGAAAATAAAAAGAAAATTAAAGAATTTTCCCTCCTATTATTTGGTTAGAAGAGAAAACGAGAAGAAAATAAAGATTCCAAGTGTAATGAATAGTAAATTTTTCCTTCTATTTTTCTCTCATTTTCCTTCATTTTTCTTTTCTTTTCTTTTCCTTTCCATAAGTTCCAAACGGAGCCAAAGGGATGACATAAACAAAAAGAGAGTGACAAAGGCTTTGTTTGGTTGAGAGTTTAGTTTAGTTTAATTTTGGTAGTGGGTGGACAGAGAAATAGAGTAATGATTGGAAATAGGGGTAATGATTGGAGAGAGATAGAGAGAGATGAGAAAGTAATAATTAGAGAAATAGGGTAATGATTGAAAAAAGAAGTAGGGTAATGCTTGGAAAACAAAATAAAAACAAAACAAAACAAAACTTCCAAATGAAGGCTTTGTTTGGTTGAGAGTTTGTTTTAGTTTAGTTTTGGTAGTGGATGGAGAGAGAAATAGGGTAATGATTGGAGAAAGATAAAGAGAGATGAGAAAGTAATAATTGAAAAAATATAATAATAATTAAAAAAGTAGATAATAATTAGGCTCCGTTCCGGAACAAAAAAAAGACCTTATTTTTTAAGAAGATAATTTCAAACTCAAAAATTATGGGCTTATTGAAATCTAAAAATATGCAATATGGATCTTGTTTGGAAGATCTCGATGAGATCTTTTATACGATGCAAAAAAAATTTAAAAATTATTTTTCATTAACTTTATTTTTAAGTTTAAAAATGTAAAATAAACTATTTAATTTTTAAAAATTTTTTTGGAATGGAGCCTTAGAAAACTAAACTAAAACAAAACTAAAATGGAAACGAACAAAGCCAATCACTCCCCAAAAACTACTCCTATCTAAAGATTCTAAACCAAGGACCCACGGTCATCACTCATTCATCAGTGAGAGTCACAGAATCACAACCTTCTGATTTTCACTCACGCGCTCTGAAAGGCGATTGGATCGCTGCCCTTCCTCTAATACTCATCGATAAATTAATCATACAAAGACAAAATGCATCGGTCACCGTTCACTGCTTCGGAGACGCCGGTGAATGAATCTTTGGAATCCACCTCTCCAATTAGGTACAGCTTTGGCAAGTTATTCTGTAGTTTTCCTCTAAACACCAGCTCAAGAATCGTCAAGTCCCAGATCGAAATATGGAGCTAATTAGGTCTCAAGTCACGAGCTTTCCCTGATTCAGGTGAGACTTTCGAATACCCATTTCGCGATTGTGATCAACTTTGCATATAATTTGCATACACGTCCGTAACCCTCAATCTGAATAACCCAATTTGTGTTCGCTTTGATTTGGGTTAGTTTTACTGTTTTTGGCTTCCTGTTGAACTGGGTTCTTTTTTCTCACTCTATATGTGCGCGTATTAATATTCGTGAAGATTAATGTGTTTCTGAAATTCATATTGACCGTGCTTTGATGTTTTTATGTGATTTGTTGTGGATTGGTATGGTGGAAGGGAACCATATGGCTGATTTGAACAATTCTGATAAGGCTTTATTGGGTTGGTTTGTCCATTGGGGTATCCGGAGCACGAAAAGACTCTCTCTTTGGGTCGTTTTTAGCCATTCAAAAAAAAAAAGATTAGTTATATATGCACAAATACTTATTGATGATTTTGGAGTGCTTATGTTTAGAAATATTATTGTTGAGTTACCTCTTGTCTGGGTGCAATAATTACGGCCTTATGTTTCATTTAGGCAACCCCAAGAAGTTGGCCTGGTGGTCAAAATCTGCGTCTGAAGGATTGCTTCCTCCTAAAGCCTCAAGTTAGTCGTAAATTGCTTCCTCCTAAAGTCTCAAGTTTGTAATCTCTCAGGTGCTATCAACTCCTCTGGGGTCAGTCCATTTGGAGCTTTGCCCAGGCTTTAATTGGACCCCCTACTGGAGGACGGTGGGATTGATCCTGCAGGATTAGTGAAGGTGAGGTGCGTGTAAGCTGGTACGAACACCTGAGTTATCCCCCCAAAAAAAGTTCCAGTTTAGGCCACAGAATCGTGGGAAATATCTGTTATTTGCGTATAGATGATATGTGTTGAGTCTTGGTCCTTATGTGCAAGAGTAGGCAATGGCCCAATATAAATGTCTGGTGGGTTGTCTGTTGCTTCATCATCTCTATGTCAATCAGCAAAGCAATTGTAATGCTGTATTTGGATTTTGGATTTTTGTTGGGGGTTTGCAAAGGGAAAAGAAACTCTCATTGATTGGACTTCGTTTTGTTCGCCTACGTGATGAAGTAGAATCCCTTTCCTTTTTTCCCCTTCACAAATTCCACAAAATACAAGATCCATACACAACCTCGATGTTGAAGGAATTCGCTTGTCACAACCTAAGGAGGAAAAATGCTTTTGGTAGGGAGTTTTTTTCCCCTTTACAAAATCCAAGTGTAACTGCATAATGCTGTTTGACTCTTCTTTTTTAACATCTTTGGCCATTTACTTCTGTGTAGGAAATAATTAATGTTAATTCCTACACTACTCTTGGATTCATGTTCTCACAGTATGAGTATGACTGTGTTTTGCATTTGTGGTCTAGGTACTATGACCCACCTATATTCGTATTGAAGGTCAATGTTTTTTTTTTTTGGGTTTCTGTGGCACATTTGACCTTCTTTATGCTGCAGGTTCAAGTATTGTCAAATGTGCTAGGCTTGCTTCCAGTGACTGAATAGCGTTGCCAATTTGTAAAAAGCGTAAAGGTAGAAAATGGAAGCACGTCCTGCTTTTTTATCTATTCAGAGATCAAGCGGAGGAGAACTCAGCAACCTTGGAGCTTCGGGAGCTCTCTCATCATCCTTACCTGTTCTTCCCTATGGTTTAGAAGAGAAATATCCTAAGTTGCCGGACTCTCAACAGGTTTCTGTGGAGAGGGAGCTTAATTCAACCTCTATGGCTCATCGTTCTTCTTTACCCTCCAACAGCGGGGTTGTTGGTCCTTTATTTTCATCGACTTCGGGATTTTCCAGCAATCTCCAATTTTCTTCTGCTGCCTCTCCTGAAAAGCATTCCAGAAAGTCTCCCTTTATTTCTCAGTTATCAAATAGTGGGTCATCAATGACATTAGCTCATTGTGATTCAAGAATGCTCCAAACTACAACATCGAGCGACAATGGTTCCATTTGTGCCGATTCATTACCGAGTATTGTCGATTATCCTGCTAATACTCCTGCCCAGAACGGTCAAATAGGAAGCAACAATGATGGTGGTTGTGACATGGCAACTGAAGACGTTAGTAGCCGAAAAGAATGGCAGGATTGGCTGCTAATCAATGATGATGATTCCTTTACATCTAGTTGGAATGATTTTTTTAGTGATAACAATGTGGAAGCTCCAGAACCGAAGGTTAGAGTCTCCTTCTGATATATCATTTGTGTTACTCTTTTCTATAGCTCATTTCCAAGTTACAGATAAAATGTGCACATTAACTTGCTTGATTTTGTATTGTTTGTGTCCTTGTGTGTTAATACAGATGGAGTATCAAGTGGCAAAACCAACAAATGTTTCAGCACCACAGCCTCTAGTACTCCATCAGATTCCTGTACCATTTGGAGAGTCTAGTGGTGTTGTTAACTCCTCATCCTCAGCAAATGGTGTGCCGACCAAACCACGGATGCGTTGGACACCAGAGCTTCATGAAGTATTTGTTGAAGCCGTCAATAAGCTTGGTGGCGGTGATAGTGCGTGGCTCTTTCTCAACTTATAGTACTTCCTAACCTCATTTTGCGTGTAAAAGTAGGGGGCAACTTTTCTCTAATAACATGTTCATCTTGACCTACAGAAGCTACTCCTAAAGGTGTATTAAAGCTTATGAAAGTCGAAGGTTTGACAATCTACCACGTGAAGAGCCACCTGCAGGTTGGTCTATTAGCCATTATTTTGGTGGGTGTTACTCGTGATTAGACTGTTATTTTGCGTCACTCAGTTGGAGAATGTCTTCTTTGTTGAATTGCAGAAGTATAGAACAGCCAGATATAGACCAGAGTCATCAGACGGTAAATACAAGAGTTTCCTCATGTTCTTTTCTGTATTTTTATTTGAACTGTATCAGCCTTTTTGTGTTTGTGTTGCAATTCCTTTTCTTAATAGGGTTCCGTACCATTGCAACTATTGATGTTTGTTGGATGCTTTGTTTGTTAAGCACTGGTACAGCATAGAATGCAGTGAATCAAATGTCATGTCCACCTTCTTTTCTTTCTTTCTTTTTTTGATTTTTTTCAGCATTGACTTCCTAGAACACAAATATCAGTAGCATAGTGTGACATTGTGATAGAATTTGTTTCAGTTATCAATCTTTGCATGCTCAAGTCATGAAGGTTTTGAAAGAAATTCTTTGTGCTGTTTCTTTTTCTTATTGTTACGGAATAATAATCTATCTCCGGATGGGTCGCAACTTTTTTATGGAGGTTGTTGCGATCGTGCGCAAGAATTGTATCCCCACTCTCTCTCTCTCTCTCTCTCTCTGTGTGTGTGTCGATTTTGATAGGAAGCCATCATTGCCTGTTTTATTGAGAGTTGCAAATGAAAATTTCTTTTTACAATGTGTAATAGTTGTTTAGCTCGCTTCTTGTTCGTCATTTCATTAGCTCGGATTTTTACTTCTCTCTGTTATCCAATTTCATTTATCTTTTTTCTGTAAATTACTGCGATGTAGATATTTAATGTGTTTATTCTTACAGTTTCTTTAGTTCATGTCAATGTTATTGGACTTGCTTTGATGCTGATGCTTTTGTACTTGCTAGGATAGGCAGGCAAAATGTGTTCATATAGCAGGCCATTCTAGCTAACTCCTGTCCCCCCCTCGGTTCTGTTTTTTTCTTTTTCCGGCTCAAATTCATTTCCTAGGTTTATGTTTTGTTTTGGTAGACCTTTACAAATTTGGTGTATTCTTGTTTTTAATCTTTTATGAACAGATGGTTATCCTCTTGATTTGCAGGATTCTCGGAGAAAAAGTTGACTCCCATTGAGGAATTGGCATCTCTGGACTTGAAAACGTGAGTTACTTGATTTTGGGGGATTTTGTACATTTATCTATCACACAAAACTGTTTTTCTTCTTTTCACTGAAGGACTATGGGGATTGCCTTAATATATCTGACTCATCTACAGGACTTATTAGTTGTGATTCACTTGTGTTTTCAAGGTGTATTTGCAGAACATAATTCACCTGTTGTTGCCCCTATAATTTTATTAACTCAAACTTTCTCTTATAACAACAGTGAAGGTCAATTTCTAATGTGAACATTTAGTTGTTAAAGTCAATAATATCGAAGGTTAGAGGTGATACATAGTTTCTAAAGTTCAGAAATTGTATGTTCTTTGTGACCTTATCAGCAAGGTTTTCTCTTGTCTTGTTAAATCATACGTCAGCATCTTTAAAAACCCTGGTTTAATTTCCGCTTATGTAATTCTACGGTTTTGCAGAATTTGAGACCCTTTTACAAGTTTTTGCCAATCCAACCGGCACCACTAAGCCCAAGTGTGTTTGAAAACATAGAACTCCCAGTGGACCATTTGAAATAGAGTTTGATGTCTTCTTAGCATGTGTTAGATATTTGTCTCTTCCTTCCTGGTTGGATGTTTGAGTATAAATCAAGAAGTTCACATTAGCAGTCAAATGGCACATTGGGGACTTGCACCGTGAACTTTAAATAGTCTAAAGAATGACCAGAGTTTGGGAATACAGAAATTTTTGCAAGCATGAATTTGTTTCCATTGGCACATATTTCTTATCTTTGTGTTGGGTAACTCCTATATGGATCACTAGATTGAACTTATAGCTTCTATGTGAACAGGGGTATTGAGCTCACTGAAGCATTACGATTGCAGATGGACGTCCAGAAGCGCCTGCATGAACAGTTAGAGGTAAAAAAAAAACAAATACCATGATATGAGGTTTATTTCATTATATCAGTCACGGTTTGCTGAAAATGAAAGTAGTGAATTGTTTCATTGGTCCTGGTTCTTCCACTGCAAGGGAATATTTTTGAAAAGGGATAAGTTATTTGAAGCTTGCCTTGAAAACAGTTGTAAGGACTTGTTCTGTCAACTTCAATAACTCACTAACAGTCAAGCCACTTGCAGAAGTGGGTAGATAACTCTTTTGAGATCAGTTCTTCATCTTTTTCCTGATATTTTCTTCGTCTACGGTCTACCCTCTCTGTTTCTTTGTTGACAACAAATTGGAAACAAAATTATCCAATCTTGAGCCTTATTCGGTATCCAAATTTTTTTTGTTATTTTCCCTTTATTGGCTAAGGTTTTTGGAGGTTGTCAGATGTTATACAATGCTAAAAGATTGTCACATTCTTTGCCCTTCTTTTCTCTCGACTTTGTAGAAAAGTATCCAATTTTACTTTTATTAAATATTACTTTCCTGTGGTATGATCGACAGGGAGACTGTCTAGGTTTAGAAACAATGTGATAGCAAGTGATCAACTGGTTTGCATATGTGTGGAATTCGTGCATTTCAAAGATGCTGACTAGGAAAGAAGTGGAATGAGAAAACTCCCCATTATTGTCCTATGGTCTACCTCAACTATATTCTATGTCACAGAGACAGCATGGAGATGTTTGGATAGTTTTGTTTTAGAGGCTAGGATTCTATTGACAATATAAAGAATCTCATACTTCCACCTTATACTCGTCAAAAACTTCAAAAGGTTCTCAAATTTCCCCCTTTGGTGCAACAGATTGCAATAAACTTAATAGCGCTCACATGTGTGTTTTGTTGAGTACTTAGTCATTAGAGATTACGAAGGATGGGCTTCCTTTTCCTTGGAGATGCTACTGAATTGCTAGTTCAAGATCAAGTGCCCATTGTACTATTATAAACTGATTTCTGCATAATGCTGCTTGCCACCATGATAGTGGTCAATTAGCAGCTCTTTTCGCCATAGCCATCTACTATTGATGGACATCAAACCTCTTTATGCAGATTCAACGGAATCTACAGCTGCAAATAGAAGAGCAAGGGAAGTACCTCCAGATGATGTTTGAGAAACAATACAAATCGGTTGATGTACTTAACAAGACCTCATCTGTAGAAAGCCCTTCTGGTGAGACGAAGGATGTGACGCCGAATTCCCCTGCAAAATCTGAGCCAAGAATCTCAAAGTTGGACCATGAAGAAAGTGAAGATGCCGGAGTTGATGCCACCGTCACCATGGCACCCATGCAAGTTTCCAGGAATTCGGGTGAGAAACAAAAGCTGTCAGAAAGTGAAGTTTCTGAGGATGTTGAGGCACATGATCTCGTGGGGTCTAGTTCCCAACCCGCAAAGCGTGCGAAATCAGGTGAATAGGCAGCATCACATGCCAAATTGTTTGACCACCAATAGGAGAGTAACGATAGGTTGGATATTTTGTGTTGGAGTTGGGATAAAATTTTAGCTATAACGGTGTAAGCAGCTTTGGAACTCTAACCTCCAGATTTGCTCTTTCCTTTTATTCTAATTCTCCTTATGACAAGTTCAATCAGTTCTACTTTTATTTAAGTGAGGGTGAATTTTTCAAATTTCAGGCGGAGAGTGATGCCAACGAGTCAGCATACGTGTTCAGTTGTGTGTATGAGCCCTTGTAAATTTTACAGGTATCAGTTGTGTTTTCCCGGGCAGTTATCCGGAACAGAAGCGAAGGAAGAAGTTGCGCTTAAGAACCATCACGTGGAGGAGATTGGGATAGGATTCAGAGAGAAATTTGGAACAAGATAGAATAAAAAACTGCGTAAGCCCATGACAATTCGGGTAGGTTTCCGAGACTACAGTAGAGATTTGGAGATCATCAACTACTTGTCTGGATCGCTATCTGAAAGTTGGAAAGTTGGTGTCGTCGTTGTCGGGGGAGGTGTTTGTTTGATGATGTGAATGTTTTTGAACTCTTACTTTCCCTTTATTCTGTTAGGAATGATGATATATTTTTGTATGGGAATTTTGAAAACTTCTTTCATGGTAGGTAGTTGGCTGTGAAGGATTCTGTGACCGGAAAGTGCAAACCACGCAATGTAGGCCTGTTGTGTCCTAGCATTTGGAGGTGTACTTGCTGAGATTTTTGTTTATAACAGTTCTAATTTCTCCTGAAATAATTGGGTAAAAGTGGCAAGATTTGTCATGATGCTGGTGATTGGGAGTATAATAGTATATGGAAAAGCGAAAACTCTATGCCCACCCCTTTCTTTTACTGCTCCTCCCACCACACTTAATCTCACCATTCAAAAGTGTTTTGAATGGTTGATTTTAAAAAATTGTTCCGGGAAAAAGTCTAAACTCTTCTCTAGTCTGGAAGAGTTTGTTTAAAATCCGAACTATTGATTACCGAGACGGACAGTGAGATTGAGAGAGCAATTGTGCGATGGGCGTAGCACCGCTGATAGAAAAGCGACTATTTCTGCGTCCACTTTGGTTTTAAAGTACAGCAAATGTTCTACAAATAAACAAAGTTACACATTTCTCATTATTTCGCCATCTCTTTCTCAGTGGATCCGTATATCATTATCATTTTATTATATAACTAAGGATTCAGACCCTTCTTGTATGATTTTTAATAACCGGATGTATCTCAAATTGCATGAATTTTGAGTCATGATCGTGTGACTAAAAGTGTATCAAAACAAAGACACTACAAGAAAGAAAGAAGGTTACGTATGGCCCGGCACGGTGGCGACGGTATTTGGCGGTTGGAAGTAGTGGGGTATATTGGCTGTCCGCAAGGTGTGTTAGTAAAGGGTTAACCCGACCGTAGGGGTCAGAGAGGCCTTAGACACCTTTGGGTCTAAGTTACGTAGAAATTACCTTTAGTTTCAAAGGACATCTGCCCATAACAGATAGAGTGGCATAAGCAAGCAAACTATACCTCCTTTCACCTACTACCACTGCTACTAACTTCTCTTCCAATCAAACCCACGACCCTTTAACTATCAGTTGGTGCAAGATCACCATACTCTCTCTCTCTCTCTCTCTCTCTCTCTCACACACACATTAAAACCCTCTTAGCTTTCTCTATCCCACCTCAGTCCCCTCTCTTTGCCCGACTTCCTCTTCATTCCTTACCGCCTGTATTTTCGCTTGCCGGCCATGGCTGCAAATCCCATGGCGGCCTTGGTTGCAGGTTCTCATGGCCGTAATGAACTCCACGTTATGCATGGCGCAGACGAGGTAAAATGAATATACAAATTATGGATTTAACTTCTCACCAGTCTGGCCTGGTTTAGACTGCAGAGAACAATCAGTGTTATTCCCAAGAATCTTTTAACAAATCTGGACCATTAATAACGAATCCTGGCGGTCAAGATGTAATTGCTTCTTGTGGTCCAAACCTGGACCGCAAAGTCGCAAACACATTTTCTTCTTATCATTAACACAATCATTTAAGATGTTGATGCAATGTTTTTTATTTTTTTTTATAACTCATGTGTATCAGTGTATGGGCCAGCTAGCTTACACGTACTTCGACCAATCTTGCATCGCATGTTTGTATTGAAACGTGTCTGTTATATTTTGCAGCCTCGGTCCCCGACAGTACGCCAATCTGTGACAAAGATATGCCGAGTGTGCGGGGATGAGATCGGATTTAAGGAAAACGGGGAGTTGTTTGCGGCGTGTCACGAGTGCGGGTTTCCGGTGTGCCGGCCTTGCTACGACTATGAAAGAAGTGAAGGCAACCAGTGCTGTCCTCAGTGCAACACTCGCTATAAGCGTCACAAAGGTTCTCAGTTCTCACTCCTTATCTCTGCCTATAAATTAGTATTAGTATTTTTTTTTTTTATAACTGAGATTTCCGGGCCAGCTCACACGCACCATCACTAATCCTTAGAGGAGACTAGCAGCGTTGCACAGCAACCCACCGTCACGGCCCCCACTTAAATCATGGTTTGTTTTTAAGGGAAATCGAACCCTGCCATATTGCAGTCATAAGTTCGCCCTTATCTACAAATAAGTTTTTCTACTCATTTAGTGTCAATGTTGGACAAGATATCTTGAGATTTGGCATGGGGTAAGGCCACAAAGGACCTGAGGCTCTAGCTCAAGCGATCATGGAGTGAGGGGCCTTAAAAGAGGTCTTAGGTTCAAGTTGATGGAGTAAAATTAGCATGGAGTGAGGGGCCTTAAAAGAGGTCTTAGGTTCAAGTTGGTGGAGTAAAATTAGCTTGTTTTGTAACTCATTGCCACTAAAGCTATCGGCTTGTTTGGATTTCTTTAAAACACAAAGGAGATGTGGGAGTTCACGTGAAAAATTTGATACTATTTTGGGTGTAGTGGTAGATTCGCATGGGAAAATAGGGGGAGTTATGATCCATAGTTCGGTACCTTGTCAACTATAGTTTGTATTTGAATGTTTTTTCTATTTCTTTTCTCTTGTTGGAGTAATATTTTATTATTATTAATATTGAAAATATTACTACTTTCTTTGCTATTAAAAAAAATAGTAACAAAAAAATATCGCTATCAGCAAACTTTTGGACCCCATTTTTTCACTAAAAAGTTGGGGCCTGAAATTTGTGGCCTTTATGCTTCGGTTTAAATTAGGATGGACTAGGCTAAGAGAGGGCGGGAATTCTCGGGCGGAAACTGATATTTTAACATACTCCGGGGTCTCAAGTGAAAGTGGCGGAAAGAAAAATGTACTCCATAAATAAGCTCCTCCAACGGTCAAAACCCATAAAAACCCTAGTTTCCTCTCTCCATCAAATTCAATCCTAGCATTGATCGCTATTACTCCTCCTCCTCCTAAATTCCTTATTTCCCTCGATTACAAGTGCCATTATACGCACCCAGAGAGAGCTATATATGCAGGTAATATATACTACATGCACTGCACAAATACGACAGTTCATTCGTAATCGATGGTCGATTAAAAGTTTTAGAGTAGCCTCCTATTTGTAAGTTTAGTGAATTCAGTCTTTATCTTGATATCAGGGTTTGATTTACTCCCACCGTCCCGAATTTTTAGTCTCAGTTGTGACACTTGTTGTTCTCAAAATATTGTCCGTGTTTGAAAGTGATGGGCAAAAATTAATGAGTTTACTCATTGACCCTTCCTTTTTGAAATTAAAGGTGATATAGGAACCATGCAATGATGATGTTTTGAAGGGTAGAAAGAGAATAAAAGTATGACAAGTGATGGTGTTT
The DNA here is from genome assembly GCA_019656295.1 of Rhododendron mucronatum var. ripense. Taxonomy (NCBI): domain Eukaryota; kingdom Viridiplantae; phylum Streptophyta; class Magnoliopsida; order Ericales; family Ericaceae; genus Rhododendron; species Rhododendron mucronatum. The sequence continues at coordinate 1,376,142 of BPLT01000015.1, forward strand.
CCTAAAATGGGGGACCCTGTTGTCCCGAGGGGAGACAGCATAGGTGTTGGCCCCCTCCGGACCATCCACGTTCGGCAATGGATGACTTTGATTTCATCCGGGTGAATAGATCTCGGTCGTCCAGCCTAGATGAAATATGAGTTCCATTGCCGACCATGGATGGCCCGTATTGGCCCAACACGCACAGGGACCAATAAATTAGGACATAGAGTATTTTTTTCCTTAGGCATCTCTGAGAGTGCGTTCTTTGATAATAGGAATACAAATTTATAAAAAAAAAAGGATTAATCACACACTTTGGCATTTGTATACAGTATGAATAAACGGTTTTGTTCTTATTTGTTGTCTCTATTGGAAAATAGGCTCAGGGCATTTTAAGTCCTTATCCCTTTTTCACTTAAACTCAAAATATGTGCATAAAATTCCATCAAACCCCGCTCTGCTCTTGCATAGATTTGAGCATTCGAGTGCTTTAGATTACAGTGTTTTATAACAAATGAAGCTTTTACTGAAATTCTTACTGTATTTTGTTTACTTTTAGTGAAAATATGGGTAAAGGTGGGAGATTTTCTTATTTATTTGGTACTACTATGAATGGCCAAAGTTTCTTTTGCATTTGAGAGGCTCGAATGACCAAACTAGTATAAAGTCGGCTTCTTTGTGCAGGTTGTCCAAGAGTTGCAGGTGACGATGAAGAAAACCTTGATGCTGACGATTTCGATGATGAATTCCAAATTAAGATTCCACAACATAGCCCAGATCGAGATAATGTTGCTACTCACTCGGTAATTTAATGTAGTAATAGCCACCCATGGCATTGTTAACTTCCTATTTGACATGCTAGAAGCGAGTATATTATGGAGATTTTTTGTTCGGGAATAAGAAAAACCAATCCGAGGAAGTGACTTATGCAGGAAAATGGGGACTATAATCTGCAGAAATGGAATAACAACGGCCCCGCTTTCTCTTCTATTGCAGGAAGTGGTAATAAGCATGATTCCTTCTTCTTTTTGGTGAATTTCCACCAATGATACCATGGACTGAATTTAACTTGTTTGTGGGTTTATGGGGTATGTATAGTTGTTGGCAAGGATTTTGAAGGTGAGAAGGAGACTTACTCCAATGCTGAATGGAAAGAGAGAGTGGAGAAATGGAAAACTAGGCAAGAGAAAAGAGGTCTGGTGACCAAAGATGATGGAGGAAATGATCAAGGGGATGACGATGACTTCCTGTATGATTTTCTCTACTATTGTTTATACATCAAATTGTTCGTAGTTCATGATTACTGGTTTACGCTAATGGCAATGATACGTGACAAGGAAAATTTGTACGTCGATGTCATATTGAAACATAGTAAAGTAGCATTTTGTTGTCCTTCCATTTAAACTACAATGCATCCTAACTTATATTTAACATCGTTGCCACATTAGTGTGGATGTAGTTTTGTGGAAAATCTGTTTTTAAACCATTGTACTTTCTACGTATATGAAATGCTATGCTAGCAGGATTGCTGTGCGGAAATTTTAACAAAATGATATGGGTTTTTTGTGTGCTATACAAGTCATACATAGATTGAATTTGGTTAATGGATAGAAGCTTTTGGACCAGTTTCCATGGGTTGATGTTGTGATTCTTGTGAATATAGAACAGCTCTTTCTTTTCTATTTAGGCTACATACAATTATTTATCCACAAAAAAGTATCTAGAAAACAAATGTAGAGTGTAGAATCAAGTTTGGTTTAATGTGCTTATACCTAAAACTAAGAAAATTTACATATTTAACTTTTTGAATCATTTTCTGTGATTCAGTTCTGGACTTCTTTTTCTCTTGATTTAGTAATGAACTTGACTGAATACTATAATACGTTTTCAATTCAGTTTGGCTGAAGCCCGGCAACCACTCTGGCGAAAAGTCCCACTCCCATCAAGCCTAATCAGCCCTTACCGTATAGTCATTGTTCTTCGCCTCGTCATTCTTGCCTTCTTCTTTCGCTTCAGAATTCTAACTCCAGCATACGACGCCTATCCACTTTGGGCCATCTCTGTAATATGTGAAATATGGTTTGGCTTTTCCTGGATTCTAGACCAGTTCCCCAAATGGAACCCAATACGTCGAGAAACCTACCTTGACCGCTTGTCCATCCGCTTCGAGCGTGAGGGTGAGCCAAACCGGTTGGCCCCAGTCGATGTATTTGTGAGTACTGTGGACCCGCTTAAGGAACCTCCAATTATAACGGCAAACACGGTTCTGTCAATTTTGGCGGTGGATTATCCAGTGGAGAAGGTGAGTTGTTATGTGTCGGATGATGGAGCGTCAATGCTGCTTTTTGACACATTGGCGGAAACTAGTGAGTTTGCGAGGAGATGGGTCCCATTTTGCAAAAAGTACAGCATAGAGCCAAGGACGCCAGAGTTTTACTTTTCGGAGAAGATTGATTACTTGAAAGACAAGGTGCAGCCTACCTTTGTGAAGGATCGAAGAGCCATGAAAGTAAGTTTGCTTTGTAGGTAGTGACCTTGGTGCAGGTGGTTGTAATCTTGTAATTAACATATGAGTTTTGCTACGGGTTTTATATCTTGTGCACGGATTGAGACATGATCCTTACATACAAGGGGTGGATCCACAATCACACTCCGTCCAAGGGAACCCTTGTAAGAGGTCATTGTCCAGCTTTCTGCACCAAGTATGTGTACATTTGGATGTTTAAAAAAATCTATTTTGACTTCCTAAGATATAAAAGAAGGAAAGATAAATAAAATTTTCAGCTATGTATTTGGTGATTTATTTATGGAAACAAGACAAAAAGCAGACATTTCTTAAATATTTCATTTTCCCTAATTTTCTTAGTCCAACGAAACGAAATAAAGGAATTTAGCATCTCCACTTTAGTTTTTTTCTGTATTTAATTTCTTTTCATTTCCCTCTTACAAGTTCCCAATATAGCAGAAAGCTATATAAAGAGTGGTTTGGATTGGTTTGGTTTGGTTTGTGTTGTGTTGTAGAGAGAGTATGAGGAGTTCAAAGTGAGGATCAATGCATTAGTTGCAAAGGCTCAGAAAAAGCCAGAAGAAGGATGGGTCATGCAAGATGGGACCCCATGGCCGGGAAACAACACGCGGGATCACCCTGGCATGATTCAGGTTACTATCATCTGTTTCCTTCTTATTTTCAAAAGAAAAACAAATGTGTTCTTTGATCCTCCTTCTGGAAAATGAAAATGGAGATGAGATTGCTGCTTTTTTCTATAGGTTTATCTGGGAAGTGAGGGAGCACTTGATGTGGAAGGGAAGGAGTTGCCAAAGCTTGTGTATGTTTCTCGTGAGAAGCGGCCTGGCTATCAGCACCACAAGAAAGCTGGTGCAATGAATGCTATGGTGAGTTCCCTTTCGAAAGTATGATCCTTGATTTCGTGGTCTGGCTCCTCCCTATCACCAAAGTATTGTATTAAATGCCGAAGGATTAAGCAATGTAATATGTCTTAGCCAGATTCTTTAAATTGCTTTGTGAGAGCGCCACGATTGGGTAACCTTAACGGTTTGTCAATGTTTTGTGATGATCACTGCAGGTTCGTGTGTCAGCAGTTCTTACCAATGCACCCTTCATGTTGAACTTGGATTGTGATCACTACATCAACAACAGCAAGGCTGTTAGGGAAGCCATGTGCTTTCTAATGGATCCCCAGCTTGGAAAGAAGCTCTGCTATGTCCAGTTCCCACAGCGGTTCGACGGCATTGATCTTCACGATCGGTACGCCAATCGCAATGTTGTTTTCTTCGACGTAAGTCCACTTGCTCCGTATCAAATTTCCATTACCATATGTAATACTGCATTCCCTACTAGCTATCAAAAGTTTGACGCAGGATTCCTCTTCCGATTTCCAAAGTTCCTGTGCTCCAGTCCTGATGCACTCTCAGCTGCACAATCATGCCTCAAGATCTGTGTTTTTCTTGATTTCCATCACCTCGTGCAACTGAAAGTGCATTTAGGACAAGCCCAGGGATTTTGGCAGGAGTAGGAATTGCTTGCCCGAAAATTTTGTATGCAAAGCTCATGAGTACATGGTTGTTCCTATGTCTATAGATCAACATGAAAGGCCTAGATGGGATCCAAGGGCCAGTGTATGTTGGGACCGGATGTGTTTTCAACCGGCAGGCACTATATGGTTATGATCCCCCAGTGTCTGAGAAGCGGCCAAAGATGACATGTGACTGCTGGCCTTCATGGTGCTGCTGCTGCTGTGGTGGTTCAAGGAAGCCCAAGTCTAAGAAGAAAGGATTGAAAGCTCTGCTTGGCCTTGGAGGCATGTACAACAAGAAGAAAAAAATGATGGGGAAGAACTACTCTAGGAAATCTTTGTCTGGGCCTGTCTTTGATCTTGAAGAGATTGAAGAAGGGCTTGAAGGTTTTGATGAGTTGGAGAAATCATCGCTCATGTCTCAGAAGAATTTCGAAAAGCGGTTTGGACAGTCACCTGTTTTTATTACCTCCACTCTAATGGAAAATGGTGGCATTCCTGAAGGGACTAACAGCACTTCACTTATCAAAGAAGCCATTCATGTCATTAGTTGTGGATATGAAGAAAAAACTGAATGGGGCAAAGAGGTGAGTAGTATTTATGGTTTTTCAGTTTTGATGAGATTATTTCCAGGACTTCAATGACTAGGATGGCTCAATACCAAACCAAACCGAGCCTTATGTTCCAATCTCTTGGGGACTAGGATGGCTCAGTGAAGTAGAAAAAATGAAGTATTAGAATTTAGAGGCAATTCAAAGAGTTCAATTATTAAAAAATATCTCAATGAAGTTTGACAACTAAATTTTCGTATTTCACTTCCAAGTAACACATTTTACCTTGCAATTTTATTACACAACTATGAACCCAGACTGCCGCACAGAAATTGAATGCTTCTACATACATTTCAAGAGTTTTTGACTTGGGTTAGACATTCACAGATTGGATGGATTTATGGGTCGGTCACAGAAGATATATTGACAGGATTCAAGATGCATTGTAGAGGGTGGAAGTCAGTATACTGCATGCCAAAGAGACCAGCTTTTAAGGGTTCGGCTCCAATCAATCTCTCAGATCGGTTGCACCAAGTTCTGAGATGGGCTCTTGGTTCTGTTGAGATTTTCCTTAGCCGTCACTGCCCACTTTGGTATGCCTATGGGGGGAAATTGAAGTGGCTTGAGAGGCTCGCTTACGTTAACACCATTGTCTACCCATTCACTTCGATTCCTTTACTTGCCTACTGCACAATTCCTGCCGTTTGCCTTCTGACCGGAAAATTTATCATCCCTACTGTAAGTATTTACGTTTCAAATATGACTGGGGACAAGAGTTACGTAACACCATAGCTTCTAGTTAATGCCTGATTTAATTACAAATTATACCACAAAAAGAAAAATTATGTAACATCATAGCAGCTGATGCTTGATTCACTAACAAGTTCCTTCAAACTGCCCCGAAAAAGAAAATTTACTATGTATGATGTACTAACAAATTACTTCAAACAACAGAAATATAAATCTATGTAAAATCATAGCATTTGATGCTTGATTTACTAACAAATTGCTTCAAACTACACAGAATGGAAAAACCCCATTTTGGCACTATGGTTTCTAAACAGACTCCATTTTTACGTGCAGCTAAACAACCTAGCTAGCATATGGTTCATGGCTCTTTTCCTCTCAATCATAGTGACGGGAGTGCTTGAGCTCCGGTGGAGTGGGGTTAGCATCCAAGACTGGTGGAGAAACGAGCAATTCTGGGTTATTGGCGGTGTCTCAGCCCATCTTTTTGCTGTATTCCAAGGCCTCCTTAAGGTACTTGCCGGAGTTGACACAAACTTCACAGTGACAGCAAAAGCAGCCGATGATGCAGAGTTTGGGGACCTCTATCTCTTCAAGTGGACCACGCTTCTCATCCCACCAACCACCTTGATAATCTTGAACATGGTTGGTGTTGTTGCCGGAGTCTCTGGTGCCATCAACAATGGTTATGGCTCGTGGGGTCCCTTGTTTGGGAAATTGTTTTTCGCCTTCTGGGTTATTGTCCATCTTTATCCTTTCCTTAAGGGGTTGATGGGAAGGCAAAATAGGACTCCTACGATTGTCGTGCTTTGGTCAATTCTTCTAGCTTCTATCTTCTCATTGGTTTGGGTTCGAATCGATCCTTTCTTGCCTAAGCAGAAAGGTCCAATCCTCAAGCAATGTGGAGTCGAGTGCTAGTCATGCTTTTGGGGTGCTCTGCTCTCACATGTCAGTGTTCTGCTCAGCTTGGGTCATTTTGGCTTTCGTTTTTTCCTTCGATTCTTGTGGTGCATTGTAGGAGAGTGATGTGTATATGGGATGTAAGAGGATTCTGCTGCATATTTGCTAGCAGTAAGCCAAATGTATCTGCTGTAAAATAATACATTTGACCAATCCTAAGACAATTTTCTGTACGAAGACGAAGGTGGTTTCAATATTTTGATCTCATGTAATCAAAGAAGAGAAGATCGCTAGAGATTTGGAGCTTGTAACCTTTCAATACTAAATAGAAGCAAAACTAAACTGATGACTCTGCATTGAAAATTTTAGTGAAATTATTGTCATTATGCATCATTAACAAACTAATTCTCTTATTTTAAAAAAACAAACTAATTTTTTCACCGTTCAGAAAAGAAAAAAAAAAGCTCTTATTTACTTACTACATTTTGAAGACCACCTCTTCTCTTTTTTATTTCTTCTGCTATCTTTTTTAGCCTACTCTGAAGTGGTTGCAATTGTAACATCATGGCTTTTTCCGAACCAACAATCTTCATAACCTGGACTATCTCTATTCCCCTCTAGATTGATCATGAGTTGAAAAGAATTCTCTCACTTGGAGTACTTACGCTTAGCTTAGATTCAAAGTCACTCTCAATTGACTCTTTGAATTCCCTATTCAAACTTTACTCAAGTGTTTTAATGAAAGCCAGCAATTCCCATCTTGAGTATTTTCAAGATTTCAAGAACTATAGGATTATACTTTTCCGGCAAAGTAGTCAAGATTTTCTTAGTAATTTTTTTGACTAGTACTAGTCTCCTCGCATGTTCTTATTTGATTAACAACTTCCCTAACTCTACAAAAGTACTCCAACAATTCAACACTCTTCAGTTTTGTATTCTCAAAATCTGTTCCCAAGGATTATAGTTTGGTAAATTTTTCTTCAAATTGCCTTTATACTCATTTCAAATAATATCGCATGCCTCCTTAACTTTGGTCATTGACAATTTTTGATAAATAGTATCAGCAATTCTTTGTTGAATCTAAAACTTGCTGTTGTTTTCGACTTTCTAATATTTAATTTTCCCTGCACAAAATTTCACTCACAACTTGTTCTTCATCCAATAAAACTCCGATACTTATTATCAGCTTTAGACTCAAGACCTTTTGATGTAATGGTGTAAACTAAGAACAGACAGTAGAGGACGAGAGACTGCCGGAGCAGAGATACCCAGGTGCAGGGGGCTAAACACGAGGGGCTGCTCACTGCTGCAATCCACTCATTCAAGTTAGGAAGAAGTGTTACCTCACAAGACATTAAACCGTAGCCATAAACTTCTCTAATACAAGCCCATCTGAGACAAGTAAAAAGGTTACAATTGGCATAAAAGGATGCAAATTACAATAGATTCCAAGCCTTTTTGCATGCAGCAATTGATTCCAACAGCCAAGTGTGGGGAATGACCTCAGACCCAGTTTCACCAACCAAATTTTCTGCTGTTTCTAGCCTTTGAAGCACAACAGAACCATCCTCTTCCAATCTGCACCCTTGCATGGGGTCATTGTTATAGACAATTAGAATTAATTGTGAAGGATTCTGACTTTGTTCACTTAGTTGTGTCTTGCTCTCGATAACAGAACCTCCTGCAGTGGTAACCAAATCTAGGAGATTTTCCTTATAACCTGGTATAAAGTCGCCGCTGAAGTAAAAACTTAATCCATTGAAGAGTTTTGGTGCCTGCAGAAGAAGGAATAAAAAGCATTAACCTCAATCAAGAACACAACTTCAGATTAAGCCAAAAAAACCAAAGTACATAAGGAGGAACTAAAGTCTTCAGGCTGAGTTTCAATATTATATCTATAGAGGGATATGTAGAGCAAAAAGTAAAGGAATTTGAGAAACTAATTTCTTTATTTTATCGTTGGTTTCATGCTTTCTAAGAAAATATCTCAACAAATACACGATTCAAACGCAAACTAGAGAAGACGCAATATAAGCATATATTCCCATGACTTGACACCTATGGCATACTTTTTCTCAACATTCCAAATGTCTAATATCAATGACGCTCCCAACTCGATCTATAGTAGTCCATGGCATATATAATCTTCATTGTGTATGTAAAAGTATGATGATTTATTTTGTCAGATTTGATATTTCCAAATCCACACTCACATGATTCAAGACCCTAAGTCTGCCAGTTTTGGGGCCGTTACAACAGCCATGATTGTCTAGAGAAACTTCATAAGGTTCTTCATCCACAGGATGCATTGCTTCTATGCATGCTCTGATCCCTGCAAATTCACAACCCAAGGTATAGCGGATTACCCTTCTGATTTATCTCTCAATCAATCCTTGAAGCAAAGCACAAGAGATAGAAATACATCCCATCAAGAAAAGAGAACCAAAAAAAGCCACTTAAAAAGTATAAACAGTGGGAGGCAGAAATAGAGCTCACAGCTAGTCTTAAGGATCCATTTCCCACTCAAAATTGCCTTCATAACTTTCAATGTCCTGCTACATGCACCCTCTGCATCTGTGGCAGCAATGACGTGGGTAACATTTGGATTCCAAAGCTTGGCCACAGTTGCACCACACATGCTTGCAAACTCGACCAAAAGGTACTGCACGTTGGAAGTTAGAAAGTATGAGGTTACTCCGAATTGATTCATCAGAATGGGCTTCCAATCAACAGCTATGCAGCAGAAACCAAGTTTCAAAAGTTCCTAATATAAAATATTTTGGTAACACAACTCCAGATAAGTGGATAAATTCAGTCTTTATGTCCCCTCCCATACCCCAAAACATATAGGAACCACAAACCTGAAGAAGTGGATAGAGGGACGCATATGGAAAAAGAAAACCACAGTAAAATCAGATCAAGGAAAATATATGGAAGAGCACTTTTTTGTTTTTTGAATATAAGTGGGAATTATGCAGCCAAAAGAAACTATGGGAACCAAAATCATCAGATATTGTAACTTGTCAAAATTCGAACAGGGAAAAAACAACCACTAATAAACCCCGTATGCAGGAGTCATGCATGATTTAGCAAAAATGTAGACAGTAGATAACTATCTTATTAGAACCAACCTTTTCTTCTGCTGACAGAGCAGATCCACAGAAAACCCATTCTTTCACTCCATTACGTGAGGCTTCCCATACCTTGGGGTGCTTAGAGGTTCTGCATTCACAATGATGAAAATGATACCAGGCCACAAATCGCAAATAGATGCACTGTGTGTAGACCATATGAAAGTGCATCACCTAACTTGCTTTGTTAATTTTGGAAAAGAAAAACAAAGACTAATTAAAAGGAAAACAGAAACATCAACTCCAGTCTCCAGTATAACAGTGTGCATCTGTTACATTCACCAATTCAGTTGAACAACATATCATGCTTGTTTTCGTGTTCCCTCTCTCCAAGACAGCATACTTTCAACAAAGTATTGTGCCAAATATTGGATCATAAATATAGAAGTTGATTTTACAAGAGATGACATAGGAGGGAGGATCTATGCTCAGACAAAAAGCAGAGCCCTGTAGAAAACCTCCACAAAAGAAAGAGAAGGAAAAATGAAAGAGTATTTTACCCTTGCCTAGAATCCCAAGACTCAACCACCAACCTTTTAATGAAGAGCCTTCCCCTTAATTAGTCACCAGAAAAATTGCTTAGAAAAAACAACATATCGATTGGTTAACTGACAATTTTAGCAAGAACTTAGTCATTAAGCCCATTGCATTCAAACAGCATATACTAAACATTTGGAAGTACGAAAGCAGTATGAATTGCTACAGTCGATAATTTTGAATCTTGGACTTCTGAATATAAATAGTAAGGAGGGAAAAATTATACATCATTTCAGTTGGCACAAAATCCTGTTCTTCACTTGCATGCTTCCTGGACTTGGACTTCTCACAGGGAAACTTGACTGAGGAATGATTTGGGCATAACACTAGAAAGTCCTCCTGCAAAGAAAGAACAAAGAAAATCAATAAAGGAATAGTAAGCCTTCCTGACAATGTTCCCAAGTGTATCTTGTAGTCAAACAAGCAAATATAGTTGACTCACAAAGTCCCATCTGCAACCCAAGACTTCCATTGCACAAGGCACGTGATAACTTTTGCGACATGATTTCACAAAGCAACCGAGACCTGCTCCTCTTAGCCCACATTTGCTGCACTTCAGCTTTGCAGCTCTTGCTACTTCTGCCTTCAAATTTTTAACGGTTTCACCAACAAAATAAGCTTGAGGTGTCCTGCAAATTGCAAATAGTATATGGATATATTATTAAATATTGAAGGCCAACCTATCACGAATGCAATAAAGCAAAATGCATTTGCTTTTAAATTTCATCACAATGAACATCAACCCAAATCATTTTACTTATGCCTAGAACAGCCTCATCAGCAGCTTTTAATATTACTATCAACAACAAAAAAATGGAAAGACAAGTGCACCATTCAATGCATATCTGGTGAGCATGTATAACGTTTGAGTTTGTTGCTGCATTTCCAACAACTTCCTTTCCATTGACATAATGCAACATGGGCCCCGTACTCTGCAAACACAAAGTGAGGAAAAAAGTACAATTACCACAGAGACATTCAAGCAGTTTGAAAGAATACTATTACACACAACAAACACACTTGATAGCAATATCTATGGTCGTGAAAGAAATGAAGAGGCCAACACATCCAGAAATGGTACTCACATCCTTGACTCCAGAGGACTGGCAAAATGCACAAATACTTCCACTTGCATCATTTGATGCTGAAATTGTAGGATCCCTTACACCAGACAGTTCTCCGCATTCCAGTTTTGATATTTCCAGACTTCCTGTGTGAACTATATTTGGTTGAGTGCAGCCAGTGTTAGGCACACCCATCCTGGGCAACCCACTGCTATGTTTCCTTTGTCTTTTAACTTCCCTGGCACGATCTACCCCAGCACCAGGTGAGAATCTATCCAATTCTCCTTCTACCTTATTATAGGTGTCCTCAAGTAATCTCTTGGCTGGAATTTTTCCTGTACTCTACAAAAGTAATCAACAATGGTCTTATTCAGCCTATCCATACTTATCTGACACTGTACTTCCAGTTGGAATTTTGTTCAACTGAAGCATAAAGTGGAAACTCTAGAAACCACTATATCCTGTTCTACAAAATGTTTGAAAGCATAAATGTGATGTTCTAGTCATTAATAATAGAGCAAAAGATCCATTCAACCTATACATACTTTAGTTTCACTGGATGAAGGCAATCAATATCAATATACTAACAGTATATGTATAAGGACTCCAACCAAACAGCTAAGCACAAAAATTTCATGACCACTGCACATAGATAACATTCAAATGACAATCTGGAATAAATAGCCTTGATGTGAACAGTGAAGTCAGACTGCATGTTAGAATGAGATGATATGTCAAATGGTAAATGGTACACTAATGCATCTTACATCATTGCTGCTCCCTGGATCATCAGCTATTCCTTTGGTATCAAATGAAGGAGGGCTGACTGGTGATGATTGTAATTCTTGAGTAATACACAATTCCTCCGTAACAAGCTCCTCTTGTTTTGCACCTCTCATCCAAACATTACCCCCACCACGTAAAACCACTCGATCCCCATAGCCCATCTTGAACGCATCTGTCACAAAATTGATTGGCAGTGTAGATTTGTCAAATTTCCCAGTCAACTCGTTTCCTTCTTGAGCAGAATGGTTAAGAGGAGCCCAAACTCGTTTACAAGTAGGTAATAAAATTCGGCACTCCTCATTGCTAGATCCCTCTTGAGGTGTTTCAACTAACTCCTTTATTTTGTTATCATCATCTGTGCTAAGAGAAGAAGGCGATTCCTTAGAAACCCTTTTAGCTCCTGGAACAATTAGAAACCCAAGCAATGCCAGTAAGGGGTAGAATTCTTAAATTCAATAACAGGAAAGTATATTGACCAGGGGAGAAAATCAAGGTTATAAATATTCGTACCAGAAGTAAGAGGCTGGAACAGACTAGCACCAAAACTGGCATCCCAACTTCTATATATGGTTACTAGATTTTCCATATAAGGTGCAGGCCTTACATCTGCAAAACCATTAAGGCGTTTAATTACATGAGTTCATAAATCAATTTTCCACCATGTAAATTGTCCCCAAAACTGTTCTTAGGCTGTATTTGGATAACAGATTGTAGAGGGATTTTCGGCGAGAGGAAATGATGAATGAAAAGGCTATATTTGCTCTTTGGTTTCCCATCAGTTTCCTTTCTCTTTTTAAATCCTTCCACAGGTTCTTGATCCACACTACAGGCATCAATATAAGGAACAATCTTCTCATTTACTTGAAGAATCAATTCCTCTAAATTGTCGGAAAGAAGGAACAACAGTTGGACATGAATCAGCTCAACTTATCAAGACGGTGGACATGAGCCTTTTGCACTACCGTTTGGTTCCAGGATGTAAAATTCCCACCTAATGAAATTTGTTCCCAGATATGCTTCGTATTAAATAGACTGAGCTTGTATTTAGATCAAGGATTTGTAAAAGAATTTACCAAGGAAAAGGAAATTGTAGGTAAACCAAAGAAACAATATCTTCTGATCTTTCCCTTACCGTTTTGTCCCTCTACAAATCCATAAAACAATAATTATTGAAATTGTTGTATGTAGTCTGCTGCCCCTCCCATAAGTGCAAATGTAGGTTTAAAAACAACTGAAACATTATTTTCCCATCAACATAAACAGAAGTAATAAAGACTTCGCGAAAGAGAAAAATACTGATGAAACCAAATCTAAGGGATTCAATAATTATACACAGAAACTTCCCAAAAGGGTACAAAGAGCTATGGCCTCAAGTATTCCACTCTAATAAGAAGAAAACTCACTACCAAAGACCCTAACTACAAATATGCATCCATAAAATGAACTACTACAAGTAAAATAGACAGCATCGATGAGGTAAAATTGTTATTTTGAGAGTCAATGGCTCTTGTTGAATTTCAATTTGGGAGTTTCTCTCCCAGAATCAAATTCTTGATTTTTCTGGTTACAATTTTATGGCATCACGTACCAAGTTCAGCGTACTGTTGTTTGCAGACGGGGCACTCTGATCCAAACTGGGTAGATCTCGGTACGCAGAAACTGAAATAGGGTTTCAAAAATTTTGAAGTCAGATCGCAGAATATATCACAATCAAAACCAAACAATAGAAAATCAGAGAGAGAGAGTAGTATAGCAAGAAGAACATTTGAGGAGTGAGAAGAAGAAACGAACTCGCAAAAGATGTGATTGCAGGGGAGCAGCTGTGGCCGGTTGAGCAGATTTAGGCTGACAGAATCACAAAATCAACGGTCCAACCTTATTAGTCATTACCCAGATGCAGTAAATCGAGAGAGAGAGAGAGAGAGAGAGAGAGTATACCAGAGAGGGCACTTGAGCTCGAGACCCAGTTTCTGGTGATGGAGAAGCCATGGATTGAGAAAGCTGGAGTTGTTGGAAGCGTCCGCCATTGTTGTCTCTGAGCTCTGACTGTTACTGTAATTGCAGATGAAACGAGAAAAATGCTCAACAATTGAACGGACTTAATATACTTATAGTAGTGCTTAATTTTTTGGAAAAAAAGGCGCTGATTTTTGAACTTGGCGCGCTTTGTCTGAAATGTTAAACTCCCGCCACCGTTGTTTTATTTCCGTATAAAATTCCCAAACTATCCCCTTCTTCTGCGTTCCAAACCCTATACCAGGGCTAGGGCTAGGGCTCCAAACGAATCAGTAGAGTCTTGAAGCGTTCGAGCTCGGCTCGTTCAAAACTAGTCTCCAGCGAGTAGAACCCAAAAATTAAATCGTATCTTAGCTCGTCTAGTATTGAGGTGTTCGAGCTAATTTTATAGAAAGAGCCGAGCCTGTTCAAATGAAAAGAGCTTTTATAAATAAGTCAAATGAACAAAGCTTTTATAAATGAGTCAAGCTTTTATGAAGCCCTGCCCTAGCCCCACACCGCCTCCTCCCAACCAGGGACGGAGGGAAAGAGGGGCACGTGCCCCTGCTAGAAACTAAAATAATTTTGTTATATTTTCATATATTTTGCATAATTATGAAATTAAGTGTGCTATTACACATAAACATGTGCATATATCTTGAAAATATACATATAAAACTAATTTAATATTTCAATTTTGTCATATGGTGCATTTATACTTGTTGATTTTCAAATTATTTGTCTATTTGGATCAATTCTTTCTTAATTGTACTTATTTGTCTATTGTGGTTAACTAGAAAAATAAATTTTTGCCATTATGATTAACAAGCAGGAAGTCTACTCGTACAGAAAATCTGTACCGATTTTCTGTACAGATTTGTTGTGGGGCCCACTACAGATCCCACACAAATGATCCGAGCCGTTAATTAAATGTAAAACAATTTTTCAAGGGCCCCCGCGAAAAATTAATTCAATCCGATACTTATAGAAGCTCGATCCAATCATCTAACTTTTGATTTAGATTCCCGGATAACAAAACATTATATGATTGGATCGAGTATCTATAAGTATCAGATTGAACTGATTTTTCGCAGGGGCCTTTGAAAAACTGTTTTACATTTAATGAACGGCTCGGATCATTTGTGTGGGACCCGTTGTGGGCCCCACAACAAATCTGTATAGAAAATCTGTACCGATTTTCTGTGCCAGTAGACTTACTGATTAACAAGGTGCCCCCACTAAACGACATTTCTGAATCCGTCACTACTCCCAACCCCAGATCTCGGCCACATAGCACCTTGCCCACAGCCTATGCTCCCATTTTTTAGGATCATGATCCATATTCTCTGTATAGCATCTCTAACTCATATCTTTTTTTTTACTCAAACTCAAAATTTTAGGAAAATTTCCTACTGTCCACCCTACTTTTTTACTCAAACCTATACCAAATTGAACTTTACTCAGATTATGGAAGACTCAATTTTTTTTGCACGGCTATTCCTCCCCTTCCAAATCTACAACAATGCCAACCGTGCCGTCACAGTGTTTCATACCAATCTGAACTTTTGCAAATTACTTTTAACAAAATTTGAGTAATTGTTGGAGATGCTAATTACCCTTCAACAAGTTACAAGGAGGATCGCCTGGATTTGCTAACTACTGCACGAGATGCTGTTATAGTGACCCCCCATGCTAGGGTGCAAATTGGAAAGAGAAATGTTCACTTTTGCTTCAACAGGTAGAAGCAGCATAAAATTTGGCTGGTGAAATAGGGTCTCAGCTCATTCCCATCACATGGCTGTTGGGATCATTGCCGCATGTAAGTTGCAGCCTTTTGGTTGCTAATAATTGATTCTTCTCTTTTGAAAATTGTTGTCACACTGAAGAGAGGAGGGGTGGGGGAAGACTAATGTTACTAACTTGTTCAGCCTAGTTTTGCTTAAGAATGGAATGGTTCAGTCAAAACTATATATTGTTTATCTCATACTTTGGTTTCATGCAAGGTGATGCTAATACTATAATCTGATCCACATTCTTTTGTTACTTTTAGGGGATCACATGTTTGCTTTTGCAGTTCCATCGCGTCTTGGATCCAAGTTGTTATGGTATCAGAGCCATAGCTAGAAGGCCTTTCCGATGAACCTTTTAGTCGAGTGTGTTGTACAGTGTTGGAATCCACCTCAAAGCATTCCTTTCTTGTTTGCTCTTTCACATCAAGGTGAACAAGAATTATTCCAATCGACACAGAAGCTGTTACATTACATTTTTTTTTTTTTGCTCGGCACTGTTACATTACATATTACACCATGACATTAAGCAAGAGCTGAAGGTGTAAGCAACTTATTGTTCTTAAATTGAGGGGGTGTTATACAAAACGGTTGGTAATGCAGCGTATTTCCTACATCACGTCCAAAAATGAGGTTGATGGGACATTGGTTGATATAATTTTGGAATGCATTTGTCTTGAGACAAACGGTTTAAATGGTTCCGTTTTGAATGCAGTTGATAAACGAATTTTAAAGCAAAACACTGCTCGGCGATCGGACCAACACTTGCTAGGAGATACAAGGGTACGACTCTTAGATTTAGCTGTTAATACCAATGTTCAAGCAGTGTTTTTAGACACGGGCATGCGCTAAGTACGTATTTTTTGAATTAAAGATGATGTATTGTGAGAGAATGACTTGTCTCCGAAAGCAGAAAATAAGTACTTAAAAAATAAGAACCTTAGCAGAATGGAACTTAGGAAAGAATAGTTTTTGATAATTTTCCCTCCAAAGAAAGAAGTGTACATGCTTGAAAGGTGAAGAAAAACTTATGCTGTGAGCCCAGTACATTTATTCATATTGTGTTGGTTTAACTGACTACTATCCTTTCCCTGTTTTCTCTGCTCAATGAGGATTAATAGTTGGGAACATTCCATTTTCTGCAAATCATTATCCAGAGTGAAATTTGACTGGAAAAAAAAGCATCGCAGATTCCTAATAATACTTCAACCTCTTTGCTAACACAATCGAACGCGTCTGTTATACATAAAACATCGAAGGCAACGTTAATCACTCACAAATCTATTTTTCTCACACCTTGAAACAATGAAACCACTGGTTTAATTACTTGACAACTAGAAAAATAAGGTAACCCAAAAAAAGAAAAAGGAAAAAAACTTGCTACAGAAGACAGAGAAAACGTTCTTCCCGAAGAAATCTCAGCTGCTCTTTTGGATTTCAAAGGAATATTTGAGCTCCATATGGCATCTTTGGTCATCATCTTCAAACTGTATAAACAGTCAACGAATAAGAGGAATTACGAAATCGTAAACCTATTTGTTAGACAGAAAAGAGAGGAAAAAATGGTAACAAAAGAAACTTCATCTATTCGATCACATTACAGGTATAGCACAGACTTCCATTAGAATCAACTGCAATGTAACTAACTGTATGTTACAGGCAGAACAGCGTTACATGGGCTCTTCAAAATAAAACAAGTACTTGTATCGACAATTGACGCCTGGACAAGTACTTAAGGTTCTGTTTTTTCATACTCTTCGATTAGAGGTTTGTCAGGTCCAACCCCTAGACGGTTAGACCTGCACCTGAATTTATCATGTACCGTAGAGCAAAACCAGCTTGGATTTGATGTACTTGTGCGCTACAAACGGAACCAACTTGGTAAACTTTTCAGCAGTCCGGGCCGTGTTAGTCCAAGCGTGGCGGATCATTCACAACGACCAGCTAAGCATCATCAGCGTACTTATGCTAGGGTAAAATGGATTTCAGGTTCCAGTTAATGTGCAAGTCTAAATATGCTACAGCCTGCGGGTAGTTTACACATCTCTAGGTAATTCAACCGCTTGTTCTCCAATAAAAGTGAAAATTATAAAACAGGTTTTCTTTTTAGCAGTCATTCATTCAAGAAGGAGAATGCTCCTCCAACCTTAAGAGAACGAAGGTATGCATAGTCTTTAAGGTGTAAAAATGAGGGCTAAGAAGAAAACATGACCTTCGGATTTTACCAGTTTAGATCACAGATTTTTGGTTACATATGCTTGCACATGATTGAGTGCATAGGTGCACATGCGTGTTGTTGCAAGGAGAGGAAGGAGGAAGAGGCGCAATTGGACACACCTTAAGCTTAGCAGAGTACATTCCCCTTGCAAGCACGCCAGATGGAGCGGTCTCTTCATCTAAGGTATGCACGTATGGTTCCCGTCGAGGAGCAAATGCACCCAGCATTCCTTTGCTTCGATCAACTGCAAACCCAAATGGCAAATAAACAGCCAAAATAAGCAAAATACAACTTTATGTTAGTTGAAATAAACACTGTCAAAGATTAAGAAACCAAGTGTTCTGTGTTTTCTTTCCTAAGCACAGTTGAATGACTCGAACCTTTGAAATACCACTGCCGTAAAGATGAAAACCAACAAAAGCCCAAAATTACAGCGGTTCCAAAGAATCATAGCTCCTGTTAAAGCGGTTTTGCGGAGGAATCCCTACATTATTGCTGTGATAACAATACTGCTAACTGTCTTTAATTTAACAGCAATTGCGGAACTTAAGACTAACTGAAATCATGTTGCCCAGAACTCTTGATTTGTAAACCTCAGATAAAACTTTTATCTGTCTTATTTGTGTGCAAAAGGAACAACGAAAAAAAGTATAGACCATAAAACACACCCATATGTCATTGTGTTTAGTGAATAAGTATATACCATTGTGCATTCTATAGAATTTCAATGGCGCATACGTAACAGTGTTGGTGTCCTCCAAGTGTTTCCCAACCACTTTTACGGTGGAATGAAACTGCTTTCATTAGTAAGTATTTACCCATTTTTTGATTAGTCGAACACTCAGTTAAAAATTGCTTTTTTGATAAGTCAAGGTTTGAATTAAGGTGCAATAAGTTTATCAAAATCTTACCAATGATTCTGCTCATACAAAATTTAACTCATCATTTGTGAGAGAAAAAATAGAGAAAGGTCTCAATCACCTTGGAGTCCTCCCTTCCACACTGTGTTTGTGTAGGTCAAGCCAGAGACAATGTTGTGCAAGACAGTGAATGCCAGTTTAAGTCGATACTCGGAACCCTCCTTTAGGGTAAAGAGGGCACAGCTGCTTTTACTCTCATCAACAGGTATAGGAGTACTAATTTCCCCAATATCATCAGATATGATTCCTATGGAATGGAATATAACTTCAGGTTCCGTTTTTCCTAACAAAACAAAGAAAAAAAGTTCACGAAACAAAACACATTGAAGCCCTTGAACATTTTTATTAGGCATCATAGAACCTAAGACAACCATCTAAATCGCTTTCCACACAACCGAGCAGCTGCTCTTTCCACCGCCTTAAGCTCTCATCCTCCTGAAAAAGCAAAGTTAAATATTAGCACTGATCTCTGGCCATATCAAAGGATACACTAATGAGGATCGATTGATGAACCTAGCAATCATCTGTTGGAGAACTTCTATGCCCAACAGAAATGCAATTATTTTTTGTTTCAGGTACCACAGCATGTGAATAATCTTCTTCAGCAATGGAAACAGTGGAGGTATAAGCCTTAAGAAGTTCCACAAATGACGTGAAAGGAAATGTTTAAAGCTGAGTGGAAAACGCAATCTGTTACGTTCGTTTCCATGGAGAATGATCCGAAGAAGCCAATAGGTGGCTCGTGGGATTCAAACGGGAGCGAGGGGGCGTTAGCACGCCTCGAACCCGTGACCACATGAGAACCAAACCCAATGGGAGTAACCCATTGCCATCTTGGCTACCAACCCGGGTGGTGGTTATAAGGTGACGTGTAAAACTAGAATGTATTCATATTATTGTTAAACTAATCCTCAGGATGAAATTATCCTTACATGGTCATTTCAAGGTTTTCTTACATATTCATTTCAACTCCATCGTGATAAAGCTCCCACAGCCAATGTCCAAATTCATATGCAATTATTAAATCTGAGATTGGACTATTCTCATCGAACAACGAGTGCCAAATTCTTTATTTCAATCCACATGTGTCCACACAGGGGCCGACACAAGGGGTGCCGGGGTGATCGGCCCCTGCACAACTCCAAATATTCATATTTATTATACTGTTTTTTTAGGTTAATTCGAAAAGTTTTGTGAGATTGGTGCCTACAAGTCCCTTGAGTGAAAGAAGTAATTAAAATTAATTCTAAGTTACCAATTATGTTTCGATCTCGTATAAAATTAAGCAATGATTACGTGTATACACACAATATCGTCTCTTCCTCGACCTAGCAGGTTGCAAACGCAGTATACACTTATGGAATACAAACAATTAAAGATTTGGCATTGGTAAAATTCAACAACGAAAATGATACTGATGAGTGAGTAAACAAACCTTGTCTTTCTCAATCTGGTCTCTGAGAGGCACCAGAGGGCTGGGTACAAATTTCCCAATAGCCTCACCATCTTGTAGAGTACCAGTATCATTTTCTTCATCAACAGAAGGATCATCATCCACATTACAGATCTCCACTGGTTTCTTGGTCACTTGTTGATTTTCATCACCACCGACATAACTAGCTGAAGCACACCCACAAGTCTGTCCTGCCCCTGCTCTCTCTCTACCCTCCATCTCTCTCTCTCTCTCTCTAGACACCACAAATTCTGTTGTCGAAAACCCTCCCAACAGATTTGGAAGGGAGACAAAGATCACAAATTAAGGAAAAGTTCTCTCTCTTCTCTCTCTCTCTGATTTGGTAGTTGGATACTCCGTATTTGTTTGTTGGATTGTCTTCTGTTTGCACATTCTTGGCAGTGTCGGATTTGTCGGCGTGTGGATAAATACTGTGGATCAGTCACCCGTTATTTTGCAAGTTTGAATTTAAACGTTAGTATTTCCGGACGGGGGGCTCTGCTGTGCCTCCTGCCAGAGCACCCCCACCCACACCAAAAGGACCCGGGGGGGCTGCTCTCCCCCTTGGGGAGAGCAGCGTGCTACTGCGCCCTTTTTGGGGCCCATCCCGGTCTCACTCCGATGATTCGAATCGTTCACTTTTTAGAGCTCGTCGAGTAGAACAACTATGAAAAAAAAATCAGCTTAATTGGATATCATTAAGTACCTGATCGGAGCCTATATAACTCTTGGTCCATTGGGAATAATGGATTTGATCCAGTGTTTCGGATCCATTCTTTTCAAAGTAAAAAGGCTCCGATCAAGTACTTAATGATATCCAATTAAGCTGATTTTTTGCATAGTTGTTCTACTCGACGAGCTCTACAAAGTGAACGATTCGGATCATCGGAGCGAGACCGGGATGGGCCCCAAAAAGGGGACAGCAGCACGCTACTCTCCCCAAGGGGGAGAGCAGCCCCCCCCCCCCCCCCCCCCCCCCAAAATACGGCACAGTTTGCAAAGAAGAAAAAATTAGCGTACCTATTTGCAATCCAATAGAGCAGAAACGTGATTATAAAGAGTCTTAGATATAAAATTTAATTATGTCTCTTTTGAATAATTGATCAGAATAATAAGATCTTCACATTGGTTCAAACGGATTGAAAATTGGAGCAGATAATTTTTTAACTGTATTTTTAATATATAAACAGTCTACAGTGCTCCAATTTTTAATCCGTTTAAACAAGTGCGGATATCTTATTATTCTAAACATATTATTTTAAAGGATCATAATTAACTTTTGTCTCTTGAACTCTCATAATTAAGTATCTGCTCTTTATTTAGGATCCAGTGGAGCAGAAACATGATTATTGGAGCCTTAAAGACAAAATTTAATTATGTCTTTTTAGAATAATATGTTTAGAATAATAAGATCTTCGCACATATTCAAACGGATTAACAATTGGAGAACTTAATCTTTTTAGATTATTTATATATTAAAAATACATTTAAAAAATTATCTGCTCCAATTTTCAATCCGCTTAAATCAGTGTGAAGATCTTATTATTCTGATCACATTATTCTAAAGAGACATAATTAAATTTTATCTCCAAGACTCTTATAATCACGTTTCTGCTCTATAAGATTGCAAATAGATAAGCTAAAATTTTTTTCCCCCTCCAAACGGTGCCGTTTTTAGTGTGGGTAGGGGGTACGTTGCCAAGAGGCACAGCAGAGCCCCTGCGTTCTAGTATTTCCATGTCAAAAAAATTTAAACGTTATTTTGCCCTTGAATTTAAAGTCTATTCGTTGTTTATTGGCATTTTCCCTTTTTTTTGGGCAAGTGATTGTGTGCGTGTAGAGTACCTTAGGCCTCATTTTCCACTAATAACTAAAATAAGTACTCTTATTTGAAAATAATTAAAAATGATGTATTGTGAGATAAATGATTTGTCTCGTAAAATGAAAAATATGTACTTAAAAATTAAGAATTCTTAGCGGAACGAGGCCTCACACAATTATTTAGGTTTCAACTCTTGCGACCGGGCCATGAAAATGATTTTAGTAAATTTTCTAGTCTTGAAATAGATAAGCCTTTGACCAGGCTGAGAAAGAGAAAAGTTGGGATGAGTGTAAAATGGTCTAGAAAATCCAGATTGGCATTCCTCAAAAAAAAAAAAAAAAATTGAACACCATGGCCCAATAATTTGATGAGAATCGTTTATTTTTTATTTAAAATTGCTCAGTTTTTTTTCTAAACGGCATTAAAAATTGTTGCTTTAATCGTTCGTAAAAGGAATGACTATTACTATTTCCGTCTTACAGATAATTCTTATTTATTTTAAACATTTAATAAACTTCAAGTCCACATCAAAATGTAGTACTTTATTTTCAAAATTGACCCTATTGATCTTAACTTTTTAAAGTGTGTTCGTCCTCTCTGTAAAGAGAATACTGTAAATAGGAAAATTAAAAAGGTGTTTTTCTTGACTTTTTAAAGTGAACATGCATTTGTCTTCTAACAGAAGGATGGCTAAAAAATGGAGTAGTTTTTCAGTGCCGAGCGGGTATTGCCGACATGGCACCTGCTCGGTACATCTGAGCCGTCCGATTTACTTTTGAACGGTTGAAACCATCTTTCTTCTCTCATCCAACACTTTCTCTCTCATTTTTCTCTCTCTAACTTTGATCAATTCAAATACGCAATGAACGGCTCGGATGCGCGAGCTGACACTACTGGTTTCCGCTCGGCATTGGAAAATTTCCTAAAAAATGAGACAGATTGGAATCCAAACATAAGAAAAAAAAAATTCTAAGATGAATATGCTCGCTACCGATTTCAATTAACATCACTTTTTTTTACGTATATTACTGGGCAAGCCCAACAACGACTCGCTTTTTGCATGTTTTCTCGGCCACTTCAAAATGTATAGACTAACGTACTTGCATCTTGACTCATCGTTGAATAACCAATCCTAGAGTCGAAAATCAAAATGTAAAGGGCAAAATACGGATTACCTCTCTTGGACGTTTGCCAGATAATCCTCATGACATTAACTAATGAGCACATCACCTCTCTATGGTTTTAGAGTAAATTAATAGAAACTCCTAACTCTGTTAACGGCAAAAGTAAAAAGACCACGCTACCCTTTCCCAAACTCTGTTAAAAAAACAAAAACAAAACCCATTTTTTCTCTGAAATCCGAAACACCCATCTCCAGAAACCCCCCCTCTTGCACTATCACTGGAGAGAAAACCCACCAAGTCTGACTATGGCCGGAGGCCGGAAACAGAAGCACGATGTACAACATCGACATTAACATGTTACTCCTTGCCACCAAATCAGTGACGGAGAAATCAAATGGACGAATCCCCCTTGCTAACAAAGGATTTAGAAAGATAATGAAAACAAAAGTCAAAGTGATGGGGAAATTATAGTTTGCCCCCTTTAACTATAACCCGGCCACACTTTGCCCCCTCCAACTACTCAATCCAACACTTAACCCCCTTTAACTATTATTTGCCTGCCACCCCTTTAACTCTGTTAACGTTTTGAGTGAAGTTACGTAAATACCCTTACACAATACAGGTAGGTTGTACATGATACTCCTATACGATTTCCCCAACCATAACACTAATACGTTTTCCCTGGCTTTGGGAGCAGATTTTCCGGGCTGTTTCAAAGCCGATCCGAGGTGGGTACGGGGTTGCTTCGGAGCTGATTTCTGGACTGAAATGGGGCTGGTTTGGTGGTGGTTAATGGGTGTTTGAAAGGTGGGATGATGGATGAAGATGGTGGCCGGCGGTGGTGACCAGAGAAGTGGCCGGCAACCTCCTCTCTCTCTCTCGATCAAAGTGTGTGTGTGTGTTCAAGAAGAAATAAGAATGAAGTTTTACCTGGAGGAGAATTGAAGAAGTTGAGAATTGAAGAGTGGGTTAGAGTTATAGGGTGAGTTGTCGAGAATTGAGAGGAGGATGAGTAATTAGTTGTCTTCTTCATTTTTTTTATTTTTTATTTTCAGCCGAGAGCATGAAATGGAAAAAAAAGAGAGAAGAATGGGTTTGGGTTGGAAAAATGATCCGGTGTAACACATGCACACACTAGGAATATTACTCGCCGGATACACACGCACACAATTGATTATGGAAATAAAATTGGTGTGACGATATAAATGATTTTGCGCATTCAATAAACTAATGAGAAAAATAATATTCTTGTTTTGATAATAATTATTATTTATTAAAAATTCCGGATCTTTATAGAAGTTGATCATCATTTACGGTGGTCAAAGGCATCTGATCTTGGAGGTAAGATTCGTTTGAACTAATTTTTTTTCCTCGGCAATTCGTTTGAACTATTGAACGTTGTAAAGTGAGTTATTAGTATTGTTTGACTGTAGTAGGAGTATTTATTGGGTTTTTTCTCATAAAAATAGGTCTAATTTTTTTTGGCCCAAAAGACTAGTGCTTGTGTGTGAGTGCTGCGAAACGGAGAAGAGGTGGTGCGTTGTGGGTTGGTGCTCTCAATAGAGAAGAGGAAACCGTGTGTGCAGTGTGTTCTCAGTGAAAAGGGAAAGCTTTAAGTGCAGTCTTTGGTCCTAATTTGCAGCAGTTTATTCACAACATTTGGGATTGTTTTGATCTCCCGTGGATGTTCCTTGGTTTTCTTAATGTCTTGTTTTTTGTGTGTTTAATTTTTTCGATTACGCTTCCGTTTGCGAGTGGGATTAAATGATTTAAAAAAAAATTCCCAACAGTGTTATCTTTGGTTTATGCTTTTTTTTAAAAATTAAAATCTTACGAATTATGAGACTTAATTTTACGCATGTTTGGATTTCTTTGTACGTAGTTTTCATTTTCTTTGTAGTTTTCTTTAGTTGATATTGAGAATTATGTGGGTTTGCTATTCTGATTAGATTCCTGGACAATCAAGGGAGAGAGAGAGAGAGAGAGACAATCAAAAAAGTCTGGAAATTTCAATGTGTATGCTTGAAAAGGAAGAAGAGGGTAATTTGGTCTTTGGGTTTAATAAATAGTGGCCTGGAAATTTTTTCCATCCTGAACCCTAACAGACAGATAACGGAATGGCATGGATGGCAACGAAATAATAGTTGAAGGGGGTTAAGTGTTGGATTGAGTAGTTGGAGGGGGCAAAGTGTGGCGGGGTGATAGTTAAAGGGGGCAAACTATAATTTCCCCATTTGATTCTGATAGATATTGACGGCCATGGAAAGTCTGGGTTTAGGGAGAAAGAAACTGGTGTGAACCTTCAAGTGCTTTTCAAATGTTCGATTGGTTTTGTTTTATCCCAAACCAAACCTAGATATGTTTCAATTTTTTTCCCAGCCAAACCCAAATCAAAAATTACAAAGCTATCAAAAATAAATGAATACCACTCAACTGAAACTAAAGTCAAATTGGTTTCGTTTTCTCTCAAACCAAATCCGAATTTGTTTCGATCGACCCCAAGCTAAACCCAAAGCAAATAGGGCGGATTCCAAAAATTGGACACCCAGTCCAACAAAGAAAAGGAGAGAGAGAGAGAGAGAGCGAGCAAATGTTCTTATCTTTGCCGGAACCGCCGCCGGCGAAGTTGGGTTTCTTCAGGAGTCCGGGAGTTGGAGCTGGTGCGTGGAAGAGAGAGAGAGAGAAGCTATGTTACGTGGAGTGGTGGTATGAAGAAGATGGACGAGAGCAGTGGGATTGGGTAGGGTTAAGTTTTAGCATTGTTTTGGAGAAGAAGGGTAATGTGGTCTTTTTACATAGAAAGTCAGCTTTATTTAATTTTTTTGTTCATGACAAGTTTCGTAACAAGCGCGTGTCTTACGCTTTCCGTTACTTTGGATGGAAAACCTAACAGTTGCAGTTTACTCCAAAACTATAGGGGGGCGATGTGCTCATTAGTTAACATCAGGGAGGTTATTTGCCAAACGTCCAAACCTCAGGGAGGTATTCCGTACTTTGCGCAAATGTAAATATCCCAACTTAAATTGAGGCAAAACCGCGTATAAAACGGGGGCGGCTATTCGCAGCCTCGTATTTTCTCTCTTACCCTGTTAAAAATTTTCAATTATACTCGACAGGTTGTTACCAAAATTGAAATACATTTTCAACAGCTATTTACCGAAAATATATGTTCAGCAGTTGTTTACTGAAGATTAAATATATTTTCGACATGTAGTTACTGAAATATAATCTTGTTTTCAACAGTTATTTATCGAAATGTTATGTATAATTTTCAATAACTATTTATCAAAATGTAGTAGGCTAAGGGAGAAAATACGGGGTTACGAATAGTCGCTCCTTGAACTAATGGTTAGGCCTTGAATGGATTAATAGTTAGGCTAGACCTAGGTAACAAGTCGTGTTCATGTCGGTCGGGTTCGTGTTACAAACCATCCAATCCGAACCCGACCCGTTTAGAATTTGTGTTTCTCGAATCGTGTCATTTTCGTGTTTCGTATCACAAATGCTCAACCCTAACCCGTTAACTTCGTGTCCTGTTCGTGTTGTGTTATCGTGTCGGTTACCCAACTCTATATAGAATTACAGATATACTGATATACCATATATATTATATAATATATGTTCGGTTAATGGGTGACACAAATTAGTAATCGTGTTGATCGTGTCAATTTCGTGTTTTGCGTGTTCAACCCAAACCCGACATATTTAGAATTTGTGTTTTCGAGTCGTGTCATTTTCGTGTTTCGTGTCAAAAATGTTCAACCTTAACTCGCTAACTTTGTATCTGATTCATATTGTGTTATCGTGTTTCGTGTCCGTTGCCTAAGCGGGGTAGTCCAGTCTTCAACCCAGCAATGGGCATCAACTAGCTAGATGTCATGTATGTCTTGTGAAACAGATCCACAAAGTAAGAAAATTTATCCGAGTTCAAATTAATTTTAATTTCACTAAATTTTTTTAATAATCAGATGTGAGGACCAGTTTGCTCACACCTCCATTAATTTTAAAATTAACGACATGACACAAACCCTTCAGTGATTCAAAGGTTTGGAATATTAGCCTCCAAAGAATTCGAACGTGCGACCTCACAAGGACAGTCGTTTATTTGCTTTCTTGCACATTATTTTCGCTAGATGCATTTAGTCAAATACCTTCTTTGGAAACTTACCTTTCATCATGCATCATAAACCAACCAGATACTATTAACGAATTATTGTTCTCGCAATTTTTTTTAACCAAATAAGTGTTGTCTGATTAAATACTTACCTATACAAGATTAAATTATATGGTTTTTTTTCTCTCAGAATTGCCCAAAAAAAAAAAAAAAGTTTCGCTAATGAAATCAGAATGAAACACAATGTGAGGCGGTGTTTCCATTGACAAAAAATACGAAAAACTTAATGCATTTACCATCTCTTTCTACTAACAAAAAAGTTTCAATATTTTACTATTTTGGTTCCACTAACAAAAGTTAACAAATTTTTTTTTTTGCTATAGTAACTCTATTTATAAACTCATCAATAACTTATTTACCATTGGAAACAACTTAATATTTCTCAATAACTTGTTCTCTACCGAAAACATCTAACAATTTCTTAACTACAAATAAAAATTTACAAAATTTTCACAGCAGGAAACACCTCCTAAAATCACATCTAATATTGTACCAAAGCTCTGATCTCCCTAACGGCGCACTTGTGCTGTCCTCGACAGGACCTGAGTTCGAGCCACGGTACCCCTTCGCTCTCTCTCTCTCTCCACATCTAACATTGTAATCTTCGCCCACTTCTTGTAAGACTAGGGTCCGGTCTAGTCCCCTAATGTCTCGTCCCATCCAGTTTGGTCTCTTGTGTGCCCGAGACGAGTTCACAACAATGATCGAAAGTGCTCATTTAATGGAGCTCATTGGGTACTATAATCATGAGAAAAATGATGTATTGATGTTCATTAGATACCTATCAATGCCTCATCGAAACACATTTAGTTTGAAATAAATGGGTTTGATGCAGTGTTAGTGCATTTTTTTGAGAATAAATGTGGATAAGGAAATGATTGGTGTCCAATACACATAATTTTTTACATAATTAAAGCACTCAGCAAGCTCTATAAAATAAATGTTTCTGATTATTGTTATGGGATCGAGATGGACCAACCAAAGGCCGAACTGAACGGGACCAGACGTATGTGGACTAGACCTTATCCCAATGGGTGAGCAAAATTGCGCCTGGGCTTAGGTCGAAGTCTCAAAATAATTAAAGGCCCGCAATTTAGGAGGAGTTGGGTTTTTTGGTCTTTTCATAATCTTCGAGCTTCTTCCCCCGTAATTAAACCGAAATGCAGGGGCAATCAACTACTGCCTCCCTATAAATATGCCCCCTGGTCCCTACCGTTTCCCTCTCCCTAATCCTTTCTCTCTCCCCTCTCTCTTCTCTCTCTCTCTCTCTCTCTCTCTCTCTCTCTCCAAGTGGGCGACCACCGGCGGCACCGCCTTGTCAACCTCCGGTAAGGTCCAGATTCCGGCCACAGCCTTTCCGATCTAATTTTATTTCGCAATATTGATCCTTCTTTTGGTGCCCATATACCCTTTGATTATTTACTCCCTTATTTTCCAATTTTCTTCGCCTTTCCCGATTTTAACCGCTTCTTACTCTTAAAACATTTTCACTTTTCACCATTTTACCGTATAACCCCCAACCTTTTCTTCTTTAATTCAAGAGAGAGAGAGAGAGAGAGAAATAAGGTGAGGAGAGAGAGTACGTCTGAGTGGTCCGGACTCCGGAGGAATATTAAAAAAAAAGAAGGTTGATTTCTGTGAGCTGACGTGGCATGCATCGAGCGAGGCATGAGTACGACAGCGACGATGAGCAATCAGGACCGTCGATTTTTGAATCATGCGCTCGTGGGCCCCTCAGTTAAGCGCAAGGAGAGAGACGGTTTCGACGATCCGAAACCGAAGCTAGCGCGGCTTGGTATTCCCAGACCCGGCTCGCCGACGCCGGCTCCCGAACCGGCTTCGAGGAATCAGCTCCTGGCGGGGTATCTAGCTCACGAGTTCCTCACGAAGGGCACTCTGTTCGGCCAGCCATGGGACCCGGCTCGAGCCGAGGCTGTGCCCGTGTCAGCCGATTCGAGGAGGCTGAAGCCGTCAAGGCAGAAATTGAAAGCCGAGATGAGTTCGAGAGCCGAGCCGCAGGTGGAGAGGAATCAAAGGTACGTCGAAGTAGCGGATCTACTCAAGAATGACGGGGCCCACTTTCCAGGTATCGTCAACCCTACCCAACTCGCGCGTTCCCTGCAACTGTGACGCGGGCTTCGCCGGTACGCTCGCACACGTGGAAGATCTTCATTCGTCCGTTCTTCCTCCACTAAACGAAACCAGTTATCCATTTCTTCTCCTCTCTCTCTCTCTCTCTCTAAATTCAGGGTCTTTTGTAGTTTTGTTATGTATATGTGATGTAATTGCATGTAGCTAGCATGCGAGTATGTGAAAAACATGATACGAATTCCAGGTGAAGTAGAATTAGGAAGAATGGATGGTCAATGCTGTGTTCTTTTTACAACTCTCCTAAATTCTTAATACTTCTAACATTTCTCTCTCTATCTCTCTTCACTTATTATTCCTATTATTTTTCAAATTTTTTTTCAAAACTCAATCCAAACATAGCATAAATTTCTTGATTTGTGAATTTGATAGATCAAAGAGTGCACTATAGGATCCCCGCGTCTGCTTACGTCCTGTTTCACTAAGAAAAATAAGTATGCACAGTGTTGTTTTTGTTGTTGTTACTAAATTTTCTCTAATTAAGCATAATTGAACTTGATCCCTTGGGATCTGTTTGATCAACGAAAAAAATATAGTGGAAAGTGAAAATGATAGAAAGTGAAGTAAAAGAAAATAAGTTTTTTTTTCCCTCACATCCGTTTGATTATGATGAAGTTTTGCAAGAAAATAATCGAGAAAATAAAATATCATTGTTTGAAAATGAAGAAAATTATCCAAAATTAGAAGAGAAAAGGTGGAGGAAAGTTAGAGTAATTATTGTTGATTTTTTTAAAAATAAAATTTCTCAGTATATTTTGTGAGAAAAAGTGAGACAAACTTTTAAGTTTTAGAGGGTTGTACAGGAAAATTCACCTTCTATTACTTTATAGGATATTCTTAATAAGTGAACACAAAAAATATATATATATATTTTTTCTCTTTCTTGAATTTTCTACTATTATCTCATCCATCAAACGGATCATTGGTTAACCATCAAGGATGGAGACATAGAGTCATGGAGCAGGCCCAAGATTTCTTATTTATTTCATTGATTTATTTGCTTTCAGTTTTGACATTAACCGGTTTCAACCGCTGTAGAGGGCGTTTTCATTTATGAATTATAGGAAGAATTAGCACAATCGAATGGGCGATCAATGGATGAGTGATAACATGATTCTATATATTTAGAGAGATACATTTAAATGTATTGACAAAAAAAACTATTATAATGGAAAGTTTTCGGTTTCACAATATGAAAACTAGTCGTGGTATTTTTAACTTACGTAACTTTTATTTCATAAGTAGTTTTGTTACTTATGTAACTTTTGTTCATGACTATCTGTTTTGTTGGTATTTTTAATGAAAAGGTCATTAATTCTATTATTGGTAGATGAATATGTTAATACTTTTTTACTAGTATTTTCAATGAATAAAGTTCTTATATATGGTTGAATCATTTGTTACGATTTTTTCTTTCTTGAATTTGTGCTTTCATTGTGCTCCACTACTCGTAATTTTTGGCTATGCCCCCGTACTTTGGTTTCAAGAATTCCAAAATGTTTTTCATTTTTTGTGTGCTATTTTCTTCAACTGACTATCGTTGTGGCATTAATTTTGAAGGAAAAAAAAGGATATTGAGGAGTTTTTTTTTTTTTTTTGTTGAGAGCGATAGGCTTCAAACCCAGCCACATCATTCCTTATTAGCTTAGCTTCTACACATAATCTTCTATCAGAATGATGAGGTGGTGGGAATTTATTTGAAATCGAAATAATCATGATGTGTGTTTTCTTTTCGAAAATGATAGGCTGCAAACTCAGCTCCGCCAGATCGTTGATCCCTATGTTATATGCATTTTTTTTTTTGGTAACGCAGACTGTCTTCGGGTTAGCTTGCGCGCATCACTGGACTAAATCTCTACGGCCCTCGCTAGCATTTGCTAACCCAAAGATTTTTACGCATGGATAGCTCCAAGAGTTTTTTTTGC
The DNA here is from genome assembly GCA_019656295.1 of Rhododendron mucronatum var. ripense. Lineage (NCBI taxonomy): Eukaryota > Viridiplantae > Streptophyta > Magnoliopsida > Ericales > Ericaceae > Rhododendron > Rhododendron mucronatum. Next base: position 1,407,440 of record BPLT01000015.1, read on the forward strand.
AGTGCAGAATAGTTGAACCTGAAATCTAAGGGTGCTAAGCCTCTTTGTCCTGCCCAATCACCAATTGCACTACCCCTTAGGGCTCGTTTGAATGCGGGATAAGGATTGAGGGTATTATTTATAAATGGGGGATAAAATGGTAAGGGGTATTGATTAATAAGGGATGACCCACATTGATGCGATGTTTATGGATGAGCGATTAAAGGGAATGACTTTGGTGTCCCTGGTCATTTTGGGGACACCGTAACTTTTGGCATAACAAAACCATTATAAGCATAACCAAATTCATTACAAGCATAATCAAAACCATTATAAGCATAACCAAAACCATAACAAGGCATAACTTGGTTGGTTATGCCTTGGTTGATTTTTAGTTATGCCTTGATTGGTTTTTGGTTATGCCTTGGTTATGCCATGTTATGGTTCTATTATACTTGTAATGATTTTTGTTATGCTTGTAAGGGTTCTGTTTATGCCAAAAATTACGGTGTCCCCAAAATGACCGGGGACATCATAGTATCATCCTCGATTAAATAGTAGTTGGTTTGGATGAGGTATTAAAAATTAGAAGATAAAATAGTACTACTTGGTTTGGAAGAATGATGAAATGGGGATAAGATTATTTTGTAGTTGAAATGGAGGAAGAAAGAGTATTATTTCGTTCTCATTTGAGGCTATTAACTAATAATACCCCAAAACCCACACATAAATAATCCCCCCGCAGGGGGTATTGGTCGGTCTTACTGAAAAGGGGGATAAACGAAGAAGCCCTAATTTTTTGGTTCCCAAACCAGGGGATAAGGAGGGGCCCACAGTATTATAGAAGGGATAAGTTATACCCCTTCACAATACTGCTTCCAAACGAGCCCTTAGGGTTCTATTCTCTTTTGTTACAACACTTCTCTTTTTTTTATTTACATAAAAAGAGCTAGGGGTTGATCATTATAAGAAAGTCAAACGAAGATGGCTGTCAACTGGTCATTGCTACTAATTCAAAAGTGTTACGGACATAGAAGTTCATATAGGATATATCTGGATAAAGATATTTTGAAATCGTCCGATGCGTATGGGCTTATCACATTTTTTTTATAAAATATACATACATCGAATGATTTCAGACGCATTTATGTCCGAACCTATGAACATAGATCTGTCCACATTGTTAAGCACCAGTAGTCAACTTGTCATAAACCCGCTTTTAATTTCCTACAATGACTAATCGTGTGGCATAAGTTGATGATGCATGTGCAGGTGGTAGTAACATTACTACTACCAGTCTAATTCGTCACATGTTGGTATTGAATAAAAACAGATTCCCGTTACTGTTGGGAGATTTAGAGCCACTGAAAAATTAACCGTAAAATGGATATTGGATGGATATAGTTTTGTACTATGTGGATTTAAAGGATATCGCACCCATGTTTGTAAGATCTCCACTATCTCAAGAGTTGTCACAACCCCATAGGTGCGAATCGGTTAAGAAATCAAGCGTGCGAATGAATTCATAAGGCGTATTTATTTGAGCGATGCAGTTGATATAATTGTGTAAATCAAGTAGTGTGAATCATGAAATGTGGTTGGATTCATGCACAAATAAGGTACTTATGCATGAATTCAATGAGTCGGTATGATGTTGAACGAAAAAAAAAAAAAGTCTTGATGGCCGGGTGCATAGCAAAATATTTAATGTCATCATAAGCAGTACTATAAATTGTATCAATTGTACAATTTTTCGTTTTAATATAATTGGGATTATCTTGCTCGTAAAAAAATAAATAAAAATTAGTAAAGACCTTAGTGAACTTTCAAAACGGATTAAGCTATGATGCTCCTACAATTATAGTTTCGAAATATATCTATATTAGCAGTATACTTTGGAATCGCTTTGATTACATCGAATAATGTAACGAAAATACCCAAAGCGACCCTCGTAGCGTGTTGCAATCATCCGTTTAAGTTGCTCAAAATATCATCCAAGTTTTTTTTAGCAAAGACCATCCAAGTTATATTAATACGAAAACAAATTACTTCAAAATAACAAAACAAAATACAACAAAACAAAAAACAAGAAAAGCTTGCTCAGTCACTGATGTCGGACCCAATACTTCGTTCATAGAGGTGGGTGGATGGAGGATTACCACCAAATCATACTCTCGTTGGAAGATCGCCACCGCATCTACCTTCAGACACTTTTATCGTCACCGTTGAAGATCTCAGGAAATTGCCGTCCCAGCCAATCCTACTACGGTCTCCGTGCAAGAACTAATACTCAGACCTAGAACTCCAGATTTGGATCTCAAAATCTCAAAAAATGATGGGGAGAGTGGGGGAGCAAAGGAGAAAGTCCAGATCAATGGAGGACTAAGAGGGGAGGAGAAAGGTATTTATGGTCACGAAGAATTGCTTATGGCCGCAAAGTATTACTCCTATCCGCAAAAAATTACTCATAGCCGCAAGAAACTATAAGGCTGGGTTCCAGAACAACAAAAAGTTCTTATTTTTTGTCCAAAAAGAACCCCCATTCCAGAAAGTGCTATCTTCTTATTTTTAAAAAAAGTAAGACCAAAACGACGTCGTTTTACCCCATAGCCCAAGTGCAAAATGTCTTTCTTGCCCCTCAGTTTCCAGTTCCAGATGTCCTCTTGAATCTTTCCCCATCCATGTAGGGGCATTTTGGGCATTACACAAGTCACCTAATAAGAAGAGGGCTTATTATTTGGGTTTTGTGGAACAAAGGTTCTTATTTTTGAAAGAGAAGTTTCAAAATAAGTACTTATAAAATAAGAAGGGTTCTGGAACGGGGTCTAATCCTAGCTGCGAATAACTACTCCTAACCTCGAAAATTACTCCCCTCAAAAGGAAATGATACTTTTGCTGCATCTAAAGTAATTCGGGGACAAGGGAGTATTTTTAACAAGTAAAGGGTTATTTCATGAAAGCAGTTAAAATGTAGGGCTCAAAAGGTAATTAAAAAAAAAGGAAGGAACGAGCTAGGGCCTGCTTTTCCGTTCCCGCCATGGTCGACCCTGTCGCCGGCTCTCTCTCTGCGGGATTGATCCAACCATTCTCGAGCCTGTCACCTGGATCTTTACCGAAGGATCAGAAGAATGATGAGAGGATCACTTAACAAACTCGTCTTTCGCTCTCTGTCCGTCGCCGGTAAATGGCAGCAGCAGCAGCTCCGTCGTCTCAACATCCACGAGTATCAGGTTCCTCTTCTATTGTCATCCTTCGTAATGTTTATTTTACACAGCCGTAGATACCTGCAATCTAGAGAACTTACTTCGACTTCGATGCGAGAACTGGTCCTCCTTTTGTTTGCCAAAAATAAGTACAGAAAGAAAGAAACCTAATTATACGCTCTCCAATGTTTTTCTTTCCATTTAGCGAAAGTCTAACCACATAAATCACAGCTTGATCGATTTGTTTGGATTCTGATGGGGTCGTAGATAGGGAAACCTGGTGAAATTTAGCAGCTTGAGTGATGTTGTGTGAATTTTCAGGGAGCCGAGTTGATGAGCAAGTATGGAGTAAATGTTCCGAAAGGCATAGCGGTTTCTTCAGTCCCAGAAGTTAGAAAGGCAATTCAGGATGTGTTTCCGAACGAAAGTGAGGTAATTGTTACGCTGTAGGATGCCTGTGTCTCAATTTTTATTTCTTTTGGCTTTACGGAGGGAGGTATGAAAGGCCAACTCAATTTGGCAATGTAGCACTACTATGCCGAGTTGAATGCAGATTTTTAATTTTGCGGTGTCGGGAACTATAGAAGTTCTGAGACTATATAGTTGAAACAAAGTAATTCAGATCATCTGTCTCCTGTGGTGCCCCCCCCCCCCCCCCCCCCCCCCCCCCCCCCCCCCGATGACATGGAAAAATCCATGAACCAGTAGCAGTATGAGAAGGGGTACCGATTGAGGCAGAGGATCTTCATTTGGAAAGTAGACGGTATGCTTTGTTGGAACAGATTTGGGAAGTGATTCACTAAATTAATGAAAGTCGGGCTGGGAATCTGTTGATGGGATAGATGAACCTACTTAAGTGCAAGGGTAGAGTTTCATTTCTTTGGTATTGTCGTTTCGTCAGTTGAGAATGTAGAATCACATAGGCCTTCTGTTTTGACTTCTTTAGAACTGAAGTATGCTGGTGGCAACCGTATAGGTGCCTTTTAGTAGAAATATATTACTAATCAGGAAGAAAAAATAATGCAGACGCTGCTCATACGACTGTTTTGAGTGCAAGCTTCTTTTGTGCTTTTCTTTTCCTTTCCCGGTTATCAATCAAGCTAAGAAACATGAATAAGCAATGTTTGCTTTGGTTCTTATCCAGTTGGTAGTTAAAAGTCAGATCCTTGCTGGTGGTCGAGGCTTGGGAACATTCAAAAGTGGTCTTAAGGGTGGTGTCCACATTGTTAAAGCTGATCAGGTTGAAGAGATAGCTGGTATGGACTATGGAAGTTTTCATTCGTCTATTTCCTTTACCGCTATTGAAAATTGTTAATTTACTTAAGGTGCCGTAATTCTTTCCCCATCACCTGTGCACATTGTTGGATATATAATGCGTTCAATTATTTAAAGGATTTTTCTCAAAAGAGAGTTTGATTAAGCTTTTGTAATGCGACTAACTGTGCTCTATACTTGTAGGTTTACTTTTTAAATTGATCTATTTCCCGAGTTTAGTCGCTTGTTATTGTTTGCAGGGAAGATGCTTGGACAGATACTTGTAACTAAACAAACTGGGCCTCAGGGCAAAGTTGTCAGCAAGGTTAGTTTTCTTATGTATGCAAGGGCGGAGCTATTTAGATACAGATGGGGTCAATTGAGCCCAGTGACTTCAACATCTCGCCCGAAAATTATAGAACTTTTACATCTGTTTTACAATTTTGACCGCATTAGAACACCTAATTTGCCTAAAGCCCTATGGCCCCTCACTTGAGCATTATACGATTTTAGGTTTTTAACCCCACTATCCAAGATTCTGGCTCCGCCTTATGTTGACAGTAGACTCATGTTGTAGGTGACAAAGTTTCTGTAAGATTGATCTTCTTGGACTTGCATTATTCGTTGTGCATATGAATCGGTAATATGTTAGTATAGTTGTTTGGGTTGGCAATTGACGGAAACAGTACGTGTTTCACACTTTCACTTTCACCAACCGTATTCTGCTCCTTCTGGCATACCCTTGGCTATCCCCATGCCATAACCTCCATTGGTTGGGATTCAAGGCCCTGATGCCTGTCGTAAATTAACTCTTTGTCCCCATGTTAACTAGGCTGCCAGTTAAGAACATTGTCTCACAAATTATGGTTCTACTAGAGGGTAGGACAAGAGAATTGTCTGGGATCATGAAACAACTTTTAATGGTAAGACCTACTTGAATTTGTAATTTGAAGTAGACAGAGAAAGAGTAGCTGCAACACAATTTGAACGTGTTACAAGAACAGAAATCAAACTGGATTGTCTGTTAAATTCTCTATTACTTGCTGTCCCTCATTACCAATTTACATGTTTTATGTTTGGAGATATCTGGACAGTAGTTCCTTAACACTTCTATGTTCTCCCACACAGGTTTACTTGTGCCAAAAGCTGTCCTTGGTCAATGAGATGTACTTTGCTATCACTCTAGATCGTAAAACGGCTGGTCCTGTATGTCCCCAAACTTTCTTTGGTTTTTGAGTTTAATATGGCGAAGCGTTACTTATTATTCCGTAAGAGGCCTATGTTCTCTATTTAGGGTTATGTTGGGGAAAGACCAGCTTGTTTCCTGTCTGTTCTCTCTCTCTCTCTCTCTCTCTCTCTCTCTCTCTCTCTCTCTCTGATATTTGATTTTCTTATATGCCAAGTAAAACTCCGTGCCTCTCATTACAACAAAACAATTGGAACATGACTACTTTGTGTGACTTTACTATTTTTCTGTTTAGAAGAGTCAAGGACGAATATTAGGGCTGGCAGTGTATCATATATAAGCATGCCACCCTGTCAGGGAAGTTAGAAAAGGTTAACTTGATTTGGTATAGAAAGAGATATTGATCGATTGATTTCTAGTATATGACATTTTGTATGGTTTTGGCTTTCATCATAGCACTTCTTTACCTCTTCAAATTATGTTCGAATGACATTGAAACGTATCTAGTTGTTAGCTATCAAGTTCAGATTTCAGCGGTCCTGTTGTTGAAAAAAAATTGAATGGAGTATAAGAAGTTTGTGATTTTCTTCCATTCTCCTATGAATTAGCATGGATTGGTAATTGTTCTGTAAAAATTCTTTTCCATCTGTGATAAAGTCAGAAAGAATACTTACCCAAAAAAAAAATAAATCAGAAAGAATATCTACTTCCTGCCTTTATATTTTACTTGGTCCTTCGCGAATGCTCGTTCATGAAGTAGTATAACATCAATTTTGATGGAATCCTTTTTGATTTAGTTTTCTTTATTTGGTTTTGCACATTTTCTATTGCCTTGAAACGGATGTTCTCAAGTGTAAGGTGCTTTTGCATTATTCTGTTGTTCAGCTAATTATTGCTTGTTGGAAGGGAGGAACCAGCATCGAAGACCTCGCAGAGAAATTCCCTGACATGATTATAAAGGTTCTGGCATACTTTACATAGACCATAAGTAGTTTCCTTGCAACATTTAAATGGTTGTCTGGTTGTCTGCCCAGGTCCCTATTGATGTTTCAAGGGGATTACAGATGAAGATGCTGCCAAGGTTGTAGATGGATTGGCTCCCAAGGTAGCTGACAGGAGTGCTTCAATGGAACAAGTGAAGAAGTTGTACAAACTTTTCTGTGAAACTGACTGCACTCTTCTGGAAGTAAGCATTAGCTGCTTTTTGTCATGACTCATGACCCCTGCTCAGGGTTAATAATTGATGACTGTCTTGTGTTTCTGAAAAGTTTTTGTACCATATTTTAGCTGAGCATTTTGCATATGGACAGATCAATCCAATTGCAGAAACTTCTGATAACCAGTTGGTAGCTGCTGATGCAAAGCTGAACTTTGATGACAATGCTGCTTACCGTCAGAAGGAGATATTTTCTCTTCGTGATCCGACACAGGAGGATCCTCGTGAGGTTTGACGACAACATTTTTTTCCTGAGATATGTGAAAATGGTTGCACTGATACTCTGGTTTAAAGTCTCTGGTTACCTTCCCTAAGACAAAATTTGGACAGATAACACCAGCAGTTAGCTTGAATGTCACCTCCTGCCATTGTCAAAGGGAGTGCAGGGTTAAAGTCTTGGGTTGGGATGTGGTTGAGCGCTTGTCTTTTCAAAGATGTGGAAAGTATATCGGAAGAGTATAAGGTCATAGTTTTTTCGAAGTCAAATTCATATAAGAGAAGAGCAAAGCCTATGGAAAAGAAGAAAATAAAAACTTTGCAACTAAACTTAGGATTCTTTTTTTTTTTTGGACAAATTTTCGTAGTCGTCCCTCTAGTTTTACAGTTGTCTCAATTTCGTCCCTCTAGTTTCAATTGTCTCAATTTCGTTCCTATAGTTTATTTTACGTTTCAAATTGGTAAAATCGTTAACGCCGTTAATGAAACTAATGGAAAAATATGATTAAAAAATTAAGTTTTCCAATTTTCAATCCGGTTGAACCAGTGCGAAGATTTTATTTTTTTATCATTTTATCATGAATGATCGTAATGAATTTTTGACTCTAAGTCCTTTCAACAAGCACCCGAAGACTCTTTATTTAGTTTCAGGGATCTCTTAGGGTGCTCATTGAAAGGCCTTAGAGCCAAAAATCCATTATGACCATTTAAAATAAAATGATTAGAAAAATAAGATCTTCGCACTGGTTCAAACAGATTAAAAATTGGAACACTTAATTTTTTAACTATATTTTTTTATATATAAATGGTGTAAAAAAATAAGTGTTTCAATTTTCAATCCGTTTGAACCGGTGCGAATATCTTATTTTTTTGATCATTTTATCTTGAGTGGTCATAATGGATTTTTGGCTCTAAAGCCTTTCAATGAGCACTCTAAGAGAGCCCTGAAACTAAATAAGGAGTCTTCGGATACTCGTTGAAAGGTCTTAGAGCCAAAAATTCAGTATGACCATCTAAGATAAAATGATCAAAAAAATAAGATTTTCGCACCGGTTCAACCGGATTGAAAATTGGAGCACTTAATGTTTTAATCATATTTTTCTGTTAGTTTCATTAATGGCGTTAACGATTTTACCAATTTGGAACGTAAAACAAACTACAAGGACGAAATTGATACAATTGAAACTAGAGGGACGAAACTGAGACAACTGTAAAACTAGAGGGACGACTACGGAAATTTACCCCTTTTTTTTCTTGGGTAATCCAAATTTTTCTTAGAAAGACCAGACGAAGAGAGCGACTAAGGGAGCACAAGGGAAAACACTCAAAACCAGACGCTAACAGACACTAAACTGATACAGACTCAGAACCACACATTCTAGGAGTTAGATGTCAAGAGTGACAAAGGGCTAGATTAAGGGGCGTAGGCTCAACAGAGGAGAATTGAGATCCCCTAATTTGGAGATCAAAGTTTATCTGCTGAAGGATTGAGGATAAAGGCAATTAACATACGATTGGTTATATTTCTTCAGCTATGTCAAATTGCTGATTGTCTTCAACTTCTGATAGGTTGCTGCTGCACAAGCAGATCTGAATTACATCGGGTTGGATGGGGAAATTGGTTGCATGGTGAACGGAGCTGGATTGGCAATGGCTACGATGGATATAATTAAGTTGCGTGGGGGAACTCCAGCCAATTTTCTTGATGTTGGCGGGAATGCGTCTGAAGGCCAGGTAATTCTTGGAGGGTGCTTGCCTATCTTGCTGACAGAAATTCATCCACCAATCATCCACACTGCAATCATGTGATGCAGGTTGTGGAGGCGTTCAAAATTTTGACTTCTGATGACAAGGTGAAAGCAATTTTGGTGAATATATTTGGAGGAATAATGAAATGTGATGTAATAGCGAGTGGAATTGTCAATGCTGCTAAACATGTGAGTTTTGCATCAGATTTATAATGATGGAGGTTGCAATATCTTTTTGAATGCTTCCCTGTTAGTTTCTGGCTTTGGATCTTTATATCAATACATCCTGATTTTCATTTTTCAATTTTCATTCTTAGTTCAGTTAGAAAATAAATTCCTTAGGCTGTATTTGGATCAAGTAATTTGGTATAAGAAGAGAAAGGAAATAGAAAAGTTAAATGATCTAACAGCTCTCAACTGTCTATTTCCTATTCCACACAATGCTCGAATATTACTTAGTATTTCATTTTCATTCGAGTCTTTACTTATGCTTAGAGCAGTTCGATCTCTGACCTATATGCTAGTTGTTGCACAAGCGCTGACTTCTTTATGCATTTGTATTCAATGAAGGTTCAATTGAAAGTACCAGTCGTTGTTCGTCTTGAAGGCACCAATGTTGACCAAGGGAAGAGCATTCTGAAGGTAAATTTCGAAACTGTATCTCCAGTTGAATCTTATAGGCAGAATGTTCACTACGCCTTCCAAAGTTGTCTAATGAAAGAGGAAATCCATCGAAGATTGCTGTTTTGATCTCAAATCTGGTTACAGGAAAGTGGCATGACCTTAATTACAGCAGAAGATCTGGATGATGCCGCTGAGAAAGCAGTCAAAGCAGCGTACAATTGAGGAAGTCAAATGATCTTTTCATATAATTTTTTTCCCTTTACCTTGATTCATTTTGTGTCAAGTCCTCTGCAAATTCTGTGGTATTTTGTTGAACAAAATTTTGAATTGGTATGATGAAAATAGTGATGGAGGCTATTTTGGTGTCAATCTTCAATAAGGCTAGCTGGTGGTGAACTGCACCTCGGGTTCTTCGTGTTACTCATTTTTCTGATGTTCGGTGATCTCGTTAGCCAACTAGAGAAGTTTGATTTCCCGTTGTTTCAGTCTTTCAGACATGGAAACAGAAGACAGAATCGTGAAGCCGTGATCAAAAGGAAAGCAACTTCGGTGATTGTGGGTGGTCTGATGATGCCCAAGAAAGTAGCAGAATGGACTTGTAAACCAGAAGGGGGGAAAGAAAGAGAGAAAGAAAGGGCTTCCATATATTATTCATCGCACTTAAGTTCTTATTACAGAATTTATACAGGAAATGCAAAATTTTGAGTCATCCAAAAAGAACTTACCATTCATCAAGGACTCTGCAATCCCCTTTTAGATGCAATAAGCAGTGGGTTTCCATGGGATTGCACAATAGTATTCCAAGAAAATTAATGGCTAAGCAAGTCTGTTCTCTATCTACAACACATATCCACCAATCCTTCAAGAAATCCCATTACATCCTTTCTCTCCCTCTCTTACAAGAGGCCTGAAACTTGAAGAGTGAGTGAGCTCGCCGTTATTTGATCCAGGTACATATTCAGTATTTGGTCCAGGATCCGAGAATGGAGATTTATAGGCAACAGGAGGGATATTATGGGCTTTTGACCGCGATGATCTTGTTGATCCTTCACCCGTTGGATCCTTTGCCTTCTTTCGCGATGATTTCTTTGGTACGTCAGGAAGGTCTCGGGAGGGTGAGTCCGACCCAATAACTAAACCCTTGGGCTGACGCGTCGGTTTAGACCCGTCGGATGTGTTTCTCCTGGATTGCCTTGATCTGTTGGAAGACTCTCGTCTTGGGGATGCTGGTGCTGTTGAAGAGCCGTCTTCCAACGAATGGCGTCTCGTTGATTTTGGCAACTCAGGTGTGTCCTTGGTGGAAGGATTTTGTGATCTCGAACTCCTTCGGCTTGAACCTGCAAAACAGGAATGAGACCATTTTTCCACAACTAAACATAGACATGGACGACAGACCCATGATTTCGAATCCTCCTTTGATCTTAACAACATTGAGAGACACCTACTCGTAAATACAAAAGGACATGTTTGTCCCCTGTCATACTTGGACAAAATGAATCCAAATACTGCCTTAAGGTTTGAATCCCTTTATGAGCAAGTTAAGAATGAAGTAACAAACCTTCAGAAGAAGCCCCTTTGTTTTCTGGATTCTCCTTAGAGTCCCCATCAACAGGTAATGGTACTGATTCAGACCCTTGGGGTGCTTTGAAATCCTCCATCTGCACAAATCAGCATACAAAAATGTTCTTGAACCACTAGAGGAGTCCAACCCCCAACATTTTACCATTGTAGATATATAAAGAGAAAATTGGTTTCCCGATTTCGTATCACAAAATGGGATGTTAGGAAAGAAAAGAATTACCCAGCTTGGTGAATCTGCAGATGATTGTCCATCCCATCCTATATGAGCCACGTGTTTCACGTCAGTTGGATTACCAATCTGCATTTCCGGTTCTTTTTCCTCATCTGCAAAGATAAATTGGCAATTGTATGAGACGTTCTCAAGAAAGATATCGTTCAATTGCATTGGAATTTCTCATCTCTTGCAATGTAAAACCTGTCGGCCACAGGTTTCACCTCTACGGATAGTAGGTTGTTAGAGGGACATAATTTGCGGCCGACAGGTTTTACATTGTGGCAGCCAGGTTTGTTCTGCAGGGAAATTGTCAATGCAACAAGAGATCGAAATTGCGAACCGAAAATTTGGGTAATGTATCTTAGGCCTTTCAAAAGGCCCTTCATCTTTGTGCCCATTCTTCTATTAATTGTCTAATCTAACAATGTCTCCTCAATAGCTGTAGAAACTGGAATAATCTGACCCTCACATCTGAAAACCAAGAAGAAATTTAGCTATAGAGAAGGTGAATTAGAGTTCCTGTTTTAACCTCATTTTGCATGGAAGCATGAAAAAAATGGAAACAAACCTTTAAAAGAGAAAAACTCCATGCCATGGCATGGGATCAAGATTTGATAAACTGGGTGAGCGATCAACCAGATGAGATCCTCTTTGGATGGAGGTTGTAAGAAATTCAAAAAGAGATGGAAAATGATAAACCTGTTTCATTGTTTGATTGTAACATTGTGAAGATTACCTTGGTGAAAGAAAACGTAAGATGGAAGAATGAGGAGAATTTTGTTGACTTTTGATGTCAATGTATGTTTTGTTTTTAATGAAAACTACTTTTAAGATTTTCTGCGAGATTGTGTGGCTTGGCTTGTATGGGAAAAGGCTGTGTCGATTTGGCTCTTGTTGATATTGTTGTGGTGGTAGCTTCATGCATTGAATGAGATTTGTGGTTAACTAATTGTTAATACAAACCAGTTGTTAATCGAAATTTTAGGTGGCAGAACAAAAATTACTACATCTTTGAACAAGAATGCTAAAAATAGATTTGTTTTAACAAGTCATTTTTTCTTTAAAAAATGTCGTACCGTTTAAAAGATGTCATAAATGAATGATGCTTACTAAAAAGTAGAATTATATGGTGCGAAACTTTAGCTTTTTTTTTTTTTGAGTGCACAGAAGTATTGAGAATTCAAGATTGAATGACACGGTGAGGTAAACAAAAACGCTAAAATTATTTTTGTTAATGCTAAAATGATGCACAAAAATTGTGACATTAACAAAAATAATTTGGATATTATATCATGAAATAAAAAACAACAAATGTGAATATATATAGTTGGTGTATTTACAAGTGTTGGGACCAGCCAATCTTCTTGCGACACGTTGACGACTTCCGTGGTATCGACCCCATCTGATCACAACTCTAAAACGGAGAAACTCCCACTATCCCCTTCGCTTCGCAAACCCTAATTCAATCACTGCGGCCTCAGCCTTCCAGTCGTTTTTTGCTGTCCGTCCGGCCAACTTAGATCGCCGATAATGGTGAGATTTTGGAGTTTTCATTACCTGTAAATGTATGTGGATTAGCGATGATGGTGGTTGTTTGTGTTGGTTGTAGCCGTTCAAAAGATACGTGGAGGTCGGAAGGGTCGCTCTCGTCAACTACGGGAAAGACTATGGAAATCTCGTCGTTATTGTTGACGTCATCGATCAAAATAGGGTACGCGCTTTGCTTCGATTTTGATTCGAATGCTAATTTTTCGATCAGTTGTAACTTCAATTTGCTGTCAACGAACGGAGAACGAACTGCAGAAGAAACGCTAAATTTCGCGCCTCTTCTCTCTCGTGTCTACTTATACGCACTTGAATACATGCATGACCTCCGTCCCAAAAAGATTGTCCGGTTCTGCCGAAGAACTTAAAAATAATGCATTTTTTTGTCGAGAAAAAAATTCAAACCTTTTGCTGCTAGATATACTAAATATCAATGAGTTGTTTCAATTTACTAAAGAGAGTTTGAAATTTTCTTTTAAAAAAATGTAATTTCTTAAGTTCTTGTTTTGTGGACTGAACGACCTTTTCGTGATGGAGTGAGTAGTAAGTATCTGTATGATGCTTCATTCAGTTGCCTTGAATTTGTATGAATCGATGAACAGAATTTTGATGTCCAATTTTTTGAGTCCTAAACTTGCCTTCTGTTGTGTTGGTGCGTGTGTTTTGTTTTTGATAGCTCAGTTGGGTGCATATTCAACTCATAGTAGGGTACAATGTAGATACTCGGTTGTGCACATCTAGCCTTCTAAGTGCTTGGACAGGTAGCGGAAGAAGTCCCATGTGTCTTTAGAGAAGTCCAGCAGAACTCGAACCCAATTGTGCATTTTTAGTTAGGACAACTAACGGCTTACTTCTCTTCTTTTGAGTTTAACCAGTATTTGAAGACCATTCTAGTTATCACACATTTATTTCTTGGATCTTGTCTTTAAGTATTATTGTGACCTTCTCTGTTTTTTGCTTGTCTTCATGATGCAACCATCATGACAGTTCATTTGTCAGCATAATTTCATTATGAGTTTTGGAGTAACAAAGCTTGGACAGCATGTATAACATGTCCTTAGAGTTGATCCCTCAGAGATGAGCATGCATGTTTGTATGTGCACCTGGTCTGTGGTATGATCTCATTAGGAAAAGCTTAATGAGATTTTAAATGAAAACATTTGTTCTGGTTTTGAGTCTTTTGAATCAGTAAGTTTTACCCAATGGATGAATTAGCTCTCCTTGAGCAGTGATAAGAGTTCTAAAGGAGTGGCTTGGTGTACAAGAGTATGACCAACTACTGATTCAGAATGGCTTTAGTTTTTACTGATCTCGTTTGGTAACTCTGCTTCTCAAGAACAATTTATCTGCTAGATTGTTGCAAAGTGAGTTTATTTCCTGACGTATTGACGAAGGGGAAAGAAATTGTTGCGCACTGCTACCAAACTGAATCCAATGAACTTTATGAATTTTGACCTTAGTTTGAGATTTACTTCCCAGAGAACTTATGAAGTTATAACTAAGTTCCAGAGGTTGCCTTGAAGAATGGTGAAACATCTTGTCTCGGACTGCTACTTATTGAAAGCCTACAAGACCTTTCTGCATGTATGTGTTTGTGTTCTACGGATACTTCGGAGGCTGTAGTTTCAGCCCCTTGATCTGTCTTACACTCCCTGGCCCCTGGATTTTCTCTTTCTTTTCATTCTTTTAACATTTTGATGTTGCAGGCATACTCATAAATTGTTGGAGAATGTGCATTTACTTCCCCAAGATAAAACACTCTGGTTTCGCTCATTTAGTTTAGCCTTTTTGCCCTTGTGCAGGCTCTTGTTGATTCCCCTGATATGGTGCGGACCCAAATGAATTTTAAGAGGCTTTCACTCACTGATATCACGATTGACATCAAAAGGGTTCCCAAGAAGAAGACTTTAATTGCAGCCATGGAAGCTGCTGGTAAGTACAAATGGTTTAGTGTGTGGTTTCTGTCTTGTCTCCATGCTTCAGGAATTGAACCCATAAATTGTGATGGCAGATGTGAAGAACAAGTGGGAGAACAGTTCTTGGGGCAGGAAGCTTATTGTGCAGAAGAGAAGGGCTTCACTTAATGATTTTGACCGGTTCAAGCTAATGTTGGCAAAAATAAAGGTCCAGAGTGCTTCCAAATATGTTGTTTTTTCTCAAATTAGTTTTACAGATGTTTTGAGGAATTGAGAACTTTCTGAAGGCAGCCTTTTGCTGTATTTAGACCCCACAGGCCACAACCACCCACGCACACATAAATAAGTAGCTTGAGCTCGACCGAAACCCCCAGTGCCTATTTTGTGTTAATGGATTTGAGCCGAGACTTGACTACAGAATCGTTTAGGGCCCATTCTCTAGTCTAGTTTTGGTGTTGATGCACGGGCTTCTGTTGGTTGTAATCTTGTTGAATGCATTAAAGAATATCTCAAAGTATCTAACACATGGATTAGTAGTTGAACCTGGAAAGCCTATATTTCTTTTGTGATTTTGATATATATTTTGTAAATGTGGCTTTGCAGAGAGCCGGAGCTGTGAGGCAGGAACTTGCAAAGCTTAAGAAGCAGAGCGCAGCATAACGCCTTTTCTCTTCTTATTTGGAGCTTTTTCATAGGTTTCTGCAAGTTTTTTTGGGAACTTTTTAGGGTTCAATTCATCTAGTTTTCGGGTTAAGCATAGTGAGAGAGAGCCTGTAGTTCTTTTTGAATTTTTGTTAAGATGATCATCTGACTCCATTTCAAAGCCTTCTGGCTTTTTTGAGTCCTTGTCTTTGGCTCGGTAACTTGTGTTTGCAAAATTGGGATTGATGTGGTTTCAATATCAGTGCTAGTATGTTCACATTTGGTTGCTTTGATTTTTTGAGTTGGGTCTATGGGATGGCCCGACCAAATGTATCGTTGCATCGTTGTGCTTTGCATGATTCATCCCCAAATGATAATCTGCTTTCATTCTGGCTGATGAAGCTTTGACTAAGAGGGTGTCTGGGGGCCTCTTTTCACCATTTTGGATTGCGAATTGATTTTCACTCTTTTTTTCTTTTTCTTTTTTTTTAAAATCCAATCTATTTTTTGTTTTTTAGTGAAAAATATACTTTTTCAACACTAAAAAACTAAAAAGAAATGTGGATATCAAAATAGGGAGTGCAAAAATCACTCCCTTTTGAATTTCTCATTTTTAGCTTCTGGCCCCCTAACCCCAGGATTTCTCAAATCTGGCAGAGGGCGTTTGTCTAATCTTCAGATTTCACAAAATCTGATTTTATTAATATCAGAGTCTAAAGAATCAAAACTAAAGCTCTCCAGATTACAAGTATGTAGACACTTTTAAAGCTGGCTCAACGGTAAAGTTAGTCCCATCAATTTGATTCTTGGAAAAAACTCCTCTGCTTATTAGGGTGAGATTATTTACATCAATCCTTTTTTAAACCTTGCATATGTAGAAGCTTAATCCAACTTTTTGTACCGCCTTGTTCTGAACACTCCGGGCGATAGCAGGTGTTTTGGTCTGTCTCGATCATTTCTTAAATCTCGGCCGGTGCTAGAAAGGCTTTTTATTTATTTATTTATAACAATTGGTTATTTCGTAATTACTCTCAAGTTGAGCCTTTCAATGCTATTTTATTTTATTTTATTTTAAATTTCACTTGTCCTAGCCCTAGTTATTCACGTCACAAAACAACCATACCCTTCTCTTCTCGTATAGAGGCTCTTTTTTTTTTATAATTATAACTCTTTATTTACTGAAGATATTTGTATTGTTAAAAAGTAGAAAATCATAACTTCTACTTTTATGTCTATGTTTTCCATGGTGAGTAGTATATTAGGAGTACTCTAAAAAAGTATAGAATGGATTATATCGATACATCAAAAACGGTACACCAGTACAGTCTTATACGTACGTAACGTAGTAGTAAAAAAAAAAGAAAAAAAGGAATGCTTGTGGATACGAGATTCATAACTTTGATTGCAACACGATTATAGTCTCACGTAGGAGTAATAAACCGGTAAGGATTACTACTCTGCATGACTATACTTTTGATGTTTGAAAAATACTCCCATCTCTTTTTGTTAATCCAAGCCAAAAACCCTAGTACTCCAATAGTTTTATACACTAATTAATGAAACTTGTGGACCCACACTTGATGTTGTAGAGTAGACCCACCTACCATGTGAGATGCATTGATTTATGCCCAGCTAATTAATTTGTACGAATCAGCATATATATATATATATTAAATGCATTAAGATTCTCAAAATTTAATGCTTTGGCAATTAAAGTTGATAGGGTCATATTCTTTTAATGGCATCAAACCAAATGTTAAGCTCTTCAAATTGAACTAGGGCTGGCTGGAAGTAAACTTACGTACTCTGGGAAAAATTAGGACTTTTTATGAAACATTGGTATCGAAAATCCTATAGTGAAACAAATTAAACTTAACTCACTTTTCTGGTAAAAAGATGTAAAATTTTTCCAAGAAGTCCTAACTAGTACATGTGATCCAAAGTAAAATCTATCTTTGAAAATTAAAAATCTTGAGGGAATTAATGCCAGCCAACAAGCGCCGCCATAATTTTCTTGTAAAATTCGTTAGTTTATGAGGTTGAATCTAGCTAATTATATGAATAATCACAAGTGAATGAGTGATCCAAACAATTCTATCCTAAAAATACTAGAAAATTTGGAGAAAATTAATACAGACCACATATCAACCAGCGCCGCCAGAATGTTCTTTCAAACATAGTACTAAATTTTACCTGTTGTATAAAAGCAAATCAAGTTGGTTTGATTAATTATGTGAGATCCAACGTAAATATGGATCCAATATACTTAAAATTCAACTCGTCAAAATTCAAAAACATAATAATGAAAAAAATGACAATTAAAGTTTAAAAGCAGAGGTTTTAGAGTGTATTCAAGTAATGTGAAGCTTGAACATTTATCCAATGCCCCGGGACACCGCCACCACCACGTGGTGCTCCAAACTCATCCTCCACCATACTTTATGTAGTCCTTACCATAAAATGTGTGAAATCCACACAAATGTACGATAAATAAGAGCCCATTTGTGTACTCGTGAAGCTTCAATTTTCTTATCTTATATAGCAAGAAAAGAAGTGGTAATAACAATCTCTCTCACTTATGTGATAATGAACCGTTTCAGGGGAGTAATAATTCAGTGGTCTTAGAGCACAGTCACGAAGTGTCCCAAAGCATCATGTGACCGTGCTCTGGAGCATTGAATAATTAGACGTTTAGAGAGAGAGAGAGAGAGAGAGAGAGAGAGAAGGCAGATGTCGCCCATGCATCAGATCGGTCAATTGTAATCTTTAACTGGATTCCAAGGGAAACTTAAAAGTGTAACCCATTTTTTCCCTTCATAAAAAGGTGGCTATAACAACCTAGCTCCCATGGACCCGTGGACGTGACCATAGGTATTCTAGACATGCAAACGGTTTCGTGAAAGACCAATCACTCATATGTTTTCACTGTCCAACCGAACGAACGATTGAAAGTGGGTCATGGCCGCACCAACAGGGTTGCAACCTTGTGAACCCATTGCGTGCCGTCTAGTTAATTGTGCGGTTTCTTGGTTTCGAAAAACAAAACAAATAACATTTCATGTACGTATAGAGAAGAAGACAATCGAAAATAACACCACCGCGAAGAAAACAAACAACATTTCATTTAACCACAAGATACTCTTATATGATCCAAATCACTCACAACATAAAAAAAAAAGAAAAAAAAAACTAAGGAAATGGAACACCAAAACCCTAGAAAGGTACATTAAGATCGACGTTAAGATCAATCTCAAATCGCTTCACTTCAGCAGCTTCCTCATTCAAATCCACAAGATCGAGCCTCAGAGGTTGAACCTGTGCGACCGGGGGTGACTTGGGGGGAGCCAGGTAGAGCTCAAGGCTCATTTCCTTGAGGGGCTCCACCTTAGAATTAGATGGTTCGGCTTCTGATTTTTTACCATCAGTACCTTTGCTCAGCTCCTCCAGAAATTCCTCCAACATGTTTTCATGCTCAGAGATATTCAAAACCTTCTTTCCTTTCCTTTTATCTCCCCAATTGTGGTACTCGTATAAGTGTTCCAGTAGTCCCTCTGGGGGGTCAAGAATTATGTCACACTCCGGACAATGAAATCGGTCGCTTGGTGGCACTTTGTTGAGGGTAGAATCGTCATAATATAAATACCCCCCTTCCATGAGAGAGAAAGAGAGCGTAGAATCGTCATAATATAAATACCCTCCTTCCATGAGAGAGAGAGAGAGAGAGAGAGAGAGATTTTGTGAAATTTTTTCCCTGTACCTTTACCTCTCCTCTGGCGGATATGCAAAACCCTACATGGAGCATGGCCTTATATAGGTGAGGATCACATGCATGGGATTGGAAGGGCATTTATGGTATTTGAGTGGATGGTGGGGGTAACAATCTCATGATGCGTTGGATACAATTAATGATATATATTTAGAGCACTGATATTTGGGTTATTAATTCCTAATTAACAGATGGAAATGATGAAGAAAGGTTTTAATACATTAAAGCGGCAAATTCAAGTTGAAACTAATTTGGTAGTAGTATTTGAGAAAAATAATCTTACAAGAAAATTTCAAATTTCAAACACCTGCATGCATGCCCTAATACCCCAAAACAAAAGGGTTTTTTTTTTTTTTTTTGGAATTAAAAAGAAGAAGAAGAAGAAGATGTTTTCAACAGTTGGATATACTTATATGTGTATACTTATAAAGATCTTTTCATTAAAGTACGTAACTAACGAACTCTTTGTATTCAAAAGAGAGAAACGATTACTAAGTAAGAGCAGTTGAAGTTAGTTTTACGCCAATGTACGCACGTTATATATGTTGATCATCATGTCCATTTATGATGGACAAAATGTTGGTTAATGACGTCGGTCACAGGTGATCATCAGATCTCACATATTTTCTACCTTATTTTTATATATCTCACATTTAACCGAAGTAAAAATTACGGAAGTAATCACCAAACGTGAAATTTTATTTCTAGAAGTACAGAATAAATAAAAGATATATACAGGGCTCTAGGTTTGCCATGCTAGATTGCCGATTTCTTGTAGGTGCACATCAACTTGACCCTTTTTAATTCTCCTTTGAATTGCCATGAATTCCTTTCCAATCAAAATAAATCTAATGAAACTGTACAACAAAAAATGAAGTTATAAAGTAAGACACAAGCAGAGATCCACTTCTCTCATCTTGATAAACAAAAATTGTATAGCAACATATATATATATATATATATATATATATATATATATATATATATATGAGGTAGCTAGTGGTGTAGTTTTTTGTGGCGGCAGTAGGAGGTTTTTGCTGTTGTGGGGTTGACTGAGGCTTTTCCTTTGCTGGTTTTGTGGCTCTTTTGCTGTCTAGTTGACATCTTGCCTTTTGTTAGTTTTTGGGTGGTTTTTTGCCGCTGTGTTCTTGGTCTTTTTAATCTTCATAAGGATTATAAAGATTAATAAATTCTTTTTGCTTAGCAAAAACACACACATATGTGTGTGTGAGAATGATCAGTACCCAGGAAGAAAGTCTTGAGAAAGAGAGGGAGAGAAAAAGAAAACGACGCTGGATGCGCGCCTGATTATTCAGAGGTCGTGAATCTACGTGAATGTGTGGCGGCTGGCAGAGCCCTTTGAATCAAGCACTGCCATGCATTCATGTGGAGTTCATCCATTAAGTCCATACGCTAATTTTCCCTCTCCAGGGGAAATCCTAATCCTTCTTTCCTTCGTTATCATCGCCACATTTTGTTTCAGAGAGAGCTAGAGAGAGAATGATACCTTAAAATTATAGCAATCCTCAATATTTAATTTCACAGACAACCAAAATACTAAACATCTAAACAACTTTTTATTCCAATTTAGTCCTCTCACATGGTGCAGACACAAACAAAACACAACAAAGACAATAATTGGGATTTTCAGCTACATGAAAATTTCTCATGCCCCATCACATATGAGACTTAAGTTTAAGTAATTTCTCTCAAACTCTTTTTTTCTCACTCCCAAGAGTGAGCTCAAGGCTGATCACTTCAGCCTTGGGCTCCACGGAATTATAAGTTCCTGCAGCTTCAGATTTTTGACCTTTATACTCCTCCTCCAACAATCCCTTCAACATTGTTCGAGGGTCAGGAACGTCATTCAGCTTTAGTTTGCCCAGAGTACGTTTGTTTTGTTCTTCCCAGTCATGAACTTCGACACAATGAGCCACAACTTCCTCTACAGACATAAGCATTGTCTCACACTCGGGGCAAGGAATTTCTTCAATCAATGGCCAGTACTTGTTGAGAACATTTGCCTCGAATTCGTCGAAATCTTCTTCGAGGGCAGCAAAGATACTGTACACGTCTCCTCCTTCCATCAGAGAGAGAGGATGTGTGTGTGTGTGTGTGTGTGTGAGAGAGAGAGAGAGAGAGAGAGAGAGAGAGAGTGTGTGTTTAACTTGAGGTCCTCAAGTGTGCATACTCTATAGGGAGCGTGTCTTCTTATATAGTAGAGATGAATGCATGCATGAACATGTGCAATGGAAGGGTATTAAGGACATTTGTTCACACTCTTGGTGTTGGTGGGTTGTCTCTACACTATAAATGATATTTAGAGTACTGAATTTGGGGTATCCTAACAGATTTTGGTAATTATTATCCTGGCAGATTTTGGTATTTATTATGGGTTCAAACACATGGCATAAAAGGAAAACACAAATTTCAGGAACTTTTGTTTTTATCGAGAAGGCAGTTTAAATATTTTTTTTCCCGTTTTGATTGGATTCTTTTTTTCAATTTTGGTCGATACTTTAATATTTGTCTAATTTTCTCGTTAAATTGAATGATTGATATTAGAAGGAAACCATATTTTGTTGCTTTAGATTGAGCACATGGATAACTAAGTGGCGAATTTAGTAAGATCGGATAAGCAATTGTGGCTATGTTAAGCGGCGACAAAAATGATGTAAGCCAATCATTATTAAAAATGGCGGCGTAACATGCAGAGATAAGTATGTCGTTGGCGCCGTCATTTTCTATCGGTTTTGACGATCTATAACTGTCAAATCAAAATTAAGAGACAAAGTTTATTAACATGTTTATCGTTAATGTCGTCTTAATCATTACTAATCACCTGACATTTAAAATTAACCGGAGTCATCATATTTTTAAAATTTGCACGTCTGAGTAATTGGAGGAATTATCTCTTAAATAATAAGGGGAATGAACGTTTATGGGAGGAATTATCTTTAATAATTGCCCGAATAAGGATTTATCTGATAGATTTGAGCACCTTTTTGGACAACAAATTAAAACACAGGAGACGATAAAAAAAAAAAAAATTTTTTTTTAAAACACTGGCTGCATTCCGAAGATTATATACATTGGTAACTAAATATGGAAAATGTATTTCGAGTCTCAACTTGGTAAATGAACATTACTTCCTTCTAGTTTTTTTTTTAATTTTTGTCAAAAGTGAGAAGACTGTATTGATAAATGCCTAGCGACACTTACAAAATGAAGATCATTACTAAGAACTTGGACAAAGCTAAACTAGTTGGTTAACAAATACAAAACAAGTAAATCAAGGCAATCGATATCTTTCATCCTAACCCACATGGCATGGCCTGACATATTGATGACACTTTTAAACTGCCTACTATCTAATTAGGAATCTCAAACGAGAAAAAGTTCAAAGTTAAGAACAAAAGACACCAAATACCCAGACGATCAGATGCACTCCACCCAAATACTTCTAGTTGACGAGTTGATTTGCGAACCCTAATGTTTGTCTTTGCGCAAAATAAACAATATATTGTACTGAAAAAACATAAGCTTCAAATGGATCAGATTGATTTTTTTATCGAGGACATTGGATAAGAAGTTTTATCATAAGGTGAATTTTATTATAACATGTGCGGCAAAAAAGATGTTAGAATTTTGCCTTTTTGTTTTGGTCACTCGATAGATGTCTTGGCTTACTGTTAAAGGGCTTGAGAATTAAGTCAATGATTATTAAATGGTGGCAGCAGTGCGCTGCCGTAGTGTATATATGGAATTACCCAAACCAACCTTAGGTGTGCTAAGGATGCCGTTAATTAATATGGATTTTGATGCACTGAATTGTCAAATGAAATTATAGGCCGATACAAGTATAGTTTTGCACCTGTACAAAACGCGCAAGGTTGCCGCATTCATTTATCAATATTACATGCTTTATCATATTTCAACATCAAGCTTCCAAGATTTCCATCTTAAATTTAGCAAAGCTAAATAACTTTCCACAAAATCATCACTAATAGCAGGCTACAAATACGTAAACAGAGTAACCGGAATGGGGGTAGGAAGCAACATGCATGCCAGCTGCATGGATGGATCCAGAATAGATGGGGAAAAAGAAATGGAGCCGATGCCAAGTAAACAAAGTGTCGAAATGCTTGTTGATGATTATGCCTCTGTAAAAGACCAATCGGCATTTCTAATTACAACGTTTTGATGCAGGATTCCCAAGTGCTTGGTTGTTTCAACTGCATCATGACTGAGAATTAAGGAAAGGCACCAGATCAATCTTCGTACTTTTTCCGGTTGAATTCATTCAATGAGTGTTTCCTGGGAGTGTTACGGGCGTTCTTTGGAAGCTGCAGAAATAAAACAGCATTATGGAATCTTGGTTTTCTAAGCAATATACTACTTGCTACTTGACAGAAGAGATTGAGATTTGAAGTAATTGAATATCTAAGAAAATGATCAAGGTAACTGATGTTCGAACAGTTTAATGTTTGAGAGTTTTCTAGCAGAACATAAATTTTCACAAATGCCACAAGTTTTGAGATCCTATGCAGTAAAACAGCAGCATTAAAAATTTCATCTTTTCTCCTCTAGGATTCATGTCACTCCCTCTGGTGGGGTCCCACTCTAGTACGATCTGAAGTGCACGGCTGCATGCACAGCAAGGTCCATAACCAGATCGTTGTGATTGCAGTAGTGATTGGATTAGGGATTTGTGGAGGGAATCGCAGAGAGAGGAAAAGAGCGTAGAAGCTAAATTTGTTTCTCTTGCTTCCTTACTATTAGCCTTTCTCTTGATAAATCATATCCCTCCGCAAATCCATGAGCCCAAAAAAAAAGCCTTAAGGTTTTCTGGTTTACATGCAAGAGCAAGACTTTCTTCAGAAACACAAGGACATAGAATATGTTTATGAAACGTTACTCAGGGGATATCTATTATGACTCCCATCAAGGACTCATTTGTACAAAACTCACCTAATAGAACTCAAAAGGGTGCCTCAACTGATCTTTTCCAGACTTCAATACCTTCATTTTTGTCTCCCTCTTCTTCTATTGAGAGCCTAATATATTCTCTATGTGCAAAGCGATCCCAATCTGTCAAAGACAGATCCTCTCGCTCCTGCTTACAACATCACATAATACTGAAGTTAAAGTAGGCTAGTAGCAGAGAAATTATACCTGCATCTCGATGGTGAGGCCATGAAATATCAAAGAACAAAATCGTAAAAGTACCTGGCGAATGAGAAATGGATCACGAGTTTCGAAAGCCATGAACTTATTGAGATTGAAAAGGATATTGAAAATGTGTCCTGAAAGTTTGCACCCTTTGAAGTCACAGAGTGTGATGCAATCCTCCCTCTGCAAGCAATATAGCATCAGTAAAGGTGAAGAGATCTCCAAATAGACAAGGGAAAGGAGGACACAATGACAGGATAAGTTGCAACCTCTGGTTTAATCATGTCCACAATCTGACATAAGATGTCTTCAAATAGTATAGGCTCTTGGGCCATGCACTCTATTCGGTGAAACTGTTCCTCATAAAAATACTGCATTTCATTCACTGTTATCACCCCATTTCCATCCAAATCTATGCATTTGAACCTAACAAAGTTGTTTGAATAGTAAGTGAAGTAAAAAAGATGACCTAAAATTAAATCACTTGAATTAGCAGAAACTAAAGGCCTGGATTGCTTCAAATCTTGCGTGATACTCTACCTCAAATGTCTACCTCATAGTTTCATAAGGAAATTCCTACAAATCTAGAAAACTTAAAAGAACCAATTTTCCTTCCTTCCACCATTTCCGCGTGAATCCTCATTTAAAATGTTTGACAAATTTAGGGTGCCAACAGTTCTTCTAAAGACCTTCTCATTAGGTTCTTGCCCAAGTCCCAAGTAATTTTTTCAAAATGCCTCACCAATTAGATTATCAATCATCAGGATGAGAACGCATCAATCTTTTTTAGTACTACTACTGCTACCTAAAAATATCAACCATCAATGGTATCACTGGCTAATTGAGATATGAAATTGATGGAACCCAATTTGAGTGCAAAAAGAACTTGTAGCTACTGCAACTAATCAATACTTGTAATAAGGCCAATGCACTTTTGAACTGAAGAGAGCAGTTTGAGGTAGGCAGTAGCTGAAGATAATTCTTCTTTTAGTATAGAAATCAATGACAGGAACAATTGGTAATTGGCAGAACATATAAGATAACTATACCAATACTCAAGACTAGGTTCAGATGATTTATCCTCCTCTGCCAGCACGAAATAAACAAAATCTTCATAAGCCATTTTCCCTTCAATATTGCTACTAAAGTTCCTTGGAACCTGAAAGTAATAGAGCAGAAGAACAACAATGCATTAGAGTTTAGTAGTAGATGCATAAGTGTTTAGGTATAGATGTTCACTCTGCACCAATATCAGTTAGTTTAATACACGTTTTTGAAGCATATAGTATCAAGTAACAAATACGAACCTGTGAAAATATCCTACCAATGATCCTGTAAGTAAGAGCATGATTACCATATCTGATAAGGTTCTCCTTGTCAATTAAGAAATCATGGTCTGTGTCCAGCTCCCAAAATATGCAGTATATAACATAAAAGTGCTCATAAGAGAAGTACCTGAATAAAAGGGAAAGCATGAATCAACAGCTCACATCAATCAACAATCAATGAACCCAGTCATCAAACAGAAAAGAAATTAGTTCCCATGTTACCAATGGCAGTCATACACCAAAATTTCTAACACAATTTCTTAAAATAAGATAACATGTACAAATTAGTCTTATGAAACATAAAGAGACGAAACCTCCTTGACCAGTATGAGCTTGCAGCCCACCAGTGTCCTTGTCTAAAACTTCCAGAAGTTCATTTGTGTCTGCTGCCCTTAAAAAGGAACTAACTCAAAATATATATACGAGCTCTGGTAGTTTGTTTAGCGAGCCCCAGAAATAACGTAGATCCTTCGAAGGAGTACACCAGATGCTGAATTAAAAATATACTTGTAATTGCAGCCAAACTGAAAATAAGTTTTCAAATGTCTTTCACTCCAATCATGCAAAGAATCTCCCAAGCACACTTACCTCAGAATTTTGTTAATATCCTTTTCTTCATCTGCATGCTGCATTGCTGCAATAAGGTTTCCACGTTTCAGCTCCCTGAGGGTCAGTTGGCCATTTCCAGATCTATTCACGTAGAAAAATATTCTGCATACAACAGTTTCAGCTGGACCATTGTTCATGTTCAAAGCATGTTAGTAACCACATGTCCACTAACTTTGAAAAGAAAAAAAGAGAACAATACTAGATTAAATGTCCAAAATACAAATGAAAAACGTCTGTCAAGATTAACAGCAGTTTTGCCATGATCTGTTCCGTTCATCCCAGTCTTACCTTGTGACCACGAGCAAAAAAAAAAAGGCTTAAGTACTTAAATGGTCCTTATAAAATAGAGTCAGTTTCATTTTCGTCCTTGTAAAATTTTTTGCGTCAATTTCATCCTTCCAGTTTGTCAAAAGTTCAATGTCACCCTTGCCGTCAACCAGTGGACAGAATTTGCCTACTTGAATAATGGAAGCCTTCTTTGGTACTTTCCTGGCCCATGTCTCTTTCCCCCAATATTACCCACATCATTTTTTACCAAAAAAAGGCGCACAAGATCAATCTGCCATTCAATTACATTACGGACGTGCGACAAAAAAATCATAAATGATATAGGTTTAGAGAAAATGCTCTCTAGACTCTTTTCATTCAATAATAATCAATCACTATCTTGCCCCGAAGGCTTACAACTTGTTAAATAGGTAGAAAAACCCTAAATCTAATTGATTCGCCTCAAAAACGGACACCTAATCAATTAATAACTGAAATTATAAAAAATGAAAAAATTTGGAATAATAGCAAAACTAGAAAATAGAGAAAATTCTAAGACTTCTCCCAAAAGAACAACTTAATTCGGATTTTCCTTGCCCAAGTTATTAGCAAGTCAAATATTTCCTTAAACGGCTAAAAAACACACGGCACATGGCCTAAGGCCTTGTGTATTGACCGTTGGGCCGTTTCGGATCGAACCTATAATGGCCCGTCGCATAATTTCGCAGTTGAATAATTACGATTTTGCCATCTTAGGCTTAAAATGTCATTAGCATTGCTATTAACCAAAACCATTACATAACTGGCAAGCCCATTATCCACGTAAGCGAATTCCATCCACTGGTTGATGGCAAGGGTGACATTGAACTGAGTCACAAACTGGAAGGACGAAATTGACACAAAAAATTTTACAAGGACGAAAATGAAACCGACTCTATTTTGTAAGGACCATTTAAGTATTTATGCCAAAAAAAAAGGCGGGACATTAGATGAACAGTCCCACGAGTAAACCACAAGGAACTTGTCAACTGATTAAGAGCATACCATATCTTTCTTGAAAGTCGGGAGTGCTTTGTAAGAATTCCAACCCTGGATGGGTAGCCAAAAGTTCCCGAAGAATAGGTTTGAAGTCAGCCTGAATGCAAGATCCAGAGAAATGAATGCGAATACATAAAAGAAAATTGAAATGAAAAAGAAAAGAGCCAAAGGCAATAATAACATACAACCAAATCTAGGGCCACGTCATGGCATACAACCAACGTCTATGGCCACTAGGATTGCAGAGATTTACCAGTGATCCTGTTGCAATTTCTGTTAATTCTTAACCATACGCGTGAAGGAAAAGTTGAGATTCCAAATATCACACTGAAGTAAGAATCATTGAAATAACCTTGGTAAGATATTTAAGGTTAGGTTGCTTAAGAATTTTGAATATCTGGGTCGCTATATCCTTTGTCAGCATGTTGCCATCAACCCAATATTTGACAAATGCATCTCTGCAAACACGAAAAATTATGCAGCATATCAGCAAGGAGGGGTGACAAACCTTGTTCTCATGTGGCATTAAGCTAAAATCATCTTCCCATGGGTTAACAATTCATAGTTATGCACTTGTCAGAATCTAAAGGGGTCCTAAACTGATTTAGTTACCTAGTAACCATTCCTGTGCAAGCAGTGTCTATCTTTCCAAAAAGCGCAGAGGAAAAGAATGACGGCAACTTGCATAATTCCTTTGTGACTTGTTTAAATTCTGCATCACGAAATTAAGAAAAGAGTCACTCGAGTCTACTATAGGAGGAAGGATAAAACCAAGATTTATCTTCCAACATAGATGTAAGAGAAACCAGAGAAAGCATATATCAGACCATGTACTTGCAATCCATCTGATCCATTGAAAAGCTGATTGATTCTAGAAAGGCATTGTTCTTTTAGTTCCTTTGGGGCTGGACAACCATTTTGAAAATAGAACTGAAAGAACATAAATACACATGGATGTTGCATTCGATACATAAGACAAGTAACAACAGCATTACAATTAGGGGCGATAAATGAGTCGAGCAATTAATCATTTAAGTTTGGTTTGAAAACTTAACGAGCTTCAAAATATGTTCAAGCTTAGCTTATTTATGAGAAAAGCTGATCTCAAACGGGCTTTAATCGAGCCAAACACGAGCAAAGTAGTAGCTTGTTCGAGCTTGGTTTGAAAGCTTAACGATTTTCAAAAAATGTTCAAGCTTCATTTGTTTATATAACAAATCTATCACAAATGAGCTTCTAAAACACGAGCTCAAACTCGAATAGCTTGGTTCGTTTATCAGCCTTCATTACGATTGGTTCAATGGGTCAAACCTGAGGTATGTTTTCTCTTACTGGTTCACATTTTAGTGTAGAACCCAGTGAAAAAGGGTTAGTCCTCTGCTTCAAAGAACGCGGAGAACCAAAATCAATTCCAGGTGAAAGTGGAGGTGCACTACTACCCACATGAAAGTTAGAAGCCAATGAATTGCTACCACCAACAATATTTGAAATCGAAGAGGTCCCCATGGCATTATTAGTAGGTACACCTGATTTTGCATCATCAAGTAACGATTTCACCTGCATTTTTCCAAAATAGAGGGAAATATATACAACAAGACTACTAAGAAATCGGCCAAATCAACAAACAAATACAGGCGCATGAAAAGAACAATCAAGAAAATAAACAAAGAACACAAGACACGTAAATTTTTAAGTGGTTCCCAAATGTGTGGTTGAAGATGTTAGAGTCCGAAGTGCCCCCTTGGATTAGGTTACACAATGCCACTCCTCGCGACTGTTCTAAAAATAGACTTGCGGGTGCAATTTTGAATGACATAAAATACTTAATTGAAGCCATTAACACCAATTGGTTTTAAGATAGAGGTGGAAAAGTGGTCTGACAAGTGGTATCAGAGCCAGGAGGTCATAGGTTCAAATTGCGGGAGCGTCACCGCGAGGGAGGGACTGTTGGGCATAGAGTGCCCCCCATGAATTTGGTTACATAATGACACTCTCTGCGACCGCTCTAAAAAACAGACTTGGGGGCGGTGTCAAATGTCATAAAAGAATAAATTGAAGTCCTCCCTCTACGACCGCTCTAAAAAACAGACTTGGGGGCGGTGTCAAATGTCGTAAAAGAATAAATTGAAGTCCTCCCTAACAGATTAGGTTTTAAGAGAGATGGTGAAAAAATGGTCCGATAGAATACATGTACGGCTCATACCAGTTTCTACTACGTATGGGATGAAAAGGGAATACAAGTGGATATAAGAAGTATTTATAACCTAGCTAAGCCAGTTTTTAGTACGTAACGTATGGGGTGAAAGAGAGTACAAGTGGATATAAGAAGTAGTACTTATAACCTAGCTAAGCGCAACCCAAACCGATTATGGCTTTCACAAGCCCAACATACACACCCACTCCAAAATCAACCAATGAGTTCCGACCCGAAGAGAAAAAGTAAAAAAATAACAAGAAGGAAAGGTACCAGTCGGCCAGTTTGTGGAAGTGATAACCACTGAGCAAACAAGTCTTCGGCAATCCGAGGGCTGTTCTTTAGCCCTACTACAGAGGAGACCTCTTGTTCTTGTAGTTGCAGCAACAGTTCAGGGTCCAGTGACGTCACATCCCCCACGTTATCCATATCCAGTCTATACAAATGAAATGGCTGTATATCATCAGCCGCCACCACTTCCGAAATTTACCTCCAGACAACCACCGACGAGAGAGAGAGAGAGAGAGAGAGAGAGAGAGCGGGAGAGAGAGAGATAGCGCACTAGTTACAGAAGTTTGATGTTTATATACAGACGTATACGTATGCTCCTGCTTACGTGTCTACAGACACTCCTCTCTTTGCATTTCAATAATTGCTCGCTAATTTACAATCTTCTCCTTCCAGATGTGAAAGATTATATAAATGAATGGTTAATATTGTAAATTAACATATAAAAAAAATGAGAAGTTATGAAAAGGAAAGTCAAATCGTAGCCTGACAAGTGATTAGTCGGTGCCCTTCGAATATTGCAAGTGATTAGTCGGTGCTCCATAGGTTTTCTCAACCATAAATCAGTGTAATAGTCTCCCACGTATTGGTGGAACCCACATCAATGCTGGAACATCATGTAAGAGTGCTCCGGAAGCAATTAATAATTTTCTGTAAATGACCGTCTCATATTTCATAAGCTGTCATTTTCTTTTTTTCAATTTGATCACTTTAAGAATTACAGTTTCCTACTTTGCCCAAGCCCGACTGTATGTATAAGCTCAACAGGTCACCGTCAAAAGCCCACAAATTTACCTTAAAACTGGGGTTCGTTATGGAAAAATCTAACATCCCCTTTGGATGGTGAGAAAATGTGAGATAAGAAAAAGGAGTCATTTTTCACGTTAAAGTCTCACCTAGGTGAGATTGGATAAGAAAGAAGAAGAGCCAACTAAAAATGATTTGACTAAAAACCATGACCATTTCTGTTTTTTTCTCTGGAAATCTCTCCATTCGAACAGGTTGTAACGGGGTGTAAATGACAATAACGTTGCACGATCTTTATGCACAAGCAGCACAACTGTACATTACCCAGATAACGAACACAATAATAGCAAGAAATGGTGCCTGGAGGGTAAATCCAGGCAGAAACCGGATTAATACCAACCACATGAAACAAATTCTCACCCAGAGGTCTCTCATATAGTTCAAATTTTCAGTATTCCATACGTAGTACAATTTCATCATTCAAAGATTTACTGCTAGCATGGTGCACCATACTTAGTATTGCAATTACTTCGAACAGCTACATAGTAATAAGCATGAGGCCTGTTAAGTGCCTAATATTTCGGAGGTGGCTTTTGAGTTGGCAGCAGTCCAAAGCGTTTCTTTAGAAGAACTCTGTGTCTTGAAAATTTGTCATCAGGAGAGAATCGAGCTGTAGTTGAAAAACAAAAGCAGATCAATTACTAAAGAAACTGTATAGTTGCATAATTTTCTTTTGAAGGTAATATATCATCGAGTAGTATCAAAACATACATACAAACTGAGACACGTAAAAGACCATACAAAGCCTCAGAAGGATGATGAAAAGAAAATGATCGCCTATAAGTACAGTGAAGGCTTTAAAGTACAATAAGCATTCAAAAGAATAAGAGGATAACCAACGCTTAGATTGTGGAGCGGAGACAAAGTAATGCATATCTATTTCCAGGCGTTGGTGACAAAAAGAAGAGAATTGTGGGTGCGAATATATTTCATTGAACCAAGTGGCCCATTCTAAACAATACGCTAGAAAAGGAATGGAGACTATATAAATTAGTTCTGCGCCAACTCTGGAGGGCTACCATCAAGAATAGGGTACCATAGGAGAGTGACAAAAACAGAAAGGTGAAGTTCCAAAGGCAGAAACACCATGCTGTAAGCAAATTGACTCAATTTGAAAATACTGAACCCGCATTCGAAAATTGGAACCATAATAATCAAGAGGACGACGTCACAGAAATGAAACTTTGGTCAACACAGCTCTCTCTCTTAACTAAACCTCATTGGTCTGGAAAAGGTCCGAAAGCCTCATTTTAGAATTACTTTGAACATGACTTCGGATAAAATTGCTTTCAATGGAGAAACGAAACAACAGCTCCATTGGATGGAGATAGTCGTTTTCTTAAATCCCCCGACTACAACCCAGTCTACTTCAGCCATTATCCATGTTTAAACCATGACAAACAAGATAAGGGATGATATTTTTATGGGCATACTCAACCTGTTGTATAATCCAAAGGAACCTTGAAAGTCGGAAACTCCTTCCCCTTTTTGAAAGTACAGCAAAAATAGACTAATACACTCACAAAACATGACAAGTACCTGGATGAGCAGATTGTGTAGCCAATCCAAGGGGTGATTCTTTCTGCATGCAGAAAAGCAAATCAAAAGTCAATAGTGAGCATAATACATGACGAAGCCAACTACTAAAAATTAAATTTGCTGAGCTAATCAAAATGTGGAAGATGAACCCACCTAGAAATTAGATGACCTGGGCTGAACAAAATATGGGCAATGAATTCATAAAAAGAAGATGGACGACAGATTCCATTCACTTTAACCATCTAGAAATATCCAATAAGAGCTTCGAAAGGTTCAGTGAAAAATGCACATGTACCTTCCAGATTGAAATATTAAAATTTCCGAGGGCACATCCAGTCATACATGTACCTTAATTTTTGTAGCTTTTTCCATATCTACGTAAACCTATTTACAGTAATGTATATGTGGTTCATAGTCTATCTAACATGCGCCTTAAGCTATGCGTGTTGCACATCATCTCTCCTGTCTCAAGCTCCAGGAGAATTGCCCTTAGTGCAACTTGAGCCTTAGAGCAAGTTCAACCGTTAGTGCCAAATGCATTACCGAAGCCATTTTTTAGCTCGCTACAATGTCAAAAAATAGCAATGCTACGGCACCGGTTTGTGCCATTTTGGAACAATCTCAAAACCAGACCGTTGGATTAGGCTCATCCCATTTTTTGATGCAATGGCTTGAATGATGTGACAAGTTTGGCAATTGTGCAAAATTTGTCACCAAGAATGTCATTGCCTACTAATTGGGACATAAGGTTCAATTTGATGTGGTTTACAATAGGGGTTATGAAAGGAAAAAAGAAACTTAACTAAAACCCAAGCTGTATGAGTTAGCAAGTCCTTGACATGGTCCGATTTCTCCAGAGGCAGCTCCACAGCCAACCAACCATGGTCACATGACCACCCAAAAAAAAATATTTTTGTTAGAATACATGTAGAAATTTTAGGGTAGTCCATGTTTTGAACACCCAAACTTAAATGTCAATGAACACCCAATTTTAATATTCTTAAACACCTAACTCAAAAACAAATTGAACACCAAACCCAAAACTAATGGAATACTCAATCACAACTCAATTATAACTCATCAATCTAGGTAATTCGCGGATCAAACAATCTAGGTAATTCATATTGAACACTTACCACATTACCTAAAATAAAGCTCACAAACATAATGAAAAAGTAAGAGAAAAACAAGAATATATTATTAGTGTTTTGGTTGGCTCCTTACTTTCCTTTGAGTTTGGTTCTCGAGTGGCGTTCGCCGGTGTGCCCTTGATCAGTTAAATATTTATACTCTTTTCAAAGATTTATAAAGAATTTTTTGCTGGTAAAAGAAATGCATTAGTGTAAGTATTATGATCTGCGTTCTCTCTTCATCTTTATTGTCGATGGTCTAAATGTGTTGATTTTGCGTTCATGACAATAACTACTTTTTTTGTCTAGTTAACTTATAGAATTACGAAGAAAGTTTAAAAAAAAATTCAACTACATTGCAAAACCCCCATTAATTTGAATAATACTCCTTTGAATTAAAGATTAGGATATAAAATCTCATCATATCATCTTAAAAGAAGAACATATTTTCAAAAAGGCCAACCCCAACATATTTGCTACAATTTCTTTCAAACTTGTTATAGTAGATTAATATATCGGTTAAACGTTAGCACAAAATATGAGAACTCATCAAGGACAACGGCAAAATTTTACCCCCTCCATTCTCGAAACATTGTCTACTACGCAATAAGATAATTTTCAAAAAAAAAAAACTATTAAAAAATATAAGTATTTATTTTTAAGTTCTCATTTTGCATCGTAGTTAATTTTTTCAAAATATAGGCAATGTTTTTTTACCGCACTATTTATATTAATATTTTTTATTTTTTATATGTATTATCGGTTAATAGATCAGCTAGTAGAAATAAGGTAATTTCTGAACACCCTATTATAAATTTCTGGAGCCGCCATTGGATTTCTCATACTTGAGGAATGTTTCAATGAGGGGTTAAAAACTATACTTCCTCCGTCCCAAATTCTTTGTCCGGTCCGCAAAATGGAGCGTTAAAAATAATGCAATTTTTTCAAGAAAAAATTCAAACTTTTTTCACAAATTAAAAATACTCATTGATATCTAGTAAGTTGTTCAAAAACTTTTGATTTTTTCTTGCAAAAATTGTATTATTTTTAACACTCCATTTTGCGGACCGGACAAATAATTTGAGACGGAGGGAGTATATAGCAACACTAAACGGTTGGAACTGAGGTTGTAACGCGGAACATCATATCAACATAAATAAAACCAGAAAAAAACATTGACAAAAAAAAAAACACAGACCTTGGTAGTGTAAACTTTGTCACCCTTCTCGTTTATGTAGAACTGAAGATACATTCTGTCAAAACTGTTCACCTGTGGATACGACACAACAAAACAATTAAGAGCAATCGGCATACAGAACACAAACATCAAAACAAAACAAATCGAACCCAATTGGTTATTATACAGAATACGGACCCGAAAAGAGAGTATCTTCCAAAGCACACAAAAATTCTGAAATTTTACTATCCTCTACCGTTAACTTTTTCTCAACAAACAAACAGTCTATTAGCAACTACGAGCGCTGAAAGTTAAGATGGATGAAGATTAATAGCACACAGAAGCTTACCAGAAATTACGCGGGAAGTTAATTCTTAGTTGCGGAGCCTTTGAAGTATGTACTTCTCAAACCCTAAAACCCTGGAGACCTCTTCAATTGGGGGGAGGAAACCCTAATGTGTATATGTGAGACTCAGCCGTGTTTACGGTATTGTCCGGAGGATTGCTCAGAAAGACAGCTAGTATTACCAGCGGAGTGGGGCAGTATGGTCCAATAATATTGTCAATCTTTTAATTTCTTTCTGTCGTCTTGTAAACTTTATTCATATTTTGATGTGTATTTTTGTATCTTTTTCGATTTCTCTCGTCGATCCGAACGATGTTAGGTAAGAAACATACCAAAATCTACTTAAAAATTAAGACAAAATAATCAAGTAGACTATGATAAAAAATAAAAATCAAAATCAAAAAGTTAGATCGAAGGAGGACTTATTGGAACTTGGTGAGCGTGTGTACGTACAATCAAATGAAGTTCTTAGATCATTGAATTTTTGAACAAGGTGTGAGCAAGAAATAGTTGAACTACAAATCCTTCGAATAGGTCTAAATAGGTTGGTTTGGTTTGATTTGATTTTTTTAGTAGTGTGATTTGCATTGGTTTCAATTCAGAAAAAAAATTTCAATTTAAACAGTTTAGTTTGTGGATTTATCTCACGATTCAGATTTCATACCGATCCAGACCACAATTTACATTACATTGTTTGATTTCGGTTTTAAACTACAATTTACTTCAGGTTGAGATAATTTACTTAAAAAGCATTTGAAGCAAACAATACTTGTGTTTGAACCAATTTGGTTAAAACCCCTAAAAGTCACTAAAATAGATTCATAAGATTAACTGTCAGTCATAAAACCAAATATGTACTAATTGTATAGGATGAGAGTATATTATGGTTGAGTTTATAATTATCTCGTGTTCCTAAATAAAATATCAACTAATTAAAGCCTCGTTCCGCTAAGGGAAATAAGTCCTTATTTTTTGAATTAAATGGGTTATATTATGAGAGAATGTACTATCTTGTAAAACTGAAAATAAATACTTAAAAATAAGAATCGTCTAGGTCATGTTTGGTAACCATTCTATTTTCTGTTTTCTGTTTTCATTTTCAGAATTTTCAAAAGTTAACTTTGAAAATTTGTTTGGTGCACTACTTCCACTTTCAAATTCTGAAAATCACTTTCACTATTTTCACAATTTGAGAAAGTAACAAAACTCAACTTTCACTATTTTCAAAAACAAAAAATAGACTGCTCCGCTACAATTCCTTTGAGGTTTTTTTTTTCATTTCCTCATCCTCTCTCTCTCTCTCAAACCCAGACCATTGAAGATTCTCTCTCTCATGAATCTCTTTCTTGTACACAAGGTTCACCTGAACTCGGCATGATCGGAATTCATCCTCCCACCTTCTTGAAAAAATTCAACGATATTTCAGCTCCTTCTCTTCACACCTTGCTCTATCCTTCTTTCTACAGGTAAGTTTTTTATCTGTTGATTTTCACGTCATTTACGTATTTAATCGTTTCTTCTCCGTTTGGTGTATATACCCGGCTGCTAAGAAATTAAGGAGGAGAAAAAGAAAATCATAGGTTCGTCTCGACGAGAGGAACCGAAAAAGTAAAAAATTATCTTTTCTAAAAATTGACCTTTTAAGCTTTTATTTGAATATTTTCCAAAATACTTGTGTAAAAGATATAATTTTTTATTTTTTCAATTTCTCTCGTCGAGATAAACCTATATCACATAAAAATTTACCGTAAAACTAACAAATGCCTGAAAAAAAAAGAAAAAATTTAAATAAAGATAAATCAGAGTGGACCCCGCAAGGCCGGAACGGCCCTCAGTCCGTATGGCACGTGGGTTGTAGAATCCTAAAAGAAGGCAAATTAAGGGGCAAGGCTAGGAGAATTTTATTACCAAAGGAGTTCTCCAGCAGCTGAGCTATCCTTATTTAAAGAGAGCAGCAGCAGGACCATCTCGGCCTACAGGCTATCACGCACCAGCAGTATTTCGGCTTATACGAGCAGCGGCAGAGAAGAAGGGGAAACAAAAACAAAAAAAAAAAAAACTAGGAAATTGATTTTTTTTTTTAAAAAAAAACATGTTGACACAAACATGTTTTCTGCTTTCACTTTTCTTTTATGAAAAGTAAAAACTGATTTCAGCAAATAAAAAACAGAAAATAGAAAAGTGGCAGTGTTACCGAACATAGCCCTAATGGTTTGTATTGGTTCATTTCAATGGATTTGAAGGATTGATTTATTTTCAAAAATCTTTATTTTGTAAGAGTTTAGTTGGGTTCTTGAATTATTACAAAACCAATTTGATTCTTGAGTTACTATAGAATCAGATCAATTTGGTCCGTTCACCCCTTTACTTTAGACAATTGGCTGGATTTAGAAACTCCCAACGCTGTGAAGCTTAGCTGGCCATTACGAGAGAGAGAGAGAGAGAGAGAGAGAGAGAGAGAGTGATTTGGAGAGAGAGTGATTTTGTTTCCAAAAGGAAGTCGGGAAGTCGACAATTACAGTCTCCAAAGGAAATCTTGTCAAGGAAGTCAGTAGGGGGTGTTAAGAGCACTTCGTTTCGGGATTGCTTGGGCTCTACGGATCCTAAACTTGATAGAATTAGGAAATCCTACGTCCCAGCGGAATTATATTTCCCAGAGACATTCTGAATACACCTCTAGCCTATATATATAGTCTTCCACAGTTCTTATGTTCCTCACAGGCTTTCAGAATACCAGATCTTCTCATAAATTCCTACCCACAATACCAGTCACTCTCTCTGTACTAAGCAACAACGATGGCGTTCTACGGAGAGATTCTCGAAATATTCTCATGGTTACCGGCAAAATCCCTCCTCAAATTCAGTTCAACTTGCAACGCTTGCAAAGATTATGTCTCCGATCCGTTTTTCATCAAAAAACAAAACAGAAACATGCAGTTGAAGGGCGACTCTAGCTTCTTCGTACAACCGAATTCATGCCAAAGATTTGAAGGAAATTTGGAGTTTCATACTTTACTCGGTGAGGAGAATTCCGAGGGGGTGCCTAACGAGTGTGTCAAATTCATGAAAACTAATGGCCGGGTGCTTGCTTCGAGTAACGGGCTGGTCTGTTGTAGAAATATTAGCAACCAAGCAACGATGAACCACCTGTTATTTATTTGCAACCCGGCTACGCGAAGCTGGCTAGGCATTCCCTCCCCGGCTAACCTCAGAAGCACTACGGATAAGGATTTGCATATCTTTTTCCAGTGCAATATCGAGTTATATGATCAGTTTCCCCGCGATTACCTTTTAACGTTGATGGAATATGAAGAAGATTGGTCCAACACCCTTTCATGCAAAATCTACGTACCCCAAAAGGAGATATGGCTTGAGGCTGGGTACATGGACAGTGGCGGTAGAAACTTATTATTTGAATGTGGCGTGTATCAAGGTGGCACTATTTATTTTTTGTCAGATTGGTCTCCTTGTTTTGCTGAAAGAAGTCCTTTTTATTGGCCATATGTTGTTGCGTTCAATCTCGACGAGGGTAAGTCAAGATTTTTAAAAGTACCGAAGGAGTCAAGAAAAGGCCTTACTGATCGGAGTTGCAGGATGCGTATATTTTCTTGGGAAGAAGAGAACTCGATTTGTTTGGTGAAGTTACTCAAGGGTGTGCTTATTGTATGGGTGTTGCGAGACTTTAACTCGGGGTCATGGGGTAGGATTCTCAAGATACGTGGGCGAGCGATGCGAATGGTCGAGCCTGAGCCCATTATAACTGGTTTTACTGTTTTGAAAGGGAGTATGTTACTAGTCGCCACGACCAAAAGGGTATATCGATACGATCTCACTGGTGATTGGAAAAGTAGGAGGGCTCAGAGCATATGTCGACATCAATGCGGCGGAGATGTGTTGCTAAGTTCGTACTCAAATACTCTTCGCCCGTGTGGAGATGGCGCGTCAGTGCTTCATATATAAATTCTTGGAAGGTTTCTTTAGAACCGTAGTTGTCTGTTTGTGGTTGGAAATTTTACATTGTCCGCATACTTCCCTGTTTGCCAACCCCCCTCGGCTTCAATAGACATTGCTTTGCTTTAGTCGTTACTGGTGATTTGTTTAATTGTGTGATTAGCTTAATCAAACTTAGCTGTTTAGTTACTGGTGATTTGTTTAATTGTGTGATTAGCTTAATCAACTTAGCTGTTTCACAAATTTTCATTGCTCTGTGGATTTCTTCTTTGTAGAAATTCACAACTGTTCATTCCATATAACTGTTTTGGTTAAACTACCTACATTGTTTTATATAAATTGATTAACGAAACTTTCGAATGAATAAGTCATAACTAGATACAATCAAAAATAACTTTTGATCCAACTACAAGTTTCTCCAGTCGTATCTAAAAAGACAAAAGCAAAAAAATTTAGAAAACAAAACTGAGTTTCCAGCTCCTGGTTGTGACATAGTAATTACGTAGAATATGAAGAAATCAGAAAAGAAAGGAGAAAAAGAAATTACATAGTTCGGCTTAAAACCTAATCTTCATCAGAGACATCCTACAAAGGAACCTCACTGTGGACAAGCTAATACAGTGACAGGGTTTGGAACAGCAACTCTCCTGGAGAACCAGTACTCCATACCTTACATAACAAATGGGTAAAAAATCTTGAATAATAACCAATGGCAAACCACACTGCTTGTCTATAGTTAGTTGTGTGCAAGCAGGTTATAATCATCACCCCGATTGAATTCAAGGCATCTCTCAGAAAGATCAGTAACCCCAAGAGCGAGCACGTCAAGCAGAACTGCAGCAGTTGCAACCCTTATTTCTGAAAAACGATGTAGGAAAACTATTGGACTGCTCAGAAATTTGAACCAAAAGCTATACGGACACAGAAGTAGTAATTCCAAATGGCAGCACTCGTTATATAATCCTCCTGTGTATGGATGACTTCCAATTTTGAACTGTGACGTAAAAGTTGCCAAATTTGGAGAGATCACCGATAATAGGCCATGTGCCTGGATGACCTAAAAGGAGACGAATCGAATGGGGAAGATTTCTGGATTATAGCTGAAGGATTAGCAGGTTTCTTTTTCTCTTGCTTTGTTTCAGATCGAAGCCATGACTCAACCACTGAAAGTAGATTAGCAGAGTTCTTCAACTCACCAAGCTCGGATAATTTTTCGGTCCTCTTTAATTTGCCATCTTGGATGTAGGCCAAATCCGTTGCCCACGTTTCCAGTCCATCAAAAATATGGGTTGCATACACAACGGTAGCTCCTCTCTACCCAATAGCAGTCCAAACAAGATATAAACAAATAAATGCCTTCGTTAAGATTTGGGAAAGTTGATATTCAAGACAAATATTGAAGTACAGTAACATGCGTAACCTCAGCTAAAACTTCTTCTGTGTTTGTCCATTTTAGGACTTAATGCCATTTTTTTAGAATCTTGTACATATACATACGTAAAAACCTAAAAATACGCCAAGTATGTCCATACCTGCTCACATTCTTCCTTAAAGAAGTCCAGCAAATCTAGCCTGGCAACAACATCTAGATCAACTGTAACCTCGTCTAGCAAAAGAACCTGCAGGAGAGTAGTTTCAAGTCACTAAAACTATAAGAGATGCAAAACCGTGTGACCAAGCAGAACCATCCACTTGTCTAAAAAAACACAGGTGCATGCCCATGTTACCACCATGTACACTTTAAAAAAGATATGCACACACACACAACAACGACCAGATTCATGAAGAGGAAGAATAAGGGAAAGGGGAAAACAAAAATAAAGAGGTGATTTTGTATCCATAAGTGAAGTAAATGGAAAAGGTTCACTAAGGTCCACAAATCTTCTAACACAACTAAAACGTTCAGCGCTCAGGAATCACATCAGTCTTACAAGATTGGACCAAATTACCAGCAAATACATGATAACCTGAAACTCACACAATTCTAGCATAACATATAAATAACACATATTCTAATTCACAGAAGATATACACGAGCCAATGGAACAAAGATACCTGAAAAG
Source organism: Rhododendron mucronatum var. ripense (assembly GCA_019656295.1). Classification (NCBI taxonomy): domain Eukaryota; kingdom Viridiplantae; phylum Streptophyta; class Magnoliopsida; order Ericales; family Ericaceae; genus Rhododendron; species Rhododendron mucronatum. The sequence goes on from BPLT01000015.1 coordinate 1,448,439, forward strand.
CATGGAGAAGACCCATGCAGATTTGGACTCGACGACGCTGACCATCAGAAACCTTATGCATTCGCCACAGTAGATCAATATCGAGCAGTTCAATCAGCTTCTCTCGTCGAACAGGGTCAACCCCTTCAACTGGATGACAAGGAAAAATTAAAGAAAATCACGGCGCATTTTCAAACTACGGATTCAACAAGAATTAGGTATTTTTCATAGAGAGAACATGAGTTGGATTGAGTATTTCAACTACATTCAAAAGATAAATCTTTTCCTCCACACTAACTGTCAACATTAGTTTCGAATATTACGATAAAGTTCCAATCAAAAGAGTAGACAAATGGCAGTTAATTCAGACTTGATGGAAGTAGATGATTGTCATGGCATGAAAAAATTATCCGTAAGCATTATCACACTAATGCTTTTACTGACCTCCAAAAATCATATGTTCAGCAGAAAAGTCTCCTTGAAGTGGTATCTCTCCCTGAATGTTAAAAGGCAGTAAAATTTAGAATCGCATCTTAATTTCCTACAGTACATCTCTTTGAAACCAACATTAAACGGTAAAATCTAGAAAGCTCTAAAACTAAAATATCGCAAATATTCCCTCCATTTATACAATCTCATATCAAATAATAAAGGGCAGGCTGAATAATATGAAAGGATCAAGGGCAGTCTTAAAAATATGAAAGGCACACTAGGCTAGATGTGTTAGCACTCTATCTCGCAGCTCCACCTTGCCAAAAATGAAAGTTACCTTAAATCAACCCAAAGGCTCACAAACCATGCCACCCAACAATAAGATGAACATTTTGACGAAAAGCATGGGTATTATAAAAGGTCTACTGATGAAAGACACAAGGACTACTTCACTCCCAAGTCCCAACCAATCCACTAGAAGTAGATAACTATTTATCTACTATTCTTAGCGAACTACTGGATACATGAACAGGCCAATTAGTCTTCAACATGGCTGAGATGATCATGCTTCATATGCACTTCATGGTTTTTTGAAAAGCAATGCACTTCACAGTTGAGGAGAGAATCAATATCTCATAAATGTTAATTAGGCTCTGGAAATATGGCATAATTCCTTTTGAAACCAAGTGAATTTATTAGTAAGTTGCTAGGAGGGAGAGATTATTTCATCTAATGTTTCCTAACGATAAGTAGCGAACACCAAAGTTAGTCTTAAAAACCCAAACACGTATTAATATATGCCTGATTCAAGCATTCACATTCTCCTAAAAATGTATAATTCCATTATGCCAAGAGAAACAGAAAAGGTACAGCACTTGTGGGTTTTACATGAGCTTGGTAAAGAACTCACAGCAGAGCCAACAGTTTTACTCCAAGATCCTCCCAGATAGGATAAGTCACCACTACAAACTAGGTGTGTATCATGAAAAGCTGAACCATTAAGCACCCGAACAATATCTCTTCCGCCAACCATATGCTTCCCAGCCAAGATCTTCAACAAAGTGGTTTTCCCTACACAATATGAGCAGCGAGTGGGATTCTGTAAACAGAGAATGAAATTTCTCCGGACAACTTAGACGCTCAGTAGTAAGTACAGTCAGGGGTGGAAGGTAATAATAGGAAATCATGTCAATATTTGGAAAATTTGACCATGATTGCTCCACCCAGCCAATCCTACTATCTGACATGAATAAATGAGGACCTCAGATTTGAGATTTGTAACTTGTAAAGCAACTGATGGAAGTGGCTTTCAAGAAAGTCAATTTCAACAAAATTTAGAGTTGGAGTACTTGACTTTTTTGTTTTGCTTTATTAAAAAAAAATCGAGTTTGTTTGTTTTGCGCTTAACTTTTGTGGATTATTTGTTCGTCTCGACGAGAGTAATCGGAAAGGTAAGAAACTATGACATTTACGTTTACCCAACATTTGTCGGACATATCCAAGAAAAAATCGGAAAAGCTAGTTTTTTGGACTTTTTCTTGATATTTCCAAATTTTTTTTGGGTAAATGTCATTATTTCTACTTTTCTGAATCCTCTCGTCGAGACAAACCAATAATCCATAAAAGTTTGGCCCAAAACTAACAAACGCGAATAATTTTTGGAAAAATATAAATAAAGACAAAAACAAAAAGAGTCAAGTACTACAACTTTTAGTCTAGTGGAAACAAGTCGCTTTCTTCATTCATGCATCTATGAAAGTAAAGAAAAGGATCATACTAAAATCATGAAAAGAGCAAAATAATGCAGGATAGCTTCGATAATAGCTTCCAATAAGAACAGAAAGAGTAAATAAAAACAAGAAAGCAGATCAAATGACATGGGAATGCGAATTCAATTGTGCCTTCTCTCTCTCTCTCTCTCTCTCTCTCTCTCGTGCTCTGTGTTGAAACTCTGGTTCATTCTCTGTTTTCCAACAGTATGCACGTAGCCACTCTCTCCCAAATTGGCAACCATACATTTGGAACAAAAAGATCATGGTAGCTACTATAATTACCTGAATTCCAACAAAGTAAATACTCCCAATTCGAGGGTAGTTGCAAACAATATGCACGCAATCACAAAGAACATAATCACGCAATTGACTAACAGAAAACACAAAACAAAGGTATTATACATTCAAGGAAGAAAAAAAGATCATTTGCGATAAAAATGTGATTTTGATTACCGGATCCGTTGGCACCGACGAGAAGGCATCGGGATCCGGGCACGATATTGAGGCTGAAGTCCAGGAAAAGCGGGGGTTGCGCATCGTACGCGAATTGCATACCACTCACCCGAATACCGCTCGAACTCTCCTCCTCCATTTTCCCTGCTCTCTCTCTCTCTCTCTCTCTCTGTATGCACTTTATATTCGTCGCGACGCTGAGTTTTCTTGCCGCGACCGAACTCCAATGAATATTCGTCGTGTTCGATTGAATGGCCTCTGTCGAGTTCGAGGCTCACCTTCTCTGAACGTGTCTCCTTCCCACCCACCCCTTCGTTTGTTGAGCCCTGCGACCGTTTGTAATTACAAGGGTGAACTACATTTAAACCCCCTGAACTATTGACTTGTTTTTTGAGTTCTCCCCTGAATGGTTCAAGGACCCCTCTCAGGCCAATTTCTCGGTGGCATTTTTGTCACAGTATTTTTGCTTGTTTTCTCTTAATTTTAGGGCAGTGATTTTAACACTTTCCTTTTATCAACTGGCACTTCTATTTTTTGGTACGTGAAAGTACCAAATTGCCTTTTGTATGGAAAAAGTGACTCAATAGCTAAGGGTAATTCAGTAATTTTACATGAATAAAGAGAAAAAATATTGAGTGACAATGGATAAAAGGGGAGTGTGGAAATCATTTTCCTAATTTTAACGAGGTTTGGGCAAAATTTTTACATCACATTATTCGTTTCAACGAGAGAAATAAAAAAAACTATAAAAAAAATATAACATAAATGAAGAGATACTAAAAGATTGTTTTTCCGGTTGAAATTCGATGTAAATCAAAAAGTCACTAATGCTTTGTTTGTAACTTAGGGAGGAAATGAGGGAAAAGAAAATAAAAAAAAAGGAGAAAAAATAGGAGGAAAATTTCACTTTACAATTTTAGAATTTATTGTTTTTTCTTCTCTCTCTTGTAACCAAACAATGGTTAAAAAAAAAATTAACGTTCTTTTCTTTTCCCTTACTTTCCTTAGGTTTCAAAAAAGCATAAAAAATATTAGACTATAAAGACAATCATCCAATGCGTCTTCGTTGTCTTTGATGGACTTTTTTCAATTTTAATTTATATCTTTATTCTTTTTCGATTCCTCTCATATGTGGTAATGTAAAGATTATATATGTTGAAAATCTAGTAAAAATTTTAAAAAAAGTTTTAATCTCAATTTAGAAAAGTACTACTACTATAATGAAAAACGATGGGTAAATTTGGAATTGAAGAGCGTAAAACGTCTTCCTCCTTCGCGGTATCTAACCCCTTCCCCTCTCAGTGGTGCGCTGACTGAAAACTGAGAAGACTCGAGGCAAGCGACCGTGAACAACTCTACGTAAGATCTACACGATCTCGTCTCGATTTACTACTATTTTCTAGGGTTTTTTGAAAGTTCGATAGTCTCCAATAAGTTTCTTCTTTGTTTTCTTTTTTTCAGTGATGGCCAGAAAGTTAGGATTTTTGGTTCTGTTGCTATGTTTGACGTCGATCTGCGAAGCTGCGGCAATCCAGCCGATATCCGACGCTCATCGATCTGCCGCACTAGAGCTCTTCACGCCGGTCGACGGATCTTTCGCAAGGTCAATCTAAACCCTAAGGAAACCCTCAATGTTTGTATGTCCTAAGTATGCTTTTATTGTCACGATCCAACTGCCCTTTGAGCTTTTTCGCCTTCCGTTATTTTCTACCATGTTTGTGAGAAATCTTAAGAGGAGTGAAAAAAGACTCCTGTTTTGCGCAGGGTTTGATCCTTCGTATAAGAGGTTTTACTTGCCAGGAAAAGGGAGAAGGGTTTGGAAAATAGTGTTGCAGTTAGTGATAATTGCTAGTTGATCTGTTGAAAGACTCGGATCAGATGGGAGGAGATTGTAGGACTCGTTAATTGGAGTTTGTAGAAATTCGGTGATGTCTTTTTGGTTTCCTTTTCTTTTGTAATTTCGAGGGAGCAACCATATGGAGCATTGCTAAACTAGAAAATATGACATAGTCTTATGCTTGAGCTCTGTTTTATTTGATTTGTTCGGTTCAATTTTAGTAACATATAGGGGGCATTTTGGGACTGGTTTCACCTCATTTTGCATTTAGCACGCGAGATGTTTGTATTATCTGTGCGGATGTTCGTTTTTTTTCCGTTTCTGTCACGTTTTCTTGAGTAGTTTTTGTAGTTGCCAATTACATGTACTCTTGGATATGGTAGCTCTTTTTCTTCGGTCTTAGTTTGATTATGGATATAGTTGATGATTGTGGGTCAATTCCATATGTGAGGCTGGGAGATGTACCCTTTTGCTTTCTTTCTCAGGCTTAATACAGCCCTGCTTATTAAGCTAAGGTAGAGGTTCAGGCATGGTGGAGTAGGAGCATCCAATTGGCAGTCTTTTTGGCTTGACCAAGAAGTTTTATATCCTTCGAGTTGCACGTCACTTTTGACCAAAATGACAACTTGCATAATTCACGGGTTTCTTTCTTCATAACCTTGGGCCTTGTTTGATAAGTGTGTTAGGGTTTGGGATAGAATTGCTAATCCTGCAAGGTCACTTATCCTTTGTTTGATTGCACAAATATGGGGAGGATTACTAATACCTTGGGATTGCCAATCCCACCAGTAGATAGGATTCATAATACCTTCTCCCACCAGGTATTAGCAATCCTGTCCGAAGGTCACTGAGCTGAAATGACCTCATTGTCCAAGAGAATTTCAATTATTCCTGACAATGCCCCTCCCGGCTCCCATTAACTACATTTGGGTACACCAACCAAAATGTGTTCTTGTTTTGTATGTACTGTATACAATTGCAGAAAAAAGTGTAGTTTTTCTTTTAAAGTTGCTTTTGTTTTTTATTTAACTTCACTGTGAATTCTCATTTTTTTCTCACATGGTTGAGGGTATAAAAGGAAATTACAATATAATCCTATCCCATCCGGACCTAAACAAACATGGTATTAACAATTCCATCATCCAATCCCGTGCAAAACAAACATGAAAGGGTGGTTTAACAATCTCATTCCTAATCCCATCTCATTACGAATCCCATCCTAATCCCATCTCATTACGAATCCTACCACAATTATCAAATGAGGCTGAAATTCTACCTTGACTGGCTTTTCAAATTGGTCTCTTGACTAGTATTATACAGTGTTTGTGTATGTATGTAAATATCAATCATACATTATTCCAATCACTGAGGCTTGTTCCAACTTGATTGCGCCTATTCATTGAACTTGAACTTTGCAAATCCATGTTAAGCAAATATCTTATGTTTGATTTATGTGTACAGCTTAGAAGAAGCATATGAAGCTTTAAGAACATTCGAGATTCTTGGAATTGGGAAAGAGCTTAATGTTAGGGCTTCCACTTGCTCTTCCGTGGTGGATAAACTTGGGTCATCCTCTAGTCTGAAGGACTTATTCTTTGCGTTGAGGGCCAATGTGCTATTTAAATGCGAGATCAATGAGCAAGTTTTTCTGGTAACTTAAAGCTTTGGCACTGATATGTTTTTTGACGTTTGAAGCTGGCTCTTTGAGTACTTTGCGGGTATGGTGATACATAATGATATAAGTATTTTTCTTCTGCATTAAGGAAATTGGTTTGAGACTCAAAGCATCTGTCAGCGATGCAAATTCATTGCTTGACTTCTACTATGCCATAGGAAGTTTGCGGCTTATAAAGGTAATTAGTGCGAAAGAACGATACTTTATCCTTATTTTATTCTGCATCAAGATCCTACCGTGTTTCCATTGTGTGCAGCGGTTGAAGAAAATTGTCTTTTTCCAATTAGTATTTGTAGTCTCTTGGAAATATGATGCTGTTTGGCTGTTGAATAGTTTCTATCTTAGATTATGTTAGCAGGTCTTTGCTCTACGATTGGACATCACTTTAATCCAGTGATTGTTTGTCATTGTGTGCTTTTTTTTGTGTTTTTGCAGGATCAAACCTCTGAAGTTGATGTGTTTCTTGCCGACGCTGATGGAATTTTTCGATCCATAAAGGTTAGTATGAATGGTTTATACCTCACAGATTATTGAAAAGCCTATGCTTTTGGGGGCGAGTCTGAGTGGGATGGTTAGTATGAATAGTTGATGGATTTTTTTTTCATGTCTTACTGGAATACAAAGTTGTTTTGTTAATGCTGGAACTCACGTTCAAAAATATTGCAGGCGCTCAGCCAAAGTGATGGAAGGTGGCGCTATGGTCCCAATAACCCTGTGTCAAGTACTTATGCTGCTGGTAATAATTTCTATATAATGTAAACAATTTTCATGTTTTCTTTGTTGATTATCATTCTTTAAGTCTGCTCTAAGCTTCTTAATATTCCTTTTTCAGCATTAATTACAAAATTATGTAGTTCATCACTTGGTTTATTGAACTTGCGCAGGAATAGCACTTGAAACACTTGCTGGGGTTATATCCTTGGCAACTTCTGAGATTGATCAATCTCTGGTGAGCAGAAATACATTAAGTTCTACTCTAGAAAAATTGTGCATATCATTGTTGCTTTTGCACTTATCAAAAGAAAAGACTTTCATAATTGTGGGGCTCCAACTATTCTGATTTTTGATTCAGTATATCGGGGAGTGACCAGTTGTACTGATGGATTTCGAGAAGTTCTTTCATTTAAGAGTGCCATGTTAATAGGTTGCAGTCATTATTATCTTAATTTTGGCCAATTATGAAGACCGATTTGATGGGTGGAAAATGAGGGGTTAGTCTTGCATTGCCCTTGTAGCTATTCATGTCGGGTCATTAGGCAGTTGCATATTTTTCAATTGGTAGGACAATAACTTGAAATTGGAACTTTCACTTGTTAATAATTTTTTTAACTCTTCTACCCTTGCCTATAAAAAGAAAAAGAAAGATTTATTGTTTAGGATACATGCCCTGTTCTCATTTGATAAAGCAGGAAATTCTGACTTCCAATGTGGATGGAGAAAGAATCCCCCGCTTCTCCATATTCTCATCTAGTAGTGCATATCAAAATAAAAAAATGGAATTTCATCAGCTTTTTGCTTGGCTAAACTGTTTGGAAAACTAGATAGGATGTGGGTGCTTGGAAATTTGTTGGTCTTAAATTAGGCTCATCTTGCATTATGGGAATCTAGATACTAGGTAGACTTCACATCTTGTTTTCGGTAAGTGAATAAATTAAAGACCAAAAGTGGAAGAGGGGCACAAACCTTTATACATTGGAAGTCTACAAAACAAGAGTCTTCTAAGGAGAGGTCTCCTATAAATATGTTCACAACAAGAGATAATTTCAAAAACTTTATTCCGTAGACAAAAAAGATAAGTGTGCATCAAAACTACATTCAATATATGCATATGCTAAACTGCATTAATCATACTTCCCAAATAGGTTCTGAAATATAATGAAGGATTCAACCATACATCCCCGAGTATCCAATAGAAATGTCCTGTTTTTCTTAGCCATTCTTTCTCATCTGCCTACTGGGTTGATAACAGTGGTATGTGTATTACCATTTTGTAGTTGGGGTCTCATTACTTTTGATGTTGCTCCTAAAATGGTCGCATCAATGTCTTTGTAGTTCTGTTTTGTTCAATTTAACGATTTTTCTATTGCCAGATTGGGACGCTAAGTAATGACATTCTGAAGCTTTTTGATGGCATTGAAAAATATGGTATGTCTAGTAATTGTTGTTTCTCCCCCTCTCTGTCTTCTGATTGTCATAGTGACTTAAAAGAGTGGATGTGCATGCGAGATTTGAGCTCATTTCTCTTGTTTGTTTGCTCACTCAACCACTATACTTTGGTTTTTCCCCTTCAATTAAAATGCCAATGGTTTTAGATTGGGGCTATCAAGTCATTGATTTTATGATATGTATGATTTCTTGGCATCTTAAGACATTCTATATCCTAAACTATAATTATTTTAGCTCAAAACTAATAAGTAGGTTGCATATCTAGGATGAGGAACATGTATATATCACATCAGTATTGTTAAGGAGGTTAGTTTAATTTCAGAAACCAAATGGGGGTTATTCTTTTCGCAACGCCATCGCTGAAGTCAGTTTGCTTTTCAATTAGAACTAAATACTACGACTGTGTCAGTTTGGTTGTCATGTTCTTTTACTGAAATCACAACATGGTAAATGCCTTCTAATAGCTGCCTTGACTATAATGTCGACAAATTATTCTTATTTATCCTACTCTTATTGTGACTCCTTTTTGTGTTGTAGATGATGGTGCCTACTACTTTGATGAGAAACTTGTCGATGCACGTGAACATCAGGGTCCTCTTTCAGCAACCTCATCTGTAGTTCGTGGGCTGACAGCTTTTGCAGCAGCTACTTCTGGAAGTTTAAATGTTAGTGGGGCTTTTTAGTGCTTTAATGATAATATTTACATGTTGCACTTTTATTTTGTACTTAAGTTTTTGGTTTTTAATTTGCAGCTTCCAGGAAACAAGATATTTGGTTTGGCAAAGTTTTTCCTTGGTATTGGAATTCCTGGCAATGCCAAAGACTTGTATAACCAAATTGATGCATTGGCTTGCTTGGAGAGCAATAGGTAACTACTTGAATACATTCCATGTGTTGGCCTTTTGTTGAACCATGTGTGTACCATATTATCATGATGCTTGATTTGGAGATGCTACTTAGCATCTTGCTGAAAATAATGGTTGCAACTTTTTTTTGGTGTACTTTTACCAAGTATTTTACATGATATTGGGAGAACAAAGGAGTTGGATGGGGATGCTTCAACGCTCGAATGTCTCTCGTTTTTTTCTAGAATAGAATTACTCTAGATAACTGTTTGCCTTTTCCTTTTTCTGTTGCAGGGTTTCCATTCCGCTGATTTTATCACTTCCAGCTACTGTGCTTTCACTGACCGAGAAAGACCAACTCAAGGTGTTTCAGCTCTGTTCATTTTTGTCTTCGCATTTGAGAATGAGCGTCAATTACTTGTTCAACATAACTTTAACTATTAGCAGTGGAACTTTAGGTTGATTCCCTCCTTGCTGCATGTTTTTAAATGTTGTCAGATGATTTCTTCACCAGGAACTAAATACTCTCTTCTTTGGGCTGGTTGGTGGGAACTACGATGTCTGACTGAACTAGTATAACCTTTTTTGATTGCACTATGATAGCATTGGACAAAGTAATGTCTGAAAGAGTACCAGCACATTTTGTAGGATAACTTGAGACACCAGTGGTCAAATTATATGACTATAAACACCAAGGAACACCATTATTAGTTTCTAGTATTACTATCTAGTTGTTTTGGTTTTTCCATGTTAGCAGTTTGCACTGGAACTTCATTCGTGTTTGGGAAGAACTACATTTCTCTTGGCATGCTTGATCCTCTTTGGTGATAAAAGAAATGATTATAATCGTATCTACTCATGTTAATATCTGGATGTCTCATCTGGTAATATACGAATTGCTGAAATACTCCCTGGGTTGGCTCCAAAATTATAGTTCAGCGGTGACAGAAACACGGAAAAAATTTGTATGCAAAACTCAAGCTATATACACTTAACGAATTTAAAGTGTATTTTCATCTACTTTTTTATGATTTTGTGCAGAATATTAAAGCAAAACTAAATTATATATAACAGAAGTTACAATATTTAGGTGTGTTTTTTGAACCCAGCGAACCCCCCTGACCATATGGTAGAGCCACCCCCGAGTACTCTACCGGTCAACGCTTCCTTTTCTTGGAGGTGCTCAAGTGCCATCAAGTGACTTTAACACCTACCTGTCAGCTCTTTTTCTTCCTCTTGGTATAGTGTAAATGATCCTTAATCATCTGCATTCGTACAATTGTAACAAACACTTTCAATCGATGAACATATGTTCTTGCTGTATATTTTGTTTAGATGCTGCTTGTGTAGTACTAATTTGTTCGGCACTTTGATTAGGATTTCATTCTTTTGACTTGGATGGGTTATCAAATTATGATCTTAATACGATTTTGCCCTTCAGGTTAGGGTTAGTACTGTACTGGGATCTACTGCACCTCCTCTTTCCGTAAGACTCACACAGGCTTTCAGTTCTGATTCGAAGGACGGTTCTATAATTGAGAGTCAGGTGCTGCATGGACTTACGTTGTTGCTTATCAGATGCTTATGACCACTTTATTGGATCTGTTGCCTGACTTATAGCTTAATGATCTTGCATTTACGTGATGCAGGAACTCAAGTTTGATCCAGAATCTGATGCCCATATCTTGGATGCGTTGCCAAAGATCGTGGATGTTGGCAATTATGTTTTTGTATTTGAGGTAAATTCACGCTCATGTTACATGAAAATCCCTTCCCCTTACTATCTCATGCCTGAGAAGCTCATCTTCATCTGCCTTTTTTTTGTGGGTGTACTTTTTCTATTCTTGTCTTCTATGGTAGACTGTGCTACATGATCAAGAGCACAAGAAAGTTTATGCCACTGGAGGTCGAACAAAGGTACCGATTTATGTCACGGGAGTTATCGAAGTTGACAATGCAGAAATTGCTGTACTGGATAGTGATCTTGGGAGCTTAGAAACTCAGAAGAAGTACGCCACGTTGCCCTTGAATTTGGAATTTTTATGTTCTTTTCCTTCGTTTTCAAACATACTATTTTCAGCTTAGTTCGATATAATTTTCCGCTGTTCTGCATAACCCAATTCTCTGAAATGCTATATTGGTCTACCCATCATTACCTAGAACATGGATTCCTATCCCTGCTGAAAGTGTTGAGAGATTTGTGATTAATTTGAAATCTTGTACTCCGTAATTCTCAAACATCAACTGTGTCAACCTTGTTATTCTGAGAGATTTTTGCTTCTCAATACATGAAACATGCGTTACTGATCTTTTGATATGTTATCTATTGGTGTATTCCTTGGTATGGTTTTTAGTTTCTCACAGCTAAATCTACATCCTGGTAAATTTTTTTTTCTGCAGGCTTGATTTAGTCGAGAATAATGCTATTTCTTTATCAGCAAACCACTTGCAAAAGCTGCGTTTGTCCTTTCGGTTGACCACCCCTCTTAAGCATTCATTCGAACCACATCAGGTCTTCAGTCTTCTTTTGGTTTATTTCCTTAAATCATGCTCTCCTTGTCTTTTGCTTTTTGTTTTTTGTTTTTTTTTTTTTTGTTTTTGATCGTCAAATCCTTGTCTTTCGTTGAAATCTCTTTTTGCCTGCAGGCTTTCCTCAAGCTCATACATGAGACCAAAGTTGAGCACATCTTTGTCTTGGGGAACTCTGGGAAGCAGTTTGAGATAATACTGGTAATTCTCCTTTTATCATTCAAATCTTAAAGTTCCATTTTTGCCCCTCTTTTTCCCCAAACGGAGCCCATGGATTTGCAAGTTAGTATTAATACAAGTTCATTAGTTTATTAACTCAGATCCAGGGACTTGTGTAATGACGACTCTAGCATACAGTCTGGTCTGACTTACTGACCTTAAAATATAATCAAGATAAGATGAATTCAATATATCATTCTAATAGTTGACTAGCGGTTAACAATATGTTCAGATAATTTGATTCCTTATACAAGCAGCATTTGTCTTGTAGGATTTTCTTGGACTGGTCGAGAAGTTCTCCTATCTTTCTGGTACATACGATATTCAACTTACAGTGGGTGATGCTGTCATGGTAACCCTGCTTTTTCTTTTTTCTCCACCTTTGATGACGTAATTTTTATTTTACCATTATTGTCATTCCTCCTTCGATGAAGTCATTGTTGTAATGACATTTAAGCTTATTTCATGTCTTCATCGTCGTTTCCCCCCGTTTTGTTTGCAATTTTTATTTTTCAGGAGAACTCTTTCTTGCGGGAGCTGGGCCATATTGAACTAGATTTGCCGGAGCCACCTGAGAAGGCTACCCGACCTCCTCCACGGCCGGTTGATGCTTACCTGAGATATGGGCCCAAAGCTGAGATAACACACATCTTCAGGGATCCAGAAAAGCTTCCTCCTCAAGAGCTCTCTCTTGCCTTCTTGGGCCTCATTCTCGTGCCACTCCTTGCATTTTTGGTTGGGGTGAGTCGTTGGATTCTTATTTTTCGTTCCCATTTATTTCAAATATATTTGACGTTAGACCGCTTAAGCAGTTATGCTGAATCTTAGTAACCGAAAATTCTTCCTCCTCGGGGTCCTCACGCTTGGTGGTTTTTAAACAGAATCAAGTTAGAATTCTCTACTTAGGGTTCCTCGTTAGTCATTCCTGTTAGTTATTTTGATGTGACAGACTCTTGTGTGGCTTAACTACTTGGAAACTTCCGTAGTTTTCTGGTGGGCTGTTAACTTCACACTTTCTTGATATCTTTGACAGCTTTTGCGTCTCGGCACGAACCTGAAGAACTTCCCTACATCAACGGTCCCTGCCACATTTGCAATCTTGTTCCATCTTGGCATTGCGGCGGTTCTCTCACTCTATGCTCTTTTCTGGTTGAAGGTTTGTCCTTTACTTGGCACTTTTATACTCAACGGGTCTTAGACTCTTGCCTTCCTGCCAGCAGCCTTGTACAGGAATTTTACCCTATTCATCACTCGGTAGTAAAGGGGGTAACATTGACGTCTCAAGGAAAACTTCTTAGAAGAGCTGGATATTGAGAACCATTTCCACCAAATTTAACTCAAATTATGATTGTATTCTCTGCAGTTGGATCTATTCACAACGTTGAAAGCACTAGGTTTCTTGGGAATCTTCTTGATGTTTGTCGGGCACAGAACCCTTTCTCACCTTGCTTCAACCTCGGCCAAGTTGAAATCATCTTGAGAAAACGAGAGAATGCGTTTGCAACGACAATGTTCGGAGCGAGGAAACACATCAACGAGATATGGTTGGCTGGTCTTCTTGATTCAGTTTTCTAGGAACTCTCCAGTCAGAAGTTTAGTGCACAATCACATCGAAAAGCATGGATTGCTTTGTCCTCTTTCCATGTCGACGAACTTTTCATCCCTTACAGTGTTTTAGATTGAGTGACATGGAGGAACCGCTGGTTTAATAGTCGCTTTACAATGTATTGTCGAATCATTGTTTCAGTAGTAGCTTCAACTGGCTGCTTGAGAAATAAGCAGGAAAGAATTTTGTGAGTTCGGATAGCCGCGATTCATATGTTGGGAGAGGAAACTGGTTCCTGATTAGTTTTACTGGTAGTAATTAAAGGAGGATTTTTTTGTGTGATTATCATTAGAAGCTGAGCTTTCGCTTGCATTTTAATCAAACAATAGGATATTCCTGGGGAGTACAGTGAATTTTGGAGGTTCCTTAACGGTGGAGAAGATATTTTGAGATGTGTCGCTTTCAATAAAGGAACCAGGTCCTGTTTTGCTTTCTTAAATAAGTATAAGGACATATTTTTAAGTTTAAAAATAATAAATTTACGATATATTTTTTAATTTGTTTGCAAGGTCTATCAAATACTCCCTCCGTCCCATAATATTTGTCCGGTCCGCAAAACGGAGACGTAAAAATAATACTATTTTTGTAAGAAAAGTTGGGAAAAAATTCAACAACTTACTAGATCTCGACGAGTTCTTTTTAACTTGTGAAAAAAATTTGAATTTTTTTTTGAAAAAAATGCATTATTTTGTAGTCTCCGTTTTACGGACCGGACAAATATTATGGGACGGAGGGAGTAAGATTTATATTGCATATTTTTTTTATTTCAGTAAGCTTATTATTTTTAAATTTAAAAATTGTAAATAAGTACTTATTTTTGAAGGGCGAATTTGGAACACACCCTGATCAGAAACTTGTTTTTGGGTGTCTGAGCTCACGTGTAGGTCTACTAATCCACCATCTTGTTTCTAATTTTGGCAAAAACTAACTTGCAGGAAAGGTTGATGTTATTTTCTCTTAAACATAATGGAGAATATACTTACTTCACTAATTAATGTCATCTTAAACTAGGGTAAGGTCCGGAATTTGTGCAATAAATACGGGGACAGTTATACTACCTTGTCAAATGAAAATGGCTATTACATAAGTAACTTTTTGTGATCTCTAATGCATGGGCCCGACCCGCCCAGTATGTTGCAAAGTAGTTCCCTGTAGAGCGTCCTGCGGGGTGCATCTAGATCGTCTATCTCGATAATCAATAGTCCGGATCGAAACCAAACACTTCCCGGGAAGAGTTAGAGAAGAAGTTACTTTTCCTGAAAGAGTTCATTTTTAATCTAGACCGCTGAAAACACTATAGGACGGTCTGGATGTCTCCTGCAGTACTCTATAGGGAGCTGCTTTGCAGCATCCCGATATCCTGACTTATTGGTTGGCCAAAAATTAGCGATACTTGAACTCGACCGCTTAACAGTTTGTCAAGAATTTGGATTTTTGTGCACAAAAATTGCCCTACCCGAGTTGAGCTTGTGATTGACTTGATAAAAGCTCGTTTAAGGTTGATTTGGGCAATTAAAAAAGAGAGACTAGAATATGAAAACTTGAACAATCAAACTACCAATTTGCTTTTTGTTTTTTGTTTGTACCTTGGACCGTTAGTGTCTTTTCATTAATATATATATGCTATGTTTCTGCTTTGATCAAAAAAAATTTGCTCAACGAGACTCTCAAAATGAACGCGTCAGATTTTTGACACCAAATCCATGGTGACCAAAAATTGAAAGTCAACTACCAAAGTGTCAAAGTGAATTTACCAACTGAAGAGAAACTGAGTCCTAACTCTGCTACTAAGCCAGTTGATCCAACCCTACTAATAAGGCTTAAGTTTGTCTTAATTTTGTATAGAACAATTGCAGAGCCGGTCTTGTTGCTAAAAACTCAAGAGACGGCCGATTTAGGCCCCAAAAATTTACAAATTTCAGGGTGTCATATTTTGGCACCCCTTATAATAGTCCAACATAACGACTTCATCTTTCATATTTACTTTAGGCCCCCGAAAAGTTAGAATCGGCTCTGAATTATGATGATTGCTTATTCGGCATTTAGTCTCCCATGGAGTTCAAAATGAACCCTTGATTTCTTCCATATCTTTTCACGATTATCATAAACTAATGAACAAATTTTTAGAGTTAGATTCTCAAAATCTTATCAAGCTGGCAAAACGGTTACTATTTTACTTTTTTTTTTTTAATGATCAGAGGTTACTATTTTACTTCAAATTGTTGACGAAATTACTTCTTACTATCAATTATTTTTCAAGCTCAAAAATACTTTAAGAAGACAATTTCAAGTTCAAAAATTATGTGTTAACGCAAATAATTTTCCTAACAATATGGATCTTATAGATCTCATTAAGATCTTTTAAACGGTGCAAACAAAAATCGAAAATTTATTTTTCATTTTCATTATATTTGAGTTTGAAAATATAAAATAAGTACTTATTTTTTACGAAGGAAATGTGGAACACTCCCTAAACCGCAGAAAATATACGGTTGTCCACCTAGTCCAAGCTGTGTTTATAGAACTTCCACGCTAGCATAGGAATGTTCACTTCTCTCCCCAGTGGTGACCAAGGTTCGAGTCCCACGGGGACTAGGTTTGGAGTTCAGGGCTATGAATAGCTTCTGAACCCCCGTTGACTAACATACTAACACCCCGCTAACCCCCACTAATGTATATTGTTTGGTAAAAAAAAAAAACTGTGTTTATAAGCTCAGAAACAGATAATGACTTTTAAAAAAACTTGACAAAAGGGTACATTAAGTCGGAGGGGAGGGGAAGGAAATCCAACCAAATGTTGGATGAGAAAACACCAAATAGGGCATAGCCCTAACACCCAAATGGACCAAACCCAAACACCAAACAAAAACTGGATAGGCCAAGCTCAAAACCAAAAAAAAAAAAAACCTAAGAACTCAAACTCTACACAGCAAACCCAGCCGCTGCAGCCCCAAGACACCGCCACCCACCCGACGGCCACCACCACATCCAGAGCCTCCACCGCAGCTACCACCAATTAACCAGCAACTGTCACCTCCAAAACCTTGTAGAGAGGTCTCCCATTAGATTAAGTGATCACTTATTCTATTCTCAGTGACGTGGGAGTATATTCCTTGAGAGACAAATAGAGTATGGTAAAATAGAGCTTTCGCTGCGAGTACTAATTTGTCATCGTCTTCGCAGTACTAGGGTTTTATCAGAAGCAATAATTAACGGATTGAGCAATCCCGTCCACGTAAGTTTCATTGTATATATGGAAGTACTATGTAATGAATAATGAATTGATGCGGGCCATCCTTAATCAATCATGCATGGCATTTGATTGGCCATCCTTAATCAATCATGCATGGCATTTGATGGCTACAAGATCATTTTACATCAGATATGAATTATATAGTACAAACTCAAGATAGTAACATTAATTGTGAGATTTCACGAGACAACCAAATTCAACAACTCAACCAAAATCGATCAATACAAGAAATAAGCCCATACACCCACACGCAAGTGGGGAGACTCGAACTCCTAATCTCCTAATGAGATGTAAGAGTCCTGCCTAACTGAATTAGCCCCAGTTAGTTATATTTGGTTTGCCAACTTAGTAGCTAGTACTTCTTCCATTCCTTTTTAAGTGTCATGCTTTGTAACTCCAACTTATTAAAAAGACATCATCATTATACCTTTAAAACAATTTTTTCCTCCACTTTCCTTACTTAACCATCATCATTACACTTTTACTCACTTACTTTTCAAAATGGAATCTACTTTTAGGGACAAAATAGACAATTTACTAACTTTTACCCACTAACTTTACAAAATGGATCACTTATTAAGGGACAACCAAAGATGAAATACCGGACTATAAATAAGGGACGGAGGGAGTAGTATTTATTTTCTATTACTATGTGTTTTTTATTTTATTTTATATGAAAGTCGAGCATATTTGGCAATACTGTATTAGTGAGCTAGTGAGAATTATTGAAAGTATCATTTCCAATTTTCCAGTATCGGTTAGTGGCGAACGCAGGAATATTTATATTTGGTGGGGCCTGAACTAGTGCATTTCTACAATGATAACAAAAATTACATGGTCTGTTTATGTATTGCTACTAGCCTACTTGGTAGACCGATCTATAAGTTTGTGTATGTATATGCAGCCGTCATTTTATTTACACACACATGACCGGAAAATTGTTGATAATTTAAAATTATAGAAAAATGTTTCCACGCAAATATATTTATTTTGAGATGTTTGTTTTCATCCAAAGACTTACATGGGCCAATTTTACAGAATATTTCTAAATTAATCTGAAAAACTAGTACTCTATCCGTCCCATTTTGTTTGCTTATATTTTCTTTTTGGGTTGTTCTGAATTTGTTTGCAATTTTTCATATTTGGAAACCACCAAAAGGGAAAAGTTCCAATTATACCCTTTTAATGTGAAATTCTTATTCTTTAAGTAATTGTGTTGTTCTAAAGGGGTTTTTTTTTTGGGCAAAGTACAAATTACATCCCTAAGGTTTGTTCATTTGGCAGATGACCTCCCTGAGGTTCATTAATAACCACATTGCCCACCTATGGTTTTGGACTAAAGTGCAATTTCTAACTCCGTTAACAGTATAAGTAAAAAGACCATACTACCCATTCTAAAATAAAACAAACAGATCGAAGAGTCACCCACAACTACCGGTGCCCCTCCACAACCAGAGACTTTCTCGCTGTATTTGAGCTCTGTTCTGGCGCCCCTCTACAACCACTGCCGCCGCACCAAACCAGCATCTCCCCCCTCTCTTTGTTCCACACCAGTACCTCTGACAACCCTTCTTTGTCGCCGTCGTCGGAGACGTTACTCTACCACATCGTTTCCGCCATTGTTTCCCATCTTCCATAGTAGATTTCTTAACTGCAGATTTGTGAATCTTAATGATTCAGTATGCCCTATATTTAAAAAAAAAAAAAAAAACTCAAATCATTAGTTATTTAGGGCTTTAATTTGGAGGATTAATTGGGTCTTGCTTTGTTTTCCCCAAATTATTTACTTCCCCAGTTTCCGTGTACTCACAGGCTTCATATGTGATTGTTGGACAAAAATCTTTCAGGTTACAACGGAAATAAGGACACTCTGTCCAAATTTTATGAAATGTATACATGTGCTTTTATATATATATATATATACACACACATACACACACACATCTTTGAAGAGCCAAATCTAAATCTCCCTTCTAGACAGATGACGAAGGCAATGTTGTAGAGATAGTGGCGTTAATGGGAGGCGTATACGGCGGCTGGAGAAACGAAATCTCACCCAAATCGAGGAGAAAAGAGAAACGAAGATGAAGAAATTGGATTTTGGAGAAGTAGAGAGAGCGCCAAATCTCACCCAAATCGAAAATCATAAATCCATAGAGAAACAAAAATTTATAGCAGAATTGTGTTCGATTAGGTTGATTAGGCACAATTACGGCTACAATTTGTATTAATTGGATGTTTGAAAGTGGTAGAAACTAAGATTAGGGTGGATGGTGAGGGTTGATTCATATTGATTGGGAAACACAAAGAAAAAGGGTATTGTTGTCTTTTCACATCTAAGTTCAACTTTATTTAATCCTTTTTTTCATTCCAACTCTCAAAATTGGCGTGTGTAACACACCTTCCGTCAGTTTGGACGGAAAACATAACGGTAGCACTTTAGTCCGAAACCACGAGGAGGTGAATTGCTCATTTCGAAATGTCAGGGAGGTGATGTGCCAAAAGCTTAAACCATAGGGAGGTAATCTGTACTTTGCCCTTTTTTTTTTTTGGAAACCTATACACTTTTCAATCCAAAGCCCTTGGGTCAATAAAATGGGAGAAATCCCGTAATGAGCAAACAAATTGAGACGGAGGAGTAGAATAATTAAAGATCATATTTGAAATTGTGTAGGGGCCCGGGCCCCTCCAGTCACCCCTTTCTGTCCTCCCCTGCATTGATTGACAAGATGTGCGATCGATGCACGGGACACTAAAAGCGATAAAGTCCCGGAAGATGAGTGTATAGGGCACCCCTTTCCGTCCTCCCTTGCATTGATTGACAAGATGTGCGATCGACATCTGGAATGTTTGGTCCAGTCCAAAATAAGGACTCCCAAACCCAAAAATAAGGATGTAGGGCCTAGATTAAACACAGGAGGCAGCAACGGAGTTTTCTTTCTCGATCGAGCTAGCTGTACGTAGATTCGTGAATATGGAGTGCTGGTAAAGAGAGAGAGAGAGAGAGAGAGAGAGAGAGCGCCCTCTTACCTAGCTTGTCCCTCAAGCTTCTTCTAATCATCCAATTAATTACTATAATCCATCTGCCGAGCAAAAAACAAAAATTTACTATAATCCATCTCTTGAGATTAAGAGGTACGTAGTTATTTCACGAGCTTGTCAATAAAGTTGTGCAAAAAATCTTTAGATATTACTAGAAAAGTGATGTTGAAATTTGAATAAAATGTGCCTATCTCAACTACCATGAGAATCATGGGATAGAGAATGAAATGTTTTAATCTTAGGATGGAGTGAGTGGGGGGTTTTGAACCGCCACCTAATGCACGAGAGTATAAGGTACTTATCATTCACACCAGGTTCTTTGTACCGAGTTTCCCTGCACCCGTGCGTACTTTAAGCCATCGGATCGTGTCTTAAATTTTAGTATCTAAAAAAACTATCACGTAGGGGGTGTTTCCACTAACAAAAATCACAAAAAATCTAACGCATTTTATCATTTCATTTCTACTAACAAAAAAGTTTCAATATTTTACCGTCTCGTTTTTACTAATAAAAAATTTGTCAACAAAATTTTTTTTTTGCTATAGTAACTCTACTCACAAACCTATCAACAACTTATTCACTACCAGAAATAAATTGACATTTTTTGCTATAGTAATTTTACTCACAAACCTATTAACAACTTATTCACTGCCGGAAATAACTTGACATTTCTCAACAACTTATTCACTACTGAAACACCTAACTTCTCAACCACAAACAAAAATCTACAAAGTTTTCACTACTGGAAACACCCTCGTAATCTAAAGGTCAAAATTGTACTCCCTCCGTCCCTTTTTAAGTGTTCTGCTTCGTAATTCCAATTTATTAAAAAGACATCATCATTATTCCTTTCACATCAACTTTTTCCTCCACTTTTCCTACTTACCCATTATCATTACACTTTTACTCACTAACTTTTCAAAATAGAATATACTTTTAAGGACAAAATAGACAATGCACCAACTTTTACCTACTAACTTTACAAAATGGACACTTATTAAGGGACAGCCCAAAATGGAATACCGGACTCTAAAAAAGGGACGGAGGAAGTATGAGAATAGAGATACAGAGAATCCGGTACAGAAGATTTGTTTTTTTGTCAACATTGTATTCATCAATGGGGATTAGTGGGCGGTGTTAGAAGTTTGTAGCTACACGTACGACCTCTCACTCCCATAGAGAGCTACACGTACGCCAGAAGTCAACATATATGGATTGTAGAATGGACAAGATTGGTTAATTATTGTGGGTCATAGCTAAAGTGAATTTGGTTTATAAAATTAAAGTTATCAATAATGGCACAAAGAGTAGTACAGATGGTATAAAAAAAAACAGTGAAAGTCAAAATTTCTAAAAATTAAATCCTCAAGATGAAGGGCATGCATTCGAAGATTGATTACACACACAAAAACCA
The DNA here is from genome assembly GCA_019656295.1 of Rhododendron mucronatum var. ripense. Classification (NCBI taxonomy): domain Eukaryota; kingdom Viridiplantae; phylum Streptophyta; class Magnoliopsida; order Ericales; family Ericaceae; genus Rhododendron; species Rhododendron mucronatum. The sequence continues at coordinate 1,469,661 of BPLT01000015.1, forward strand.
TCATTAATTCAACACTTTCTTGGATGTTTTTTCCCTCTATTTTTTATTAACTTCGATCCTAGCTCAGGTGTTCCTTAAACACAAGGCTTATGCTCGTAATTGATGTCGGTAGTGGTGTGATGGGGATTGTTATACTTTGTGGTGGTGGTGATTAGAGATGCTTGGTTTAGGTTTTGGTTTTGTTTCTTGGGTTGGGCTTATTATTTCAGGTATGGGTGTTTTGAGTCCTTTAGGTGTTTCGGGTTGGACCTCGGTCCTCTGTCTTCCAATCTTGGTTGGAATTCTCTCCCCTCCCCTCCAACTTGATGTACCCTTTGTCAAATTTTCTTAATAAAATTTTTGCCTATCAAAAAAAAAAAAAAAAACACAAGGCTTTTGTTATTGCTTCCTGATGTACACATTGTCAAGTTATTAATATACAAAAATTTGCTAATAAAAAAAGGAAAATTCTAATGTCAAGAGCCTTTTCACTAATGCCACGAGCATTTACTGCTTTGGTATGTAAAATGACTCTCTTATCCCCTTGTGGTCAAAGCTTGTCAATCCATAACATTAGTTACCCAAACTATCCTTTCTTGAAGGAACAACCCTAATTGAATTACCCTTAGGCTTCTGATTTCTCGTGCTTTCCAATTGACTATTTTGTTTTGATAGAATCCTTATTTTGTTTGATTGTGAGCAAAAGTCGATTTTTTAATTGAAAAAATTAAATCGAAAATTGTGCTTTTCTCCATAGCACACTTCAAATTTGATTTTTTTTTCTCAAAATCATTCACACTAGTGAGTTGGTGACCATAACAAAATCTATCCATTTTTCTAGCTTTCATTTTTAGTTTAGTTGTCTAATTAAACACTAAACATAGGCTCAACAATAGTAGTTTTTTTTTTTTTTGATAGCTTTCATACATCACAACTAATCTTTGGAGACCAATCTCATTGTCATTTGCAGGTGTTTCAATTAAAACTAGAGCACAACTCTATATGGATTGACCCCAGAATTTAATATCATCTAATAGGTTTCGAACCAAAGATCTTAAGAGAGAGTAAACCTCTAAGTCTTAAGTCTTGACCACAAGACCAATCCATTGAGATTGGCTCGATCTCAACAATAGTAGTTCGTGAATAACATAGCATAACCATAAACATATACTTTAGAAAAGCAATCCCTAAGTATACAAGTACACAATAAATAAACATTAATACAAACCTTGAATGTATACACTCCAATGAATTTGGTGATCAAGTACAAACGGGAAGAGACAAAACCTAAAGGAAAAATGGAGATAAAGGTTGCAGTTGAAAAGCATAGGAAATCAGAAACCGAAAAAGGGTAATTGAAGGGTTAAATTTTATGTGCCGATGGCTTTTGACCACAACAGGACAAAAGAGTCATTTTATCCACCAGAACAATTAATGCTCGTGGCATTAGGAAAAATGCTTGTGGCATTAGAGCATCCACGGTTGTATAATCAAAATTAAAATGTTGTTAAGATTAGCAACATAAGCTCAAAAAAGAGCTCACAGTAAAATAATCAGATTTAGCAACCTTTTAGTAATTCATCAAATTTTGGCCATTGGATAATCAAAATTAGCAACTTTTTGTCAATAATCAAATTTAGTTGTTCCCATATTTCTTTAATCAAGTTCACCATCATTACACAAAAACATTCTCTCTCTTCCATTTCCAACATATTTCTAAGAAAAATACTTTTAAAAAAAGTTTTTATTTTTTTTTGCAAAAACTGTTTCTTTTTTCGAAACTTTTTTTTTTGCGAAAATTATTTCTTCAATCAAGTATTGTTTTTTTTTTTTTTAACTTATTCCAGAAAACTTTTTTTTTAAATCAAACTTTTCAAAAAACTATTTTCTCTTTTTCTAATAACCTGTTTTTATTAGTTTGAAACCTATTTTTAAAAAATTATTTTCTATGTTCACAATTTTTAAATTTTTATAAATTAAAAATGTGATGTGGCAAGTTTTGGTTATACAATTTTGATTATACCATTGTGGACCTCTACATTGCTAACTTTGACAACCCCTTAAATGCATAATCAAAAGCTGATGTGGTAACTTTTGATTATTGACTTTTGGTTATTCCACTGTGGATGCTCTTAGAGGCAGCCTAAAAAAAAGATGAAGTTTATATACCGTGACAATATAAGTCCATACATTTGCGCGCGCACACAAATCTTAAAAAAAAAGAATGGTAAGTTAGGCTACGTGGCAAGTGTCCCGGATGAAGGGGCCATAACTTAAGGGAGTGAATAAGGCAAATAGACAGCTGAGAGGGGCCAAGAAATTATTGGTTCCACTGGAGGAATTTCAAGTCCTTACTCCTTCTCCAACTTTGCTAAAGCTTTCCCAAAATGTGTTTCTTGGAAATACTCCTTAGCCCTTGAATTCCACATTCATCGTATATATACCTCTTCTTCCTTTTAAGAAATACGTACTTGCAGATAAATATGACAAAGAAAATGCGTGTACAAAATTAGATGATACGTCAATCAATTGGAGCTAACTCAGTTGACCACCTTTGTAGACTTCCATATGGGAGGTCAGGGTGTCACACGATTATTTCTTTTCCTAAATGGGAGTTGTATTTGTTTCCCTAATGAGCTATCACTTTTCGTTGTTTCCTGATGTTCTGCTATTTCACCTGGAATCATTCAATTTCCATTGAATGCGTGTAACTCTCTTTCCGTTGTTTTCCCTTGGGCCTATACAGTTCCGCTCTCTTAGTGGTCTGTATATGGTCCTTTCTCGATATACCCTTTGTCGAGTATTAATAAAATCTTTTTGCCTATCAAAAAAAAAAAGAGCTATCACTTTTCTTTTTTTTTTAATCAATCGATAGAAGAGAGCATTTTTATATCAGATATGAATTAAAAAGTACAAACCCGGGACACTATATTATCAATTGTGAGAGTCCACGAGACAACCAAGCCAATAACTCAACCAATACAAGAAATAAGCCTATTATAGGGTAGAAACAATGAAAAAAAAGAAGGAAAAACCTTCTAAGAGAAGAACACTTACACGCAGGTGGGAAAACTTGAACTCTGACCTCCTAATGAGATGCAAGAATTCTGGCCAATTAAGTTAGCCACAGGCGGTGCTAATGAGCTATCACTTGAGTTTAGTACTATTGTGAACCTTTGTCACGTTTGATGTAATTAATTCTGATACTTGTATTCTTCTTACACTTGTATTAAAAAAAAACTAAATAATGTGGCACAGGCCGATGACATGTACACACCTAGATGATGTGTTACATCACATCAATTGCTTTCTCATCGGACCCTTGATGCATAAACTTTTAAGCATTATCGTAATGAAACTTAGGTTAATTGATGATTCGAAAATTAGAACGTGCTCTTGGATGTGGAATTTTTATATCTTTATTATTATATGAGATAGTGCTATTTATGGTTAATTGGGTTGCTTTGGTAGTTAACACAATCCACAAATTAAGTCATACTAAAGGGAGAACTAATTAACAGTTATATTAATTAGTCGTATTAAGTCACCAAAAAATATTGAAAAGAAAATCCTCATTCAAACTCCTTTTAATAACTGCATATACAATTTACATATTTAACCACGATTTAATTAATTCACTTGTGTAATCAACTGGCCAAGTCTTTGAATATTTCAAATGGCTGAGTAGTTATGGGTTCGAATCTCAAAAAGTGAACTTATAAATAATTTTCCTCTAAGGGAGGCGTGAAATTCAATATTCGTCCCCCAATTAAGATTCACTGCGCCCAAAGATCCCAACAATGGCCTGTCGGGGGTTTCAGTCTCCTTTTTCTTCTAGTCAATGCTTTTCTTCTTCTCCAAGCAAGAGAGAGATGAAAGTGGCTTAAAGAATATTCTCCCCACACAATAATTTCAATGACAGATATTTCTCAATTTAATCATATATGGCCTTGAATAGAATTAATTGCAACCATCCATTTCATTGCTTTTGGCTTCGTCATAATTAAATCTGATAAGGTAAGGTAGAGCTAGCCAGAATTATTCCTCAAATGATGGGCAATACAAGCCGAATAGAATGCCGACACGTGGTGCTTGAAGAGGGGTAATTTTTTGACATTTTTGGAAGTATTTGAGAGATTTCCAATCTTATGGTTAATTCCTCTGTCACACTCAAAATAACAAGTGATAATTAAATCTCAAGCTCCATTATTTCCATCTATTGTGTGTTGAGCATCCCCTTGGGACCCATTTATGTCATAATCTACATTATCACATAATTAAGCCTAATTATTATGAGATACATGTTGTGTCAAGTACACTTTCGTTGCCGATAAAAAAAAAAAAAAAACGTTTTCTTTGCTTGGCGAAAAGAAGAATTTTATTTAAAATAGACAAGAATACATTGAGGAGAGGGAAAAGATATTGATGGCCAAGAACTAGCTAGGCATACCAAGGAAAGAAAGAAGATGAGAACATACACCAAACAAATTAATCATGAGTTTAATATCAGTAGTAGGTCCCACATCCGGATTCTCCAATGAAAATTTCTTTGTCGATAAAAAAATAAATCAGTAGTAGGACCCACATCAAAGCTAATCCCATAGCCTACTGCGACATCGATGGAAAATTATTCGTCTACAATGGAGATCGGATTGATGGGACTTCGCTTACCGCATGATTAACGCCCAAAATCAAGACTTAATTAAAGATTAGATCAAACAGATGGATGAGTGTATATCTTTCCAAAGAAGTACGTACAATGGTTCGTTAAAGATAGTAAATAATTGTTTGGCTTTATTGAAATAGCTTTTAATTATGGACAATAGTCATCAAATCTAGAAAGCTAATCTATGTTACCTACTGGCTTTTGCGCCACAATTATAGGTTTCTTGGTTAATGTTATACTCCACTAAAAAGCTTCTTCCTTAAAGGTTTTCGATGTGGAAATTATCGCCATATGATGAACACGGATTTTTTTCACAGCTAAAGTACTTAACGAGCTCTACAAGATGAACGATTTCAATCATTACTGTGGACCCGGAATGAGCCCACAAAACCCAAAGTGGACGGGATTGGAGATTACCCAAGACCTTAATCCAAATTTCCATACCATCACTGTTCAATCATACGTGAAACTAGACGATTAGTTTAGTTTTGTCTAAGATATTAGTAACGAATTTCGTATTGTAAGAGTCGTTAGACTTACACAAATAAAACTTCTGATTGTTGTAAAAAAAAAAAAAACTGTTCATAATCATTAGAAGAGTTGTGCAATTTTTTCTTCTTGGCGGGCCAGAGCCAAAGAATCACAATGTCTGCTCAGCCCCCACCCATCGAATCAAAGATGATAATTTTATCCGCTTCAAAAATGTTCAGCAAATGACTACAGTTTCTCTTCTTTTTTATAAAAAATTCCATTTATATGTGTCTCTATATCAAACGAGATGTAAATAATTGTTCTACTTTTCATACATATGGTAAGCCAAAAGGAGTATATTGGAGGTTTTTTCAAAATTTACACAGAAAGTTTACGGCCATCACTCAACATTCACCGCTCCTCTTACCACTTTTAATTTCACTGTCCAAAAGTGTTTTGAATGGTCCAAAAAATTAAACTCTTCCAGGAATGAGTTAGGTCCCGTTCCGGAACGTAAAATAAGTACTTATTTTTTAAGAAGGTAATTTTAAACTTAAAAATAATGTGTTTACGCAAATATTTTTCCTACCAATATGGATCTTGTTTAATAGATCTCATCAAGATCTTTAATACGGTACCAAAAAATTAAAAAATTATTTTTCATTTACATTATTTTTGAGTTTGAAAATATAAAATAAGTTGCTTATTTTTTAAGAAGATTTCTGAAACGGGGCCTTAAACACTTCCCTGAAAGATTTTTTTTTAAAATTCAAACAATTAATTATCGAAATAGATGGTGAGATATTAAGCGGTGGGGTAGTCTTGCTGATATTTATAGTCTTGGATTGTACTCATTAAATGCTTTAAGCTTTCTCCCTTTATAACACCCCCACCCCCAAGAAAGATTTCTTGTGACTTTGGTTCTTCTTGAAAGCTACCCCTGCATACAATAATCTGTCCATAACTAACTACACAAGGCTTAAACTCTTGAAATATATATTGACACAACACCTCTCTCTCTCTCTCTCTCTCTCTCTCTCTCTATATATATATATATATATATATATATATATACATACAATACAAACCCATATAACATAAATTGCTTTTGAAATCTCATAAGGTAGTATCATTCCCAACCCAACATTTTCTCTCTCTCTCTCTCTAAAAAAAACAAGAAAGAGAATGGGTTTAAGAGACATTGGAGATTCATTGCCACCAGGGTTTAGATTCTACCCTAGCGACGAGGAGTTGGTCTGCCATTATCTCTACAAAAAGATTGCGAACGAAGATGTTCTAAAGGGTACTCTGGTGGAGATTGACCTGCATGTATGTGAGCCATGGCAGCTTCCTGGTAATTAATACTGATCCCCTCTTCTAGTTTCTGCTTTTCCAAACTCTTTTTCGATCTTGTTCAGTGATTTTTTCTCGTAATTTTCCTCTCTTCTTCGGTTATATATTTATCGTCGGGATTCTTTTTCTTTGTTATTTTTGACGCATGACAATACGTGTTTTCGACAACACATATATTAGAGACGACATACAGTGGAGCTAGGGAGATTGTCTGTACTTGTTTTTGTCCATGTATGTTGATAATTAATGATGATTCTGGTATATATAAGCAAACAGACATCCTACCTCTTGTGTAAGGTCTGTTGAAGACAAAAATGTTGCGACAATGGAGAGAGAGAGAGAGAGAGAGAGAGAGAGAGAGAGAGAGAGAGAGAGAGAGGTGGGGTGGTCCGGGGAAAATTCTACCTCATGTGTAAGGTCTGTTGAAGACAAAAATCTTGCGACAATGGGGAGAGAGAGAGAGAGAGAGAGAGAGAGAGAGAGCGAGGGGGGTGGGGGTCCGGGGAAAATTATTGGCTGCGTGCTTTTGGGTAGCGCCAAATTGCTTGAATGTGTCCAGCACCAGTACCCATGTTTTTATGGTTCACAACTCGGTGTATGAATCTCACACGAAATATGATGTTGAAAAGGATTGAGACATCACGTAATGGTATGTTAAGATCACTGAACAGTTACTTGAGGAATAATCACACGACGCTAAGATCACTAAATAGTTACTCGAGGGATAATCACACGATGGTATGTTAATATCGCTGAATAGTTACTCGAGGGACAATCACACGACGGTATTCTAAGACCACCGAATAGTTCCTCAAGGGAAATGGGTACGTGGACATAATTATCTTTAACTCTTTCTCATTTAAGAAACTTCCTTTCGAGAAGTTCTCATTTAAGAAACTTTCAAGTAAAGACTTCTCAAATCGATCTCTTGGGAAATATATATTAATTAGTTTATCTATCTATTCTCAAGCCTTTCTGCTTTCTCCATTTTCTTCTTAAAGCAAGGAAAAGAGTCAAAAAGGGTGTTTTCTTTTCAAAAGGAAGAAGTGATAAAAAAGAAAGAAGGCAAAGCAAAGCAATGGAAAGAAAATAGAAATACTTCTTAATTACGCTTTTGGGTTCTGTGCATGAGATTCATGACATCATAAGTAACAATTTCAGGTGGCGATATAAATAAATAAATAAAGAAGTAACAATTTCAGGTGGTAATTTTAATTTTGAACGGAGTTTTCAGGGAATTATCATACTTGGGGGTGTCATCTTGCCATCCTTTGGGGTTGGTTGTTGGGTGGCGTTTTGCCGGTGTGTCCGAGACCCGTTTAATCTTTGTAATCATTTTCAAAGATTGATAAAATCTTTTTACTGAGGAAAAAAAATTATCATACTTGGGGACTCATAAGCTAGATAAAAACCGGGCAAAATATTTATATTGACAAAGTTCCCTCCTTTCACACTTCCAAATTCACCTTTTTTCTTTTCTTTTCTTTTTTTTTTTAAATTTTAATCAGCAATTTCATTTTTATAAATTTTTGAAAAAGATTACAAAGATTTAACTAATGACGAGCACACGGGCGAACACCACCTGAGAATCAAACCCAAAGGAAGGCAAGGAGCCATATAAATTCACCTTGAAACAGTTTATTTTCACAAAGAGTTTGATTTTGGTTTCATGCAAGGCATATACCTACAACCATTTTTTTTTAGATGCTAAACCTACTCATATGTGTGTGTTTTGTTGTCTAAAGAGGTGGCAAAGCTCAACTCCAGTGAGTGGTACTTCTTCAGCTTCCGAGACCGGAAATATGCCACGGGCTACCGAGCCAACCGAGCCACGACTTCTGGATACTGGAAAGCTACCGGAAAAGACCGAACGGTGCATGACCCGAGGACTGGCGATATCGCTGGGATGAGAAAGACGTTGGTTTTCTACCAGAACAGAGCTCCGAATGGGATTAAAACCGGTTGGATCATGCACGAGTTTCGCCTCGAGAACCCTCACATGCCTCCCAAGGTTGGTATATACTCCCTCCGTCCCAAAATGATTGTTCGGTCCGCATACCGGAGTGTTAAAAATAATACAATTTTTGCAAAAAAAAATCAAAAGTTTTTTAACAATTTACTAGATATCAATGAGTATTTTTAATTTGTGAAAAAAGTTTAAATTTTTTCTTGAAAAATTGCATTATTTTTAACACTCCGGTATGCGGATCGGACAATCATTTTGGGACGGAGGGAGTATATATATATATATATATATATAGTTGATCTCAAACTTTCATTCTATGGAAAGTCCGTAAACAAAACATTTTCCCCGAAACTTTTATAAAACTCGAAAGGGTTACATCAAAGGAAAATTCCGAAAGCAAACAAGCGTTTACGAGTTCAGAGACAAAAGCAGAGAATATATATATATATATATATATGGAGAAATTCTGAAAACGAACATCCAACAGAGAGTTGGATGGATCCATTCCTCCTCAGACATACATTACGAATTCAACTTTCTGATTCCATCGAGGAAGCCCTTAAAATGCTCCACAGTGTATTACCTTAATATCGAATTTCACCTCAATCCACATTGCGCGACTCTGGTTTTGATCAGCTCAAACATTTCCCTTCTTTAGTCTCATATATTCTCTATTTTTTTGTTTGTTTGTTAAGTAGTAGTAAATTAAACATAACCATAAGTTGTTAACATTTTTTTGACAGGAGGACTGGGTGCTATGTAGAGTATTCAACAAAGGCAAGGAAGAAAACAACAGCAACAAATTACTTCTTAGCCCTCCACAATATGTTTTTGAAAACACCAAAGCTGTTGCTATAGCTTCTCCATTTATGTCTACATCTCCTCCTCCTAACCACCACCATACCATGACCACCTCTTTCTCCGTATGCCCACCCCATCAAAATCAAGACAGAAATAACCCTACTAGCATTCTACAAAATTCGTCGGCGGCGCTAAATTACCATAACTCACTCCCCAGAAGCGACGATGATCAGTACTACGGGTTTTTATTCGATACGAACTTCGAAGAAAACAGCTTTGTCGATCACGGAGTTGATCTGAATTTCGCGGGGACGATGGAGTTCGATGACGATCGTGATCAGAATCTAGTTTTTCCCTGAACCAGAAAACCAAAATCTAGGCCCCCATTTATTTGTTGATTTGTGATGTACTCCGTAATTATAATTAAGGTGTTCTTTTGTGTTTGATTTTTCATGCATGCATGTTTTTACGTTGTTGGTTATCTAAAAAGGTCGTAGATATATACGTATTTATTTTCTTCGTTTCGTTGTGGGTATTAGGTAGGTACGTAGCACTTGGGGTTTGGCAACTTTTGTACTACGATATGTGCAAGATTGCTAATTTGTAATTAGATTTATTAAATGAGATTAAATTATGAGTTTGCTAGTTTGTAATTTTATTATTTCTCCTATTTCAATTTAAAATCCTTCTTCTTCTTCTTCTTCTTCTTCTTCTTCTTCTTCTTCCCTTTTTTTTTTTTTTCTGGTGCATATATGCTTTGATTAGTTGTACATTGTGTGTTCACAAGTTAATAAAAAAAAAATACCCTTGAATAAAAGGCTACAAAATTGTCATCTTCTTGTTCTTCCTTCTTAGGTACGCCAGAGGAAACTTCCTGGAAAACTGTTGCAATCTAGGTTTTCCCCCACAATCTTAGGTCCCATTCCGCTAAGGGAAATAAGTACGTATTTTTTTCTAAGTAAAGGTGATTTATTGTGAGAATTTGACATGTTTCGTAATAAAGCAGAAAATAAATAATTAAACAAAACCTTAGTGGACACAATATACACGTGAGGAATTATTCCAATCTGCTTATAATTTTTGCCTTTTCTCTATTTTTTTTCAAGGAGACTGAGTCAGAGGTTGGAACATAAATTTGGCAAACATCCGTAAACAGAATAAAAGATCTAAAATAGAGCATTAAAAAAATTAATTACAAGATCTTTAAAAAATAATAATCTTTTGTTAGTTTCGATCGCTATTAAAAAAATATTATTTGTGTTTTTTTTTTGGTTGTTTATACATTAATTCCATAATTCTAATTCACCCCAAGAAAAAGAGACGTGCCACTTGACAGGATCATCGTACGTGTCGGCCCAACACCATATCTTGATCCATTCTGTATCTAGTAATGGGCTTATTGTTGAACCAAATACAAAACTATTTGGCTTTCTATGGTAATGAACCCCGGCCCAAGCTAAATCTACTATGTTTTTGGCAGACGTAACAGGCTATTTGGACTTGTGGTCAACAGAAAATGGGCTGAGGGCCCAAATCTTACTCTACTGGCATGAGGGTTTTTGTAGCCTTTCACTATTTTAACGGGGGGACACCTAAACGCAAGTGGATGAGTTGAACTCCTGATCTCATCGGGGAGTTGGCCGAGCGGTCTAGTTGTAACGCAACTAATTAACTAATTCGTCCATCTCCAATGGTGGAGTTAAAAATGTGTTGCTATATGACATAAAAGTGTAAAGACTGGGGCCCAATTACATGAGTTAAGTTGTGGTTGGCTAGTTTATGTGTTTGTGTTACAATAGTATAAGTGGCATTGTATTAATTTAAATGTGAACTCAACGAATGGTAGGTCCCATGATTGTATTTTTCAAATGTTTTGTCTGTCTCCGATAATTACATTATTGGGGACAGACAAAACATTAACATCAATTAACTGACCTAGTTTCTGAACTAATATGCCTATTAGTTCTCTTACTGGAGATGGCCTAATACCTTACGTTTGGCCAACAAGAGAGTTGAACTGGTGGTCACTTTTTAGCGAGGTGAGATCATTGTTCTTAAAGTAGGGTTGCAAAGCGAGCATAGTCGGGCTGAGCTTTGTAGTGTTCGAGCTCAGTTTGTTTACTAAACGGACCTAAAGTTTGAGCTCATGGCCGAGTCCTTAATGGGTCGAGCGCAGTTCATTTACATAATAGCCTAAACGAGCATCCATTAATGAGCCAAGGCTATATAACCGAGTCTAGTTTTTCGAGAAGGGCTGCACTTAATTGTGTTGAGCTCGGCTCGTTTATTACATAAGCCTAAAACTCGGGTTAGAACTCGGCCCGATCACTAACAAGATGAGCCTCGAGCTGCTCAATTAACTACTCACCTAGGCAATTGCCCTCCATTGTGTCACGGGACTGACTCTCACATCGGAAGTTTTGGGTTTGTGAGTGTGTTAAAATGGTCCATTTTACCCTCCCTAGTTTCTGACTTTCTTGGCTTCATTTTTGATGGTTTGTTTGCTTTTTATTGGTATCCAACGGACTGTAGAGCCGACATGAGTGACAGGCATGCACGTGGGGGGCTTTGCAGGGTTTGGACTGGGTCGGGCCGGGCCCACGAAGTGTCTAATCGAACGTCTCTTCCGATTGACCGCAGAATGCGGGGATTCTCGTACGGCAACCCCCTTTTTCAATTTCCCTTGTTCGCTTGTGTAAAGTTTGGCAATTGGGAGCTCCTGCCTGCCTGCCCACGCGCGCCCTCGGGATGGATCTCACAAAACGCGGTGTAGATTTAATGCTCTTCAAGAATTCTCATGTGATGCATGTCTCAAACTCTCTACTCAAACAACACGGGCCGAATGGGAAAAAGTAGCCTATGGTCTTAGACACGGACACGAACACGTAACGTGCAAACTCTCTTTTTAGTAGCATAATTATGTGGAGTTCGTGATTATGTGGTATTCGAACTCTTACTAAAATCATGGCTTGACAAGAAAAAAGAATGGATGCCTTTCTAGCTGTATATGGGTGTTGATTTTTTTGGGTATTGGGTTGACATGTGATTGTCGAACGTACGGTGGTGTGTCAACATAGTTGGAATGTCATACGCTCATTGTTGACGCCTTTTTATCCCTCCCCCTTGTCTTGTACTGTTTGTTTCGTTATTAATAAAATTGCTTTCGCTATTAAAAAAAGAAAAAAAGAATGCATTTGAAACATTCCATGCAAGTTGTCCGTGCTGAGATGAACGATTGGATTGGCAACTCTGCATCTGCTCGGTAAAATCCCTGGGTCTTAGATGTCTTTAGATAAATTACATGATTAATGATTTTTGATTCATTGTGACTTAAAGTCACATAATGCTCGTGCGTGAAAGTGTCTTTCAAAAGTAACCCAAACAATTATAATTCATGAGTGCACACAAGCATTGAGAGTACGAGTACATAATGAGAATTGAGAACATGAACGAAAGCCATTTTACAAAATTATGTGATCAAATGAAAGCGACATTGACTCTACTACTCCTATTACCTAGTGTGAAGTGGCAATTACGTACCCTATCGATGCCAACGCTGAGAAGAAACATTTTACAAACTACTAGGAGTAATAGTTTGTAGTACATAAAGTTCACTTAATGAGGTGTCACATGATATTTATAATCCAGATTTAAAAACTTATATACCCTATTTAAATTCTGCTATAACAATGAGAAGACATATTCATTTTTTTATTTGGGTTCAGCGGTCAGAGATATTCAGAACAATTTATGCATATCTTAACTAATCTCCTCCTCGATCTCTTCGATTAAAGAAATGTCATCCACGCTAGAATTAGAATTTTCACGTACATAATCCATGTATTGGAAACAATCTGGAAAAATCTCAACCCTCCTAAGGTGGAGATTTTTGCGTGGATGGGCCTTTAGGATAGAGTGGCTTCTAGATCTATATACTTCAAAGTAGAAACTTGATCTTTGAAGGCAATTCAGCACTTTGCCCGTTGTGTTCTATGCATTTGGAGACACCCCAAGCACCTTTTTCTATATTGTAAATTCTCATGGGATGTTTGGTCTTTGATCCTGAATTGATGGCATGTGAGATGGTTGTGTCCTCAATCTTTGGAAGCTCTCTTTACTTGGTGATTTGACAATAGATTTAGAAAATTGGAGAATCATTTGTGGAAAAACGACATTCTTTACTACAATTTGGTTATTGTGGTTGGCGAGGAATGACTACGTATTCAATAATGCTTCGACAAGAGTAGGGCAAGTGGGTGAGGTGATCAAAATCAGAGTCGCGATATGGATTAAGGTGAAGTGCGATATCAAATTATACACTGTGAAGGATTTTAAAGGTTTCCTAGATGGAGTTACAAAGGTGAAGTTGTAATATGTGTTTGAAGTGTGTTAGGTGATTCGTCCAACTCTCTGTTAAATGCTTATTTTTAGTGTTTCTTCCTTTTTTCTTCTTTGTTTGATCTCGTAAGCGTCGTGTGCTTTCGATGTTCCCCTCAATGTAACCTTTCGAGATTTATAAAAGTTTCTTTTGCCGGAAAAAAAAAAGTTTCTCAAAACACAGTTATTGTACTAAAATGTAGTTTATGGATATTTCCTGAAGAATTGCCCGATTATAGTATTAAAGAGATTAGTTGGTGAATGGGTCCTAGATAATTAAACTTCACAAGCAAACTTCTCTCTCTCTCTCTCTACTTCTCTCTCTCTCTCTCTCTCTCTCTCTCTACTTCTCTCTCTCTCTCTCTCTCTCTCTCTCTCTGTGAGTTTCATTCCTCTTAGACTTTACAGGGACAATGACAACTGTTGAACTACAAACAGACAAACATGGAGTAGAATGAGATATGGGGCAGTGATTAGTCCTTTTTTTTTTTTTTTTTTTTTGGGTTTTCCATCAGTCTTTCTATGCAGTGAAGTTTCATTCCTCTTTAGCCTTTACAACTCGAAATTTCACTATGACCGGGATACGTACATATTTCGCAGATTCACTGCCAATCTCTTGGCTTCTAGTACTATTGAGAGTAATTTGTTGATATTTCTATGCCTTCAATGGGCACGTCAGTGCGTGGGCGGACATCGGCCCCCCCGTTTACATTCTTACTCCATCAGCGTATAGAAAGGATTTCAATGACAACAACAGAAAAAGATATTTCTACACCTTACATCAATCTACTTAACTCGAACCCAACTATAATCAGCGAACAGCATGAAACTATTAGTGATTGAATACATGTACGTATATTTACGTATAGACGTACGTACGTATACATAAAAGAGAAACAAAGCAAATTCTTTTAACTGTACATAAACATAAAAGAACATGCATACCTTTTTTGGTAACTTGAGGCAACAAAAGTTCTCAAGGGACTAGCCCTTTCTACAAAGTGACACAACAAGAAAAAATACAGAGAGTGATTTTCACTCTCTTTTCTCTCCTTAGTCACTTCTTATTCATGTGAAATTACTTTGTTTACCCTTTTATAAGTCCACTTTTCCACACAGGAAGGATGGGGCAATGTAGTAAATTCACACTAAATAAAGACCCAAAAAAAGGTTTATAGATGGTAAAAAGGGAAGCCTTAGAATCAATTCCCAAAACAATTAGGGGTAAAAAAAAAACCTCTTGTGAACTCTCCAATTAGTACACCGTTAATTCTGTTGTGATTTCTACACTCCATTTTTGCTATCCACACTCGTGGTTTATTTTTATTCATGTTAATTTACCATATTAATCTTTCACTAGCTCACGTCTTCCCACGTCAAAGGGTAATGTAGTAAATAAAGAAGAAGACGAAAAAAACACCTATGGTCAAAAGAGAGGTGTGAAAATCAATTCTCTTCAATAGAGACAGGATCCTCTGTGCCAAAAACTCCTGTGCCTCTGTGCCAATGGGTTTTCCGTCTGTTGGATTTGAAACATTAAAAAAAAAAAAGAACACACAATCCAACGGCTAGAAAATCCCTCGGCATAGAGATTTTCAGAACATAGGAGATCAAACCCCCCTTTAATACTACTACTACGTATTACTCTAGACTAGATGCAAGAAGTCAAACAGCTTTTCGCCTGCACATTTCTACTAATCGTTTATTCTTCTATGATATTTTCTTCTTCTTCTTTTCTTCTTCTTCCAGATTAATGTCAAATTGTTTCAAAGGGTTTTTATTTTTTGCCTGAACGATTTTAGTGTTATTTTTCGATTAGCCTGTTACCTTTTTGAGATCTCTAAAAAAATTGTCTATATCTTTTAATTTATAATATATTTTTATTTTCAATATGGATATTGTTTGATAGATCTCAATTAATTTTGTTAAACAAATATTTGAAAATCATAAAAGACATCATTGTGTGAAATAATTTTTTGGGATGTCCCAATTAAAGAAAACAGACACAGCAATTTGGGACGGGGGAGTGCTATTAATTACGCTAGATCAATTACACAAAAGGAGGGGATTAAGATTTTGGCACAGATATATGACGGATCACAAGAAAGTGTAATGTGATCCAGATCAACATATCTCTATCACTCCGAAGGGTCTGTCCGGTTGGTTCGTAGGTTTGCTCCGCATACAATGACCAGGGTTAGATTCTTGGGGTCAAGTCAGAACAAAAAAATTTCTTGTAAATCCCATAGTTCTAGCGTGGATGGCCTGTCAAATTTGACTGGATCAGGGAAAGAGATGAGTCAAGGTGTGCATAAACTGGCTCGCACATCCTTGACTGTCAAATTTTTTTTTTTTTTTTTTCCTCTATCACGCTGAAAGACTTTTTGAGACAATTATTGGACATGCTTTTAATTTATTTTATAAAAACTTGAACGAAACATATCCATTCAATGATCAAGAGTTCCAAAATGAGGATCATATCAACATCAGAGAGTGGAAATTCACCAATAATAGATGTTCGTTTGCACCACGAAATTAAGCATTATACAGAATTAAACATTAATAGATGGAGAACACAAATATATTAGGCAAAATTTGAGCAAATTGGCATTGTTAAATTTAAGGCTGTTTGGACAGGATGTTTCTCGACTACCCTTTGAAGATTGATAAAAGTTATTTATATATTTTATAATTTCATTCGTACCCATTACTGTATATTGAGGTTGACTTAGCATAACAAAATTGGTGATTACAAAATTCTTAACTTGTAATGATTTTCACTATTTTAAAAAGGTCATTACAAAATTCTTAACTTGTAATGATTTTCACTTTAGGCCCTTAGGTTTTTTTTTTTGCTCGGCAAAACAAAGATTTTATTGACTCGAAATGGGTACATCGAGAGAGGAGTTCACTAAGCATAAACGCTTGTAATGGGTTTTGTCCCTATGGCTGTATGGTTTCAAATTTTGGTTGGACTCCATTTCCCTTCCTCTAATAAAGTACTCCGTATTACTTTGGCTGATCAAAAAAAAAAAACTTGTAGTGATCTAGGTTTCCTATAACGTACTTATATATCTTCAATGCCTTTTCTTGTTTAAAGAACCAATGTGTTGCAACTTCTACCAATCGCAAGCTTAGATCAATTCATCACTTGAGCACGCAATGAACACCCGCGTGAAAAAACCTATCGCGGAACCATCCAGACGAATGTACATATGTGGATCTGTACGTCTCATAAACGTGCTTGTATAAGTGCTAATCCTTTTAGGAACTTTTGCGAGTTAGCACTGAACCCTAGTAGCTAGGGCTAGGGTTTCACAACTCTCACAAATCACAATCTCATGACTATTGCCCTACCGAATCAGGACAATAACATGTTCATGAATTTAGGAACGCAAAAACGACTTTTCATACCGCGATTTTCATTACTTGGCCGAAAATCCATTTCCCAATTCGGATTTTTTTTCCCCCCATATGCGGAGGCCGGGCTTTCCACACGTTGATTGTGTTCTACGTACACATTTACTGCTCCAAAAAGTAGTTACGAGGTCCTTATCTATAACATATTTTTCTCAATTGTCACTGTATTTTTACTCGGCCCCAAATCAAAAGATTTTACCAGCTTCCTATTTTTAGTGACCAAACCAATCATCCTATCATGTTGGTGAAAAAGCACATTAGGGTTTCACTAGTTTTAAGGTGAATTATGTGATCATCAAAGTATAGGCAGGGCACATTTTTAAGTCCTTTTTTGACGAGGAAAATCAATCTCCTGTCATTCAAAGAGATTCGTTAGGTTGCCAGTGAAATGACCAATCTATCAAATGCTTTTGATTGCAACTTTACCTTTCCAAGAGCAGTGAAAATCACATTCACAATTTGTTCAAGATTCCTACACTCCCATGTTGTGTGGTCATGGAACGGGTGATCATCATTATTATTATTTTTTTAATCTTAATGATGAGACACCTTTATCTAATAATTAATCAGAAAGTCTATTAGTACAGATCAAAAATCTGTACCAATGGGTACAAACCCCTTTTTAGGCCTATTTTGAGTTTCAAAAAAATAATCGAAGTCGCTTATTTTGTTTAAAATACTTTGTTTTGGTCCCTACCAAAAAATAAACTTAATCCGGTATCGGTAAGAGTATTTACGAAACATCCAAACTTTGCGAGCAAAGTTTGGGCAAAGTTTAGATGTTTCGTAAATACTCTTACCGATACTAGAGCAAAATTTAGATGTTTCGTAAATACTCTTACCAATACCGGATTAAGCTTATTATTTATAGGGACCATAAGCAAATTATTTTAAATAAAATAAGCGACTCCGATCATTTTTTTAAGACCCAAAATGGGTCCAAAAAGGTGTTTGTACCCATTGGTACGGATTTTTGGCCTGTATCAGTAGCACCATTCATAATTAATCTTGATTGGATGGTATTTTGAAAATTTTTTAGTTTGATTTTTGGGTAATGAGTGAAGAGAGATTATGATAATAATTGAAGATAGAGGTAATGAATGGAGAGAGAAATCCGAATAATGATTGGAGAAAGAAAAGAGTAATGATTAAAAATAGAGGTAACGAATGTTTTTGAGTTGGAAATTTGTATTTCAAAATTTCATCCAAACAAGACATTAATTTTTTGAATTCGACATAAAATTTTCACATGTTATGTTCAGTACAGGGTCTATTCCACCAAATAATTTTAGAGATTCACAATCCACCTCTAGCGGACAGAGCCAACAAAAAAACTACATGATTTAATCAAAAATACTTTTAGCAGAGACAATCTGCAGAGATCCACGCAGAGACAAATGCGTTTGGCCCCATTTCGGGTCCTGAAAAAATTTAGAAAAATATCCATAAATTTTTGAATATTATTTTATGGAGCCCTGTAAAAAATCAACTCCAGTGGATGTCGATAAGTATTACTTTTGGATTCGTAGAGGCGAAACTGCTCAATTCACCCCTACGAATCAAAAAGTAACACTTATCGATATCCACTGGAATTGATTTTTTACAGGGCTCCATAAAATAATATTTAAAAATTTATGGATATTTTTCTAGATTTTTTCGGGACCCGAAATGAGGTCAAACGCATTTGTCTCTGTGTGGTTCTCTACGAATTGTCTCTGCGCGTAGCAGAGCTCTGATTTAATACCTAGGTTTGACAG
This sequence comes from Rhododendron mucronatum var. ripense, assembly GCA_019656295.1. Taxonomy (NCBI): domain Eukaryota; kingdom Viridiplantae; phylum Streptophyta; class Magnoliopsida; order Ericales; family Ericaceae; genus Rhododendron; species Rhododendron mucronatum. The sequence continues at coordinate 1,488,451 of BPLT01000015.1, forward strand.
GTTTGGGTTGTGTTCTTGGTTTCGAGTTTGTCTTTTCGGTTTGCTCTCTTGAGTTTCGATTTATTTTTTTTGGTCTTAGGTTGTTCAGATTGTTTGAGTTGTTTCAGTGGATGTTTAGTTTTTGTTTTTCAGTGTGGTATTTTGGTTGACTCATTGCCTTTCTTTGGATTTGGTTCTCGGGTGACGTTTGCCGGTGTGTTCGTGATCCGTTAAATCTTTGTAATCTTTTTCAAAGATTTATACTAAATTTTTTTTGTTGATAGAAAAACAAACTATACAACTATAGACCCAAAAAATCTATACGTGACAGATCTCAAACGTGATTGTACGTGATAGGGGAATGTTAATCAATGCAATCATACATTACTTAGGCCCCGTTCCGAAAGTAAATGATCACTAAACATAATGTTGGGATCTCTTTACCTTTTTTTTTTTTTTTGAAAAGCGAAAAAATTTATTAATCTTTGAAAACAAATTAAAAAGATTAAAAGGACCCTAAACAGCATCAAGCCAGAGAAAAAGAAAACCCACATGGGGAAACCACAAACTCTTGCAATCATATGCCGAGAAGGACCCAAGAGGAGGGAAAAATAACCAAAGTTGGCAAGAAGCCAACAATGACAGAGCACCAAAAATCCCAAATAGACTCTTGACACCTAAGACCCAAAACACACCCTAAATAGATACATCCAAAGATTCGAAAAAGAAACACCCCACCCAAAGCCTAAAATTCAAGCAACACCCAAAAAGACACCTAAGAGCCAATCAACGGATGAGAAGCATGACCCTTTGCCCGTTCCTCATCTTTGGCTTCCATAATCGCGATTCTTCGAATAACATCCTTCTCATTGCTCATGTAACTAAGGCCCATGATCTTTACCTAATACAGTAACTTAAGCTTTTGAATTGGATATAAAGTTTCTGCATGCTTCGTTTTAAATTTTAATAATGTTTATGAATATAATACTTCTAAATTTGAATTAAATTCTTAGTTTAGCATATGCCATAATATTCAGAAATAGCTAGCGTTGAATATTGTTTAACTAAGTAATTAAATTGTCCAACACCATCTGCTTATTAAAGCTATTATATTAGCAGAGAAAGAGAGAGAACCTCAAGGAACGAAAAAAAAAAAAAAAACTGGAGAATAGGAAGTAAACATCTAAAATCACAATCCATTAAATAAAGGGTTCATTACCAGTAGTGGAGAATAGGAAAAAAAATTTGACAATTGAGAATATATAGGTTGTCCATGACTTCTCAAATTATGAAAAATTGTGATAAATCGAACCAGAAATTGAGAACTATAAAACTGAGCAATCGCGTAATTAAAGAATAGGAGGGTTTACAATTTTTTTTTTTGCTCGGCAAGAAAAACATTGTAGATAACTCGATAAAGGTACATTGAGAGGGAAGGTGAGACAAAGCAGCATGGCCATTGAACAAGGAAACATGGCGGAGAACTCACCGGAGACATGAGAGTTTACATTTTGCCGATTTAAAAAAAAAAAAAAAAAGGGAGTTTACATTTTTCGGCTTAATGCAATGTCTACGAAAAGATCAAACAAATCTGATAAGGAAACCCTAGAGCTTCTGAAGAAACTTTATGTCTATTTCAAAACTAATTGACTATAAATGGAGAGGTCTCAAATGTTATTAAGTGATTACTCATTCCACTCTTAAGCAATGTGAGATTTTATTTCCTTAACATCACCCCTCACGTGCAGCCGCACTTAAGATCTGTCACGTGTGGTCACTTTTGGATTCTATCATCGATCGTGCAACCTTTTTTCGCTGGTTTGTTATCGTGGAGTGTGGATTATAAATTTTTTTAAAATGTGGAATGGAATGGACCCCGCTTTGATACTATGTTAGAAAAACTTAGCACACAAAGTCTCATTAAAACCCAAGTATTAAGGAGAGGGATGCCGAGCAAAAAAAAAGTACTCCCTCTGTCTCTTTTTAAGTGTCCTGCTTCGTAACTCCAACTTATTAAAAAGACATCATCATTATATATTTCACATCAACTTTTTCCTCCACTTTCTTACTTACCCATCATCATTACACTTTTACTCACTTACTTTTCAAGAAAGGAATCTACTTTTAAGGACAAAATAGACAATTCATCAACTTTTACCCACTAACTTTACAAAATGGACATTTATTAAGGGACAGCCCAAAATGAAATACCGGACTATAAATAAGGGACGGAGGGAGCATTAAGGAGAGGGAATCTAGAGCCTTATAACCAGCATAAAGGGAGCATGTTCAGGTGATGTGGGACACAATGCAACACACCCTCTTGGCCCACAAAGCATGACAACCGGACAACGGTCCACCATGGAAAGGCCCAACCAAAGCTATGATACCATGTTAGATTGTTAACCACCAACTCATCTAAAAGTTGTTAAAGAGGGACAACTTTATTATTTATACATTCAACAGCTTCAAATACAGTCTTAATTGGGTCGTGTAAGTTTGTTTGTTTGTTTTTTTGATCCGCCCGGCCATGCAAGTTGATTGCCAGCAGTTTGTGTGCGATGTGTGGTAAAATTTAAAGTAATATTGAAAACATATTTTTCCCATAAATCAGAGAAATTGACTCTGTAAAACTCGGAATTGGACAACCACCTTATTTCAAAAAAAATTGTTAGACTGCAAGTCAATACACACTCATTAGCCTGGACACACACACACACTCAAATTTTTATGGTTGTCATAAAATATAGAGTTACACGCAAATATGAACATGTTATTAACTATTAAGTTTGAGCCGACAGTTTTCTTTTGATCGGCAAAGAAAATTTTTATTAAGCTCGATAAGGGTACATCGAGGGGAAAAGAAAGAGGAGAGGCTAAGAAATTAGCCAACACAGAAAAATACAAGAAAAAAAAGGTTGGATGAGAATGAGAACAATTAGATCCGATTTATCCGAATAGATCTAACAGCCTAAAAGCACACCTCTTGAAATCTTCCACCGTGTAACACGGAATATATCATGGAGTCACTACAACAAATTCTAGTTCTTGCTACAAAATTAATTCTTACAAAATGAATTTTGTCACAATAGGTTCACTTGTTGTGACAAAATCTCATTTGGTAACATCAAGCTGCAGAAGATGGAGTTATTGTGACAAAATCAATTTCGTTGCAACATTTTGTCGCAACAAGTATGGCGGAAAACTTTCCCGCCGGCGGAAATTGGATGTTGCCACATAATAATTTTGTCACTATAAGTTTGTCACAACAAAGGTTTGTTGTTGAGATATCGTGACGAAATCGTTTGTAACAAAAGAAAATTATTCTTACTACAATTCAATTTGTTGCAAAAGGTTTGTGATTGTACTTATAGGTACAAAAAACAACTTTGTGGCAACTGTTATAAGTTCTTGCAACGATATTATTCGTCACAATAGATATAGTTATTGTGACAAAATCCCATTGGTGGCAACAAGATTGAAAGGGAGAGCTATGGTGACAACACTAATTTCGTCACGATAGTTAGTCGCAACAAGTATGACAAGAACATTTACCAGCAGCTCAAAAAAAGTGTTGGAATAGACTCCCCATTTTCTAGTGGCCCTAAAAACGTTCTGGAATAAACTCAAACAAAAAAAGGCACTGATCGAACAATGTCTAATTATATTTATATGTACATTTTTTAATAATCTTCGATATGATTATTTAGCGGATCTCAATAAGACAACTATTTTAACAGTCAAGGCCATTGATTTCATTGTGCTTGTTGATTAAATCATTATCGTAAAAATTTGACTCGATTGGGTTTAGAAAGCTCCTTGATTGGGACGCAATTTATTTTTAGGATGATAGTTATTGTCTAATCAAATGTGTAGTTATACTCGATCAACTTCATTTTTGGTACGATTGATGAACTCCGTAATTTGTAAAAGATAGACGGTTCGGATCAAAAAATAAAGACTGGTGGGGTCAAGTCTTGCAATCTAATACTTTAATGCCTTGGGATGCATCAAATGTTGTCTGATCAGGCGGTCGCCGATATCCGATGATCTCCGATTTTGGTGACAATGATGGAATCAGTGAGACGTGAAATCCTAACAGTTCAGATCAACCACTATAAAAATTGAGTAGGTAATGACCAATTAAATTCTATACATTCAATGTAATTGTTGACAAACGAAGTCTTGTGCTGTACTAGAACGTACAACAACCATTCAACCGCGACACAATTACGATGATCTAGATCGTTGATTTTGTCTTTCTTGTTGATTATATCATTCTCCTGAAAAAATTATCTCGATCGGATTTAGAAAGTTTCTTTATTAAGACACAATTCATTAACAAAATGGATTTTTCTATTCAATCAAGTGTGTAGCGATACCCCGATTAACTTCATTCTTGATACGAATGATGAACTCCGTATTATGTAAAAAGATAGACGGTTCGGATCAAAAAGTAAAGACTCTGGTAGGGGTCAAGTCTTGCAAACTAATACTTTAATGCCTCAGTATGTATCAAATGTTGTCCGATCAGGCGGTCGCCGATATCCGATGATCTCCGATTTTGGTGACAATGATTGAATCAATGAGACGTGAAATCCTAACAGTTCAGATTGACCACTATAAAAATTGAGCAGGTAATGACCTTTAAATTCTATACGTTCAATGTAATTGTTGACAAACAAAGTATTGTGCTATACTTGAACGTATGGTAGCCATTCGACTGCGACACAATTACGATGATCCAAATCATTGATTTTGTTTTTCTCGTTGATTATATCATTCTTGTAAAAAATTATCTCAATCGGGTTTAGAAAGGTCTTTATTGAGACACAATTTCATTGACAAAATGGATTTTTTGATCCAATTAAGTGTGTAGCGATATCCCGATTAACTTCATTATTGATACAAATGATAAAGTCTGCAATATGTAAAAGATAGACAGTTCGGATAAAATAAAAAATAAAAACTCTAGTGGGGTCGGGATGCATCTAATACTTTAATGAAATTTGCAAAAAAAATTAGAGAATGAGATTAAAACACTTACAAATATCTTATTGGGTTGATTTTTTTGAAAGGTCATTGAATAAATTATTTTTAAATTAATAAACGACCCAAATCATTTGTGTGAGACTTCAAAATGAACCAACACACATATCCACTGTTACATTATCGGTAATTCCATGGTTGGTGGGTTGGTATTATGGAAGAGAGAAATTTACAATTCACGGAAAACGCACAATCTCACCCGTCCGTTTGGCAATCAACGGTTGGGATATGTTTTTAATTTTTGTTTTTAATTTTTGACCGGTAATAAATATCTCTTACCGTTAATAGTTTGTCTTTAATTTGAATCTTCCAAAACACTTTTGAACGGCTGAGATTGATCTCCGTAAACTTTATTTACGGAATCTCCATAAATAAATATTTTCCATTACGGAAAAGATTGCAACCAAATTCATTCCCATACTCTGTTTTAAAATAAGAAGCGGATCAAAAAAGAAAAAAAGAAAAAAGAAATTCAGACCCATCCAAAGGAGGAGTCTACAGCCAAAGCACAACCCACGTCCTGTTAAACTTAAACCACGATCGTATGTAGCGGCAAGAACTTTGGCATAATAAGATCAAGAACTTTGGCGGCTTCATTAGGTCAATTTTGATGTGTTGATTGCAGGAGGAGGCAAAAGTGGAGGAGGAATGGGAGTGCCAGCCAAAGAGGTTGCGCGTGGGGAAAGGCGTTAATGATGAAGGAAATTCGGGTGCATCAGCGACCGCGACCGCGAGTGTGGAGATAGGCTTCTTCAACAAGATCCCTCCTGAACTCTCCCATCGCATCCTCAAATTCCTTCTCTCTCTCTCAACAATCTATTTTCTCTCCCTCTTCGCAACTTTGGTAATATATTGAATTCGCAGATTCTTTTACAGTTAGGGGAAAACTTCTTTTCAATTTCTCTTTTTTTGGTCCTAATTTTTGTCTAAGAAAGTTTGGTGCCCTAATTTTGATCTTGTTTGATTTATGCTTTTCAATTAGGGGCAATGTTTGCATGACAAGGGTTTTGTTTTTGTTTTTTTCCTTGTTACAAGGAGTTTAGATCTAGGACTATTGTTGAAGCAGAGGGAAAACAGTTATAGGTATGTTAATTAGGAGAATCTTAGATATTCGTTTGTTTTTTCCCTTTTTTGAAGGGAATTCTGAATTGATTGGTCTCGGCGTATGTTTCACACAATTGGATTGTGTGTCTGTTATTACATTCTGATTAGGAGATTGATTCAAAGATATGAACACAAAGACGACCTTTTGAGATGTTCATATATTTAGAGAAAAGCATATGGTAAGGTGTTCTTTGAGGAATGATTTGAAGGGTTTCAATATAGACCCTAGTTTCAATTGGATATATTAACTACATGCATGAAGATAAAGGTAGTGATTACTGTTGTGGGGACAAGAGGAGTTGTTACAGTTTCTAGTAGCATCTAAGTTATAAGGTAAAATAGGATAAGAAAAAATTCATATAGGAAGTGTAGGTATAGCAAGACAATGAATAAAGAGTGCAGTAGAGTAAAACTAGATGTCCAGAAGTTGCCTAAGAATGATCAGTAGGATATCTTGGATGTGTTGTTCAAGAAAGAACAATTAGGGAGGATGTGGTCCATGGAATAGAGCAAGATGTAGGTGTGTACTAATATATCCTTCTTTGTAAAATCTAATTTTTTTTTTTTATCGGCTTCTCTGTACAATCTATTGCTTAATCTTAAAGCTCCATTTTCTAAACCCTGTATCGCTTAATTTCATAAAATTGATCTATCTCAGGGCTTTGGGAAAAAATGAGTTATGTTGCTAGAGTTTCAATACGACTAATTTTTTGACACAAGGAGATCAGGGGATATTTTCTCATGCTAAGGTAATCACTACCAACTCTCATTACTGCATATTTCACTTTTGGGGGAAACTATGTTCAGCCATTAGATTACATTATCGAATCTTTACTTCCCTTTTGACTTAGATTTGCTAGGATACTTGTATCATCAAATAACTCGGTTAAATAAAGGTGCTTCAATCCCTAACTGAAGTGAACACAATTACGATTGGTGGAATTTTGTGACAGTGGTTACTAACCCTATGATCTTTGTCTTATTGTCAAATGAAACAGAACTTTTATGGAAAATGAGAGTTTGAGACACACCTATTATTGGAGAGTATATAAAAAAGCTAATAATTCTTTCTGCTTTTGGTTCAGAAATTTAAAACATCAAGACCCTAATGGAGTTCGCGTATTAAGTACACGTTTCAGCTTGTACTACCATTTATTTCTTTAATTTTCCTGCTTTTTCTTTGATTTGTCCTGCTTCTCCTCCCTTTGGTACCTACCGTGAATTAAAGTAGTGGAAAAGGTTGATGATAGGCATGGTAAAAAATTTCAAGCTGGTTTTAAATTTAATCTTCTTGTTGTGTTCATTGTTTTCCTTTGAACAGTTCTATACGATCGTGTTCGTGTTCTTTGGCTTTGGGAGCGAAAAGAGAAAAAATCAGGCAAAGAAGCAAGGTTCAACTACGGGAAATCTGCACAAAGATTACCTCGATAGGAAGATTACATTTGGATCGCTTTGCTGAAGTAGTGTAGGAACTCTTGACTCTTTTATGCAATTTGTGTTGGAAATTTGCTTTACAAGCTGATGTAATGAATGTTATGCAATGGATGATTATATTGACGAACATTTACCGTTTGGATACTATTGGCGTTGATGGGATACAAAATTTTCATTTATGGATGTCAATTTACAACTTTATTGTTGGAAAAAGGTAGGAAAACCGGTATTTATAGCATGCAAAAGCGGAAAAAAAAAAACTACAAAAGGTGTGTCTGGACAGAACTTTTTGTGACAATTGTTTCAATGATGTTGTGACTACTATTCCATTTTTGTTATAAATGGGTATTTTGTCACCATAAGTTTATAGTGATGAAAATAAAGTACCAATTGCAACAATTTTGTTTCGCCTCATCAACTTTCTGGTGACAAAACTTGAGTTTTTGCAACAAAATTGTTTGTCACCATAATATTTTTATATCTTGTGGAAATAATTTATTGTGACAAAAGTCAACCTAATGGCAACAAAATAATTACCTATTGTGACGAAATATTTTGTCACTACAATTGAACCTTTTGTGACAAACTCTTGTCGTCACCATAACTTTTGGTTTCTTGTGACGAGTTTGAGTTTTTGTCACAACAAACTTATTACTACGGGATGTTGTGACAAAAGGGCAACAAAAATATTTTGTCACCATAACATTGTTGTGACGAAAAACTATCATGTAGTGACGAAATTTTTTGTAGCAAAATCTAGAATTTGTTGTAGTGAGTAAGTATTTAGATATGAGAGAAAGCCAATATCGATCGAGATTATAAACAAACTCCGCTTGAGTAATAGACTTTACATGTAAAAGTGTAAAATTTTTACATGTACAACATATGCACAATGAGCAAGAGACCCTATAATGTACACAATATGGAGATGAAATCAGAAGAAAACCATTTTGATACAATCCTACTATAGAAATAAATCATAGCATATAGTTGGTGATTATAAATTTTTGGGTTAATTCCAGATACACCCCCTGTACTTAGGTCATTTTTCAACTACACCCCCTCTACTTCATTTTTAATCACTCGCACCCGTTGTACTTAAGACTAGTTTGGAACTGTTAGTATTTCCGTCCAAAGTAACGAAAAGACTGAAATATACCCATTCGTATTCCCTTTCTTTGAAAAATCATAACTTATTCATATAAGGTCCAAAAATACTCAAACCGGTGCCCAAACTTGCGTAACATCCATATGTATCTACTGTAAAAATTGAAAGATTAGTTATCAACCAAATATTGTCCAAATTTCAAAAGAACAAGCTGTTCTACAGAAAAACAGGGCAGCCAATCATGTCTTCGTAGAAAATCCATAACTAAATCATTTCAACTCCAAAAATATTGAAACCAACTCTCAAAGTTTCGTAACGTAAATTATTATTCTCAGTAAAAATATTAGATTCATAACTTAATAGGATAGTTTCCAGAAATAAAAAGAAGATGGCTCTGCCTAGATTTCGAAACATATGTATCAATTCATATTCCGAAAATCATAACTAATTCTGTGTTGATTGGTTTTGCATGTTCTTGGTATCAAAAATTTTTGTTTTTAAACGTACTTTAAAAGTTATGAAGACTTCAAAAATTGAATCATAGCAGAAGGTTTCTCAAAATATGAATTTGTGATGGTCCAGAAAGCTGTCAAGAAAGTTTAAGAAGTTACCGGCAAGAAAATAAGTTTTTAGATGAGAGAATGGTGACGGGAGGTGGTGGCTCATGGTGGAACTGAGGTGGGGGCGTGGAAGAACACCAGCCTCCTCCTCTTTCTTCAAATTTCGTAGCTTCCTCCCTCAAAAATTAAAATACATGTTTGACTAGTTTTTACCAAGATGATAAAAAAAAATGTTATAACCAAATATATTTACACATGCATGAGTGTAATTCTAGGTGTCAAATTGGCCATGCCATGTGTCTATAAGCGTGACATGTGTACTTGCATGCACAAGTGGTCCCAGAAGCCCGAGCACACGCATAGCCGAGAAGCTGTCCGGATTTTGGTCTCAGAAAAATATGAAATTTACACAGTACCCTAAATAAATTATTCTTAGAATAAACCCAATCTCGAAATTTCAAAAAAAAATCCAGAACATAGATTTGAAATGTCTGGCCAATTAACTTGTAAAATATGTTAGTGACTCCGTTCTCGACCAATAATTAATGGTAGTGATGAATTATCATTGTAAATGGGTTTTGGGATCAATTTGGTCTCAGAGAAGTTGTTTTCGAAGGGAAAATTCCCGCCAACAAGCCATTTACGTGCTTTTCCGTTATTTTGGACGAAAATACTAACAGTTCCAAACTAGTCTTAAGTACAACGGGTGCGAGTGATTAAAAATGAAGTAGAGGGGGTGTAGTTGAAAAATGACCTAAGTACAGGGGGTGAATTTGGAATTTACCCTAAATTTTTCGCGTTTCAAAAAAAAATATCCTTTATTTCGAAATTCGAAATTAAGCTTCATATATCCCACCAAAATCACACATAAATGAAAACGAAGTTCCAAAGCATAATCATTCTATATCTCATTCAAAAAAAAAAAACCATTTACCCCATAAGCACATAAAATAATTACTTTCCCATCAAGCTAGCATGTATGGCTCTCAAATTTCTCATTTAAAAACCAAATAGCAATCAGAAAAGCAAATCAAGGCCAGGGATTCATTCATTAGCAACACCAATTCAACTCAATGTTGTCGGCTTTGGTTGGGCTTTGGGGTGTTTCCTCTTGAGATTTCTCTTGGTTTGTTTGTTGCCAGCCTCGAGTTGCTCTTCTTTTCCTTTTGAGTCCTCTGGCGTTATGTGATTGTTGGATTGAGCTCGTGCCTTCTTGCGGTTTGTCCTTCCTCTGGTTTGATCCCTTTATTAATATTTGTAATTCGTTTTCAAAGATTAATGAAATTGTTTTCCGCTATTAAAAAAAAAAACTTAATGTTGTCGGCCAGTTTGATATGGCCATTAGCACTCTACACATAGGAATATTGCATATTTTCTCAAATCTATGAACCCTACTAGGTTATATATTTATTAACAAAATCCTTTTTTTTTTCAAAAGAAAAAAAAAAACAATAATTAGATCTGGGTCTTGTCCTTTTTACTTCAATGCAGATCTAACCAGATATTGCCATAATTTGGAACCCTAGGTTATGCCTTACATTATTTCCATGTTACTAATTTTATAGTGTTACTTTTCTCAATGGAATCCCCCCCATGGGAAACATTTTTCTCACTTGATATGACCATTCAAGAACAAAGAAAGGAAAGGAATGGACCCTCACTAAACGTACGTCCATCAGTTTTATTATAATTTTAAAGCACTAGAAATCAACCAACTTGCAGTTTGTCAGATCTTAAATGAATATAGAAATTAGAATTTCTGCCCAGTTTCATAAGCACTCTTCCATAAATGAAACGACATCACCAATGGAGATACTTTTGGTGCCGGCACGTGCTATTTGTCTGCATTACGGATATTTCAAATGTGTTTTGGATCGTTCGGATCTTAAAGAGAGAATAAGAGGAGAGAGAGTGGTAAAGTGAGGGAGAGAGAGAAGGAGAATAAATTTGGACCGTCCAAACCATATTTTAGACGGTCAAAATCGCTGACAGACACTGCCACTTGGTACCCGATCAGCATGAAAAAAACTTCTGGCATCAATGACTCTACCCCACCACAAATAATTGACCTCACATAACCATTTTAGATAGTTTTTTATTAGTGAAAATTCAGGATTATTAAATTATCATTTTACTAGTTTTAGTGTACAATTTCACTACAATTAGCCTGAAACTACTCTTAAAACTAATCTTGAATTTCTTGTTATCGATCCTTAAGGCTGTGTTCAAATCATCAATCTATTGAGTGATTTATTGAGATAAATGAAAATCATAGGAAAGCCAAAGATAACCTTACCTTCTTTTAACTCCTTTATTTTTTCCTGACAATTTTTTTTTAATCAGAAACTAGACAAAGGAAACATCGAGCGAGTAAAAAGAAGAACAACTTACATGATGCAAGCACAATTAAACTTTATAGGAGTAGTAGCTTAACATGTAATTAAGAAATGTTGGAAAGAGAATTACAAACAGATTAGGAATTTAAACAAGTGATTAATTTTGAAAATGTACAGCTGCTAATTAATTGGAAATAAATTATAGTCTCCAGTGATCATCAAGAAGTACATCATGAGAGAAGCAATGACATGGTGACGAGTTTCACATAACAGATCATATCTTCAAGTACATTTAAATACTACTAAAGTTCCAGAACTAAAATACAACTACTACTGTTTGCAACAAAAGCTGAATCCAAGATTTCCCAGATCTAACTCCTAGTTCTCTGATGCCAAACAGTACCGATAACCACTGAAAAAGAGTTCATCCTGGCTACTACCCAACTTCAGATAAAGTTACTAAAAGAGATAGAGAAGACAATTCTAAAGAGACAGAAACAAAGAAAACCAGCTTTTAATACCACATACCCAGAAGAAAAATACCTAAAGATTTGCCCACAAAAGTGAAAATACAGACCAAATTTATTCCAGGTAAGACTCACATCACACCAGCTTTGAATCTGCGGACGTCAAGTATCCTGCACTTTTTTCTGTATATTTTTCTCTAGGTAAAGATTCTGGGTACGTACCGATTTTCGCCGATCATTATAGATATAGCGGCCCGGGATTCAGATTGCACCGGGAGGCGGCGGCAGCTGTAGCTGCGGAGGCTGAGACGGGGGAAGCCGCTTCCGCTTCTTCTTCTCGTAACTAACCCCTCTGGCCTTAGACTGCAAATCCCTCACCTCTCGGAGATAAAGCCTCACGGCTCGAGCCCCAAACGGGTTCGCCTCGGGCTTCCCTCCATTCTCCTCGTAGGCCGCCCGGAGGCGGCCGATGAGGGCATCGAGGCTGCCCCAAGCCTGACGGAGCGGGCAGGGGCACGGGGCAGGCGGGTTCGGGTGCCCGTAGAAGGGGCATATAGGGGTGTGGATTTTGGTCTTTCCGAATTGGTCGAGGTACCGGAGGAACTCGAGCACGTGGGCGCCGCTGCAGCGGTTGAGGGAGAGCGGAGGGCGGTGGTTCTTGAGGTACTGGCCGAAGGTGTTCCAGTCTCTGCGTTTCTGGTTTTCGTATCGGCTCGGGGTTGCCGATGAGGAGGAAGAGGCTGAGCTGTTTCCAGCTAAGGTTAAGGAATTGTTGTTGTTTCCGGTGTTTTCGGAATTGGAACTCTCTCCTCCTATATCTGGTAGCGAATCCATGGCTACTGTTTTTTGGGTTTTGGGTCTTGGACCTTGTGGGGGAGTAGGGTTTTTTTTTTGGAAGGGGTATGGAGTGTTTTACTCTTCTAGGGTTTCATTTTCTTCTAGAGAGAAGGGGAGATTATGGTTTTTCCTTCTTCTAGGGTTTCATTTCCTTCAGCTGAAGAGATCTAGGATGCATGATCTTGATTCTTATAGAGAAGAACTGCTGAAGAGATCATGAGACTCAGACAACTTTCAGATGAAAATGGAAATCCCCATTTTGGCTTTTACAAGAGAGAGAAGATTAGAGTAGGAAGTAGAAAAATAGGCTTATTTAAGGACATATAACAAGATTCCCATGTTTGTGCTTATAGAGAGGGAGAGGGAGAGAGATGACTGTTTGCAAAAATAGGGTTAGTGATGAGATTGATGGGAGAGGGGGAGGGAAGGGACTCTTCTTCTCTCACTCATCTCTGGTCTTTGCGTGGGGGGGTTTCTATATATGTTAGAGCAGCAGTACGAGGAAATCTCACTAAAAATTGTGTTTCCCTAAAAGAGGGGGGAGCAGCGGAGTTTATTTCATTCCTATTGGTGTTTGTGGAGAGAGAGAGAGAGAGAGAGAGGAGATAAGGGTCTGAAGACTCTGAACTCTGAGATATGTTAGGGCTTTTGTGGAAATGGAGGAAGGTTAGGTGGTTTTGGATAAAAGAATATATATATATATATATATATATTTTTTTTTTGTGATTTATTGATTTTTCTCATTGGAAAAAATCAGAAAAATTTATAATTTTACTTTTTTAATTCTTTTCATTGAGACGAATTAATAAATTATAAAATTTTAATGAAAATTATTAAATACAAAAAAATTAAATAAATAAAAAAGTCATTTTAACTTATTAAGCTAAAAGAAGCGTACGACGTGATGGAGACAGCACTAGACTCAAAGAGTAGAAAGAAGCCCACTACCATTTTTATTTTTATCTTGACAGTTGGTCTAGAAAGAAGTCATTCTAACTTGAATGACAGATGCTCTGGAAATGACCTGAATGCCCTTGTTCTTTAACTAAAACAACAGGGCAATAAAACATGAAAATTAATTTTTGCCCTCTACTTTCTTATAAATGGACCTTTTAATTACTGCTTGCGTAGTTGGGTTATGAGTAATTTTTTAAGGACTAAAAAGGCAAAATTTGTAGTATTTATAAGAAGCTGGAGTACAATGGAAAAAGCTTCTTCTGTTGAAATGGAAAAAGAAATATTTTAAAATTGAGTTATTTCTTTCAATACTATACTTGGGTGATGTTTCCACAAAACTAAAATAAGTAGACGAGTTGTTTCACTAAACGTATGGACAAATTGTTTCAACTAAACTAAATAGAGACAAGTTGTTTCACTTAACATATAGACGTACAAGTTATTTCCACAAAAGTAAATGAACAAATTTAGTGAAAACGTGAGTATTTGCTTTTGCTTCATTCAGCTTTCTGCGGGATGTTTCTATTTTCTTGGTCTCATGCTTAGACGTATCTATTGCGGTAGAGTGTTAATTGGCTTTTTTATCGTAATGTACCTTTTGTCGAGTTTATCAATAAATCTTTTTGCTGATTAAAAAAAAAGTTGTAGATAAATAATATAAGAAAACAGACCATTTAGTTCCACTAAACTAAAAGGAGTAGACAAGTTGTATTAAAACTAAATGGACAAGTTTAATCGAAACGAGTTGGCTAAAGGCAAAAAGTTAGTAAACAAAAAATATACTCCATCGTACATTTTTTAACCACTATTTCACAGCATATGGACTAGTGAAAAAAATCAGTAGTGAATAGATTGTATATCATCTGACCAAGGGCAAATGTTGGGAATTTTATTTGCCAAATTTTGTCGACAAAGATTGTAAATCAATAGCTGTTTTTATTTTTAATTAATGTTTTCTTGGATGGCGTTTGCATATGATTTTTCTTTAGCCATTTTTGCCTACTTCTGGGATTAGTGGCTGGCATGGGTTGTGATGCATATATTCAACTTTCCCTACACCTCTTCATGTACCCTTTTGTAACGACCAGCTCTCGTCCTGTACAATATTGTCCTCTTTGAATGCCAAACTCACTTTCCAATGAGGTCACCCATTTTTGTATTACTCCAAGGCGAGCATGCTTAATTATGAAGTTCCAATGGGCTTTGAAGCCCTCACGATTTTAAAAGGCCTTGTACAAGGTAGGATGTTGATCTATTATTTATAGCACACAACTTACACTTCACCGAGCGATGTGGGACCACCCCCGGCTGACCTCTCTAGTCACTGGTCAGACAGCCCCCGCACGGGTTCCAACTGCTCTCAGACCGGTTGACCACTTCCTGGAACTCCCACTCTCCAGGGGCGGGGCATCACAAAAAATTTTCATTGCCGATCAAAATTTAAAAAAAAAAATTGCAAAATTTTCAGACCCCATTTGATAACAGTGACAGAAGGTTGGGATTCGTAAGGAGATGAGATTATGATTGAGATTAGTAATGAGAAGGGATTGGTAAGGAGATGAGATTGGTGATGAGTACGTTTGTTTGCGATGTGATTAAATGATGAGATTATTAATAGGGAAATGATATTGACACTTCAAAATTTGATGCAGGCACTCCAAAAACAAAGGAAAATGACTTTGGAAATACACTGATTTTGGAGTGCCAATATCATTTCCCTATTAATATCATGTTTGTTTCACATGGGATATGATTGGATTTATAGTATACATTTCCGTTTTTGCCCTTAACATGGGATAGGGTTGGTAAGGAAATAGGATTGATGAAGGCTATTTTCGTATTTACGCATTGGCAAAGAGTGGGCTGGATAATACCAAGTGGGAGAGGCCCTTCTCAATACTCCCTAATGACCGGCTCCCAAACCCATTGGACTCATAGTCCACACCTCTTTTTGGTTACCAAACAAGTTATTTTGAAACCCATGAGATTGGTAGTCCAATCCTAAGGCCTAATATAATTATCAAACGGGGCCGGGTCCGAGGTGCGTTGCTTATTCTCTCTCAAGGCTTGCTTTTGAAGCTGCATAACGGGAGGTGGTGGTTCCGAAGCCTTTTATTGAAAGCCACAAAGGTTGTCCGAGGTGGGTCTCCTAAGGGAGATGAACGAAGAGATCGAATTTAGACACGTCAAGTTAGGGCTGTAAGTCGTCGAAAATTGAAATCTTATGTTTCTACTTGAAAAACAAGCCAAATTCAATGTTGAGGCATACTAGCTAGGTCTATGCGAATCCTGGCTTTTCGGGAGAGCATTGTCAAGGAAGGAGGGCATCATATGACTAGTCCAAGCAAACGCTGGGCTCATAGGCAAAAATCAAGGCTCATGGATCTTGATGAGGCTCACAGCGTTTAGCCCTTCAAAAAATACGCAAGGCATAAGCGCAAACGATAGCATACCATTGAGGATAGTTGCAACGATCAATCCTCATGTGTATCGCGCATCGCAATGTCGGATGGTTCACTAGTATATATCCCTTTTCGGCTCATGATGATCTAATGGTTTTTTTTTTTTTTGCAGGTGCTTGAGGAACTGATGTTCTATAACGATCCTCATGTTCGGTTGCTTTTGCAATTCATTTGGGAGGGTTTGATGTTTCTTTTTTTGTTGTTTGTTTTGGTCTCTGTTCTGAGCGTCTTCCTATTTGGCTTGTTTTTTGTACTTTCTCCTTATTATTACTAATGAATTTCTTACTCTTCAAAAAAAAAAGAAAAAAAAGAGGCCAAATTCTTTAAAAAACATCTTTTCCGAAAGTCTTATTTTTGTCACAATTTTATGTTCTTTCCCCTCTTATATACGGCTGAAATGTGGGCAATCTGTGACACCCCAAGGTCCCAAAGAGTCCCACATCGGGGAGTTGGGAAAAAGAAAAGGAATATATAACGAATTCCGACCAGCTATTTTATAACTTGAGATTAATCTTTTGAACCACGTAGTTAAGCTAAGGATTAAAGCTGGCATGGATTGTTACCCAATCTATTAGGGGTTGTCCATGGCATGGGATAGGAGCTTCAAGATGATAGCTCATGGAAACCATGATTCCAAACAAGCGCCTTGCACGAGTAATTATTTAGTGGCTTGGAGGCCGGTATTGTCAAGCAGTGCCCCAACACGCTTCAAGTAGTACCGCCAAGAAATGTGTTGTGGAAACCAAGTGGCAGTGCTTTGGTTTCAACTTCCAACCAACTAGCGGAAAGCCGGCCCCCTCCGCCTCCTCCTTCAAACCCTGCCGAAGGAAAATATATAGTCTTATTTCCCGTTCTCTCTCCCTCTCACACCCCACTGCAGAACACTGTATATTAACGAAGGCCCCAAGTTTGGGGTAGCCTAATATGCCTAAATTTGGGTCAAAATCTAGATATTTGTAGTCAATATCTTCTTTTAAGATCATACTCCTAGCTATACAGTTTGGTATTTGAACTCTTAATGTTTGGCAATAACTCAATTTTGAAGCTCCCCAAACAGTTTACTATGCCAATGGGCTCTAGCTCAATTGGCATCTCCTGATTCTCTCCAGATGGGACGCCAGGGTTCGAACCCCTTCATGGGCGTTTGGAATTCAGGATTATAGATAGCCTTTGAAATCTACTTTAGACTAACCTACTAACTTCTTGCTGATGTATATAATATTAACAAAAAAAAAAGTCTACTGAATTCACATCCCCACTCAATTTTTGCATTGGGGTGAAAGAAAATAACACAACCGATATTCTGATGAATAGGGAATGATACGATTATCAGATCGTACCATTTTGATATTACAGTCCAAATATGATACTACTACTCTCGAACCCGAACCTCTATCGATCTAGGAAAAACAGGGCACGATTATTTAAGCTAATCTCAAAAATTCCTTCAACGTGGATACACAATACCCACAAATATAATTATTTGTCTCTTGTCTCGATTAAAACATCAAGAAGACAATTCTCCTTCTCAATAAGAACCCCACAATGACCAATCAAGGAAGAATAACCACTGAAAGTTTAAAGTAGCCTATTTTTTTTCAAAAATCCTACTCTATGTTTCCACCCTTTTCGGTTTGCTTCTCCAAAAGATGGCCTACATGAGGAAAACAATTTTTTTTAGTCTCCCGAAAAGAAATAAAAATTACCACATGACAATCATAACTTTGGTGCAGTAGAGGGTAGGGCAGACCAGAGCCGGCTAAAGCCTATTCTGGCTAAATAATCCTTCAGGAATTTTTATTTTTATTTTGTAACGTAGGGCTTGTTAACGTCCACGGTTAATTTCTACAATTCCTCCTACAATCGTTTCACACCCACAAGCGTGAGGTGAGATAATCCGATCCTAGCTAGGAGAATTGAACCTGTTGGAATTTGTTCCACATCGGTTAATTATCTCCTCCAAAACTAATATATGAGCCTAGGCGGCCTCTCCACTCTTAGCCAATTGGAGAGGCCGCCCAGAGCTAGGATTTCGGAGAATTTGTTCCCCTTGTTTGTGCCATAACTGCACCGTTATTCACTTATTTGTTGTAATTCAAGTATTATGGATTCTTTATTTACCTCTCCACGTGTGAGTAGAGAGTCGCACGTGCGAGGGAGTATTGGAGTTTATCCGGTTTGTAAATACAAAGCAATGGCTTTTGCATTGGAAATTGAAGATGGCTCCTTTTATTTTTATTTTTATAAGAAACATATTTTACACTCCCCAACTTAGATTGAACTCACTGTTAAGCTCTCTCCACCACATAAATTTACCAAATCATCCCAATTTGTTAACAGTAAAATACTAAGTAGCATGATTAGTCTTATCCACTACTCTCAGACAAATAATCCTCAATTTAAGGAGCCGATTCTTCCCTAGAAAAGGAGATGCTACTGTATTGGTAAAACCTATGACAAGCCTATTCAAGGAATCATCGCTGTTCATTGGTTTGGAGCACCTGATCTCATGTCCCTTTTGCTGGTTATGGCAAATTCTTTGACTGAGCAACAACGCTATAAATTTATGTGATTTGCCTATAACCATATGTTTTTTCTCAAAAATCGCGTGTCCGAACAGACCAGCTTACGCATATCTTGACTAATCCTAGAGACCATAAATCTACCGTTCACTAGCAGGGGGTTCAATTGAAGCCGGAGCAAATGCTCTTTACATTGGCCCTGAAAGAGTTGATAGCACCTGAAAAGTTTCGAACTTGAGACATTAGAAGAGAGCAAACCCCTTAGTCTCAGACTTTCACCATTAAGCCAAACCCCTTGGGGTTAACAAGTACTTTGATGCGGGCTGGGCTTCTCCCATGCCTCCCCTCCCTGTTCTTGGCAAACAAAGAACAGCGAATGCATAGGGCGGGTTGGGCTTCCACCGTGCCTTCCCGCCATTCCACCCAATAGAATTAAAAGACCCAAGCCCCTAAAGAAGTCAAGGTTCTTCCTCCGCACGAAGAAAAGTTCCAACTCGACCGACCGCCACTAGACCAAATTCTCACATGTCCGTTTTGTTATTACAACCATATTTTTTGATGTCAAAGACAAGACGATCGTGCCTTGGCAGAGTGAGTGACCATCACAAGCTAGTTCATTATAGCGGGGTTTCGATCTGAAACACTACCTTGTTCCTTTCGCGATTCAAAAAGAATTTTTCAAAAAATTCTCCCTAGATTCCCCCTACTTTCCACCTTTTTCTCTCTATCTCTCTCCACTCATTACTCCTACTATTTTTCAAAAACACTTTTCAAATCCCAATCCAAACAAAGCATAAAAGGCACTAAATAGCATTGAAGCGAATCAAAGGCCATTGATTCATCAGATAGATCACTAAAAGGCACTAAATAGCATTGAAGCGAATCAGAGGCCATTGATTCATCAGATAGAGGGACGCTAGATGGCATTGATCAGAGAACGTACATCTACATCTTCAAAAGGGCGTAAGAAGCCCGCCCGCTTTGCCCTTTAGTCTTTGTCAACAACGCATTCATTGCATTCATTCATTGAATAATCAAGCATAATGTTGAAACTTGTATACGAGACAGAAAGTTTTCATTAGCCTAAACATTAACATATGTACTGCCCAAACGTATCTGCAACAATATTAAATGAAAAACACACCACTACACTTGCAACAAAACCGCACTCATTTGCCATCTTTGGCCAACTAGGAGATGTACAAGAAGCTAGCCAAAATGAATAAATCTAGTTCCATTCGCATGTCATAAAATCTCATGCACTACGTATGGAGGTTTAAAAACAAGTAACAAATATCGTGAAGAGTGATAGTAAAGGGACATCTCGAGGAGGAGCAAGTGGGCAACTTACATCGAGTTGGATACCAAAGGAGTGGCGGTAATTGATAAATACAGCCTCTGCACATTATCTTCCTTTACCCATTGGCCCTTCACGCTGGTTTCGAAAGTGACTGAGAAGCTGTTGTGCCTGTGTGAGGATAAAAAGAAAATAGGCTCGTTTCATCATTCCAGACATCTCAAAAAGCCGTCTGTATTTTCTACTTTATTCCTTTTTAGAAGGTTTGGAAAACATAGCCAACAAAAACTAACCGAAATCATTTGATTGGTGGAGAGGATCTTAGTTTCTTCAAACAAAAGAACATCGTCTGTTGACCCGATTAAAGGCCACGATTGGCAAACAAAACACTTAAAATGGGATGGAGGGAGTATTAAAACTTGCAATCACTATATTTGGGCATGTGATACGTTTTCCCATGTTTTCTACCTTTAAGTCCATTTGTAAATCTCAGTGGTAACTGTAAAGGGAAAACAATACGAGATGGCTCATACTTCTCCACCTAAGACAGGAACTCCATCTCTGTTTTTTGGTGCATCTTTTCCATTTTATTTTGCCATAGTAACAGCACCCATTCTCCATTTTATATCATGCCAGGTTTTAACAAACAAGCAGATAGGCGCAAAAATGAAGAGACCTTTGTCTAAAGAACCAAAGAGACAAAATAAACCATCAAAATTGAAAAGATTAAGCTGCGTACCTTCTCCTTTGCTCTTGGGGTGCCAGACTGAGATAATGCAACAAGAGGTGGAACAGCTCCTTCTTGCAAAACCAGACAACAAAACTTGGTACTATTAATGCACAGTTGGAAAAGTACGGAGGCAGCATTCTCCTTTCCCCGCTGAGACCCTGACTCTATAAGCTCAACAAGGATCGGTATTCCCTCGGCTCTCACAATTGCCGTGCACCCTTCCACAATTGTGGACAAATTTGCAAGAAGAGCAACGGCCTTGTCTATCATTTCTGCTGCAGGGTCCATTAATTCAACAAGATACTTCACAGCTCCTGCTTGAACGATACGGGCCTTATTCTCATGAAAGATCGATAGGTTAAACAAAGCAGTAGCGGCGTCCTTCTTCCCTCTGAGGGTACCTGTGTGAAGAAGATCAACCAAGGCCTTAACTGCACTAGAACGGCCAATCTTTACCCTGTATTCTTCCAAAACAGAAAGACTGAACAAAGCTGCTGCAGCATTCTCTTTGGCCCCACCATTTCCTGTTCTCAGAACGTGGATTAGTGGGTCTATCGCTCCAGATTCCGCGATCTTGGCCTTGACGTTTTCGTTAATTGATAGGTTCAGAAGCGCAGTCACTGCATGCTCTTGAGTTAGTTCCACTTCTGAGTATAAAAGCGAGAGCAATGATGCAATTGCTCCAGAACGCCCTATGATGATGCGATTCTCTGTGTTGTGTTTCGCGAGAAACCTCAATTGTGCTGCAGCGGAAGTTTGCACCTCATTTGATTGGCTCCGTAGATCTTCGATGAGTTTCTCAACCTGAGAAGGTGTGGTTAAATCATCACCCCCTGATTTGGGCGGTTGAAGCGAAAGTGTTCTTGGGTAGTTCATATTTCCATTTCCGGATACTTCAGCCATTGTCTTGGAACTATGATATTGTCTCTTGTCCGATAACTTGGGAGGAGAAAATTCTGAATTTTTATTCAAAGGAGAAGAAGAGGCACACTCGGAGATTATTTCACCTGACAACTCGATGCTAGAGACGGCACTCGAGGATGATTCGCTCCTGCTGTGAACATATGACTGATCAGTGGATGAATGTTCTAAGTTTTCCGTTTCCCTGCCACCGCATTCATTTGGTTCTTCCTCGCTAAATCTTGAGGAGGTGTCATTTTTTGGCTTCTGAAACTCATTTCCAACCTCAAGGGAGGATCTTGATATGGAATCATTACTTTGTGAGGAACAACGGAAACTGTCTATGCAAATAAGATCTTGACAAGAAGTTGCATTTTCAGACTGGGACGCGACTGGATTGTTGTGCTCTGGGGTGTTGGAGAGTTTTAAATGGTTTTCTTCACACCAATTTTCTATCAGAGCTTTGACAGTGTAATTGGTAGTGAGATTTGTGTGAGAGAGCATTTGACGGGTTTTGGGGCATCTCGAGATCCCGCTATACAGCCATTTCTTGATGGATGCCCGATCGTAAGTTTGACCGGAAGCCAAAATCACTGGATCCAACATAAGTTCCAAGGATAAAGGGCAGCGGAAGTATGAAGGGATACTTACACCATTCACGGCTTTAAAGTTCTCTAGTTTAACCATGAAATCACGAATATGGGACATGAGGTCAATGATGTCGTTGATTTGGTCTACTTCCCCTATGGCTTTATTTACTTGGGCTGCCATTCTCTCCTTTTCCAAGGCAATGCTCTCATTCAGCAGTTCCTTGTTGGACGTCAGACTAAAGGAGTCGATTATCTCTATTACATATTCAGATGGAGGAACCATTCCTTCTCTCCGACTTTTTATAGCCTCTATTATGCATTCTGAAACTTTTTCCAGCTTTAGACATCGAAGTTCCTGCATGCAGTGCTGAAAGAGAGAACCAGAAATGAATTATCAATGTAGCGTAGAGGAATGAACTAAAGAATAGGTAAACAGTTATGACCGAGGAACTGACAAAATTAATTTCCTAACACTAAAAAAAAATGCAACAAAAAAAATACTATTTTTGTTTCCTTTTGCTGTAACTGAACATACGCCAACTTCATACCCACCTGAACAGCAGTAAAACTTGTAGTAGAGGGTGATGACTGCAACAATCTACATACAATCTGACAAATCTCAAGTGAAGAGCTTTGCATTTTCGTTACCATCAGTTCACTCTTTAGAACCTGGACACGATAAAGGGACAAATGAAAGGAAACATTGACTAAGTTAGCAAAACATTACAATGTAGTTAAGAGAGAACAGGTAGTCTTTCTTCACTACAATATGCATCAGATTCCCAAAAGACAAGCAGAAATGGAATACATAATAGATGTCTTTAATGGGTTCAAATTGACCAATGCCCGATTACAAGTTTTCTTCCCCCTGTTCAAAGTTCCAAAATTCGTATGTAGCCTTAGGTGATTCATTTATATTGCTGCTTAAAGGTACAAAGTGTCTTGGGGATGGGCACCAAAAAGATATATAAATTTATAGGAGGCCAAAGCCATATGCAAAAGTAGCTAACAATGAACCGCAAGAAGTTTGTTTCCTTCCAGGAATACTCCTTTGGACGGAATCATGAAATGGATCCAGAAGGTACTCACGCTATAAATCTTGCTCATCTTCGAAGACCAACCCTCCATGAACTCCCTAGCCTTGTTAACAGCTAAATCCAGTCCTTCGCACTCTTGGTATAGGGCTTCGTCTGAAGGTACTTTATGATCAACAACATCATCAAGCACCGGTTTCAAAGGCTTCAACAAGCTGGCTATCTTTCTAAAACTCTTTTGGGCAGGCATAGTATTCATTGTCTGGCATGAACCTAGATGAATGAATCTAGAAATGCTGTTAACGACACACCTTACAGAATTCGTATCCATCTGACCTGTTTAATAAGGTCACAGTATTAGAAATGTAAAAATCTCAGAGAAAAAATGTCAAAAATGACACTGAATAATGACATAGTAATTTTAAAATAACAGTTTATTGTGGCAAAAAGTGGCGTCAATATGGGCTTGGTCATCATGCAAATGGAAACATGTGCTTTAGCAGTTTCAGAGCACAATTATGTCAATACACATCGAGTAAAACAAATTCCGCGCAGATAACTGTATTGCATATTCTAAAAAGGTGCTATTATTTATCATCCTTCATATGTAAGGGTAAGGAAAAGTTTTGTATTCGGGCAGCATTCCCTTAATGCCTTTTTGTTAATAAATTACTTGTCAAAAAAAAAAAAAAAAGGTAAGGAAAAGTTGAACTATGACATCCAAAAAGTAAAAATTTTCAAGCTAATCACAATGGACAAAATCCAAAAAATGAAGACATCAGATAATGTAGACGTAGAAAAGCTACTGATATACCTTGATTCACAACATACATTTTGCATAAAGCTCTTGCATATATCATAATGCAGACACTCACACCCCTACTGCAAACACATCCTTAAAGTTCCAAGGAACTAATATCATTCCAGGAAGTGATAACTTGGGGTGGCCAAGTTTCACCACATTGTAAATGACTCCCCATCCCAATAAATAGAAAGCCATAGAATATTACAAAATCACCATTATCTTCCCGTTATGAACGTGTTTTCAATCAAATCTTGCGAAAAAGCAGCTATCTTGACCCAGAAAAAAAAAAAGCATGGAGAACATACCTTGACAAAAGAAAGTAGGATGGAAAAGAGAGGCCAGTTACCCATAAAACACTAAACAGATTTTGGAGAATGAGGAAGAGAACCACCGCCCCCTGAATAAAGCCCCAAAACTATCGAATTGCCTACTCGATGCGTTTTACCCAGTATAAGCAGACTAAGCACTTTGCATACAACCAACAGGACTGGAAAAAGGTTGCTCATTGGTTACAAGATCACACTTGTGGTGCCAAATCACTTCAAAATCTAAAGTAAAATAACCACCACCAGCACTATTAGCATTTTTCAGGGAATGGGTATTTGGCTGATTAATTGTAGATATGAGCTTCTCCATGAACTAAGCACATAAATGACTTTCTTCCATCAATTGTTCAGTGATGCATACATAAGAAGTGCACAATTCTATTATAAATTTTCTTTCAAAGGAGTACAAGTCCTAGTTGGGTTAGGAGATCTCAGAGTTCATATTAGCCCATGTAATGCCAATGTTTCAATGGAGCCCATATTTTAAAGACTTTTGTGAAGCTTTTAAACCTTCACAGCATCCTCTGTGATACAACTAAGCTTTCAAAGGAGCTTCTTGAAAATGATACATATTAACTGCAACCCAAAACTAGTGAAACAGGTTTTTGACGGATTATTTCATGTGTCCAACATTTTGCTAGCCAGGATTCAGCTTTGTGCTACATGGGATCGACTCTAAGACTAAGACAACCCAGCTCCGAAGTTGTTAACACCTTTACCAGATTTTGCCCAACTTTAGATGCATCTATAGTAACAGGTTTAGCAAATGCAAAGCAATGGAGGATAGAAAGAATGAGAACAATAAAAAAGGCATAGATAAATAACGTTTCGAATAAGATTGAAGGCAATTGCATTGCAACAACAATGTCTTCTGATGCATATACAGATTGAGGGCCTCGAGGCATACGGCAGCTACAACAACTAATCTTTCCACTAATGGGCGTGCAATGGCCTATGATCCATTAATCATGAGCTAGAATTGGGTTACTTTCCAAAACAAAGTTGTAAAGCACATGGTTGCCTATGAAATCTACAATCTTTAACTTGATATCTAGTGTCTGATAAAAAAGAAATTAATTCAACAATTGAATTCTTACAAATCCTTGTTTGGAAAGATAGGTAAGATTAAACAATCTCGCCTACGGAATCCCAAATATGAGATAGATGAAACACCTTTGTTTTATTCTTGCTCGAATTCATTCGAGACCCACCACTGATTTTATCTTTTACCCATCAAATTATACAAGAAATGGGTAAGAGGCACCATTCCACGAGTAAAAACAAGAAAGTTGAAGCCTATCAAAAAAAAAGAAAAGAAAGTTGAATAGAAAATTACCTGGGTTGTTGTGGCCTGAAGTGATGGGTGAAGGCATTTACAGATTTCAAGAAAACCCACAAAGCAAGGAACCCTTTTGTCAATTTTCCTAACAGTGGTCCATTGCGGAGAGAGAGAGAGAGAGAGAGAGAGAGAGAGAGACGCAGGAACCAGAAATAGAAACAGGGAAAAGCAAAAGAAGAGGAGGGTTGGAATGATGGGTCCCGCTTTTTTATATACTCCGTATTAGTTTAAGAAGATTGTTGGGTGTCGCGGGTGACCATAAATTAATAACATCATGCAACATTAATTAGTGATAAAAGAAAGATTAATGGGGAATCTGAATCATGATTAGAGAGGAGAAAGAGTGAAGACTTTTCATTAATTATTACGATGAAAAAGGAATGATATCCAAGGAAGATTTTGGAAACATTGGTTTCCAGGTGTAATCTTTTGTTAAACAACTAATATAGCTGTAACCATCATTCTAAAAAAAATATGTAGTTGTAACCATAGAACCTATAGATAAAATACTGCCCAGGACGTGTTTTAATGGCCATTATTTTCCCAAAATGTACGTTTTAAACTGAATGCTCTAGGCCAGATTTCCGTCATTTTCCCAAATATTACGTTTTAAACCGAATGCTCTAGGCCAGCTTTTGAGGACAGCATGGGTGTTGTCCGGCCCAAACTACATTGTTTTGTTTCTTGGGAATGATCCCCGTTCGGCTATCCCTTTATTCCTGTCTCTGATTAATGGTTTATTGATTATTTTTTGATCCTACAAAAATGATTCAAACAACTCATTATTATTAAAATATTTTTTAATTGGCTCCTACAAAAAATTAGCTAAATCTGATATCAGTAGAGGGCTGTTTTAGAATTCGTAGCCGTATGAATTCTTAATCAGCCCCTACCAATATCGAATTTAGCTAATTTTTTTAAGAAACCGATATAAATATTTAAATTATTAATCTCTTGTCCATTTAATGAGTACCAAACAAGCATAAAAAGGGACTGTACCCTTCCCAAGCAGCAAAACGGTGTAGTTTGAGCTGGACAACACCCATGCTGACCCCATGGTCGGCATGGTCCCCAAGTCTAGCTTTCGCGCACCTTAACTAATTTTGGGGTCCGAAATTAACAACTGGACAAACCCTCCAGTGACCACAATGTTTGGAATGTTTGGTCTCCGTGAAATTTGAAAACACGACCTCATGAAACAAATACTTATTTGATATCTCATGCCACTCGACCAAACCCGAGTTAAAGCTATTAAAATAGTTTAGGCCGTTAAGTGCAAATTATAAATTCTTGTCCGCCTCTCCCACTCTCTCTCCCCACAGAAAATACAGGAAGATAACAAAAGCAAATAGAAATTCATGTCCAACCAATGCAAGCAATATTCTTTATTGCTGATTTCTGCTTTGGCAATAACTGTCCAGGAGAAAAATTCAATGCGAGGACTAGAGAAATTTATCCACATTATATTCTGTGAACTCTCTTCATATTATCAACATCTTAATAAGGTCAAATTTCTCTATGTGTTGTACACGCGGCTCTTCAATGTTCCGGTGATTTACCACATAACACTGCCTCACACTCGACGAGGTTCGAACTCTAAACCTTCATGTTGAACTCGCTTTATGATTTTTAGTGTCCGCATTATTAATAAGGTCAATTTGATCCATGCATTGTACACACGATCATTCATTGTTACCTCATAAGCACTAACCACATAACACAGTTGTATGAAATTAATGCATTTCAAAATTACATTCAATAGTATCAGATCAAATGTGATTTTCGATGTGGTTAATGTTCTCGGCGAGTTCTAAAAAATAAACGGTTGTAAGCTTGGAAAAGACACACAAATAGCCCAAAACTGGACTGGACCGGACCGGATCAAATGATAACTGGACTGATCTGACTCACCCATCTCACCTTACCTTTGACCCCATCCCCTCCTTTTCAGGTAGGTCCAAGGACCACCTTTTAAGCTGGAGTTCACAATCCTGGTCAAAACCCCCCCATAGGCAGCAACTGGGTCCAAAACTTTTTCAGCGTAAGATGATTTCAAGTTACTATTAAGCAAAATGATGACAACTTTTGTCTCCCCACTCTTTCAACCTTTTAATAATTGGTGGGGAAAACTTTTGCGAGTGGACTGGGAAGGAGAATATTTGAGGTGCGCGTAAGTTGGTCTGGACATTCTAGATTGTCGGTAAAAAAAAACAAGGAAAAGTCGGAGGAGGAAGAGAGATCTAATCAAACATAAATAACTGAAGCCCATGTTTAATGAAATAACGGAAATAGTATACACCCAGGTTTTTTTAAGAGTAGAAAGAGCAGTAAAGAGGTCTCCCTTGCTGTAATCAACTGAACGCAGAATTTACAATTTCACTGTTACTATTTTTGTGGGTTATCAAGATTGACTTCTACGGGTAAGAGGCATGTGAATTAGGGGCGGATCCGGTCAATTTGCTACTGGCCAGTTCGGTCTATTTGGTGCATTATATTTAGGCCGTCCAAAACACTTTTGGATGACCCGGATGCACCAAATGGACCGAACTGATCAGTAGCCAAATTGACTGGATCCAATTCCGCGAATATTCATATATATGTCAGTTGCAAAATACCCAAAAAAAAAAAAAAAGGGTCCGAATCTGCAAAATAAGAACAAGTCCACCGGGCTGCCAAATGGATACTGTCAAAATTTGTCAAAAATCCTCTCCACCAGGCAGCGTTGTTGATGTCAAATTTTGGCAGCACCTTTTTTGGTGCCATTCGGACCCCAATGGGAAGAACAAAAAAGTTTGGGTAAAACCATATTGACGCCAATGGATTAGAGCTGCCTTCAGACACCACTTTAATATTCAGAACACAGTGTAACTCATGTGGTCTTTGATGGGGAAGGAAGGAAGCAAGCAAGCAAGCCATGTGCTAGTTTCGTCATCTGGCCTCGAAACTGGTAAAGGTGGGTCTAGCAAATTTTGATGCAATTGGACCAGGTGTTTGCACTTATGCACTCATATGCCCAAAAGGAGACATATCTTCAGCCAAGGGGTAGTACAGTCCAAGAAATCATCCAAGGAACACATTCTGTGGCTGTCCAGGCTTGTTTGTGTTGAACTGTGAAAACTGATCAAGCTCTTTGGAGTTGTCCGCACCCTGCAGCTGTTTAGAGCTGTCTAGAACGAAGCTGTCTAAAAATCCCACTCAGTTTGCTAGACGGTCCCTACAACCATGTCATCTGGCTTCAATCCTTTCATACCACGTGAGGTAGTTATTGTCTATTCGAGTGGTTCATCAGAGCTGAGCTGGTAATTGCGCTCTGTTGTTTCCTTTCGAATGAGAGTCACATCTGTCCTGACGGTTGGGACCGAGAGAACACACATTTTGGTGATTTTTTAGGGTTTCTGATGTATTGTGTTGCCTTGCATTATAAAAGGAACACATAGGGCAGTCCCTAATGTAACTTGTTCATCTTTTCATCATAGTGAATCCCCCCAAAGCACCCCCTGGAGTACGATTAGGCAAATTGCCTAAGTCAGAACTACGTATATACCGTGTCTTGTTCTGTCGAATGCTTGTTTATTTTGCTCATGTGTGTTCTCTTTGCCCCAGCACTTTGAACGTTCATCTACACTTCCAACATTTTGGAACTACAACACTATCAAGAGCACCACACTTTTTTGTTCATCAAACAGCAGCCTTTCCAAATTATTTTCAACCATCATTTAATAAACCAACGCAAGAGCTTCACTTTGGGAAGAACTGAAACACTAGTGAAGAATTGGCAGAAATATTAAGCACAAAACAGCTTCACTTTGGGTTCAAACACAACAGATATATACTTGGGTAAAAACGTGTTAGCGTACAATCATGGACGCTTTGACTCAAGAAATAGACCTCATACAGTAATAAACAAACAGTGTGTGTGCAACATGTATACTGCAAAGAACCCGTAAAAAAATTCAAGGGAGACATCTTCACCTGCAAAACTAAGAGCACGAGGTCCAGTTTTGTTCCTCAAACAGCATAGATTCTGATGACCTGAATTATCTTAGCTCGGCAAACAGGGCATTCCCCTTTCTTGGTTTTTATCTCGTCCAAACAAGACATGCAACCAGCCATGTGACCACAGGGAATGCACGCACCCTCAACTGGAGCTTCCCAACATATCACACAAGAGGAAGAACTGTCCTCGTCTCCATCTTTAGCTTTGCTACTTGTAGAAGCTTCCTGCTCCACACAAGGAACAGAAAAGTCCACAGGGCTGTAATCAATGGAGGGATAAAGAATAGGACCATCATATATATCCCCTACATGAAGTGGAGGAGCTGAAGGAGCCGAAGAAGCCAATACAGGAATTGGATTTGGTGTTTGGACAGGAGGAGGAATATTATGCGGAGTATAAATAGCTTGACTAGGATTACTACTGGGCGTGGCTTTGGCCACTCCCCATCCAATGTCCTCTTCTGTATTTGGTGTGTGAGTAGCTTTAATCGGATTCTTAGTGGACGTGGATTCGGGCACTCCCCAACCATTGTGCTCTTCTCTAGTTGGTGTAGAAGTAGCTTGAATCGGATTGTTACTGGTTGTGGATTCAGGGACTCCCCATCCATTGAACTCTACTTGAGTTGGCGAATAAGTAGCTTGAATCGGATTCCTAGTGGGTGTGGATTCGGGCACTCCCCATCCGTTGTGCTCTTCTGTAGTTGGCTTATCCATCCATCCACTGCTGCTTACTTCTGAAGGTGGAGACCCACCAAACGATCCCCATCCATTTTGACTGGTGTCATTTGTAGTGGCCCCCCAACCATTTACAATATTAGCTCCAGAGGTTGGGTGGTCATTGGGGCGAAACAGTAGTCTATCTTCCATAGCAGACTGAATAGAAGCGTTTATTGCCATTGCTAGTTCCGCAGCTTCTGCAGCAGTTTGACTTTCAGTTATTGGAGCTGAAGTTTCACTATCATGTGGTACTTGTGGTGGCATAACCTGGAATACCAGAGGGTGGATCAGGGGTGCACAAGGTGGATTTCAAATTTGCATGTGGTGTCAATAGATTACACAAGATGAAAGAAAATGAAGTTCTGCTGGTTAAAAATTTCCCAGAAGGCAACAAGAAAAAAGTTTGTGTAACCCATGTTCTGGCCCAATAGTTTCATTCACATTCCAAATTTTCACAAATTAGTTCGTGAGCCCAAAAGTTCAAGAAAGAAAATTGTTTGAAGGTGTACAAACATAAAAAAAATCCCGCAAATGACATAATAAGGCAGAATGCTGTTGCATGTTAAGCGTTCTCCATCCTTCCTTCTGAAAAGACGCTATCTTTATCTCACATTGTGACCATATAGATACTGATGCCCAACAGTCAGTGAGCACATGCTTCTCGCAGTTGAGGTCAGACAATAAAATTAAATGAAGAAAAGAAAATCCAAGCAGAAATTCAACTCATTTTAACCCTAAAAGTCGCCATAGCATTTCCAATCTTGCATCTCGTAGACTAAGCCGAGCATTCAAAAAAGGGAAGAAAAAAAAAAGGTTTAAGCAAAGTTATTGTGGACTGATTAGTTGTACTTTGCATTGTAAGAGCCTAAACACTTGCAGCCTGTAAACCCTTCAATATATCCCCTTTCCCTAAAATCAGCAGTATGTTAATGTTCTACCAAATTATATCGCCCCCCCATCACTATCCAACTACGTAAAACTATCAGTTCTTTATCTTGGTTCGATATCTAAAAGTTATCTACCAAGTCCCACATGGTAACTAACGATTATATATCTGAATTCCTCTACAGGCGTGATGTTTTACTCCATATAAAAGGCACACATCAGAAAACAAGCTTAAGACCGACAGAAGCTGTCTTTGAATTGTACCTGAGGAATTCCTCTGCAGGCATTGTATAATGATTGAATTTGCTGCTTGTCGCAACCACTGGCAGATGCAAACTTGTATCGAGTTTCTGTTATGAAAGAACATGATCCTTTGGAAAGATATATAAAGCACGGCAAGGACAGGCAGCCATTAATATTGGAAGATGAAATTTACAACCAAGCTCTATATTATGCACATACTCCGGCCATGCACAAATTAGTTTCTTATGCCAGAGTAACAATGAAGACTAACACGTCTAACGCCTCATTTATCTAAAACAATGGCATCCAGGACACATCTCCCTTTTGACAATAGGCACTCTAGAGAACTGTCAGATATAAAATTTCTTCCTGAAACTAACTTGAACCCTTTCACAAAGTCACTTTGATGTGCCTTTTTGTCAAGATCTAGTGAGTAATTACGAGTTCATCCTATATGTGTGGTGTACTGGTTTGTGACTCCAGCAAAAAACTACAGAAAAGGTACCTGTTAAAACAGAATTCCTACACGAAATGGGTTAATGCTTAAAATAAAGTGTACAATATCATGAGGCTGCAAAACACATTGTTAAGATAGGTGGACTGGTGGACATGGAGGCAGGTGTTGCATTCCAACAAAGACGTGGAACAAATCAAGGAAAATTGAGACACGGGCATGTGTGAATTTACTATTGCCAACATATATCGGTATAGGGTTGGTAATATGGAAAGTAAAGCATACAGCTAGTCTCTACTTCTAAATTCCTTCAAAAAAGCAGAATAATCCTCCTTTACGTTTTTTAAGAATCAAAACATAGCAGTTGAGTAAGTGTGCGAACAAGATTCGCAAGAGGTGGAGTGGGTCTCATGCAGAAAGACAAGACCGCAATAATCAGAAATACTGCATAACATACACGTGTATGCGAGTCCTAAAACCTACGTACATCAACATCAAAACGAAGTTTTGATGCCATTCTTTTTAGTGCTGAGGAACAGGCACTGCCAGGTTAGACACGTGTGGGAATTCCTCATCTGAGTTCAACGAGTAAGCACCAAACCACCAAGGCACCAACTAATGCTAAATGCCTTCAATTTATCCCTCTGAGCAAAAACTAAAATGAAGGTTTGCAGAAATAAGTAATGTGATTATTTTTTCCTTTTTCACTCCAATCCTTAATTGAGTTATATAAGTAACCCAAAATTTTCACAATCAGTTTCGGTCAAGAGATTACTTGAGAATTTGTCGAAAATTATCAGAGTGGCATCCGATTGGTGGAATTTTAGTTCCTCAATATCAGCCTTCCACAAAGCAACAACTGTACGAGGCTGGGCATCCTATTCATTGAACAAAGAACCACATTAGGAAACTATTGAAAGTGCTGCAGTTTTTTTTATCGGAAAGTGCTTCAGTAAAAATGTTTTATTTACCAAACGAACACTGACTCCAAAAGCAGAGCCCCAAAATATCTTTTGCCGGTATCTAAGAAATCAATTTTGTATAACTGATAAAAGGTATGAAAACTTAATATCAATTCATAGCCATTGGAATCACAATGCAACCAATTAACACTGATTTTGACTAATCTCTATACCTGCAAAGAAGAATAAATGACTAGCTCCAATTTCAGAGGCTTCAGTGGATTATGTGAACCACAAGGTACAACAACAGCCCAACTGCAATTAAGGAACAATCAGCAAGTGCACCAAATGCTTTGCCAGAAATAACAATTCAATCTCCCTTTCAAAAAAACAGCAGAGTCATCCAGTCGTACTGATAGACAGTAATGTAAAAGGCGGCATACAGATGAGGAGTCTTTACTAAAAGAAAAAGTTCAGACAAGATAATCAAAGGCAGTAACAAAATAGAAACTGAAGACTAAACTGACATCTTCCTTGATAACAACTGCGGAGCAAATGCTTCAAGAAAGCTTGGACCATAAAACTCCCTCAACCAGCCGGAGAAAAAGCAAATATGATTCTGGAAAAGCAACGCATAAAAATATAGAAGTCAAACACAAATTTCTTGAATACACATTAAGGATCCCCAAATATACAACTTTGACATTTGACAAGCTCAAGACTACCTCAATTGCACGAACTACATTGACGAACCCTCTTGATCTAGCAACATTAAGTGGAGTTTGACCATCATCATTTCTCACCGAAGGATTTGCTGAAGCATGATAATAATGATTAAAGAAAGGAAAAGGAAATCCATAACATCTCCACATGTGGCTAATCACTTAACACAAAGTGATCCTTTACCAAACTTAAACTTGGAGGGAGATAATAACCACTAGCATTCTTACCCACTCGGAAGCAACAACACATACCTCCATGGGATAAAAGCAACTTAACAGTATGATCCAAGCCTCTTTTTGTGGCATGATGCAACGGAGTACCAGCATGAAGCCCTAAAGAAATATCGGTAAGTACAATTCCAATCAATAATGATCAAACACAAATAATTCACTTTCAGTTTATCACTAGCATGAAGACAAAGTATTACCACAGACAAAACAATAAGCATTAAGCACTTTAAATGTTCAATAGCATATGCTGATATATTCATTTGGATTTTTCTACGGATAATTTCTCACAACCATAGAACTAATTGTTGAAAAATCGGTCAAACCAACAAAAACACAATGGGAGAAGAACAATCAAGAAACAAAACACGGAACGGAAGACACACAGGTTTTACACGATTCCCCAACTCTAAAATTTAGTACATCCCGGCTCCCACCAGTTTTCACTATCTATCAAATGAAGAATTGAGACAGCAAGTTACCAAGCAATTACCGTAATAACTCTTTCTAGGTCGAACCCAGAATAGTCAGCGAAACTCAAATTAGAGTGAATCATGCTTCACAAAACCCAAAACTAATCACAAACATCCAACTAAACCGCGATTAATAAATCCTCGATAAGTACCATTTCCTTATCAAAAACAAAACATGGGTTACTCATAAAATTTACCTTTCATATTAGTAGTTGCCAAACCAAAGCACTCTATTTGGGACATATAAACATACCTGGACGGTAAGCGTTGACATTTGCACCTAGTTCGATCAAAGTCTTCGCCGAAACAAACCGTTCAGGATCCATACAAGCCACAATGAGCGGGGTCTTTCCGTCTTTGTCAACCCACTGCATTAACATGAACTCAAAAATCATCAACTCAAAGTGGGCCTTTTTCCTTATCATTTTATCATGTGCAATTCAGTTGCTTTTATACTCGTACATATAGCTTTGGATACAGATATGGAGGATAAAAATACCTCGAGGCCTGCACCCTCACTGCAAAGGGATTTGACAGCTTCAATGTTTCCATTGAGAGCATTCTCGTAGAGTAACTCCTCTTTGGATTGTTGTTGCCCCATCGCACCGAATGCGAATTCAGATGGGTTTGAAAGTAACACAAGGCTCGCTTCTCTTTATTTGCATTTTTATACGGGAAGGATGTAGACGAGAGAGAGAGAGAGAGAGAGAGAGAGAGAGAGAGAGAGAGAGAATTACTTAGCAGAGAAGGATTTGTCTAATTTGACGAAGGAAATTTCGAAGAATCTTGATTGTTTGGATTATTGAACAGCCCGCAGCAAGAGCCTGTTCACGTGTTCAGGAAAAGAAGAGAGAGAGAGAGAGAGAGAGAGAGAGAGATTGATTGATTGATTGATTGGGAGAATTGTGATCTTTGACGAGTTGTTAGGAGGAGATTTTGCTAACTTTATGGATAATTTTTTGTTGTCTAAAAATGATAAATTATTTTTATTAACCAAATTATAGTATATGGGTGGGTGGATGAAAGAGAAAAATAGAAAAAAAAATAGAGGAAAAAATAAAAAAGAAGAAATTGTGAACCCATGAATTGATTTGACATGACAAAATGCAATAATTTCGTAGTACGAATTTTTCAGTGGAAACGCCTTAATATGTCCTCAAATGAAAAGTTGCTCTCAAATGAAAAGTTAATTGCACTTTCACACTTCCTTGTTGACCATTGAAATCCAATAGGTAATCCGCAATCCTTTTCCAAAAATATACGGAGTAGTAAGAAAAGAAAAATACAAAAGTCTGCCCGCACATACATTACTCTTCCTTTTTACTCTTTTGTTCTTAACCAACACTCTAAAAATATGAAATGGACCATTAATTCATTCTTTACCCACTTCTGACACAAGTTTTTGACCTACTTTTAACACTTTGCATATAAACCTTTTTTAGAGAGTCAAATACGGATACTCACTGAGCATGAGCGTGTGTTTTATTAATTAAAATGAATATTTATTTTTTAAATTAAAAATAATGTGTTATGAAAGAATGACATATTTCATAAAGTAAAAAAAAAATTACTAAAAAAATAAAAACCTTAGCGGCACAGGGTCTTAGTGCTATTCTTAATTACTTTAGTAAAGAATCCCAATGGCAAAAGGAAAATAACAATGAATATGTCATCTAATGGCGAAACACAAAATGACGTACCTTTTAGGATTAACATTCCAAAAGTGAAAAAGGCAACAGGGATGGACAGACAATAATGAACAAGAAAAGAAGTTTACATAACCTCAACCAAGGATTACCATGCCTCAACCACGCAAAAATGGTTACTCAAAAGGATCGGCAAAAACACCATCAATCGCCAAACTAAAGTGATCGAAAAGGGGTACAAGTATCATTACAGAAACACGCGCATGAAAAGACTCAAGACATTTCCTCAGAATGCGAAATTCCTCTATTCAACTTGGCTTCTCCTTTGTGCGTCCGAAAATCAGGTTGAACTGCCACTCAACAACTCTAAGAGCTGGTGTTTCCTGAGCCTTGACAACCCTTTCATGCCACGAGACTTTGCTAGCGCTTTCAATTCCGGCAGCTTCATTGCACTCAAATCGTCTTCTACAGGTTGTTTCTGTTCTGCTTCATTGTGACTATAGCCTACAACAAAATCTGAAGAGTCCTCTCTCTTTTCATGCTCAAGAGGAGTGCTCTCTCTTTTACCATCTAAATTTGAATCTGTGAAAGAATCGGAACAAATAAGCTCGAATTTGACTCTAGGGATAGGAGATCTACGTCGAAAATTTGATACTGGTCTGCTTAAGGTAGGGGATTCACGTTTCACAAAGTCGTTTGAATCAAAAGAGACTCTGCTTTTCTCTTTGTTAACTGAACCGTTTTGTGCAGAGTGGTCCAAGGTGAAGTCTCTGCTGCTACCTTTACTCCAACTGTTCTTTCCCATTGGAGTATCGTGTTTGTTTAAAAGTTTAAGGAAAGGGGATTCCAGTTCCCCAGGGTTTGAGGAGTCAAAGGAGCTCGTGCTTTTCTCTTCGTCAATTACACCACCTTGCTCAGACTGGTCCAACAAGAAGTCTCTGCTGCTACCGTTACTTATACTTTTCCTCCCTGTTTGAGGAATGAATTTCCCTGCAAGCTTAGGGGAGCTCACGCTTTTCTCTTCATCAAATAAACCATCTCGTTTAATCTGGTCCAAGAAGTTTCTGCTGCTACCGTTACTACTACTACTTCTCCTCCCCATTGGAGTGATGCGTTTCCTTGCAAGCTGAGGGGAGCTTGTGCTTTTCTCTTTGCCGGACGAACCAGCTAGTGTTTCAAACTTGTCCAAGAAGAAGTCTCTGCTGCTATCATTTCTACTACTTTTGTTTCCCATTGGAGTAATGCGTTTACTTGCAAGTTTAGGGGAGCTCATGTTTTCCTCTTTGTCAAATAAACCATCTTGTTTAGACTGGTCCAATAAGTCATCTCTGCTGCTACCATTACTATTACATGCCTCACCTATTTCAGATATGTGTTTCCTTACAAGATCAATGGCAGCACGAACATCCCTATCCTCATCACCATGCCCTTGAAACCCCTCCGCCGCCTTCTCTTTCTTGAAATTTGCTCTCGGTGGAAGTTTAGCCTTCAACTTTCCAAAAACATTATCCTTCTCCTCCATTTTTCTTGGTTCTGGAGGTGTTCCATTAGGTTGGAACTTTGAGGCACTGGAGCCAGATAGTAATGGCCCAATTTTTGAAAGAAATCGTCGGGCTTCTTCAGGGCTATCAGAATTATCTCTGTCATTTTGCTTGTTCTTGCTTTGGGAAAACCCATGTTTGTTTTGTCTTGAAAACTCCAGGTTTCCCGCGAAACCATTTGAACCCGCCTTGCACACTAAAGACATCCCCCTGAGGGTGAATTTCGGAGAAACAATTTTGATATTTGAATATGCTTTGTAGTTGTAGCGAGATGAGCACGGTGACAAACTGGCTGCTCTTACAGAAGCTTCTGAGCAGGAGAAACACCTTCCACCTATTGGCCCGTAACCTGTAACAAACACGAGAACCATGCAAGAAATTTTTTCATACATTTGGGATGCTGGAAACATGGATTTGAGTACCGTTATGGCACCATGTTGCCACTGGTCATGCTTACATGTCTTAGATATAAGAAGATATCAAATTAATCTCTTCACTCAATGTGGAAAACATTAAATGCTTGACCGAATTGTGTGGCGTCGAAATCTATCTTTGCAGGTAGAGGTATCTTATCTTACTTCATCTCTTCTTGTTGCGCCAAGAAGAAATAAGTGTCTACCCCTCGTTTCCATTCAGAAACAAGCACATTGACATGTTAAAACTGTTTCGGTTCATGTGATACCACCATGGAAACTAACCAAGTTGCTATGATGCACATAATGTGATGTGCTGAACCACATAATGTGATGTGCTGAACCAACTCAAACTCCACCCCTAATTGGCTTGGCTTGGTTATTTCAAGCATATAGTTTCCGAGCAATGCTACTGACACCGCATTTTATACTCCATAGACATAAGTGTGGTGAGCTCCACACACCCTTGTGTGGGGACCACCACACTTGTGTCCATGGAGATGGAGTAAAAAAAGCGGTGTCACTAGACTTTTCCATAGTTTTCAAATCAATACAATCAAAAAAATTTTTGAACAGCCAATACAATCGATTAAGGTAAGTTTGGTCTGAAGTTGGGTATGTTGTTGAATGAAAGGAAAAAAAAAAAAACTGGAGCTTCTGAAGGTGTTATTGGGTCTTGATGTTCTTTTGATTGTGAGAAATGACAAGATAAGAAAGGGAGCTCTTTGGTAAGATTGGGTGAGAAAAAAGACGGGGCCAAGTGGAAATTTTCATTTTGGTACTTTTCTCTCCATTTCTCACCAAATTATTCAATTCAAATGAATGATTTCGGGAGAAACTCTTACCCTTCCGTTTCTTTTCTTTTCTCACCATATCACTCAATTCATGAAGTTTAAAGCCGAATCCGAAACTATAATTTAACCAACAGGTGGAATCTCATTTAAGTAGCAAAACTAACAACGCGAAAGGAAGGGCCAAAATAAAACAACAAACTGAAGGAAATATGGATGAGCAGAGAGAGAAAAAGACGGCGACGAAGAGAGAGAGAGAGAGAGAGAGAGAGAAGTACCTGTTCTCATCATTGCCGGGACCGCCGAGTGTCGCCGGAGCTGCGAGCTATGTTCGATTTTGGATTCAGAATTTGGTGTCGGAGATTTCGAGAGGGAGGAGTACCATTTTAGGGCTAGCACTGATATAGTTACAATTAATTTTTGTTTTACATATTGTAACCTTTGATTTCTAAACATGACAGTTTTACCCCATAAGAAACTTCCAAAGATCATTACCGCCCACACAACACAGTGAAATGAATGAATATTTTTTGTTACTCACAATAGGGCTGCACACCGAGCTGCTCGCGACCAGCTCATGGCTCGACTGGTTAAGGCTCAGCTCAACTCGTGAGCAGCTTATGGCTCGACTCGTTTATAAATCGAGCCGAACTCGCGTTCGAGTTTTATGCTTGTTTAGTCAGTGGTGGAGTCAAGATTTTAATCTTGGGGAGCCGACTTAGTAGACACATATTTTTTATCAGAACGTATACTTAATTATATCACAAGGTTTTTGCATTCCAATTCATTACATTTGTACATTAAAATGATTCTTTAGGCTACATCAACTATCACACGATTATTTTTTTATTTATGAAAGAAATTGAGAAATGATAATGTAAAATAACCGGTTTTTTATCAAAGCGAACCAAAATTATTGCGATTATAAGTAGCTAAACACGAATAATTATCAATAATATTCAAAATAAGATATATACAAAATAAAAAATTTAAAACTCGTACGCTCGGGGAGTTGGGGTCGGGGGGGCCCCGGGCCCCAACATAGCTCCGCCCCTATGTTTAGTATAAATGAGTCGAGCTCAACTCGCAAAAACTCGACTCATTTGTATAGGCTCAGGTCGTTTAAAAATGCTCGTTAGATAAATTAACTTAGCTCAGCTCGTTTAGTAAATAAATTGAGCTCGAACTCCATAAAGATTGGCTCGTTTGCACCCTACTCACCACGTCCTAAAATTTTAGCCCATCTCTCCTTTTTTGGAAAGTTCCATAGTCCTTGTTGATTTCGACAAGTTCGCAAGAAAAAATTGATCCATTCTTTGTTTTGCCTTCGATTTCCACATTAAAATTATATAACACAAAAAGTGAAGGGAAAATGCATTAATCATTACATTTCTATATGAAGGGTACTCTAGGATATGGTTTTTAAGAAGTATTGTGTTTCTTTAAATTGTTGAATTTCCAAAAAGAGTATCAAATTTTAGAACAGATGGAGTATTTGTTTTCGCTTCTCCATTTAAATACAGTCAAAGAATGAACTCCTGCAAGTGGAAAATACATAAACGAAATTAAGGATTACTAAGCCAAAAGATGAGTTGGATGCACTACACTGTAGCAAACTTGTTTATACGCATCTCG
Organism: Rhododendron mucronatum var. ripense; assembly: GCA_019656295.1. NCBI lineage: Eukaryota > Viridiplantae > Streptophyta > Magnoliopsida > Ericales > Ericaceae > Rhododendron > Rhododendron mucronatum. The sequence continues at coordinate 1,528,933 of BPLT01000015.1, forward strand.
ACTAAATTTTGTGATTCGACTAAATTTTGTGATTCTAGAGAACACCAACTTCGAAATCTCTTTTGAGAGTTTTTGCATCGACCGTAGGCAAACTAGGTCTCAATCTTGCATTAGTTATCCCAGAATTATGCTGATGTTTTTGATAACTCAAATGTCTAGACCAGTCTGCACGCACCTCAACTAAATTTTAGTGTCCAATCTCATCGTCCACTTGCAGGTGTATTGATGACTTTCTTTGGATGTCATTACCTCGCTAATGAAAATTACATAAAATTAAAAGAGATCAAGTCTTTGTGTACCTTCCACATGAAACACTGGTTACCGTATCATGAAACAGGAATTACCAAAGCCGGTGACAGAAGTTTATCTACAACGATTCAAAGAATTTGGATATTTGAATGGAAATTGGATTGTATGAAACTAACGTCTCAAATAAGAGTGATTTAATCTAAGTCACTTTTAGAAAATAATTGGAGCTGGTTATCGGTTGTTTGCGTAATGTTTTCAATACACAAATAATTGCCCGTAAATAAGCTAATCGAAAGAGAAATGCATAAATAAGCTACTATAATTTGCCAGTCCAGGAAGGGCCCACAAATGGCCGAAACTGGACCCAAACTGGATGGTACGAATAGGGATGGGAGCCGGCTCCAGCACAACGCAATACATCAATACACAGTTACAACCACAAATAAACCAGATGTTAGGTTATTGAAAATCAAATCAATACTCAATGTAGCAAACCGGGAAAACTTGGATCCAAACACGGGCAACCATAAAGTAGCCATTTTTTCACCCAAAAAAAAAAAAGGGTGGCCATTTGTGGCTGTCGTATGCTACTTGCCACAAGACAATATCATACTTGCCCATAGTAGAGGAGAAAACTGGAGGGCTATTACCACAAACAGAAGGAAACAAAAATGAAAAGAAACGAGGAGGAAGAAAATGACAAATCAACCAAACGATCCCATTACCCACATGAACATTGGAAGGATTCAAATTCTTATTCTTTATTTGTACTTGAAATAAAGAGATCATATGACAGAATGGGATGAAAAAAAATAAGACAAAGTACATACAAACCGGGTGAGTTCTATATTTATTTGCATCGTCTACGCTTTGTGATTTTTTGACATCTCATCAACATCCAGTTCGACTTCCAATACAGGTGAATCCTTCTTCATGCTGAAATGACTGGTAAAATAACACCAAATTTAGATAACAAGTTTTCCAATATAGCTAATTTGGTTCAAGTTGCTGAGATCAGCTCACCTGTTTTGCACAGGACCATGATCTACGGCGGTTCTCAGGCAATATATTACCCTGCCAACTATGTCTGTCATGGATACGGGACCAAAGATTCGGCTATCTTTGGCCTCCTGCAATTAAGAAACGGGAACAGGGAAAAAAAGGTTAATAAATCATGAAGTGTCAACCACCTATTCAAGGTGTTAAGCATTACCCATTACCCAGACACGCTATGGAGATAGTAACTGAAGCACATTGGGACTTGGATCATGCTTGGCAGATTTGACAGGAATGAAGACGAAAGAAGAGGTGCTCAATATGGTCAAAAATGTTAGTGGAAGGACGCCTTCAAAAGAGAAGGGAAGAGGACTGAACCACTGATGGATGTTCCAATCAAGAGGTTAACTCCACCAAGGGAAATACTGCCTTGCATGTAGAAACTAACAGTTTAGAATCACCACTTTGGTGTGTGGAGAGGAGAGGGATAATGCCTGTAAATCATAATGTTTCTTCTGAAGTTGAGGCAAGAAGCATATAGGATAAAGTGGATTCCAAAAGTGGGGATGCGAGCAAGATGATGAGAGTATTGGCAATGGTGCTATTCAAATGTGGTTGACTCAATTCCATCAAGAGTTAAGAGTGATATGGCTAGTCCGCCATCTTTGCAGTATGAAAATCGAAAGAAGGATTCAGAATCTCAAACTTTTGGGGGGAAGCATCCTAATTTGTGGGTCTCAGCTCACTGGTTGTTCTTGTTTTGTCTCTTTGTCTATTGTTTCTTTCTAGGCTAGTTCTTGTTAACTTGTCAGAGAGGTTTTGGCCAGCGGCTGTGGTTAATGTGTTACTTGTAGGTTGTGTTTTGAGCTTCACTGTACATCTATTTCTTTTGGTGCTGATACGCTTAGGCTTAGCTTCCCCCAAAAAAAAAATATTAAGTCGATAAACATGAATCACTACAAGTAGGGGAGAAAGGAAGAAGAAGAAAACACACATATTCAGCCTGTGCACGAAATCAATCAATGAAGAAAACGGCATACCTTGGGCTTCAAGTTTTCATTGTCAGACAACAGCCAGCACTGATCCTTTTCGAGAACAAAAGGCTCCTCTTTTTCATTAGTAGATACCATTTCATAGCCCTCTATGGCAGCCAATCTTCGGACGAGATAGTCATCCGATTTTTCAGGGTCCTTCACAACCACCACATCTCCAACAAAAACACGCCTGCCAATAATGTATTATGCAGTCAAGGGAAGCGCCAAACCAGAAAATACACACAGAACGCGTTCACACAGAAGCTGACACCACCACCAAATAAGATATCTGATGCTACAAACAGAAGTTACGAAGCAATTAGAACCGAAGTGCCAGCTAGCCAAGCCAATCAAGTTTCTAGGTAGTAATAAAGCCGCCCACTGAATCCCACCTTCGTCCAGATTGGGGGGGTTTGGCAGCAAAGGAAACCCCCAGTGTGCAATGACCACTGACCAATGTGAGTCCATTGTCATGAAGGGGGGGAAATTGGAATAAAACAGCAGAAGACCACAAATGGTGCTAGCATGACCGAAACCACAGATGATGCAATCAGAAGCTGAGAAAAATTTATGCACCAAGAAACTAATCTTTTTAAATGGAGGATGGAATTGCTCAGCAGATTAGGTGCCTTATTCAGAAATCAGCAGGGAATTGTGATTTAACTGGTTCGAGCAACATATTCAGTAGAAGCATGATACGCACTCCAAGATATGGGGGCAAACTCGGTATTGACATCAAAATACAAGTGGTCTGGGATAATCCTAGCAAGTAATGTCGCCAGCTTAAAGACAGAGAGGTTAATTGAAGCTACGTCTACGACGACAATACAAGCATAGATTGAAAAACCTAACCCATTTGATTTGGTATCATTCTGAATTGCTATTCTAGTGCCGTACGATTACCGAGCTTGATTGGATTAACCAGCCCAAAAAATGTTTAAAAAAAGAAAGGGCAAAATGTCTTGCACATATGGCACATATACAAGCGCAAGATAAGACATAATAGAGCCATCCATAGAGTACAATAAAGCACATACAAAAAACAATGAACTAAGAAACGGGTATAAGCACATATTTTCATCTAATAATAAGATAAGGATTGTTGCAAAGCATGTGAAAACGACTATTACACGTAAGACTTATTTGGTGTTAAAAAAAAGGTAACACTTATTTGTGATATTGAAGATGAATAGGACTATCACACGTAAGACTTATTTGTTGTTAAAAAGAAGGTAACACTTATTTGCGATATTGAAGATGCACAGGATGACAATATATAAGACCATGAAATTTGTCTGAAGTATCAAAAGATGGAGAGGATAACATCATAACATATGACTACAAACAAATGTATCCTCTTTTCCCAGTAAGTGAACAGCAACCATACATTGGATCTGCTGCTGGTAATTTCCGCACAAGAAGAGTTCCGCCCTGCCCTGCTATTGTTGGGGCCATCTCCTCTCCCTTGTTCCAATGGAAGTATGTCAACTTTCCTTGAAATAGATGTTTCCATATAGCATCACCTACTTCTCTCTCAGTTATTTGACCTCCTTTATAGTTCTACATCAAAGTGAAGATAATCTCAGTTCAATCTCCAAGATAAAATACTTATAGCTCACAACTTTCTCTACCATAACTAAATATATTGAACAAAACAAAATACTTCTTGTTGCAGAGGCAAAAAAGAATTAACATTCCAGATGGTTGAGCCAGAATAATTGCGTTCACTGGAAGTGAAATTCAAGCAGCTTGAGTTCACTTTAAGAGAAGTAGGCGGAGGCAAGATTGACTGCACGTTTGCACCTATACGCATCCCAAGATGGTTACAAGGTTAAACTATGTTCCACTGAGAAATGAAGCTTGTCTTGTCCACATAGAGTATTCACCATATCCTTCTCCTAAAGATATATCATAGCCTGTACAACGTAAAAACCAATCCAACACCCTCTAGTGGTGCAAATTGAGACCACCATAAGCCAACTTATGCTTTTGATTCAAGAAAACCTAAATTCCCATTCCTAAAGGACAATTCAACAACATGTATCAGGAGACCCACGAAAACGTTAAAAGGCATGACATGAGGGAAAGTGAATAATGGACGCCCATGTCAGAATTGCTCTTGGCGTGGAAGAGAGAAACTCCTGATGATGTGCAGATGGAGAATTGGCTGAGAAAGACACTGTTGTGGAGCTTCATGGATGTTTTCATGAGTCAACAAACCAAATGTAAGATGACTTTATAGCCAAAGGCGGTGGTGTCAATGTCTGTACTTCGTAGATGCAGAGATGATGGTAGTGGTGCTAATTATGATAATGCTGGTAAAAAGGTAACGGTGTGGGTGGTAACTGGTAAGGTCCCTTGTCACTCTCTTTTTTGTTGTTTTCTCTTAATTTTTACTGAATTTGGGTATAATTTTCACACCACATCATTCGGCTAGACAAATGGAACCGAAAAAGTATAAAAATAAATCCCAAAGTTGAAAAAGTTCGCTAAAGACAACCAAAAAGACACTAAAAAACAATACTTATATACCGAATTAACAAGCTAAAAATGCTCCTTATCGCCAACAACCTTATAAGAAAACAAACTCCATTCGAGTGAGGAAACTAAATGGATCAGAATACCACTCACTCAAGTTAAAATTGAAACACCAATCCAAGCAAATGGAATAAAGAGATTTAGCTTGCTTTGTCTTTTCTACACCAAGTAAATCATAAAACAACAATACCAGGTAATTTTTCCTTGTTTGGTTTCAGAGGGAAAAAGAAGGAAAAATATCAAAACGAAGAACAATTTTCCTCCTCACTTTCCTTTCCTTTCTTTTCCTCAAGTTCCAAACAGGCCCATCCCCTTTGGATGGTGAGTGCTAGGATCGGAACACAAATGTACATGATTCACGAGTATAAAACAGAAAAGAAATTGACACAACAATATACGTGGTTCCCCAAAATCGGGTACGTCCACGAGATAGCAGTCTTTGTTACTGATGATCACTTAATAGGGTTTTACAATAAAGAATATTTATATCTCCTCTATTCCTGCCCTAATCCGTATTATGGCTTGAATACCCGTAATACCCTTATAACTCCGCTCCATTCCGCTTCGTTGTGCTTCGCTCCACTCCACTACGCTCGCAACTGGCCCTTATTGTAGAACTTTTCATATGTGAGCCACATGTTCTAACAGTGAGAAAGGACATGATAAGAAAGGGGAGTCTTTTCTCACCAAATCTCACCATTTTTGCGTGAGATTGGGTGAGGAAGGGGAAGGCCAATCAAAAAATATCATTTTTTGTACTCTGCTCTCCATTTCTCACCAAAATGCTCAAATGATTGATTTGGGTAGAAACCAAAACCCTTTCCCTTCATCTCTCATGAAACCCCTCCATCCAAAGGGGCTACACCTCATCAGAAAATCCCATCCAAACGCTGGTCGTAAGATATCGCAGAGAAATAAACGCAAACAAATCACAATCGATTTGGAAAATGCATTGTGTGTGTGTGTGTGTGTGTGTGTAATAGGCGGAGGAGTAGAGAGGGAGGGGATGTGGGATGACCTTGCAGGTGAGGGAGACGGAGTACTCGAATTTGTGGGCGATGTATCGGAACCAAGTCGAGAGGGAAACCATCGCACGTCGGAGATATCTTTCGCCGTAGCTTCACGTCTTGATCCCCTTTTCTCACCTTAAACCCTTCGATGTCTTCTTTGTGTTTGATCTCCCCTGGTTTTTCATTTGTGTTGGGATTTTGGTTAGGGTTTTCTTTTCTTTTTTTTCCAGCAGTTAGGCTTTTTCAGAAAATTACTACTCCACTGTATAAGAAATTATATTTTTTTTAATAGAGTGACAATTGATTTTATAAATTTAATTGATTATTTGTCTTTTAGTAATATTTAGTAATATTCCAGATTACACACCACACACAGATTTGTATGCGTTCAAATTTAATTCAATCATTCGTGCCAAAATAAAAGACCGGATGCCGCTCAACACCTCCCTTTGTGTGGGGTGCTTGACAGCATCTACAGGTCTAGCCAAGGTCGAGTTCCTCCTCATTTCTAATTCTTTATAGATATCAATGCACTTTTCCCAGTGGATGATGCTATAGTGTCATCGGTTATTCTGGAGACACACCGTAATTTTTGGCATAATCGACCGTTATAAGCATAACAAAAATCAGTAATATGTATAATCAAGGCCTTACAAAGGCATAACCCCAAAATTGGAGGTTATGCCTATGTAAGGTTTTCGTTATACACATCATTGGTTTTGGTTATACTTGTAATGGTCGGTTATGCCAAAAATTACGGTGTCCCAAAATAGCGAGTCATTCCTTATAGTAACAAATATTAATGCACTTTTTGTATATTAACCATTACGGATTGAGATTGACATTTTCTTTTTTAATTGGTTAAAAAGTTCATTTTGTCCAATGGTTTGTCATTGAAAACTCACGTGTGACGAAAATTACCTATTTGGGAAAATAAACGCTATTCTATTATTTATAGCGTCGGTGTTAACAAAAGTTTATTCTAAATCAATTAGATTATGTTACATTGCCATGTATTATTAATTGAGACTAGTATTTTAACGATATGGTGCAATCGGAGTAATTGATTTAGAAGAAACGTTTATTTAATCTCATATTGAATTGAATTCGGTCGTAACTATCTAGTCATCGTTGGCCCCACCATACGGAAAAGAGGCGACAGGAACACGCCACGCGTATCTGACATTCCCAATTTCCACTCTCACCCTTATCTCTTTCTCAGACCAGACCAAATCAATCTGTCTCTCTCTCCGCCCAATACCTCGCACCGGTCACGCGCCGACGTCGGTTAACCCAACCCAAACCCTACACTCCAACACAACCACCATGGACAAACTGAAGCTGGCCTCGTCCTCGCTGGGCGAGCGGCTGAAAACCGGGTCCGCCCAGATGACCCGGCTCGTCAGCACCAAGGTGAGATCCATCCTCCAGCCCCCCACGCCGGAGTCCAGGATGGTCGACGACGCGACGTCGGACCACCTGGAGGAGCCCGACTGGGGGATGAACCTCCGCATATGCGCCATGATCAACGCCGAGGAGTTCAGCGGGGCCGAGGTCGTGAGGGCGGTGAAGCGGAAGCTGTCGGGGAAGAGCGACAAGGGGCGGAGGCTGGGCCTAGATCTGCTGGAGGCGTGCACGTCCAACTGCGAGAAGGTGTTCTCGGAGGTGGCGTCGGAGAAGGTGTTGGACGAGATGGTGAGGGTGATTGAGGATCCGAGGTGCGATGGGGAGACTAGGGTGAAGGCGCTGGAGTTGGTTAGGGCGTGGGGGGAGTCCGAGGATCTCAAGTATTTGCCCGTGTTTCATCAGACTTATATGGTAACATCTCCTTAAGATACGTTTATACTCGTACTAATCGAAAAAGATACGTTCTTTACTCATATCCTAAGTTAGATAATAAAAAATTACTCGTATCCTAAGTCAAGTGTACGTGCGAGAATAATACACGAGAGGGAGGATCGAGAGCGGGTGTGCAGGACGCTACTGAAGGATTATGTGACTGAGCATATACCCTAAGGTGTGTGCGAAAGTGGGAACGTGAACGCAAGTGTGAAAGTGTAAAGTGTTTTTCGAACTTCTAAAATGGGAAGTTCGCAAGAGGGAGGATTGACAACGGGAGTGTAGAAAAACGTATTTGGGCCGTATTGTTTGGTAGTTGTCTACTCTGGAGTAAATGAGTAGAATGATGATATTGCTCAACTCCCTTATTTTATTGGGGAAAATGACGACCAAGGACGTGTTTTGATAATTAATACCCGCCAAGGACATTTTCAGTATTAACAAATGTTCTTAGCTTGTCCTCGGTGGGTATTAATTATCAAAACATGTCCTGGGCCATCATTTACCCCTCTTATTGTGACTATTGTCTGCAGAGGTTAAGGTCATATGTGTTGGCCCGTTATGCACCTTTTCATTCCTCTCCCTAATATTGCATCTTCTATCTTTGTGCATGCATCATGCACGTTGGAAGTAAGAAGTATAAGCCTTAGACCGGGAAATACTGATCAACTAGCAAAAGTAAAAAATTAGCCAACAGATCCAAATATCCGACGAGTGACAAGGAAACATGACTTACAACCAACATATCCGAAAAAGCAGGGAGGAATCCATACAATTTTTAACTACGTTCCCTTTTCAGCACAATGGGAATTTGTTTGAGTGCAACTTTTTATATAAACCACGGGTTTCTTATTCAAGATTATATCTGTATGCTAGCTGTAAATGAGCATGATATGTAAGGGAGGGCATAGTTCTCTGAAATGAGGAGCTGGTGGGATACACCCAGGTCTCTTATTAGTAAAAGCTAGTAGCTGTGTTAAGGAAACTGTAGGGTGAAAGTAACATACATATGTTCTCCTAAAAATTGGTTGGCAACTGTCTGCCCGCCCTGTCCCTTGAGGGAATCCTTATTCTACCACACATGCTTCAGTTTTTTGGGTTATGCTTATGTTCCATATTAGCAACTGTATAAGGAGAAACCCTACTTGGTGTTCCGACATAGATCTTTGCTGTAGTTTCAGCTTATGTGAGTAAAGGTCAAGACTCAACAGGTAACCTGTTGAAAATGAAATTATGCCAGAGACAGCTCCAAAAAAGTTTCTGTCCTAGATATGGAAGGAACAAGGCTAACTACAGGTTCCATGTAAAAAGTGTAGGAGGAAAAGTTAGTTTGGGGTTAGCTTAGGTAAGGAGAAAAACCTAGAAGTGCATGCATGGTGTGTGCCAATCCGATATTGAATTGAGAGCGGACAATATATGCAATTATTCATTTGCAAACTGCTGCCCTAGTGCGCATTTGGTGAAAAAAGAACAAATTCCTCACTCCACCCAAATTTAACCTTTGGCTTTGTCCATTAGCCTTTTTGAATAAATCCATCTCTTACTGTGTGTTTGTGGCGCAGACTCGCAAGATCCAACAGAATGCAGATTTGCTCGGTAGAGAGAGGATGATGCTTTTTATGTGAACTAGCTTGTAAAATAAGCTTTCACGAATGACTACAGAAAAGTCTGTGCACTTTGGTTGCCTGCATCTATGCCATTGTTGTTTCGGGTATCCGGGACTCGGGAGTTGACTACTACTTCTGCGTCCCACTTTATGCCCCGCTTTATTTGATAAGTAAGGCATGCACTAATTGTCTAGTTTGACCGCATAATAGCATGTAATAGGTAATGGTTTAGGGATGTTTTTCTGCCATCTGGTCTTTTATCACTCGTACCCTTCTGTCATATCTGGAAGCCACATGGAGTATAGGACTAGATTTCTTATCATGCTTGCCCTCATTGATGATTTCTTTATCAATTTTTTTTATCGGCAAAAAAGATTTCATTCATCTCTAGGGTACAAAAGGAAATCAGTACAATACGGTAGAAATCAGTACGACGATTTCTTTATCTATAGCCCATGTGACTATGATATTCAAAACTGGCTTGTGTGACTTTGGTCGTCAACTATCTCATTTATTTATAGCTATCCTACCATCATCTGATGGAGGAAAAACTTTCTCACATCAAGGGAGCGCGCTGAAATTTATACATTGTTTGTCTTTCTGTAGCCAATCTCTATTCGATTTGTTTTGGTTAGTGTCGGCAGATCTATTAATATTATTTCCTGGTATTCTGTTTATGCCTTTATGGGCATCTAGATTACCATAAGATTGGTTTGGCAAGATTATTTATTTGATTTCCTTGTATATACAAAACTAGACATGTACCGGCATACATGGATTTCTCTTGGCAAATTACATGGACACTGATGATGAATCCTCTCTTTAATTGTGTTACTGTGGCAGAACTTGAAGACTAGAGAGATACCGCAGTCAGCAGGGGATGGGAATCAGGCCCCCATGCAGTATTCCTTAGAATCATATATTGATGAACAACCCATGTCACCTCCTGAAAGATACCCTGTTCCTGATTCGGGTTTGCACGGTGCAGATAATGCTACTTTTCCATATGGTTATGGCATCCAGTCCATTGAGGAGAAGAAAGAGATCCTAGAAATCACTCGTAACAGCCTTGAAATTCTTTCTAGCATTTTAAATTCTGGATCAGAACCAAAACCTATCAAGGTAGATTTGTTACTTTTTTCATGAGTATTATATCGCTAGTAGATTTCCACTTCTTTCGTGAGACCTCTAGCTGTGAGCATGTGCCTCATGTTTTGCTCTTTTCTCTGAATGCTAACTTGTATATCTAATTTATCGGAAAAATCTCCAATCTTCTCTCTTTTAGCACTATATAGCATCAAGTCTGACAGGATGTCCAGAATTTCAAGATATGCCACTGGGGGCTTTTTGGATCTGAACCCACGGTCCCCTTTGATGTAAAATGTTGCACACCTATAGGTATGAAGTGATTGGAAACCTGAAAAAGTTCTCGTGTGACTGCAGGATGATCTAACAGTTAGCATGTTCGAGAAGTGCAAGCAGTCGCTACCTGTTGTCCAAAGGGTTGTGGAGACCACCACTGGTGATGAAGTTATGCTCTTTGAGGCTCTGCATCTTAATGAAGAGCTGCAACAAATCATTTCCAAGTATGAGGAAATGGAAGCTGCTCTATCATCCGCAAGTGCGCCACCAGAAAATCCTCATAGTGCAGAATCAGACTTGCCCATCCTCGAGACTCCTCATAGTGCAGAATCAGACTTGCCCGTCCTCAAGACTCCTCATAGTGCAGAATCAGACTTGCCTGTCCTCAAGACTCGAAGAGAGACAGAAATGGCAGATTCCCCAAGTGACGAGAAACAATCGAGCAGTGGAACCCAAAAGCTTGATTTCCAAAAGAAAGAACATGACACCTAGTCCTCTATGACTCGAGACAGTGAATTAAAGTAGTTTATCCGTGTATTTATTTTTCTTTCTTTTCGTCTGCGGGAATTCTATCGTTAGGCATTAGGCACTTCCAGTTGTCCAGCTATGTGTAATTAGTTTCGTTTAGTTTTTACTTAGATGTAGTTGGTATCTATGTTTCTGTGGAAACACTGACCATTTTGTATGACCGGGTTGAGTTTCTTCGTGTCCTTTTTGATTTTTTTCATTTTCTTGCTGATGCTAAATTTTAGGTTGTGGCTGTTGCACACTGCAGTCTTGGGTATAACTCACGCACTATACTCAGTTGTAGTAGTATACTTTGGTAGCCAGGCGATGGTGATATGGGACTTCGCTTCAATGCTGCTGCAAAATTTGTGCATGCAATGCATGCCAGAGCATAAACATGAGGAGTGCATTCCTTTGGAACAAAGAGTTGAGAAAATGGAAGACCCAGTTTTTGTAACAAGATCCGCTGTTTTCAATTGTTTGACCCTATGCTATGGAGCATCGGATTGGACTCTATATTTAATTAGGCTATGCATGCATGTCCAAAGTTTGGTTAAAGCTTTTACGGTCAGGATAAATCATGTATTCTTACAAAGTGTGGATATACAGTAAGTTAAAAACGGAACCTGCATGATTTTACCTATCCGTTTGGCAATCAATGGTCCAGATTTTTAACTCTCTTCCTCCGAAAAATTTGTTTAAAATCCAATCCGTTCAAAATATTTTTGGACGCCCACAATTCACCTCCATAAAACCTTATTTACGGAGCTCTGTGAATAAGTTTTTCTCCAATTTATACGAGTGATCATACACCACTTCATCAATCTAATTGCAGTGATCCCAATTCATCACAAGCCTGTAAACAGCCTTGATGGACTCAGGGTCCATTCCAGATGATGCAGCTCCCAATTCATCACAAGCCTGTAAACAGCCTTGATGGACTCAGGGTCCATTCCAGATGATGCAGCTCAAACACACAGGAATACCCCCCTCAAACACATCATCAGATCCAAACAAAACCTCAAACAACTTCTCAGAAACCCAAAGACACTTGCTCTCTGACCAGACCCCGTAGGTGTAAGCCATCAGGTTTCACTACCCATGCAAGCTGAAAGCTGGCTCAAAACGAAACAAAACCACCAAACCCATATGTGGCAACCCGCAACCTCCCTCTCTCTCCTATAAAAACCCACACTCTCCACTCCCCACTTCACAAACCAAAAAAACCCATAATTAACCACTTCGTATATAGCAATGGCTAAGCTTTCCATGCTCTCTGTTTTCCTCTGTTTTCTCGTTCTGTTCCATTGCTCTGTCGCCTACGGGCAGCAAGGAAGCCGCTCGGGCCGAAGAAGCCCGTTTGGGGAGCAAGGGCAGCGCGGGCAGAGGCGGCAAGGCGATTGCCAGCTCAACAACCTGAATGCCCAGGAACCACAGCACCGGCTCCAGGCCGAAGCTGGGGTGACCGAGTTCTGGGACTTCGATGATGATCAGTTCCGGTGCGCAGGTGTCGCCGCCTGCCGGAATATCATCCAGCCCAGAGGCCTTTTCTTGCCCGCCTACACCAATGCCCCAACCCTCATCTACATTCTCCAAGGTTATTTTTATACTTTTATGATTCTTTTCATCAAGCGAGAGGAATGATTAATCCCAAAAATTACGTTAAAATGCTCAACAAAAAGCTATGAAACGTTAAAAAAAATACAGAAGAAAGTTGATGGTGTACAAAATTTTGCATGAATTTATGTATTACTTAGACCTTAGTATGAACAAATTGTTGTGGATGCAGGCAGGGGAATTCAAGGGGTGATGATGTCTGGCTGTCCCGAGACCTACCAATCATCGCAGCAACAATCTGAAGGAGGCGGACGACGGGAAGGAGGAGGCCAGAGATTCCGCGACCAACATCAGAAGATCCGCCGCTTCCGAGAGGGCGACGTTATCGCATTGCCTGCCGGAGTGGCACACTGGTGCTATAACGACGGCGACAGCGAGCTTGTCGCTGTCATAATGGAAGACACCGGCAACCACCAAAACCAGCTCGACAACAACCCCAGGGTAAGATTAATTCAACACTATATAGATCCACATGTATTGCGTAGAGCTCGTGTAAATTCCTTAAATATTTTCTGTTCGAAATTGTAGAAATTCTTCCTCGCCGGAAACCCACAACAACAAGGACAAGGACAGCAGCAGCAGCAGCAAAGAGAGAGGTTCCGCCACCGGGAGGAACGTCAGGAACGGAACTTCGGAAACGTTTTCAGCGGCTTCGATACCGAGGTCTTGGCAGAGGCTTTTGGAGTGGACAGGGAGACCGCGAGGAAGCTTCAGGGGCAAGATGACAACAGGGGCCACATCATCAGGGTGGAAGGAGATCTTCAGGTGTTGAGGCCGTCAAGGAGCAGGGAGGAACAAGAGGAGGAGGAGAGAGGGCGCGAATACGGCCGCCGCGCCAATGGCTTGGAAGAGACCGTTTGCAGTGCTAGACTTGTCGAGAACATCAACGATCCATCGCGCGCCGATTTCTTCAACCCAAGAGCCGGGCGTCTCACCACATTGAACAGCTTCAATCTCCCTATTCTTAACTTCCTCCGACTCAGTGCTGAGAAAGGAGTTCTCTATAAGGTATGAGAATCATTTCTGTTCAAAATTTTTGAAATTCACTTACAGAAAGTTTGAAACAAAAAAGTTCAAACACAATTTCGGACACAACTGCATTCCAGCACTGTCATCGTCGAATTGCATAGTCATGTTGTGGTGGTTTTGGCATCAAAATCAATTTTTTTGACATCGTTGCAACTTGCAAGCTAAAATATTGTGAAATTTGTTGTGGAAACTGTGCAGGATGCTTTCATGCCGCCACACTACAGGCTAAACGCCCACTGCTTGCTCTACGCAACGAGGGGAGAGGCCCAGATGCAGATCGTGGACAACAGGGGACAATCAGTGTTCAACGACAGGATCCGGGAGGGACAGATGGTGGTGGTGCCGCAGAACTTCGTGGTGTCGAAACAGGCCGGAAACGAGGGGTTCGAGTGGGTGGCCATGAAGACCAACGAGAATGCCATGTTCAGCACTCTCGCCGGTCGCACTTCAGCCCTGCGTGCCATGCCGGTGGATGTTGTGGCCAACGCGTACCAGATTTCTCGGGACGAGGCGAGGAGGCTGAAAATGAACAGGGAGGAGACTATCTTGATGGAACCGAGGCGGGCTGGGAGGATCCGTAGTGTTGCCTAAGTATGTGGCCGTGGGGGGAAGAGCTAATTTTAGTTTTTGCTGTGTAAGTACTACTATGTAACGGTGGTTGACAAATAAGGTTTTAGTTAACCAGTAGAGAGCAAAAGAGAAGCTTTCATCGATGGCTTTTGTATTTTCTGTACTTGAAAGAGTTTCGACTATGAATAAATGACTACTTCGGAAATTTGGCATGCTCGTTTGATGTCGTTCGTCTCGTAACATTACGCTTGCTATCGATCTAGACACCTGAATTATTCAAGAATTATTACGCTCCTCACTTGCTTGGTTGTTTTGTTCCTCTATTTGTCGTTCTTCCATCTGCAATGTGACAATGGTTGGTGGGAGCACTGGGAGATGGAAGGTTCTTGGTAGTTCTAATAATACGACGTTGACCAGGTTTCATTAGAACTTCGCAGGTTGAACTTTAGAAGTTTCTTTAAAACGACTGCAGCCCGTAATTGGTAAATTGTGATCTCATTCCGCCATGTTTTTGCGATCTAAACTTTCCAACTTGTAGATCTCGTCAAGATGATAAACCATGATGAAGATCATATTAATCGAATACTGATTACTTCATAATCGGAGATGATTTGTGTCAATTTGGCTACATTGAATCAAACCCAAACCCAATTTCATGTTAAGCAATGCGTAATTGGTAAATTGTAATCTGATTGTGGTATTGTTTCGTGATCTAAACTGTTCAACTTGTAGATCTTGTCAAGAAGATAAATCATGGTGAAGATCATATTAATCGAATACTGATTACTGCATAATCGGAGATGATTCGTGTCGATTTATTTTTAAGAAATTAGATTTGGATACACTGGATCAAACCACATATTAACGATCGTATTCCTCTTCCTCCACTCCCTGCTGCCGCTACCGCAACCTCCAAGCCGCCCACAACTCGTCCCCGCACTTGCCTTTCGCCGCCGTTTCAATCCCAATCAGGGCTCGGTCCATCCACAAGTAAGAGATTTTCAATCCTGTTGCACCCGTCATCGGCAATGGTGAGAAGTAAAGGAGTTGATGGCACTGGTCTCACTGCCATTGCCATTGTAACAGGTCTCTTTCTTATCTTCCTTCGTTAGTCCCTAACTCCATTATTAGTTTGACAACGATTATGTTTATATATGGGATTTCATGGTCACTTGAATTAATCTTTGTCCGTTGATGATGTTTTTACACCTATTAATCTGCTACAATAACAAATTTGAATTGTAGCGACCACTGGTTTTTGCTAAAAATTTCAGGATCTTAGAGAATGGAAATGATTGCTTTCATATTCGACAATGCATGAGAGAAAAGGGAGAGTCAAGCCTCTAGGTAGTGCAGTGTATAAACCATTCAATATGGAATTATGCCTTCACTTTGACTTACCAAAAAAGGAGGTGAATATCCTGGGCTGTGTCCCAATGTTTTCCTGAAAGTATATGTCTTCACTCGCCTGCTCGGACTTTAGTAAATTAGTGAAAAGTATGTACTCACAAGTACAATGGTATCGCGAGACACCCTTCATAATGTAGTAAGTTTAACTTCATTGAACCAATTTGCTTATACACTTTACCGACGATCTTTATGAGCAGCAGGAGCCAACAGACAACAAATCTCTCTAACTTCAGGAAATAACATACACAATCGAGAAGGCGGCCTATTGCAGATAGAAGTTGGATTATTTGTGTTTTCCCTATTCAATCTTTTTTTCATGTTGTGCACTGCACGGAAGGACTAATGATGATGAGTGAACTATGTTGGGGAGTGAACTATATTGGATGAGTTCAAGTAGTATTGGCACCGAAACTGCGTGTTTTTCTTGGGTTTTGTGGTGTCCATGTAAAACTGTCATCTGTGAATACTAGGTTTGTAATCTAACCATTCTTTTATTATATATTCTCTTATTATATATTTGATGATCTGTTTCCCAACTAACACCATGCCTGTTATGTGTTTCATGAAATGACTCACTGTATCTTTGGGATTTTATGGCTTTGTACGGTGATAAAATTGTCAATGAGAACTGCTTGAGGACTAGAAGAATTAGCAGCAGGCTTGAACAAAACTTCTTATAAAAAAACATTCATTGAAAGTGAAAAAAGAAGGGGAGTGATTTTTGCACTCCCCAAATTGTTAACCGTACTCATCTTGAGAGAAAATCAATATAGGGTTGATTTTCGCACTCCCCAAAGTGTTAACTTTTGGGGTGCAAAAATCAATATGAGTTGATTTGGGAGTGTGGTTAACAATTTCGGGATTGCGAAAATCACTCCCCAAAAAGAAAAGGAAAATAATAGCCAATAAATACAAGACATTAGCCATGTGTTTGGACAACTCAAGTTGTAGCCCCTGAACGGCCTATTGTTCATCACTTGTTAGAGTCACAACCCGTTTTCTGCTAGGAATTCAAGAACTTGGAAATTGGAACTTCCTCCCCAAATTGTAACATAGTTGGGCATTTACCAAGTAGCTGATGCTATATTTCCGAAAGGGGTCACGTTCCTTAACTAAAAATCCTTGTTGATTAGAGTTGTTGTTTGGCTAATTTATTGGGGGAAGCATAGAATAGAGCCTCGGTTGTCTAACCAGTGTCATTTGACAAAATAAACATGCATGGTTGATACATACTACGGGAAAATTATTGGGTGTGACTGGCGTGGTGTCCTAACATCCTCTATCACCAAACATTCATGTGGAGTCCACAAATGAGTGTATGGGCCCACCCACATGAATGTGTAATGGTGAAGGTTACTGGGGCTCCACGTGGCATGCCTCAGACACCTGAAAAATCACTCAATATTATGTGTTTATGGATGCGGTCAATCAATGATCATCAAGCGTGCATTGAACTTGCTACAACCTCACCTAAGAAAGTTTTGAAGGGTTGCCATTTGGTCTTCAGGTCATGGGGGAATCCTTTAAATTTTAAGAAAGAAAATAAACGTTTGCTAACCAAATTACCTGAGGGAAATTAGCTCTCATTGCCAATTGAATGTTGTTATCCCCTTTCTGCTTACATAATTGTAATTGTGTGCTTTCAAAACCCTCATAACCCTATCATGTATAGCTGGACATCCTTGTATATCTGGTGAAAATTGAAGCATTTAAGTTGGACAATAGTTCTAATTTCTAAATCTTCTTTTCAAAATCCTTGGCAATGAGAGCTAAATCCTTTGGGGAAAAAAAGTATGGTTCTCTCTAGATAAAATGGGTTCATACTTATGTCTTAAAAAGGCCAAGTGTTTGGAAAGCCAAGATTCCTAATTAGGCTTCTTGGACTATAAGAAAACTTCTTAAACTTAGAGATGTTGCTCAACCTTGGATTAAGTACATTATAGTGGATGGTTCATCCACATTTGTTGGGTTGATAATTGGCATACTTTGGGTCCTCTTTACCAGAGATTTGGGGATTTTGGGGAGTTTAATGTGGGAAGGTCCTTGTCTGCCAAGGTAGTATCGATCATCCACAATGGAGAATGGCAATGGCCTAGACCAAGAAGTTCTATTACCAGGGAAATTGTGGCGTTTCTGATTCCTTATGTCTCTGATTTTGTGAGGTGGATTCTTTGCAGTTCTGGGGTATATAGAGCTAAGTGATGTCAGCATGGTAGGCCTTGAGAGAGGTTTTCCCTTTAGCTCATGGGCAAAATGTGTTTGGTTTACTCATCACATTCCGCCATGGGCATTTATAGAATGGCTTGCTTTTTTGAGGAGACTATCCACCAAGGACAAACTTCATAGTTGGGGTTTGGCTGTAGATAGAAGATATTTGCTCTGCCAAGTTGGAGGTGAAACCAATGTTTTCAAAGGCATTTTCTGGGCTCGCCTTAGGGCATTGGGGCGGTGAGGCAATGCCAAAACACCTCAGGGTGCGAAAATTTAGGCGGTGAACCACAAAGGCAGTCGCCTAATTTCCTTGGCGTACCGAGGTGTATGCCTTGGTCACCTTTTAGGCCCCGATTGGTGAGGCGTAACCCTCAGAAGAGAAATTTTCCTATATCTAATTTTGGTAATTTTCCTCTCTCTTTTTCTGCTGCCTTGTTAAAGTTGATCATCATCTACGGTCGTGCTCTGTTGTCCTTTAAACAGTTGTGCTATGCTTTCCTTTACTAAGTGACGAACTGATGTGCTCTGTTAATAACTAATAAAGTGATAAGTTAATAAGATAAAAATTTAATAACTAATAAATTGATGTTATAGGGTTTTTCAATTAGTTAGTAACTGATAAGGTAATAATAAGTCGTTAACTGATAATCTACTTTAGGCTATCTTTTTGTATTAATCTATCTTTTATGAAATGCGCATTTTTTGTATTTTAAAGTTATTTTATTAATTTAATTATTTAAAAAATCAAAAATCTAAAGGCTTATGTCTCAATGCCTCGGGGCGTACTCCTCGCCCCATGGAGGGTCAAGCGCTTTCGCCTCTAAAAACTTTGGGTGAAACTAATGACCACTTGTTCTTTGCCTGTTAGTATTCTGGGGCAGTATGGAATTTGCTTATGCAAAAGAACAATGTTGATCGTCCTTGTACTGAGATGGATGGAGAGATGGATTGGGTTATTGCTCATAGGTCCAATGATTCATGCTCTAGCGGGTGTATAGGCTGTCTATGGCTGCTTCCATCTATTGGATCTGGAGGGAGAGAAATAAGAGGCAATTTCATGGTCTTAGTGTCTCTGCTTCTTCATTGGGGGCTCTGATTATAGAGGAAGTCAGAGCTTGCTTAAGCTCATGGAGGAGATTGAAGTCTTGTGATGCTAATAGGGCTTTAGCTAGGTCATGGTGTCTTAGCTCTAGAATCTTCAGTCCTTCGTAATTTGCTTAACTGCTGCTCTGTTGTCGTTTTGCTTTCGTAGGTAGCTAGGAGTGAGATAGCTTTGGTCTGATGTTCTGTAAGTTGGGATTTCCCAGTGATTTTGGTTTGTTTGCTTTATAAAATGGTTAATTTACCAACAAAAAAAAAAAAAGGTTGGCAACATTATGTTTCTTACCTAAAAATATTATCCCTCATATCATTCTCGTCAAACACCACATATTTGCGGCAACAATTGGTCTAAATAACAAAAAGCATCAACTGAACTACTGAAGTAAGTTGTGAATCTTTCATTCTCATTTCAGTTGAATTACTCTCAAGTCTCAAGCGATTACACCAATTTGTGGTCCAAGTGTCTTATTTTTAGTTCCCCTCTAGTTTCCCATATTTTTTAGTTCCTCTAATATTAAGTAATTCCACTTTCATTTAGAACTTAGTTGGACGATCGTATTTTATTTGGATAAGTTTATGTGTATAGAGAATCTAAGTGAATCATAGGTGGAATAAAACTTGGTGGTGGAATAAAAGCTGGTATAAACTATAAAGAAAGAGGAATACTGCAGAAATCCTAAAAAACAAAAAGAAAGAAAAGGGAAATCACTTGTAAGTTCCAAGTTAGGTGATTTATGCTCTCCTGGATTCCTCCAGGTAGTGTAGATATACATAGGTGTTATATTTTTGTCACATCTTCATCAATCTTGATGTGATCCAGCTTCATCAGTATCTTGTCGACAGCCTTGATGAACTTGGGTCTATCACTGATGATGCACCTGCGCCACACTGGACTACCCACTCAAAACCCTCAAAAACAAAAAAACAAATGGCTTTTAACTTCTTCTCAGAAAAACGAAGCCACCTGCTCTTACCAATCCTCTTAGGTGTAAGCCACTAGGGTTGAATAGCCATGCAAAGAGAGAGCTGGCAAAAAATGTGGCAACCCCCAACCCTCCCTCTTTTCCTATAAAAACCCACGTTCTCCACTCCCCACATCACATCAAAAACCCATAAAAGAAACTGTTTGCAACAATGGCTAAGACTTCCCTGCTCTGTGTTTCCCTTTGTTGTATTGTTCTGTTTTCTTGCTCTGTTGCTTATGGGCAGCAAGAAGCCCTTGCTTATGGGCAGCAGGGAGGCCGCTGGGGGGAGCAAGGGCAGCACGGGCAGAGGCGGCAAGGTGATTGCCAGCTCAACAACCTGAATGCCCAAGAACCACAGCACCGTATCCAAGCCGAAGCTGGGGTGACCGAGTTCTGGGACTGGAATGATGATCAGTTCCAGTGCGCCGGCGTCGCCGCTTGCCGGAATACCATCCAGCCCAGAGGCCTTTTCTTGCCTGCTTACACCAACGCCCCCAGCCTCGTCTACATTCTCCGAGGTAAGCCTGCATATCTTTTTTTCAGTTATTCTACAAAACCATATTTGTTTTTTGCGGAAAAGTGTTAACCATTGCACGTTCTTGAGACTTTTTTTGAAAACGTATTTTCAGGTTCTTACTGGGTTTCGTGAGTGTTATTTTGCATGGTGGGACAGTAGATAATAAAGTGTTGTGTTTGGTATGCTTGTGTGTATGCAGGTAGGGGAATTCAAGGGGTGATGATGTCTGGTTGTCCCGAGACCTACCAATCATCTGAACAATCTGAAGGAGGAGGCCGACGGGAAGGCGGAGGCCAGAGGTTCCGCGATCAGCATCAGAAGATCCGCCGCTTCCGAGAAGGTGATGTTATTGCATTGCCTGCCGGAGTGGCACACTGGTGCTATAATGATGGTGATAGTGAACTTGTCGTTGTTATCATGGAAGACCTTGGCAACCACCAAAACCAGCTTGACAACAACCCCAGGGTAAGATTCTTAGAGATAGAGAACATCATATAAAACAACAGACTTGGTTGGTTTTATTCCTTCTAACTGAAATAACCAAGAAGAGCAATTAGCATTTTGCTGAATTTTATGCTTCACATTGAAGAAATTCTTCCTTGCTGGAAACCCACAACAACAAGGACAAGGACAACAACAGCATCAAAGAGAATCATACCGCCATCGCCAAGGACAGGAACAGAACTTCGGAAACGTTTTCAGCGGTTTTGACACCGAGGTCTTGGCAGAAGCGTTTGGCGTGGACAGGGAGACCGCGAGGAAGCTTCAGGGGCAAGACGACAACAGAGGTCATATCATCAAAGTGAAGGGTGATCTTCAAGTACTGAGGCCATCAATGAGTCGCGAGGAGCAGGAAGAACAAGAAAGAGGGAGGGAGTACGGCCGCCGTGCCAATGGCTTGGAAGAGACCATTTGCAGCGCAAGACTTGTTGAGAATATCAATGATCCATCACGCGCTGATATCTTCAACCCAAGAGCCGGGCGCCTCACCACCGTCAACAGCTTCAATCTCCCCATCCTCAACTTCATCCGTCTCAGTGCAGAGAAGGGAGTTCTCTACAAGGTACGACAACTTCTTGGAAAGTGATAATTCCTCACATCCACCCTTTGCACCTTTACGTGAGAACTAATTAATCAGTGCCTGACGTATTTGGCTATTTCAAGCTGCATGGTGGGCTTGAATAACGTATCTCGCATACATAGCTCGAAAATAGAAAACAAACAGAAATTTCAATTTAAAACCACATCTTGACTAACGTGGTACCAACAAGTTTGCAACGACAGGTTATTTTAAGATGGGCCAAAAGCAATTTTTTGGACACTTTATCTGTTTTACTACAGAAATAGTGATGTCATTTTGTGTGGTAACTGTTTTTTGTATACTTAGTAGCATTCACTAATTTTTTTTGAAAATTTTATGGAAACTGTACAGAATGCTCTGATGCCACCACACTTTAAGATGAATGCCCACTGCGTACTCTACGCAACAAGAGGAGAAGCCCAGATGCAGATCGTAGACCAGAGGGGACAAGCGGTGTTCAACGACAGGATCCGCGAGGGACAGATGGTGGTGGTGCCGCAGAACTTCGTCGTGTCAAAACAAGCAGGAGACGAAGGGTTCGAGTGGGTGGCAATGAAGACCCACGAGAATGCCAAGTACACCGCTCTAGCCGGTCGCACCTCCGCCTTGCGTGCCATGCCCGTGGATGTTCTGGCCAACGCGTATCAGATTTCCAGGGACGAGGCCATGAGGTTGAAGATGAGCCGGGAGGAGACGATGTTGATGGAGCCACGTAGGTCTGGGAGGAGGGATGTCGCTTAAGTACTTTGTTGGAGGTTTGAAAAAAAAAACTTCTTTTTTCCTTTCCAAAAAAAGAAGTTTTGTTTTTGCTACGTACTACGAATGCATGGTTTAAAAAATAAAAGGGTTTTTAGATGGCCATGTACTTATTTGTTAAGGTGGCCATGTATTTTCTTATGGTAAGAGAGTAGTAGAAAGCTTATCGATGGCTTTTGTAATATATTTGCTTATGTTTTTTTTTCTAACTACATATGTATGAATAATAATAAACGAGTACTACGTTGTTTTGGGAATTCGGAATGCTTGTTTCGTTATATTTTTCTTGTGGTATTATTCTTGTCTTCTTAGTTCGCCCTGCCGAATAGCTGAATTCAGTCATTCGGAGACCATTTACTTCAATTAATAGCACAAAACATCTCACATACATCAAGTTTTTTTTTTCCAACTAAAGCACAATCTCACATGAAAAAGCCCCCAAGTGCCATAACAATAAAGTAAAAAAGGTCATTCTAAAATCCCAACATTGCAATGCAACTTCCCTACATAGTTCCCAAAGTTCACTTTGGCGACAATCTTTTGGGCTTGGAGATTGTGAAGGGAGAGAGGTTCGTAAGTGAGAGAAGATGTTGAACTAGTGAGAGAATGGTTTTGTTTCATAGTGATCGCTTCATAGCTAGGTTTTTTTTTTATAGGGGCAAGGGGGTAATTTCACTTAACCACCCACCTAGGAAATTGCCGTCTAACAACTTCATAGCTGACAAGAAAAGAAAAAAGGAAAAAAGAATAACAGGTGTTGGATGGGTAGGCCCCACGAGGGTGACCTAGAGTTGCCACGTCAATTTTTGGGGAGTTTATGGGAGCTTCTTTATCAGAGCATAAAATTACTTTACATTTATTCATCATATTTTGAGTACTATGTCATGTGTCATTAAGATATCCGCGAAGTATATGACTCTAAAATAGATGTGACCTTTTCACGTCCACACGTCCAAAGGGTCACTCCATTACTTGAGATGAAAATGTCAAAAGGGAGAGAAATCGCGAAAATAAAAATCCAAGATACTCTACTAGTATTCGAAAATGTTTCGAAAATGTTGTATGAGAGCTACTCATGATTCACTCCTTGTTTGAGAGTACTCATCCGTTAAAGTAAACAGTGAAATCCAATAATATGATACCAATACTGGCAAAACAAAAGTATAACACACTCATCTCAATTGATCGAGACTTAAGGTTCGGGTTGATTTGGTTATGCACAACAAAATCACAATAAACATAAAACATTCATTGCTGATAACACCAATTTACAGTTGTCCTTTTACACTGGCCTGTTTCTAAAAACAATGATATAAGAGAGCAAAAACATGAGAGTTCAGCATTGGCTCTAGAAATGGTGGTCGGAGGTGGAACAACAGCCAAAGGCCGTTGATGAGTACGAACGAGTCACCGGAGGAGATAGCCGGAACTGTGACAGTCACCAAAATAGACGGGCTGCTTGACTTCATGACTATCTCAGAAAACCATCGAATGATAATACAACTCATTTTCTGCCGCTTTTAGATAAAATGATCCCTCAAAATTTCTAAAAAATCGCGTTAGATGTGTCACGAAAATTAGAAAGTTCCCGATGCCTTCTAGTTGTAAGAATACGATCTCAATTCAAATAAATCTTCACTCCGCACCTGCTCGTCGGGCGTTGGTGATGTGGGATGTCACTAGAGTATCATGTGGCACAATGTCAGGTGGCATGTGCTACCTAGACGTAGTCGGAAGGAAGGAGAGAAGTACTGTAACTTTATGTACTTTTTATCCCGTTTCGCTAATTCAAATAAGTATTTATTTTTTGAATTAAATGTGATGTTTTGTGAGAGAGTGATCTGTTTCATAAAATAAAAAATAAGCGCTTAAAAAAATATGAACATTAGCGAAACGGGACCTTATATCTTCAACAACTTCGATGTGATCCCACTTCAATGACGGATCTATGTGTGGTCATATGGGAGCCACGGCCCCCGCGATGTTTCGGGTGGGTTTTTTTATTTATAATTTTAATATTAATATTAGCAATTTTTGTTTGTTAATAACACCTAAATAATGTATTTTGTATTAAGTGCTATTTAGAGTAAATTCTTTAAAAATGTGTTCGTTTTGGATCCAAAATCCAATTTTTCTTTTTGTGCCACGGCCTCCCATAAATTTTTCCGTCAATTATTTATCTCATTCCTCTTTCTATCCCTCTCCACTTACTACTCAAAAAACCTTAAAATCTAAACCAAACAAAATATTAGATTTCCGAACCTTAAAGTTTCAAAATCTTGTCTATAGTTCGGTCCCCACGTTTACAAAATTCTGGTTCCATCCCTGTCCCACTTCATTTACAATCTTGTCTGGATTCATTGCTGATAATACAACTCAAAGACAGATCCAAACAAAACCTCATTTAACTTCTTCTCAAAATGACAAAAAACCATTTCGCCACTTCTCAAACAGGAAAAAACCCAAGCCACCTGCTCAAACCAAACCTCCTAGGTGTAACCCTTTCGCGTTCACTGCCCATGCAACTCGAAACCTGTCTCGAAACACACCAAAACCCCAAACCCATATGTGGCAGCCTGCAACCTCCCTTACCTATCCTATAAAACCCCCACACTCTCCACTCCTCACTTCCCATCAGAAACCCATTTCACAGCAATGGCTAAGTCCTCATTGCTCTCTGGTTTCTTCTGTTTTCTTGTTCTGTTCCACTGCTCCGTCGCTTATAGCGGGCGGCAGCAACGGGAGCAGCAGGGGCAGCGCGGGCAGCGGCAGCAAGGCGAGTGCCAGCTGAATAACCTGAATGCCCAAGAACCGCAGCACCGGATCCAAGCTGAAGCTGGGGTGACCGAGTTCTGGGACTACAATGATGATCAGTTCCAGTGCGCCGGTGTCGCCGCCTGCCGTCATATCATCCAGCCCAGAGGCCTTTTCTTGCCCACCTACACCAACGCCCCCCATCTCATCTACATCGTCCAAGGTCCACGTTAACCTTATATATTTCGTTAACCTTATATATTTTGATAATATTACATAGGATGCTGATTTTGGAGTTTCATGTACAAAGTGGAGCGCCTGCGTGCCCCAAAATCAATTTCTTGCTGCATACCCATTTATTGAAAAATATCAGTCACTCATATAGTAACATTATGTACAGACCAATGTTGTGGTGGCTATGTTTGTGACCATAGAGTTGAGTTCTTCATGGCCATGTATTTATACAGGTAGGGGATTCCAAGGGGTGATGATGTCTGGTTGCCCCGAGACATTCCAGTCATCACAACAATCTGAAGGAGGAGGAGGAGGACGCCGCGAAGGAGCAGGCCAGAGATTCCGAGACCAGCATCAGAAGATCCGCCACTTTCGAGAGGGCGATGTTATTGCGATCCCCGCCGGAGTTGCACATTGGTGCTATAACGACGGCGACAGCGAACTCGTTGTTGTTACGATGGAAGACCTTGGCAACAAACAAAACCAGCTTGACAACAACCCCAGGGTAACATAAAGAAATACAGCAATTGGAGAAATCAATACCGTTCTGATTAATTGTGTAAGAGGTCCATGAAATGAAATGAATGATCCAGATTCACAGCACTGTACTCACAGTTGTGAATTTAGATCATTGATTTTGTTTTATGGAGACTTTGATGGACCAAATTTCATGTATCTATCATTTTTTATTGTATGATGAATTCTAGAAGAATAGTACTCACTTTCCTAAAAATGTCGTTTGATATTGCAGAAATTCTTCCTCGCCGGAAACCCACGACAACAAGGACAAGGACAACAACAGCAACAAAGAGAATTCCGCCGGGAGGGACGGGAGGAACATAACTTCGGAAACGTTTTCAGCGGCTTCGACACCGAGGTCTTGGCGGAGGCATTTGGAGTGGACAGAGAGACGGCTAGGAAGCTTCAGGGGCAAGATGACAACAGGGGCCATATCATCAGGGTGGAAGGAGATCTTCAGGTGCTCAGGCCGCCGAGGAGTCGGGAGGAACAAGAACAGCAGGAAAGAGGAAGCGAGTACCGCGCCAACGGCTTGGAAGAGACCATCTGCAGTGCCAGGCTCCACGAGAACATCAACGATCCGTCTCGCGCCGATATCTTCAACCCACGAGCAGGGCGTCTCACCACTGTCAATGGGTTCAATCTACCCATTCTCAACTTCCTCCGACTAAGTGCAGAGAGAGGAGTCCTCTACAGGGTATGACAAATCATTTGCAACTGTTCAATTTACATCGTGTATTTGATGTCACAACTACACTTAGCACACTAAATGCCCAATCAATATGAGAGCTGATAAAGTTCTTGCGGGACTATTTCATACGGAAATTTACCCGGCTTTAAGTGGACCCTTGCTACTGGACAATGAAATTAGTTACTTTAGCTTAGTCGAATTGCAGACGCGTTTGCTGATCCCGACACCTTGAGTCATCAGTGATAGTCACTAAATCAACATTATTTCGGAAATAGTAAATTGTAAAAAGTATGTTACCCGAATTGTGCAGAATGCCATGATGGCACCACTGTGGAAGATCAACGCCCACGCCGTGCTCTACGCAACAAGGGGGGAAGCCCAGGTGCAGATCGTAGACCACAGAGGACAATCAGTGTTCAACGACAGGATCCGGGAGGGACAGCTAGTCGTGATCCCACAGAACTTCGTGGTGACGAAGCAGGCCGGGAACGTGGGGTTCGAGTGGGTGGCCTTCACGACCCACGAGAACGCCATGTTCAGCACTCTGGCAGGTCGCACCTCGGCCCTGCGCGCCATGCCGGTGGATGTCTTGGCGAACGCGTACCAGATCTCGAGGGACGAGGCGAGGAGGTTGAAGTTGAGCAGGGAGGAGACCGTGCTGATGGAATCAAGGTCGAGGTCCGGGAGGAGAGATGTTGCTTAGGAAGTTAAGTACTATTATGTGTAGTAGTGATGCGGTTTGTTCTTTTTGCTACGTACTACTACTATGGTTGAGAATAAAAAAGGTTTTTTTTTTTTTTTTTTTTTCTCTATGTAAGAAGAGGGTTTTCCAACTGCATGTGAATGAATAAGTGTTGTGTTCATTTGGGATTTGGTGTGCTTGTTCAATTTGTGCTTGTCAAACATTTGTTTTGTTTTTAATCCGAAGGTATTTGGTACCCTTTCAAAGAATTTAAGGCCTGTTTGATTCGAGATTCGAGCGATTGAAAAATGAGGAATAAGCTAATACTAGGGGTTCATATATTTTTTAATCCCATGTGGAAAACAGTAGAGATTATATATAACATTATACTGTGTTTATTTAAGATGAGATAAAGAAAAGGATAAGGTTTTGAGTAGTAGTAGTGTTGGTGGATCAAAGTGGCAAGATAAGATAATCCGAAGGTTGGCTTAGTTACGAGATTATTAAGTTTAGGGGAGGCAAGTTCAATAGTGAACTATATAAGGGAATATTAGTCCCAATTAGTCCCAATCATAATCCAATTTCACTCTTTGTTTTTTTTTTGTTGTTGTTGTTGCTAATATTGTATATATCAGTGAGGGTTAGAGAAGTGTTAGTATGTTAATCAGCAGGGTCCAGACCAAATTCGCCTTCCGTGGAGCTTAAACCTCCACCTCCACCTCCACCTCCACCTCCACCTCCACTGTAAAGAGAAGGTGAGACAACTAACTTCACTAAAAAGGGTTTCTCACTCCCTGTTTGTTTACCCATGATGTTATAGAACAAACACTTACAAAATGGGCCGGTGGGCCCCATATATTTTTCTCACTCCAAACCCATTTTCAATTCTCCCAATCAAACAGTTCCTTAAATCCTTAGCTTACCATTAATCATCCGTAAGGCCCAAATGTGTTCTCATAGTACTACTACTATCTATTCAGTCGTGCTACAGTTCCCGACGGGAGGAATTCCGACCGGATTTCTGACGGCGCGCCGGGTCCACTCTGGCTATCGGACTGCTGATCTGAGCCGTCCAAAAATTCTATAAAAAAAAACCAAGTGGGCTCGCTTGAGAATCAACGGCATCCGACTTGTGTAGGTGGCCGATCCAAACACTCCATTTTTGGCCGATCCAAACACAAAAATGGATTGTTTGGATTGGCCACCTACACACGTCGGATGCCGTTTATGCTCGTTAAGGCCCACTCGATTTTTTTTTTTTAGAATTTTTGGACGGTTCAGATCGACCGTCTTGTGGCCGGAGTATGCCCAATGAGACGTCGGGATTTGGGTCGGTAACCGTAGACTTTCCGACTATCTATTGGCATACACATAACTTAATTTTTCTGATACTTGACGAGTTCTTGTGAACTTAAAATGGGCTAGCGGTGGATCGTTTAATTTTTTCTTATCTTAGCCAATCCGAGGCATGAAATGGACCAAACTGGATGTGATCCGCCCCTGGAATTTGGACGAGTAAAATGGGCGTGGACTGGTGAGGTAGAATCGGACCGTTGAAGCATCAGCATTTCATGGCCTGTACAGAGAGAATCCAATACTGAACAGTGAACAGTATTGCAGTATAACGTGGGGACTTGACAATATACCAAAATGCCCTCAGACCCTGGGCTGTACAAGTGAACATTGAGAGTCGTCAATTAAGGGCAGATTTGTCTAAATAGTAACTTTAAAAGCGATTGTTTTCAAAGAAGACGACAGAGAGCATGGTGACAGGTTTTGTTAAAGCTGCACAATTCACGAAGTGACACTTTAAAGCCCAAACCCGAACCAAAGCACCAAACCCATCTCTATCTTTTTGTCGTTTGAAACTCAAATCTCAGATCCCAGATAGGAGTAGCAGGACAGGGGCCCCCTCCTCTGCAGTGATAATGAAAGGGTAAAATTTCTGAACAGATACGAAAGATACAGATACTGTACAAGAAGGAGAAGGAGACGGAGATGGAGATGGAGAGGTCAGCTTACTCTTGCCCACGACTCGTTCTACTCTTTCTCTGTTGGTTTGCGGCGGCAATGGAAGCAGAGGCTAGGCCGGGGTTTCTCTACACAACCACCAGAGGAAGGTGCACCCCACAGTAAGCGCTCTCTCTCTCTCTAGCTACCCAGAACGCGAATGAGTTACTTTTAGACTTACATAAACAATGTGATTCATATATTTGTAGTACTGTAGAGATTGTACTGAAACTTCATAAAAAAGCTGCAAAATCAACATATCCATGTAGGTGTTGTTAAGCGTTTGGAAACAAAACATGCATGATGTGAACTTTGGTGCTCTTGTGCATCCGTGGCAGATCCTAAGTCACATAATGCGTGGGCGCGCAATCAACCCAATCAGACGCTGGAGCTCTCTTTCAAACATATTCAAAACTACTAAAATTTTCGGGAACGAAGAAGATTGAGAATGCAAGTGTAGTGCAAGAATTGAAAGCGAGAGCGCGGAGCAGATCTTTCTCTACCCCTTTTTCCCAGAAGGATTTCTTCGTGAAAACACAGGAAATAAAAGAAAAAAACACAAACTCCCATTTTCATGTAACCCAGAAGGATTTCTTTGGGAAAAGAGAGGAAAGAACAAGATTGGGACTTATTTTTATTTGGGCCAAAAAAAAAAAAAAAAAAACTGGACTGGTCGGAGATTTCCACTTTGTGTAATACGGGGCCCACCTCCATTATGGAAATAACTTCTTAATTAGGTGCCTAATGCTCATCTGAGAAAAGTTATACGAGTAGTTATGATCGGCGAATTAAGTTTGTGTTTTCAATTTAATTTTGGACTTGCGATCCAAACCTCATTTTAGCCTTATTTTCCATGAAGGGGGGTAAAAAGCATGCTCTCATTTGATCCCTCAAGTGATGCAAAATGGTAACCATTACCGTTTTATTTGATGATCGAGTTTTTTATTATTATTTAGAATTGATGTGCTTATTGTTTACATCAATGATGAAGTTACTTGGACATCGATATCCATCTAAACAAGCATATTTGTAACTAGAAAAATGAACGTTCAAACAATGACCGTCTATTTTTCTTTTATCAAATATGATTCGATCATGTACGTGCAATCAACTTGAGTTTTTACGTGGAAGTTTTGCGCATCTGGTCTTACAAAATGAACGGCTCGAATTGTCAAATGAAACCGTGGTAGGTCTCATTTCGCACCACATGAGGGACAAGAGGAATCTTTACCTAATCTTGATTTAAGAGTACGGAATCCAACACATGTATTTGTTCTATTGTGGTTTTACTTAACGTAAAAATTACTCAAAACACTCTGTAGGTTTTGGAGCAGCAGGAAAGAGCCATGGCCGCGGATGGTGCCACAGGGATCAACAGTATCAAAGGTTTTCGGTTCAAGGGCGTTCGAGCGATACAGATACGACCTGACACTGCTAGAGGCGGCGGCAAGGAACGACGACGGGGATAATGCTTTCGTGGGGCTGGTGAAGCAGTCGACGGCTGCGCTGCTCAACTCCTACGCCAGAGATGGGTTTCCTTACACTGCTTGGGAAGTGAAGACTCTGCTTATTCAAGGTTTGGTTTCTGAAAAGGCAGCTTCATTTCAAGCCCAGCGTTTCTCTGAGGCCAATCAGGCTTGCAATTAGTTAGTGGTACTGGCCCAATTGATGTGTTTTGTTCAGGGCTACTTTTGGTTTTGTGTTGTGGAATTAATACATCGTAACAACCAGTAAATTTTCAGTCACGGAATTATTGTTTCGAGATTCTAGTGCTGTTTTAGAGATTTTCACATGATCTGTGGCCGAAAGCGTAGCGAAGCAGGGCAATTTAGGTGCAAGCCCAGTTGAGTTATGTGCAGTTGAACCTTGACATAGTGGTGTTTTGATTTTGGCATTTTGGTTGCAAGGGTTTCTCTTGTTGGACTAAATTGGGCTAGGCCGCACAAGTACGACACGATTGAGCTAGGCTGGCATGAGTACGATACGATTAGAAGGGAGCGTGGCACAACACAACACGACACGTTTAATAAATAGGTCAAGACGCGCTGTCCATGAAAGTGCAAAAATTTTGAGTGCCTTAATTGGTCCTTGGAAGCACGGTTTAATATTGTGATTACTCTATTTCATTTGTGGTGAAAAGGGCATGACCGAGAACCAAGTAAAAACTATGCACGAAAGTACCTTATTTTCTGTCCAAAATTGCACGTTTTTCTTCTTCTTCTCGTAATAGAGTATCTTTGCGGGACAAAGGGAGGAAGAGTGCCTTGGACAACTTTTTTAGAGTCTTTTTGCTTATTTTGCAAAAAAAAAAAAGAAGTCTTTTGGTAGAAAACAAGTTTTCTGGGCTAACTGATTATGCCAAGGTGTTTGCTTGTTAAAAAATAGTCTTTTTGCATGTACAAATAAATACCGTAGCTCTTTTTACATCTACCCCCACATAAGTCTTTTTGCTTGTTCGAAAAGCCCAAAAAGGCCCTTAAAAAGTTTGCCCAAAGGCTGCCAAATATTTAAGAGCAAATAGATTTGAGCATCCTTTGCTACCCCTCAATAAAACGATATACTTGAGAAATATTTTGTATGATAAACAATCAGTGGGTATTTATTGGCATGTGGTGCCACATATAGAATGTGATCCTATTTTAGGGATAGTTAATTTTAAGTTGGTTTTTCATTCAAGAATACGAGAGTTATGTCAACCGGCGACTAATCGATCGTGAATATTATTCAGAGCGAGTGAGATTTATTTAATGTAGATTCTTCAAAATTAATAAGTTAGTCAAGACAGAATAACACAACCCAAATAATCTTTCACTTATGAGCAAATTTTAACCGTTTCCTTTACAAAATTTCCTTTCTTGTTTAATCAAATTGTCACCCATTAATACCACAACACCGACATTACTTGATTCCAAATTAGGAGCAATGCCTAATCTAGTATAGGAGCAAACAAAAATTTTCCTCATGAAAGGTGAAGAAGTCTTGAAAAATCCTCCGATTATACACAACTACTGTTTTAGTCTTGAAAAGTTCCACCATCATACTAACAACTATCTGGCCAATTTATTAAACATCTCATGACGTACCGTGCCGTGTTAGAAAACTCTAGGCTTGACTTGGCCCAAGGGCAAGTCACAAGTCATGTCGTACATGTGTCCCATGCACATCTCGAGCATATGTTTTATTGGGTCTTATAAAGTCTAAAAATAGACGGAAAAAAAAATAGCCAAACCTTTTTCAAAAAGAAGAAAAAAAAAAACTACAATGAACTACATTAGTTGTAACACTACAAATTCTAAAAGGAAAACCAATATACGCATAGTTTTATGGTTGATTAACGATGCAAATATTAACTAGTAACAGTCTGTGTGAATGAATTAGATCCTCACCTAAACGGTATACCATGTTGTAAATGTTTAAAGTTGATTAAACAAAAATGTTAGCATACATAACACTCGGTACATGAAACTGCCCATGAAAGGAAACGAATGGACCGTCCGTGAAAGAAAACGAACCATTCGTTTCCTTTCACAGACGGTTTCATATACTGAGTGTCATGTATCGTAATGGCGTAATACCTAATACTACTGAACCTGATTGTCAATCATATCAAATATTCAAATCTTATGTCGTTTAAGTTAAGTAAAAAAATGATTACGTATAATAAAGATTATTCAAGAAAGAAAGTAGAAGTACATATTTACCCCCAACTAGATTTCACAATCCTTTTCTAGTCCTCAATAAATCTGTAAATTCTAGATTCTATGTATACATGTGTTATAGGACAAACTATGTCAAATGGATGATTACGTATATGTTACGTAATCACTGGATACTCGTTGGCATTAGAAACACGATCCACATAAAACAATAAAAATAAAAATTCCATCCACATAATACCCACTCACAGATGTTTGTGCAAATTTTACAGTTTTCTCCCTCACAAAACTGCCTTATCGTGTCATCAAATCTTCAAATTAAGAACAGCATTACTCGATTCCAAATTAAGAGCAATATTGCCTTATTGTAGTATAGAAGCAACCAAGAGTTTTCCGAAAGAAATTGAAGATGCAAAGGTCAATTCATAGTCAATTCACCTGTACCGAAAAGTGTTAGTATCTCAGTTCTCATAAAATTCTAGCCACTTTTATTCAATTCTGCGGCTGAAATTGCGCAAAAATTGATGTACAGACATTTTCCGCACAAGTGATCTAGTCCCGGAAAATTCTCCAATTATACACACCAACCATTTTAGTCTTGATGAAAAATTCTCCTTTCATATATGGGGTACTTAAACAGAGGTTCTGTCCCTAGTGATACTTATGTCCTCATCTTTTGTGTTTTGAATATTCAAGTCTCCATCTTGACATTCAAATAATGCCAACAACACCCTTCATGAATATGGATATGCCACTTATTTGTTTCTTTCAATTAGACCATTTTTAACGCTGTTAAATATGATCCCGAGATTCGAGCTCCCACTATTCCACGTTCCGATTCTTATGACGATTAAACAATGGCTCATTTTTGTAAGTTTCAATTTCTAACCCACAATCATAATTCTTGGGATCCTGTTCGTTCTGGGTTTTGAGAGAGGTTTTTTAGAGTAATGAGTGGAGAAAGATAGATAGTGAAAATTTATTTAAAGGATTGTTATAAAGTCTATTATAGAATTTTGTAACATGTCCAATCCACCTCATATTTCCAAAACATCTCTAGTCCAGCTCATTTCTTTTTTTAAAGTCTCAAGTCCACTTCATTTTTTGACAGGACAAAATTGTCCCTTCATTAAACTGTACACAACCACCACCACTACCGCCGCCGCCGCCTCCACCATCACCATCCACGCCACCACAACCACCAATACGTCCCCACGACCACCTCAACCATCACGCCGCCGCCACCACAATGCTACAACCTCCACCACAATTACCACCACCACGCTGCCACCAAAACCATAACCATTACCACCACGATGCAACCACCACCGCTCAACCACCACCACCACCATGCCCCCACCACCACCACCACCACCACCACCACCGTCACCAAAACGCCGCCCCCCCCCACCACCACCACGCTCCCACCTCCACCTCAACCTCTACGTCGTCGCTGCCGCACCACCATGTATCACCACCACAACAATGCTGCAACCTCCACCACAATTACCACCACCACTCCACCACCACCACGATGCCACCACCACCGCTCCACCACTGCCACCTCCACCACCACCACAATTCCGCCCTAACCACCCTCTACACCACCACCACCACCACCACCACCACCGCTCCACCACCACCACACCACCACAACACCCCAACCACCACCACCACACCACCACAACACCCCAACCACCACCACCACCACCACCACCACCTCTACCACCACCACAACGCCGCAACCACCACCGTTCCACCACCACCACCACGCCCTCACCACCACCTCAACCACCACGCCGCCACGACCACGACCACCACCACCACATTGCCATAACCTCCACTATAATTACCACCACTACTCCACCACCTCCACCCCAATCCCGCCTCCACCCTCCACCACCATGTCCACCACCACCCCCACCCCCACGGCGATGCCACCACCATCTCGACCCCACCACACCACCACCACCACTACCACGACGCCGCTACCACCACCATAATGGCGTCACCACCTCCACCACCACCGCCACGCCCCCACCACCATCTCCACCACCACCACGGCTCCACCACTCCCACCACCTCTATCACCATCACGCCCCCACCACCACCTCAACCATCACGTCGCCGCCGCCACCACCACAATAGCACAACCTCCACCACAATTACCACCACCACCACCACCCCGCCCCGACCACCACCTCCAGCACCACCACCACCACAATGACCACCACCACCATTCCACCATGCCACCACCACAATGACCAAATGCACCATACATACTTTTCGTTATATATTTAGATTGCAAATTTACAATTTTAGACTGTAAATTATTAAATGAACACTAACGCCCATGACAATTTAGACTGCAAATTTACACTTTTAGACTGCAAATTTGTTAATTAAACACCAACGCCAGAGAAAATTTAGACTGCAAATTTGTACTTTTAGACTGCAAATAAAGACATTTTTGTAAACTTTTGCAGTCTAAAAGTGTAAATTTACAATCTACATAAAAATTTAGACTGTAAATTATTAAATGAAAACTAAAGCCAAGGAGAATTTAGACTGCAAATTTTCATTTTTAGACTGCAAACTTGTTAAATGAACACCAACCCTAGAAAAATTTAGATTGCAAATAAATGCACTTTCTTAAACTTTGCAGTCTAAAAGTGCAAATTTGCAATCTACACAAAAATTTAGACTGCAAATTATTAAAAGAACACTAACGCTACTGACACAAAAATTTAGACTGCAAATTATTAAACGAGCACTAACGCTAATGAGAATTTAGACTGCAAATTTGTTGATTGAACACCAATGCCATAAAAAATTTAGACTGCAAATTTATACTTTTAGACTGCAAATAAAGGCACTTTCATGAACTTTACAGTCTAAAATTTTAAATTTGTAGTCTACACACAAATTTAGACTGCAAATTATTAAATGAGCACTAACGTCAATGAGATTTTAGCCTGCAAAGAGAAAATTTAGACTGCAAGTTTGCACTTTTAGAATACAAATAAAGGCACTTTCGTAAACTTTGTAGTCTAAAGGTGTAAATTTGCAGTCTACATAAAAATTTAGACTGCAAATTATTAGATGAACATAACGCCAATGAGAATTTAGACTGCAAATTTACACTTTTAGATTGCTAATTTGTTAAATGAACACCAATGCCAAAAAAAAATTTAAACTGCAAATAAAGGCACTTTCGTAAACTTTGCAATCTAAACGTGCAAATTTGTAGTCTAGACAAAAATTTAGACTGCCAATTATTAAATGAACACTAACGCCATTGAAAATTTAGACTGCAAATTTGCACTTTTAGACCGCAAATTTGTTAATTGAACACTAATGCCTAAGAAAATTTAGACTGCAAATTTATAGTACTTTCAGACTGTAAATAAATACACTTTTGTAAACTTTGCAATTAAAAGTGCAAATTTGTAGTCTACACAGAACTTTAGACTGCAAATTATTAAATAAATACTAACACCAATGAAAATTTAAACTGCAAATTTACACTTTTAGACTGTAAATTATTTTCTTAAAACACTAACGCAAATGAGACATCAGAAAAGCAAGTGTAACCCAGAAGGAAGGTGAATTAACAAAGAAGAAGTAGTGGTGGTGGAGTGATGGCGGCGACGTGGTGGTGGTGTTGGTGGTGGTGGTGTTGGTGATGGTGGTAGTGGTGGTGACGGCGGCGGTGATGGCGGCGGCATGGTGGTGGTCATTGTGCTGGTGGTGGCGGCATGGTGGTGGTGAAGTGGTGGTGGTTGTGGTGGCGGCGTGGTGGTTGTCATTTCGGTGGTGGTGGTGGAGTGATGGTGGTGGCGGCGGCGACAGTGGTTGTGATGGAGTGGTGGTTATGGTGATCGCTTGGTGGTGGTGATAATTGTGGTGCAGATGGCGGCGTTGTGGTAGTGGTGGTGGTTGTGGCGGCGTGGTGGTGGAATGATAGCGGTGGCGATGGTGGCGGCGGCGGCTTGGTAGTGGTGGTAATTGTGGTGAAGGTGGCGGCGTTGTGGTGGTGGTGGTGGTGGTTATGGTGGCGTGGTGGTGGAGTGATAGCGGTGGCGATGGTGGTGGTGGTGGTTGCGGCTTGGTGGTGGCGGTAATTGCGATGGAGGTGGTGGCGTTGTGGTGGTGGTCGCGGTGGCAGCGTGGTGGTAGCGGCAGCGGCAGCGTCTGCGGATTGGTGGTGGAGATGGTGGTGGGGGCGTAGTGGTGGTGGAGGTGCCGGTGGTGGTGTTGGTGGCGGTGATGATGATGGAGGTGGTGGTGGGGGCATGGTGGTGGTGGCGGTGTCGGTGGCGGCGACGTGGTGGTGGTGGTGGTGGTTATGTAGTTGTAATTAGATTGAAAAAATGAACAAATGTATTTTTTTATTAGCCAAACAAGGCCCTTGTTTATTTTATATAGGTTATTTTTGTCATTGAGGACTAGAAGTGTTAGGAACTTTAGAAGTGGATTGGGTGGATTAGAAACATGCTATAATAGACTTATCAAAAATTCTCCCAAATTTATTGGAGACCGTGCTCAGGAATTTTGAATCCCCAAAATGAATAGCGCCTGGGTTTTCTTCCGATCTCAGAAATCTATTGCGATTTCTTTTTTTTCTTTTTTTTGAAAAGATATTGCTCTACTGATTTCCGGTGGGTTTTGAGAGAGGTTTTTTTAGAGTAATGAGTGGAGAGAGATAGATAGTGAAAATTTATTGGAGACCGTGCTCAGGAATTTTGAATCCCCCAAATGAATAACGCCTGGGTTTTCTTTCGATCACAGAAATCTATTGCGATTTTTTTCGTGTTTTTTTTTGAAAAGATATTGCTCTATTGATTTCCGGTAGTTTTCTTTCTGGAAAAATGACGGCTAAAGATTGATAATTAGTATCCGTCAAAGACATAAGGTCCATTACCAATTTGGTTCAAATCTTAGCCCAAAGACAAGTGTTGGGCCCAGCCCAAGGCAAGACTTGGGCCTAACCCGACAATCAGTGATTGCGGCAAGTCGGTCCTTCGTCAAACCCTTCCAGATTTTGTAGCCCTAGCAATCTCCTCTCCCCCAAGTCTCCTATCTGTAAAAAAAATTTCCTTGTTTAATTCCATTCAAACCCAGATAAATACCACCGCTTCAGTTATTGGAGAAAAGAAAGAAACAAATTTTTTTCTCGACTTCTGATGGCTAGCAGAAAGCTTGTCCGAGATTTCTTGCTCTCTAACCGCTTCTTTAATCGTCAGATATTTATTTCTCGACAGGTTGGGTTCATCTTTGAAGATGCATACATATATGGGTCTGCATGCTATTGGATTGTATTTTTGTTTATGGGTTTTGTGTTTTATTAAGTTTATGTTGACGTTTTTTTTTTTTTTTTTTTGTAGGTTTCGAATTCAAGTACGAGATTAAGATTACTTCATGCAAATGGGTACTTGGGTAATCGCCAATTCAGTGTCTTTAATGAGTTTTCTAAACAAGTTAAAGGCGAAGCTAACAGGTGAGCTTATGCTTTTTCGTTAGTTAACCTCTTCTTTTGTTAATCGTCTGGAACCTTAATTGTCAATTGCACTTTTCTGGTTCTTTCATCTTTGTCAAGTTTGAGCTCATTTCAAGCCAGGGTTGGCTTGGTGGTCGAGACCTGAATCTTTGGGTTTTTGCTTCCTCTCAAGGTCTCAGGGTCGAAACCGGGCCAGTGCATTTGAGAGTTTTGATTAGGCTTTAAGTGGGCTCCCTCTAGTGGACGGTGGGATTGGTTCCCGGATTTGTTGAGGTACACGCAACCTGGCCCGCATGGGCGGAGCCATTAAGAGTAAGGGGGGGGGGGGGGGGGCGGCCGACCCCGCTGCCTCCCAATTTTTTTAAGAGATTGGTATAATTTTCACCAAATTTTTACTCATTTGACTTCCCTTTAAAATTCATTTTTGCCCCAACCTATACGAGTAGAATTCATTTTTACTCATTCGACCCCACTTAAAAAAAATCCTGGCTCCACCTCTGCCCGGGCGCCCTTAGTTCATGAAAAAGAAAGAAAGAAGTTTGAGCTTATTTCTTCTACGGCCACATTTGAGATGAAATTGAGTTCAGTTGGAATTTCATCATTGATGCTAACCAGCCGATAAGATTTTCTAGGAACACCTACGTAGGATTTAGGATGTTTGATGCATAAGGCTATGTTATTGTTGTTGTTATCGTCTCTCATGTTCCCATTTCACTAGCAGAAACCAGGAATTCCAGCAATCAGTCAAGGAATTGAAGGAGAAAGCAGAGGAGCTAAAAGGGGTCACAGAAGATTTGAAAGTTAGGTAATTTTAATTGAGTCATTTAGTTTTGTACCTTTTTAGTTAGTCGTTTAAAGGCTTAGACATACTTTTGTATGTCAAGGCTGGGCAGACACTTCCAATGAAGGCCTGAGTGGAAAACTGGCGAATGCAGAACAAAGCAAACAACTGAGAAGCTTTACAAGCAAGTGGATGGGGTATGGACGGAGGCTGAAGCTACAGCAAAGAAGGTCTGACCCCATTTTCCGCGAATGGTCGCTTTGATTTGGCACATGATTCTACTTCCCAAGCCTGTGAATTTTGGTAGTTAATGTTCAATTCTTTCTGGTATCTCCGCAGAAATGGAAGTTTTATATCTCAAGCATGTAAATATTGGTGATGTTTATCTTTGGAAGTTTGTAAGCCATAGTTGTCAAATCGTGAATCGAATCGAGAATCGAAATGGTCATTTTTCGAATCGTGAGTCGAATCGAATCGTGAATCGTTTTGATTCGATCATGACTTCTATAATGCATAGAAACCTATGCTTATTGATTAGGGTAACAACAATATATATACTACAAATGAAAGATTTAGGCCTAAATCAATAAATACTTTCTTCTAAATGATGATTTGATAATAACGTGGAATATTAGGTCAGTTGCTTCTATTGTCCAAGAGATGATGATTCGTAAAGCCTACTTATGGTTCTTTTTGTACAAAAGAGTTATAAGTACGAAACAAACCCTTAGAAGGTCTATAGGGTTGTTATATTTCATTTATCTTCCTCATTTTCGATCCACTCTCGTAATAAATCTCTTTTTCTTATTATCTATCTATATAACATTGACAAAAAATGACATATAACAATACTAGACCTTACAAAAATATTTGAACCCTTTTCAAACAACAAAAGAAGCAAACAAGAGCAAAAAATGAATTTTGAAAATTTTAAGTGAATCACTTATTCACTTACGATTCTCAGCTATTTCCAATTCGGCAACCTATTCGTATCGATTACCCATTGAATCGTACGATACGAATCGTGACAACTATGTTGTAAGCTATATTGCATGTGTTTATACATTCATCAATGAATTCATTATGCGTTGGGGAATCATATGTGATGAATTGGATATTGAGTCATTGACTCGTTTGACAAAATGGAACTGTTCTTGTCATGGCTACTCGTTTTAAGTTCCCTTTCTCAGCAAGAAAAGGAAACTTTCATAAGCCAGTCCACTATGTTTAATCTATCTCAGATTATGTGCTATTTTCTTATTTACAGGTTTCTGCCAATCTGAAAGAGAAAATTTCTACGGCCACGGAGGAGGTAAGATTGACTTTATAAATTGGCAGCATGCTCGGGATCTACTCCGAAAATTATGACATGGTAAAATGGTAAAAGCACTTAATTTACTTCACAGTTTCTTCTATGATTCAGGCCAAAGACACTTTTCGATCTGGGAAGCAAGAATCCTCTGAATTTAATGCCACTGCTGCTGAAGACGGAGCTGGTGTGAAAAGCGGAAGCAAGGCCGAATCTGAAGACAATAAGCAGCAACAACCAGGGACTAGTGATGCTGCAGATACATTTTTTCGGAAGTTCAAATCTAGTGTTTCTTCTGTTTCTCCTAAAGTTTCACTGGCCTTCCAAAAACTGAAGGAAGCGAAGCCCATGGACTTGGCAAAGAAGGGATACGACGTTGTAAAGGATGAGTTGAATGGTAACCCAAGTAAGAGAAAGCACCTTGAGTATGCAGTTTCAAATGGGGAAAGAAGTTCAAGGACAGATGTTGCTGTCGTAGCTTCAAAGCAGTCTAGGTTGAGTAAGATGTGGGAAGCATTCAAAGAGAAGGCAAAGAAGGTAAATTGTTATTGCCACATTATCTACTTGTAAGTATTGGAATTTTCTAATTACTTTATTTCTCGCTTTTAGACGGTAACAATTGCCTTTCTTGTAGAAGATGCAAGGTCATCCTATTTCCAAGCGCGTCACTGGGTATAGCGAGCCCATGGTGGCAAAGGGTCAGGAGGTATGAGATTCTAATAATATTTCTTTTAAATTGGCAGATCTACTTCGACCACCTGGTCCCATCATTGTGCCATGTTTTCTCAGTCCATGCCAAGGATACTCTGTAGTAGGAGGGCTTTCAGCACTGAGTTTTTTTTTCCCCAAAGAGCCTATCTTTGAGATTTACACTACACGAGGGCGATTGGGTTTAGATATAAAGTGTTTCGGTCACGTTAAATGTTTCTCTTAGTGACATAATGTGGCTGAATTTGTTGAATTTAGTGCGCTTAAGAGTTCAGTTGAAGAAATCTTCCTCAGGATAAATTAGGTCTTATGTCTTGTATGAGAGGAATGTAGGCGAGCTGTAATGGACATAATGAAGTGCAGGATGGAGGGGCATAGAGCAATAAGAATCGTTTTCATGTCGCTTACAGACGGTTTTTAGGTTTGTTAGAAATATACAAAAAAGCTGGAATTCTGTTAGGAAAACAATGAAAAACTAACATTCTAGTCTCCACGGGCTCCAATACACGTGAAGCCTATTATGCTTGACCCTGCTTTTGCGAGCCTACTTCTGGAGTATATTAACCTTTTAAAACTTCATATTTTCTTTTCAAGTCTCCTTTGATTTTGCTTTAATAATTTCTGTCTCATTGGGAAATGACAGTTTGTAGAAGACATACGAGACAGATGGGAGACCACTGATAATCCAGTCGTTCATAAAATTCAGGGGTATGCATCTCATGTTTTGTTCACGTTACTGCAAATAATTACTTTTCATAAGCTGAGAGTGTTAGTTTGTAATTTGACCATCCTGTCTTTTGCAGAGCCACTGAAACTGTCTTTGGAGAAACAGCTACGGCTGTTTCATTGAAGGAAATACGTCGCCGTGATCCGTATGTTTTTCTACTGGTTTATTCTTAAGAATCTGTCTCCTTTTCATCAAACTATTTACCAGATGAGTTGACAACAATGTTGCACCCTTCAGGTCTTTCTCTTTACAAGATTTGGTGGCTGAGGTTCAGGAAGTGGTTAGACCAGTACTTAATGCTTATTATAAGGTAAATTCTTAATGGGATTGCCTTGATCATATCTTATTTCTTACCATATTTTCTTGTTATGTCATATTTTGGGAGCACTATTTGTTGGTAATAGAGTTGTTGGAATCTCTGTTAACTAATGTTTCACTAAATGCAGAGAGATTTTGAAGTTCTGAAGAAATATTGCAGCACTGAAGTGATAGAGCGGTGTAAAGCAGAGAAGAAGGCTTTTGAAACCCAGGGTATCTTTTTTGAAAACAAGGTTAGAGGTTTTATTTATGCTGACCAGATGAGAGAAATCTACACTCTTAATCCAGCTTTTTATTACCTTGAATTTGATTTTGTTCGACCAGTTAAATTTATGCTATCAAATGAGGGCTAGGCAGAGCTTTCCTAGTAAAGGGGTGCTAGTGAGTGGCTAGTTATCTCCTTTTGTTTTTATGGGTTACAGGTCAAGTGATCGCCCAAGACAAATGGATATGCTGATATCTTGCAAACTGATGGCTTATATAAAACAGAAAATGTGGGGATATGCTGATATCTTAATGTTTTCTACAAACGCGTATCTAAATTGTGTTGACGCAGCTAATTTGCATTGGTACTAAATTTAATAGTTGTTCTACATCCCAGTTTTATTATTTTGCTTTCCATTACCAACTCTGATTCCATCATATTCATTTCCTCTGGACAACCATGACTTGCGGACTTATCCTATAGATGCATATTATGCATTCATGGCCTGGTCTCCGTCCCAATGTGACTAATGACTGATCATCTGAAAAGACCCTTTGATGCATGTGGTTGCCTTGCTGATTAGAATTTTTGTTTTGGCCGAAAGTGAGAAATTTGCTAAAATTCATTTCATAAAAATCTTCTTTTTAAGTTTTATTGCTAAACACACAGAAAAATATCTCTTCATTTCAATGCACTTGGGTTCTGTTGTTGTTGTTGTTGTTGTTGTGTGGGTTTCTTCATCTCTCTCCGTAATGCAGATTCTTCACATATCTGAGGTTGAACATAAAGAGACCAAAATGATGGGGGACAGTCCCATCATCATTGTTGGGGTAGGCACTTTATTGGCACTTTGATCGTAGTTTCTTTTTTTTTTTCTTCCTTGAATTGAATGACTTCACTGATGGTCCTTATGCCTCCCTCTTGTCACAGTTCCAAACACAGCAGATCCATTGTGTACGTGATAGACATGGTACCATAACAGAAGGGGGCAAGGTAAAATGCCAAGCCTTCTATTGCAGTTTAATGCATCCTAGCTATGCTGTATGATAATATTCGACTATTGTTCATATAATGTTCATTTGCGATTTTTATTGATACGGTCCGTGGTTAAAAAATAAGACT
This sequence comes from Rhododendron mucronatum var. ripense, assembly GCA_019656295.1. Lineage (NCBI taxonomy): Eukaryota > Viridiplantae > Streptophyta > Magnoliopsida > Ericales > Ericaceae > Rhododendron > Rhododendron mucronatum. The sequence goes on from BPLT01000015.1 coordinate 1,572,548, forward strand.
GCTTCTCAAGAAACATTTTTCTAATTTGGTGTTTCCGTCTTGAATATTAGGATTTGCATCTAAATATTAAACAATGTCAATGTAGATGATTTTGGGACAAACGTGCCACATTCACGTGGAAGAAATATAATGTTCATAATCAATTTTCTGCCATCTTGAAGTTAACTTATGTTTCGTTGGGACTGAAAAGAATTCTTTTAAGTATTGGGTACTCATACTCGAATCTTTTATTTATCTCTGACGAGTTCTCCTAGGAATTGAATATGTTCTCAAATCCAAGCGTCTGATATTAGTTTGCTTTTGTGGGATGCTTAACCAGGATACAATCCACACTGTATACTATTTATGGGCAATGCAACTAGTAGATGTGGAAGAACTCGGAGAAGGCGCTATCTTTCCCATATGGAGGCTGAGAGAAATGCAACGAATGGGCTTGCAGGCCCTTATTTAATTCTGTGCTTCTCTTAATTATCTTATCAAATAGATTTTCCTTGAGTATTCTCTGGGGTTTTCTCATTGCCAGGGAATAGCTGTATGGCTAATTTTTTGGTTGATCACATGTAGTTGGATATTATGCACATCCATTTAGTGGTCGGTTCTATTGATGTATAAGCAAGCTTTGGGCAATCCTCAGTACTTTTCTTGCTCCTTGTTTTGAGATAAATACAATAGTCTCTCTCTCTCTCTCTCTCTCTCTCTCTCTCTCTCTCTCTCTCTCAAATCTTAACGAAGGCATTTATTTGTTTATATCTTGTTTGGACTGCTATTGGGTAGAGAGGAGCTACCATTGTGTATGCAACCCGTATTTATGATGGACTGGAAACGTGGGCAACGGATTTGGCCGACATCCAAGATGGCAAATTAAAGAGGACTGAAAAATTATCCGAGCTTGGTGAGTTGAAGAGCTCTGCTAATCTACTTTCAGTGGTTGAGTCGTGACTTCGATCTGAAACAAAGCAAGAGAAAAAGAAACCTGCCAACCCTTCAGCTATAATCCAGAAATCTTCCCCCTTTGATTCGTCTCGTTTTAGGTCATCCAGTCGCATGGCCTATTATCGGTGATCTCTCCAAATTTGGCAACTTTTAGTTGACATTTCAAAGTGGAAGTCATCCAGACACAGGAAGAATTATATAACGAGTGCTGCCGGTTGGAATTACTACTTCTGTGTCGATATAGCTTTTGGTTCAAATTTCTGAGCAGTCCAATAGTTTTCCTGCAACGTTTTTCAGAAATAAGGGTTGCAACTGCTGCAGTTGTGCTTGACGTGCTCGCTCTTGGGGTCACTGATCTTTCTGAGAAATGCCTTGAATTCAATCGGGTGGATGATCATAACCTGCTTGCGCACAACTAACTATAGACAAGCAGCGTGGTTTGCCATTGGTTATTATTCAAGAATTTTTACCCATGTAAGGGAGTACTGGGGCTCCAGGAGAGTCGCAGTTACAAACCCTGTCACTGTATTATCTTATCCACAGTGAGGTTCCTTCGTAGGATGTCTCCGATGAAGATTAGGTTTTAAGCCGAACTAAGTAATTTCTTTTCTCCTTTCTTGTCTGATTTCTTCATATTCTACGTAATTACTATGTCACAACCGGGGGCTGGGAACTCAGTTTATTCTTCTAAATATTTGTGCTTTTGTCTTTTAAAATACGACGGGAGAAACTTGTATTTGGATCAAAAGTGATTTTTGATTGTATCTAGTTATGACTTATTCATTCGAAAGTTCTGTTAGTTTATATGAAACAATTCGTAAAACAATGTAGGTAGTTCAACCAAAACGGTTATAGGGAATGAACAGTTGTAAATTTTTACAAAGAAGAAATCCACAGAGCAATGAAAATTTGTGAAACAGCTAAGTTGATTAAGCTAATCACACAATCAATCAAATCACCAGTTATTCCAAAACAGTAACTAAAGCCATGTCTAATATTGAAGCCGAATAACGAACAACCAAGCAAAAATACTTCCTAGTGGGAAGTATATGGACAATGTAAAATTTCCAACCACAAACAAACAACTACGGTTCTAAAGAAACCTTCCAAGAACTTATATAGGCAACACTGACGCGCCGTCTCCACACAGCCGAAGAGTACTTGAGTACGAACTTAGCAACACATTCCCGCCACATTGATGTCGACATATGTTCCGAACCCTCCTGCTTTTCCAATCACCGGTGAGATCATATCGATATACCCTTTTTGCTGTGGCGATTAGTAACGTACCCCCTTTCAAAACGGTAAAGCTAGCTATAATGGGCTCGGGCTCGACCATTCGCATCGCTCGCCCGCGTATCTTGAGAATCCTACTCCATGACCCCAAGTTAAAGTCTCGCAACACCCATAAAATAAGCACTCCCTCGAGTAACTTGACCAAACAGATCGAGTTCTCTTTTTCCCATGGAAATATACTCATTCTGCAACTCGGATCCGTAAGGCCTTTTCTTGCCTCCTTTGGCACTTTTAAAAATCCTGACTTACACTCTTTGGGATCGAATGTAACAACATATGGCCAATAGAAAGGACTTCTTTCAGCAAAACAAGGACTCCAATCTGATAAAAATAAATAGTGCCACCTTGATACACGCCAGATTTAAATAATAAGTTTCTACCACCACGGTCCATGTGCGCAACCTCAAGCCATATCTCCTTCTGGGGCACATAGATTTTGCATTGGACCAATCTTCTTCATATTCCATCAACATTAAAAGGTAATCGCAGGGAAACTGGTCATATAACTCTGTATTGTAGTGGAAAAAAAATATGCAAATCCTTATCCGTGCTTCCTAGGTTAGCCGGGGAGGGAACGCCGAACCAGCTTCGCGTGGCTGGGTTGCAAATAAACAACAAGTGGTTCATCGTTGCTTTGTTGCTAATGTTTCTACAACAAACCAGCCCGTTACTCGAAGCAAGCACCCGCCCATTAGTTTTGATGAATCGACACACTCACTAGGCACTCCCTCGGAATTCTCCTCACCGGGTAAAGTATGAAACTCCAAATTTCCTTGGAATTTTTGGCATGAATGTGGTTGTACGAAGAAGCTAGAGTTGCCCTTCAACTACATGTTTCTGTTTTGTTTTTTGATGAAAAACGGATCGGAGACATAATCTTTGCAAGCGTTGCAAGCTGAACTGAATTTGAGGAGGGATTTTGCCGGTAACCATGAGAAGATTTCAAGAATCTCTCCAGAGGTGGTTGTACATGGATGGTTCCATGGTCAACTGAATACCCAAAACCAATTTCTTTGTTTAGAATACATGTAAAATTTTTGGTTTAACCATACTTTGAACACTCAACTCAAATGTCAATGAACACTCAATTGTAATAGTCTTGAACAATGATTTCAAATCAAAATACGTATCGTATATCGTTTTTTCACTTGTATAGTTCGTAGTGGGGAAGAAGAGTATTTATATTGCACTTGAACTTAGATCTTTTTTTGGCTTGGTACAAAATGGTTAGAAACCATCCCTATTTGTACTACTCCATAGAAGACTCTAGTATAATTATAAGATAAATTTTGAGGGAATTACACATTAGACAAATTCTCACAAAAAAACTCTAGATATTTCATAAGAATATTCCAGAGCGCTAGTTATTTTAGAGTTTCTAAGAACTAGATATTTATATCTTTTTTAATAATATCTATCGTATTTGGGTTTTGTCAATTAGAGCTTTGTCAAAATTCTAAATTTATTTTATGTTTCAACAACGTTAATCATAATTAAAATAAAATTAAGAAGTATATACATCTAATAACACCAACAAACTATACTTATATTTAAAAAAAATTTAAGATGCAAAATTTCAAGTCTTTGATCAATTGGAGCTTATTACATTAAGGCTTTATGCTACCTTTGTTAGGAAAATAAAAGTAAGATAAAATAAGATCGAAGTATGGTTCTTTCTTTTATACAAAACCTACATTGTGGTTGAATTTTTATCAAAGGGTTTGAAAGATGCCATAATTAGATCAAACGGCTTAGATTAATCCATTTGGGGTTTCGTTTCTTGAAATAAGGTCCGACTTTTATTTCCGAATAAGTAATCGTAGGATATGTACAGAATTAGAATACGCGTATAAATCGTAAGATATGCGGTCATATCGTAGGTTTTTTTTACAAAAAGGATACAAGATGGAATATGCATCCTTCTCCAAATGAGACGATACAAATCGTAAGATACGTATCGTGTATCGTAAGTTTTTAACAACTATGGTCTTGAACACCTAACCCAAAACCAATTAAATACTCAATACCCAATTACAGCCCATCAATCCAGATAATTCATATTTGAACACTTGACACATTACCTCAAATACAGCTCACAATCACAATAAAAAAAAGAAAAAAAGAAAGAAAGAAGAATCATTCTCTCTCCATCTATATTGTTGATAGTTTAAATGTGTTAATTTTTCATTTATGACAATAACTATATTTTTTTGTTTAGTTAGCTTATAGAATTACGAATAAAAGCTTTAAAAAATTTAACTACATTGCAAAATCTCATTAACTTTCTAATATTCCTTTGAATTAAGACTACGATAAAATATCTCATCTTGTCATCTTAAAGAACAACATATTTTTGAGAAGGTCTGCCCAATATACTTGCTACAATTTTATTCAAAGGAGTTTTAGTAGATTAATACGCTAATTAAACATTGATACAAAATATGAAAAATCGTCTTAGACAACTGTAAAAATTATGCCCCTTCATTCTCGAAACACTGTCTAGTACGCAATACGACAACTTAAAAAAAAAAAACTACCGAGTAATTTTTTTGTAAAAAATACATTATATATTTTAGTTCTCATTTTGTCTCGTAGTTAATTTTTTTTAGAATAGAGGCTATGTTTTTTTTACGGCACTATTTATACTAATTTATGAGATTTTGTACATATATTATTGGTAAATAAATCAGCTAGTAGAGTTAAGGTAATTTTTGAACACCCTACCACAAAATTCCTAGAGCTCTCTCTCTCTCTCTCTCTCTCTCTCTCTCTTGTAATGGCCAGCTAAGCTACACAGCGTTGGGAGTTTCTAAATCCAGCAATTGTCCAAAGTAGAGGGCGAGCGGACCAAATTGATCCGGTTCTATAGTAAATCAAGAACCAAACCAATTTTGTAATAATTCATGAACCAAACTAAACTCTTACTACAAAATAAAGAATTTTGAAAATAAATCGATCGTCGAAATCCATTGAAATGAACCAATACAAACCATTGGATGATTGTTTGATTTCGATTTTAAACTACGATTTACTTGAAGTTGAAATAATTTTTACTTAAAAAAGCATTTGAAGCAAACAACACTTGTGTGTGAACCAATTTGGTTAAAATCACTAAAAGTCACTAAAATAGATTCATCAGACTCTCCCGTTCACGCTAATGATTGACTTATGCACCACAATTTTTTGGTTGTCCTTATTCAAATTTTTTTTTTTTTGCGTTTGTTAATTTACGCCAAATTTTTGTGTGATATGGATGAGTAAAGATGAGAGGAATCGGAAAAATAAAAAATTTTGACTTTTAAATAAGTATTTTGGTAAATATTCAATACTCACAATATCCAAAAACTGACTTTTTGAGTTTTTCTTTGGATATTTTCCAAAATACTTGTGTAAAAGTTAAAATTTTTTACTTTTCTGATTCCTCTCATCCTTACTCATCCATATCACATAAAAATTTGGCTTAAAACTAACGAATGCAAAAAAAAAATTGAATAATGACAAAATCAAAAAATTATTCTACATAAGTTAATCACTAGCGTAAACACCAGTATGAACCAAATACATCAATATGTATTACTACTAATTATATAGGATGTGAGTATATTACGGTTGAGTTTATAATTATCTCATGTTCCTAAAGAAAATATCAACTAAATGTAATGTAAATTGTGGTCTGGATCGGTATGGAACCAGAATCATGAGAATAAATTCCCAAACCAAACCGTTCAAATCGGGCTTCTTTAATTTCGAACTGAGACTAATGCAAACCACACTACTAAAAAACGAAAGCAAACTGACCTATTTAGACCTGTTCAAATTGGATTTGCAGTTCGACGATTTCTTTACTCACACCTTGTTTAAAGAATCAATGACCTATGAACTTCATTTGATTGTACGTACACACTCATCGAGTTTCAATAAGGCCTCCTCCCACTTAACTTTTTGTGGTTTTTGTTTTATCACGGTTTATTTGATTATTTTATCTTACGGAGTAATTTTTAGTAAATTTTGGCATGTTTCTTACTCCATCTCATTGTTTGAATTGACTAGAGGAATTGGAAAATGTACAAAAATACACACCATAATATGAAAAGAGTTTACAAGACAGAAATTTGAGATTGATAATATTGGCTCCGTTCCGGAATTCATTTTAAGTATTTATTTTTTAAGAAAACAATTTCAAGCTCAAAAATAATATATTTACGCAAATAATTTTCCTAACAATATGGATCGTGTTTGATAGAGTTTATCGAGATCTTTTATACGGTGCAAAAAAATTAAAAAATAATTTTTTATTTACATTATTTTTGAGTTTAAAAATATGAAATAAGTACTTATTTTTTAAGAATGTGTTCTAGAACGAAGCCTAAATTGGACAATATTGCCCCACTCCCCTGGTAATACCCTAGCTTGATAATGCTGTCTTTCTGAGCAATCCTCTGGACAATACCGTAAACACGGTCTCGTCTCACATATACACATTAGGGTTTCCCCCTCCCCCCAAATTGTAGAGGTCTCCGGGGTTTTAGGGTTTGAAAAGTACAAACTTCAAAGGCTCCACATCTAAGAATTAGCTTCCCGCGTAATTTCTGGTAAGCTTCTATGTGCTATCAATCTTCATCCATCTTAACTTTCAGTGCTCGTAGTTGCTAATAGACTGTTTGTTTGTTGAGAAAAAGTTAACGGTAGAGGATAGTAAAATTTCAGAATTTTTGTGTGCTTTGGAAGATACTCTCCTTTCGGGTCCGTATGGAGTAACCAATTGGGTTTGAGTTGTTTTGTTTTGATGTGTGTGTTCTGCATGCCGATTGCTCTTAATTGTTTTGTTGTGTCGTATCCACAGGTGAACAGTTTTGACAGAATGTATCTTCAGTTCTACATAAACGAGAAGGGTGACAAAGTTTACACTACTGAGGTCTGTTTTTTTTTTGTCAATGTTGTTTTTCCTCTGGTTTTATTGATATTGATATGATGTGCCGCGTTACAACAGCTGTTCCAACCGTTTGGTGTTGCCATATATAGTTTTTAACCCCTCATTGAAACATTCCTCGAGTATAAGAAATCGGACCATTCCAAGGACTTGCTAACAAGAAACCAAGCTTAGTTGAGTTGGTTTGCTCATGTTTCTCCCCAGTGGTTTGCTATAGATAGCCTCTGAACCCCCATTGACTAACATACTTATGCCCCGCTGATGTATAAACTATGTCAAAAAAAAAAAAAAGGACTTGCTAACTCATATGACTTGGGTTTTAGTTAAGTTCTTTTTTCCTTTCATAACCCCTATTGTAAACCACATCAAATTGAACCTTGTGTCCCAATTAGTTGGCAATGACATTCTTGGTGACAAATTTTGCACAATTGCCAAACTTGTTGCATCATTCAAGCCATTGCATCGAAAAATGGGATGAGCTTAATCTGACGGTTTGGTTTTGAGATTGTGCCAAAATGGCACAAACCGGTGTCGTAGCATTGCTATTTTTTGACATTGTAGCGAGCTAAAAAATGGCTTGGGTAATGCCATTTGGCACTAACGGTTGGACTTGCTCTAAGGCTCAAGTTGCACTTTGGCAATTCTCCTGGAGCTTGAGATAGGAGAGAATGAGAGATAATGTGCAACACACATAGCTTATGGCGCATGTTAGATAGGCTATGAACCACATATACTGTACTGTAAATAGGTTTACGTAGATATGGAAAAAGCTACAAAAATTAAGGTACATGTACGATTGGATGTGCCCTCGGAAATTTTAATATTTCAATCTGGAAGGTAAATGTGCATATTTCACTGAACCTTTCGAAGCTCTTATTGGATATTTCTAGATGGTTAAAGTGAATGGAATCTGTCGTCCATCTTCTTTTTATGAATTCATTGCCTTTATTTTGTTCAGCCCAGCTCATCTAATTTTTAGGCGGGTTCATCTTCCATATTTTGTTTAGCTCAGCAAATTTAATTTTTAGTTGGCTTCGTCATGTATTATGCTCACTATTGACTTTTGATTTGCTTTTCTGCATGCAGAAAGAATCACCACTTGGATTGGCTACACAATCTGCTCATCCAGGTACTTATCTTTATGTTTTGTGGGTGTATTAGTCTATTTTTATTGAACTTTCAAAAGGGGAAAGGAGTTTCTGACTTTCAAGGTTCCTCTGGATTAAACTACAGGTTGAGTATGCCCATAATAATATCATCCCTTCTCTTGTTTGTCATGACTCATGGTTTAACCATGGATAATGACTGAAGTAGACTGGGTTGTAGTTGGGGGATTTAAGAAAACGACTATCTCCATCACGTGGAGCTGTTGTTTGGTTTCTCCATTGAAAGTAAATTTATCCAAAGTCATGTTCAAAGCAATTCTAAAATGAGGCTTTCGGACCTTTTCTAGACCAATGAGGTTTAGTTAAGAGAGAGCTATGTTGACCAATGTTTCATTTCTGCGATGATGTCCTCTTGATTATTATGGTTCCAATTTTTGAATGTGGGTTCAGTAGTTTCAAGTTGAGTCAATTTGCTTACAGCATGGTGTTTCTGCCTTTGGAACTTCAACTTTCTATTTTTGTCACTCTCCTATGGGACCCATTCTTGACGATAGTCCTCCAGGGTTGGCGCAAAACTAATTTACATAGTCTCCATTCCTTTTCTAGTGTGTCGTTTAGAATGGGCCACTTGGTTCAACAAAACAAATTCGCACCCATAATTCTCTTCTTTTTTTTCACCAATGCCTGGAAATAGATATGCATTACTTTGTCTCCACTCCACAATCTAACAGTTGGTTATCCTCTTTTTCTTTTGAATGCTTACTCCAAGTAGAATTATTTTTAAGTCTTCACTTTACTTATAGGCAATCATCTTATCTTCCTTCTCAGGCTTTGTGTGCTCTTTTATGTGTCTCAGTTTGTAACTTTGTATGTATGTTTTGATACTACTCGATGATGTGTTACCTTCAAAAGAAAATTATGCAATATGTTTTGATACTACTCGATGATGTGTTACCTTCAAAAGAAAATTATGCAACTATACAGTTTCTTTAGTAATTGATCTGCTTTTGTTTTTCAACTACAGCTCGATTCTCTCCTGATGACAAATTTTCAAGACAGAGAGTTCTTCTAAAGAAACGCTTTGGACTGCTGCCAACTCAAAAGCCGCCTCCAAAATATTAGGCACTTAACAGGCTTCATGCTTATCCTCTATGTAGCTGTTCGAAGTAATTGCAGTACTAAATATTGGTGCACTATGCTAGCTGTAAATCTGCGCGCGAGTGCTGAAATTGTACTACGTATGGAATGCTGAAAGTTTGAACTATATGAGAGAGACTTTTGGGTGAGAATTTGTTTCATGTGGTTGGTATTAATCTGGTTTCCGCCTGGATTGAACCTTCTAGGCACCATTTCTTGCTGTTATTGTGTTCGTTATCTGGCTAATATACAGTTGTGCATAAAGGTCGGGCAGCATTATTGTCATTTAGACACCCTTACAATCTGTTTGGATGGAGAGATTTCAAGAGAAAAGGACAGAAAGGGCCATGGTTTCTAGTCAAATCATTTTTGGTTGGCTCTTCTTCTTTCTCATCCAATCTCACCTAAAATGGTGAGACTTAAAGTGAAAAATGGCTCATTTTTCTTATCTCACATTTTCTTACCATCCGAAGGGGATGTTAGATTTTTACGTAAGGAACCCCGATTTTAAGGCCAAATTTGTGGGCTTTTGACGGTGACCTGTTGAGCTTATACTTGCAGTCGGGCTTGGACAAATTAGGAAATTGTATTTCTTAAAGTGATCAAATTGAAAAGAAATTTGACAGCTTATGAAATTTCAGATGGTCATTTATTGAAAACTATTACTCTGTCCGTCCCGATTCTTTAGTTCCTTTTGAGAGTTCTTGTCACTTTTCAATTGATTATATCTTGCAATCTATAATCTTTTAGGTGATTTTGAAAACATCGTTATAAAGAGCTTATTGAGATCTATTAAATAAGATTTGTATTGCATATAAACAATATTATCAATCAAAAGTTATAATTTGTTTTTTATTCGGCTGGGATAGGACGATGGACAAAAGAATGAAGACGAATGGAGTAATTGCTTCTGGAGCACTAGCACGTGACATTCGAAAGGTCTTCTCCACTATGCATTGGTGTGAGTTCTTCCAACAAGAGCTTGACTCTTGTGCCAATTTGTGGTGGAGGGGCCCTCCGGAGCACCAATTTGTAGTGTTACCATTTAACTCTCCTTTTTTATAACCTCTCTTCTTCTTTTTTAAGTTTTTTTAATGTTAATTTACAATATTAACCTTTCATTTGATGCTCTTTCACACTTGGAAGAAGAAGATAGTAAATTTACATTGAGCATTTGTCAAAAAAAAGAAGAAAAAGGAGTATTTATTCATGTGATTGGTAAAGAAAATGAAAACCAATTGTTGACGAGGCTGAACTGCAAAATATTAAAATGCAACCATAGCATTTGTATATGGACTGGATGGATATGGATATTGTGGGGGATGTGACGTCACTAGACCCTGAACTGTTGCTGCAACTACAATAGCCAAGAGATCTCCTCTTTAGTAGGGCTAAAGAACAGCCCCTCGGATTGCCGAAGACTTGTTTGCTCAGTGGTTATCGTCACTTCCACAAACTGGCCGACTGGTACTTTTCCTTCTTGTGATTTTGTTACTTTTACTCTTCGCCGGTCAAAACTCATTGGTTGATTTTGGAGTGGGTGTCTATGTTGGGCTTGTGAAGCCATATTCGGTTTGGGTTGTGCTTAGCAAGGTTATAAATACTGCTTCTTATATCCACTTGTACTCTCCTCTTTCATCCCATACGTAGTAAAACTGGCTTAGCTAGGTTAACGGGTGTGATGTTGAATGTTATAGAATACTTAATTAAAGTGCTCCGCGATTCGAACCTATGACCTCGCTTTTCCATTTCTCTCCTAAGACCAATTGGTGTTAAGGGCTTCAGTTAAATCTTTTATGACATTCAACATCACACCTGCAACTCTATTTTTAGAGCGGCCACATGGAGCGCCGGAGCGGTATTGTATAACCAAATTCATGGGTGCACTCCGGGCCCTAATATATTCAACTACACATTTGGAAACCACTTAAAAATCTCTGTGTCTTGTGTTCTTTGTTTATTTTCTTGATTGTTCTTTTCGTGCGCATGTATTTGTTTGTTGATAGTCTTGTTAATATATTCAACTACAAATTTCTTAATAGTCTTGTTGTATATTATTTCCCCTCTATTTTGGAAAAATGCAGGTGAAATCGTTACTTAATGATGCAAAATCAGGTACCAAAAAAAAAAATGACACTGGGACCTCTTCGATTTCAAATACTGTTGGTGGTAGCAATTCATTGGCTTCTAACTTTCACGTGGGTAGTAGTGCACCTCCACTCACCTGGAATTGATTCTGGTTCTCCTCGTACTTTGAAGCAGAGGACTAACCCTTTTTCACTGGGTTCTACGCTGAAATGTGTACCAGTACGAGAATGAACCAATTGTAATGAAGGCTGATAAACGAACCAAGCTACTCGAGTTTGAGCTCGTGTTTTAGAAGCTCATTCATGATAGATTTGTTACATAAACAAATGAAGCTTGAACATTTTTTGAAAATTGTTAAGCTTTCAAACCAAGCTCGAACAAGCTACTACTCTGCTCGTGTTTGGCTCGATTAAAGCCCGTTCGAGATCAGCTTGTCTCACAAATAAGCTAAGCTTGAACATGTTTTGAAGCTCGTTAAGTTTTCAAACCAAACTTGAATGACTAACTGCTTGACTCGTTTATCGCCCCTAATTGTAATGCTGTTGTTACTTGTCGTATGTATCGAATGCAACACCCATGTGTATTGATGTTCTTTCAGTTCTATTTTCAAAATGGTTGTTGGGCCCCAAAAGAATTAAAAGAACAAGTCTTTCTAGATTCAATCAGCTTTTCAATGGATCAGATGGATTGCAAGTACATGGTCAGATATCTGCTTTCTCTTGTTTTCTCTTATATCTATGTTGGAAGATAAATTTGGTTTTATCCTTCCTCCTATCGTAGACTCGAGTAACTCTTTTCTTAATTTTGTGATGCAGGATTTAAACAAGTCACAAAGGAATTATGCATCATTCTTTTCCTCTGTGCTTTTCGGAAAGATAGACACTGCTTGCAAAGGAATGGTTACTAGGCAACTAAATCAATTTAGGCTGACAAGTGCATAACTATGAATTGTTAACTTAACCCACGGGAAGATGATTTTAGCTTAATGTCACAGGAGAAGAAGGTTTGGCGCACCTCCTTGCTGTTATGCTGCATAATTTTTTGTGTTTGCAGGGATGCATTTGTCAAAATATTGGGTTGATGGCAACATGCTGACAAAGGATATAGTGACCCAGATATTCAAAATTCTTAAGCAACCTAACCTTAAATATCTTACCAAGGTTATTTCGCTGATTCTTACTTCGGTGTGATATTTGGCTCTTTTCTTCTTCATTTCAAGTTTCTTTCATGTATTTGCCGTTCATTTCTCTGGATCTTGCATTCAGGCTGACTTCAAACCTATTCGTTGGGAACTTTTGGCAACCTATCCAGGATTGGAATTCTTACAAAGCACACCTGACTTTCAAGAAAGCTATGGTATGCTCTTAATCAGTTGACAAGTTCCTTGTAATTTCCATTTGACCGGGAAAAAAAAGAAAGGTTGACAATTCCTTGTGGTTTACTCTGTGAGACTGTTGATCTAATGTCTCGCCTTTTTTTTTCCTTTTTGCTCGTGGTCACAAGGTAAGACTGGGATGAATGGAAGAGATCATGGCAAAACTGCTGTGAATCTTGACAGACATTTTGCAGTTGTATTTTGGACATTTAATCTAGTATTGTTCTCTTTTTTCTTTTAAAAGTTAGCGGACATGTGGTTACTAACATGCTTTGAACACGAACAATGGTCCAGCTGAAACTGTTGTATGCAGAATATTTTTCTACGTCAATAGATCTGGAAATGGCCAACTGACCCTCAGGGAGCTGAAACGTGGAAACCTTATTGCAGCAATGTAGCATGCAGATGAAGAAAAGGATATTAACAAAATTCTGAGGTAAGTGTGCTTGGGAGATTCTTTGCATGATTGGAGATTTGAAAACATATCCGAGCTTGGTGAGTTGAAGAACTCTGCTAATCTACTTTCAGTGGTTGAGTCGTGGCTTTGATCTGAAACAAAGCAAGAGAAAAAGAAACCTGCCAATCCGTCAGCTATAATCCAGAAATCTTCCCCCTTAGATTCGTCTCCTTTTTGGGTCATCCAGGCACATGGCCTATTATCGGTGATCTCTCCATAGTTCCCATACATAGGAAGAATTATATAACGAGTGCTACTGGTTGAAATTACTACTTCTATGTCTGTATATCTCTTGGTTCAAATTTCTGAGCAGTCCAATAGTTTTCCTACAACATTTTTCAGAAATAAGGGTTTGACACCGGAGTTCCCAAAATGAGAAATGCTAAATGCAAATAAAATAGGCAAAGAAATGACCCTTAAAGTGTACATGAACGACCCAGATTCACTGTCAAAATTTGAGTTCCAAAATAAAAAGTTCTGCCAGCAAGATGTCTTTTGAGCTTCTTTAAAATCTGTTAAGTCCTTTAAAAGTTTCTAAGTGTTTTTTTTTTTTTAAAGTTTCAAGAGTCAAACACATCTATCAATTAGTCTATGGTCAAGTCTTTTTAATTTTTGTATTGGAAATCTAAGTTTATTTTTCCTATGTTGGAGGGATGTTCCAACAAGTCCTATTTATATCTTTTCCTATGAATGAAATCATTAGAGTGTGTTTAAGTAAAATATAGCCTTTGGCTAGTGAGAAGTAGATTTGCTTCTTGTTCTTCGTTCTGTATCTCATAGGTGGATTCCTTTGAGTGGTGAGCGATCTCTATGCCCTGTATCCCTCGTTAAATCCTCGATTGGTGTCAATATATATCCTGTTGATTTCCTAACTTGGGTGGTGAGCGATTATTCCTTTTATCCCTTTTTACTTTTCGTTCATCCCATTTGAAAAATCCAGTATCAGTTTGGTATCAGAGCTTTGGATTTCATGGCTGGTGGTAGACATCAAGCTAAGGTGGGAAAGAGTACTCCAGTTCATGAAAGAGATCTCCGTGACATTGAAATAGATGAATTAAGAAAACAGGTACAGCAACTTCAGCAAAAACAGTCCTTTGAACATGAGAGTTCACACCAAGACTTCGAGGGAGAGTCTTCTGAGGATGGTGGGAAAGATTTTAACCCATTCTATCGTGCTCCTAATCAATCCTCATCCCGTGAAGAAATTTTTTCTCATCACCGTGCTTGCAAGAATTATGAAGTCCGGCGTGAGAGTTTAAATGTGAAAGTAGATATGCCGGAGTTTGAAGGAAGAATGCAGCCGGCTGGATTCCTCGATTGGCTTCATACTATTGAGCGAATTTTTGAGTACAAAGATGTGTCGGATCACCAAATGGTAAAACTTGTGGCTATTATTAAGTTAAAAAAATATGCTTTGTTATGCTGGGAGAATTTAAAGAGGCAGCGAGCTCGTGAGGGAAGAAAGCGAATTGTGACATGGGAAAATATGAAAAAGGAACTTAAGAGAGAGTTTTTGCCGGAAAACTACCGACAAGATATTTTTCTTAAGCTTCACAACTTCCAGCAACATGATTTGTCCGTAGAAGAGTATACAATGGAGTTTGAACATCTCATGATCAAATGCAACATCATTGAACTAGAGGAGCATATTATAGCTTGCTATCTTTGTGGGTTAAGGACTGAAATTGTTCGTGTCGTCCAATTGCAGCCCTATTGGACATATAATGATGTTGTCAAACTAGCAATCAAGGTGGAGAGGTAAAGAAAAGAAGGTTGTGGAAAGAATCAACAACCCTTGCTTAAGGATGTAATTTCCAACCAAGGGAGTGGCTTGGAATCCAGACCAGTTCAACCATTGAAGCCAACTCCTAAAGGTTAGAAAACAACTGATAGCAGCCATCCAAGTTCATCTCATACCAACTCCCGCAATTGTTTCAAGTGCCGAGGGTACGGCCATATTGCATCTGATTGTCCAAACTGCAAGATTATTACTCTAGTTGAAGAAAATGATGAACATGATTCGAGGGACGGGCAGACGGAACTGGATAATGAAATTACTTATGCGGATGAAGGAGTGTCACTTATGATAAGTTGAAGTTTGAGAACAGTCCATGATGGAGATGAAGCTCGAAAGAAATTCGACCATGAGGAGTGTTTCAAAATTTTGATGGCAGCAAATATGGAGACTGAAATTGATTGATCTAAACCTCCCATTCATCTAAAACGTATGCCCAAGACAAGGCTTTTACATTTACAAAGCCAAATTTTGGTTTACATACCCCAACAATAGCTCTTGACCACTACAACCAATTATAGGACATGTTACTAATCAAGGTTTACGAAAGAAACTCATAAATGATTCACTTCAATTTCTAGGTGTAATATTTTTGATCTTAAAATGGAGCTTCTTGCTACCCGGATTTCATAAGCTGAATTTTACTTCTATTTATAAGGTGTGATTACACAATCTTTTACTTCTTCGAAAATCATCTTTATCCATATATAATCGGTCTTTATCTGTCTTAAAATGAAATAGATGCGAGCGTTTTACCGAATTACTATTATTTTTTTTGGCATATTGAGGGTAAATTCATCATATCTTTTGATGCCAAAATGATTGTTGATCCAAACTACTTGGGTTAGAATCTAGACTTAACAAGCTTTTTAACGATACAAAACTTATGAAAAACGGAGTTCGGGAGCTCCTGAGACAAACACACGAAGTTTGACCAATTGTACAATTTTATTGCGCCCCGGGTGCACTAAATTGCGCCCGGGCATATCTTCGAAATTTCAAAAATTGACCATACTTTGGGGTCTTGCCACGGACACTCTTAAACTCCGATTTGCACATGGTTTGAACCATTGAAAAACTTGTCTGGCATACTTTCTAACAAATTTAGTTTGGCTTCAAACTTATTTATACATCAAAAGATATCATAATTTTACCCTCAATACTCAATAGGTTGTAAAATAAATTAATATGGGAAAATCTTTGATCACACAAACTTTAAACCGGATTGAAACCTATTGTATATCGAGAAAGAGGGTATTCAAAGTTCTAAAAGATGGTGGGATCGAAACAATAAAATAATAGATTTTGGTTTATGAAAAGTTGGTCGAAAGTAGATCAATTCAGGGATCGTCAGAGCCACTAAGGCTAAGACACGTTTTTGCGCCCTCCCACTCATTCTAATTTCCATTTGGTACTCCTATTCCTAGTTGTAAGGTATTCATTTATTTCTTAAGAGTTCTAGTGAGTTCATTAGCTTTTAGCACTTCATCAAAGCACACAAAAATTGCTTAATGATCGGGATTCAACTAAAACGTATGTCCAAAACAAGGCTTTTACATTTACAAAGTCAAATTTTGGTTTCCATACCCCAACAATAGCCTTTGACCGCTACCACCAATTATAGGATATGTTACCGATCAAGGTTTACGAACGAAACTCAGAAATGATTCACTTCAAATTCTTTGTGTAATATTCTAGATCTCAAAATGGAGCTTCTTACTACCCGCTTTTCATAAATTAAACTTTTCTACTATTTATATGGTGTGATTACACAATCCTTTAGTTCTTTGAAAATCCTCTTTATCCATATATAATAGGTCTTAATTTATTTTTTGGCACATTGATGGTAAATTCGTCATATCTTTTGAAGCCAAAATAATATTTGATCCAAACTACTTGGGTTAGAATCTAGACTCAACAAGATTTTTAATGGTACAAATCTTGCGAAAAACAAAGTTCTGGAGCGCCTGAGACAAACCCGCGAAGTTTGATCAATTGTACAGTTCACATGCGCCCCAGGCGCAGTGTATGCGCTCAAAGCGCACTAAATTGCGCCCGGGCGCATCCTTGAAATTTCAAAAATTGACCAAACTTTGGGGTCTTGCCACGGACACTCTCGAACTCCGATTTGCACATGGTTTGAACTATTGAAAAGCTTGTCTAGCATAATTTCTAACCAATTTAGTTTGGCTACAAACTTATTATACATCAAAAGATATGACAATTTTACCCTCAATAGGTCTAAAAGCAAATTATTATGGGAAAATCTTTGATCACACCAACTTTAACCGGATTGAAACCTATTGTATATCGAGAAAGAGGGTATTCAAAGTCCTAAAAGATGGTGAGATCGAAACATAAAAATAATAGATTTTGGTTTATGAAAAGTTGGTCGAAAGTAGACCAATTTAAGGATCGTTGGCTCCACAAGGCTAAAACATGTTTTCGCGCCCTCCCACTCTTTCCAATTTCCATTTGGTACTCGTATTCTTAGTTTAAGGTATTCGTTCATCTCTTATGAGTTCTAGTGAGTTAATTGGGCTTTTCGCACTGCACATTCTACGTCCCTATGTCATTCCCTGTTTGAATTGGATCCCAATCAATTTCTGGCAACATGTAGTAGCTTTTTGGTATATATGGTCTTTATCTCAGCAACTATTTATCATCACTTAAGAAAAATCAAAGGTGTTGGAGTGAAACAGGAATCATCAAATCATGATTGCAAATGGCAAGTGAGTTATGTTGAAAATATAATAAGCCAAGATTCTTCCTGAAACTACTGGTTAACTAACCGCAACTCTTTTGGGGTAAATCCTGAACCAGAAATTTGACTGAAGTGAAGATAGTAGCATAAAGCTACAAGAAAATTATTGTTGTACCAGTTTTAGGCAAACTCAACGGCTTATGAACTTTAAAATCCAAGATGACGATGAAGAAAGAAAGAGACTGAAAGGAACAAAATCACATTCTTTTGAATTTAAACAAACTAGTCCTTTTTTTGTAAAATAAAGGGAAGGGAAGGACAAGAAACTGACCCGAGTAAGCAAAAGTGTCCCAAATGCTCGGAGTCCTATCTAATGCCGTGCCCTTAGACAATTTTATACATACATGCACATGGATCAGATTCTACGAATGGGTTGTTCCATATTGCAACTATGAAAAGGAAAAGAACGAAACAATGTACACAAGGGATTACTAGTAGAGTAATGCTAGAAATACAAGTTATACAACTTGAACACACATTTGCATTCTGAGGCTTCCGATGCATGTGGGTCCACATACATCGAAGGGGTTGCGGACACAGTTGTGTTCTTGGACTTTGTGTTACTAGTAACCTGATAAGTAGGATAAAATAAAAGGAAGAAAACAAAAAAAATAACCTGATAAGCAGAAGTTCCTAAACCGAAGACAAAGTCAAGTGGGAGTGGGAATTCCCTTCTACTCAATGTGTCGGCACTCAAAACTAACAGTGGCACTAAATTCAGCAAGAGAAACAAGAGTGGAGAACAGGGTTTGTTGGCCGTGTGTTTCTTGGTCTCTCATCTTCTCCTTGGCCTCCAGTCAGGGCTTAAGAGTCTACTCCATGGCTTGTTGAGATACTAGCTTTCATTTATATGAAGCCAAAAGAGGTGGATATAGCCTCATCATTTACATGAGAGCAGAATTAGTAATTTAGTAATCAAAAACCACTGCCAATTGGATAGATCAGAAAAAAGTAACATCGACCAATAAGAATTTGATTTACTAATCCACTGGTATCTTGGCTCTGGCAGAAAAGAAAATTCATTGAAAACAACTCTTACTTGACCATAGTAACTGTTCCAAACCAACATTGACGTTGTAAAAACAGTCGGTTAATATCTTTATAATAGGAAAAAGGTGGGAGTCGTGGTACTGTCAGTCAGTTCATAAGAATGAGTAGCAAAATTGCATTTTTGTCCTTCCCAAGAGAGGTTGGTTCTACATCATCCCACAAATATCACTCTCTTATAACTGGAAAAAGGTGACAAGGTTCATGTGCCTTTTTTGGTGGTTTGGATGATTGCCATGCCTCTTTCACAACATTTCAACTTCTGCTATTCTGAAAGAATTCCATAACAGGACAATACAATTTTGATCACGATAGAAGGTGCTACTTTTGACTTTCAATCACAATACAGCTACATTGAAAGGAAAGCTAGTTAAAGTAAAATGAAGCATACTGAGAAACCAACCAATCCAGGGAGATTGCCCTGGCTATAACATGAGCAAACTCTATACACAACTACACCCTTACTACAAAAAACAGATCCATCAAAGGAGAATAGATCTTTCAGAGAGGCCCCTGGTAGCACATAACAGCCTGTTAGGTAACATTAGGGGAGCCCCTTTTGTTGAACTCAGGAAAGCTTCGATAGAATTAATTGTCGTTTGAACCACACGGTCTGCTAGCAAGGACTTTTGTTGAAAGACTCTGTAGTTCTTTTCCCTTCAGATTGCATATACAATAGCAACTAAAGAACCTTTCATGGCTCTACCTTAGTACCTTGAAAATCATCCTACTTTACATTAAGAGTAAACCATTCAGCACATCTGAGAGCTGCAAAAGAGCCAGTGCAGAAGATAATTTGCCCCACACATTAAGCCAAACGGCTTTAGAAAAAGTGCAATCAAAGAGCAAATATTGGTGGGATTCATCGGCCTGAGAACATAAAGGACAAATCCCATCGACAATCATCCCTCAGCTAACAATCCGGTTTTTAGTATTTAATCTCTTCTTGAAAGCCAACCATAGGATAAACGCCCAGCAAGGAACATTCTTCTTGAACCACACAACTTTAGGCCACTGTTGAACAGGGAAGCTGTTCGGGACAACTAAATAAAGTAGCATCAGTTTGGGCAACAATATTCTGAATAACTCTATTTCTGGCCCTTGGCCATCACCAATGTCCAAGGTGACTAATCAAAGACACCTTAGCTTGCGAAGATCTTCCAGCATGATACACAACTTTGTCCCCAAATCATTTATAAAGTGGACCAAGGGAGTGTCAATTGTAAAACCATAGGTAAGTAGATTGACCATTGCCAATTCTATATTGAATTAGAGGTTGACCAATATCCCTTAGACCAAGCACCATTCGAATAGTCCATGATGCACCAAAGTAAGAATTGAAGCAGAAATCTTATGGAAATTTTAAAGATACTGAAGATAGAAATCTTCTTGCAACTAAACTTAAGCTAAAAGTTCTATTCAAAGGCAGAAGTTAAAAAAATCAAAATATAGCTTCTAAAAAAAAAAAGTTTTTAAAGCCTTCTAAAGTTTTTTTTTTCTTTCGTAAATAAAGCTTTTAGCTTAAGTTATAAGCTGTGGCAGAAAAGTTGCGGCCCACATCAAACACCGACTTAGTAATCCTTCGAGAAAAACCATATTTGATACTTGGTACGTTTTCCTATACAGTTTTGCAGCCAATGCGCGTGCAAGCAAGATATGATGACCAGAAATGTATGGCTCAGTTGAGGAGTCGCCCTTAGAACAATTGCCTACCCCAAATGGGGAAGAGCGTCGCTGAGGTGGTGTTTCTCCTATATCATGACCACTTATGGTAAATACATTGGCCTCGATAAGCACCCGGTAATGTAATGTAGGGTGTGCTAGTGTCTAGTTTTAGTTCAATTTCACTGTTAATTAGTTGTTTTTAACAATGTTTGCTTGTAGAGTGTGCTGGTTTCGTTTTGCAGAAAAGTCACCAAATAAAGGAGTTTTTAAGGCTAAGGCATGTCACAAGCCTAGGCAGGAATGGCCCGATGGTGACTCGAAGGCAAGGCTAGAATTGCCAAGGCAAGGCAAGGCAACGGCCAAGGCAGAGGAACAGACCAAGTGCTGGAGCTATTCAGTTCGGCATCGATGGGAAGGGAAAAGATCCATCGATGCCTAAGGCCTTAGAGGTTCAGCCTAAGTAGCTCGGCATCGATGTAAGGTGAAATGATCCATCGATGCCGAGGTTCGTAGAAGCTCAGTCCTATTCAGTTCGGCATCGATGGGAAGTTTGATGATCCATCGATGCCGAGGCCGTTAGTGAAGCAGTTTAAGCCTTTCACCATTGATGCCGAAGGCCTTAGCAGGGCATTTTGAAAACATCTTGAGAATATTCCTTGCGTGGATCACAAAAGTAGAACAGATTGGTTGGTACAACTTTAGATCTAGGATTAGATTTATTTGCATTTTTGAATTGTTCTTGAGTGTTCTTCATTTCCAGCCTTTAATATTTTAATTTCTGCTTTTATTAATTAGTTTTTGTTATTATCGTCTTCATTAAAGTTGTAGTTAATCTCCCGATCTATCATAATCTCTAGTTTATTTCAAGTCTTGTTATTTCATTATGCTAAGTAGATTTTTGCTTGCTCTTATCTTCATAGATATGTGTGAGTAGTTTTCCAAGGTTAGGTCATGGGGTGATTAACACCTCATGGCTTGAGTAAAAATTGCGTTTTTCACCAATAAAGTTTTAATCTTTGATTCGAAAATCGATGTGGGGTTCGGGTTTGTTTGTCAAATTGCTAAGGTGTTAATCTCTTTGATCATGTGTAGGTAAGAGCATCGCCTACTTACCACACATGATGCTTGGAGCTCTGTCGCTCGAGGTGTTTGCCAAATGAATTCTAGAGCTAGCTTGGTAATCGAACCATTTTATCTTCCGGGTTAAGAACTTTAGTTGAGTTTCTTAAACCGCGTAATTGGGTGAGAAATGTAATTCAACTCGAGTCGTGGGTGTTAGTTATTCCTAGACCTAGCCTATCTCTTTCCTAGTTAATTCGCTTTTAATTTAGCCTTTTATTTCCACCGCTTAAAGTAAAACAAAGTTGGCTGCCTAAAGGCCGAAAACCCGTGCTTACATCTACAAATCCAGCAAAGCCGTATAATTATTCCCGTGGGTACGATCCCGGTCTTCCGGATTATTATGCTTCAACTGCCGTATTAAGCCCTATGCTTGGGGTGATCTTATTCCTTATATCGGAAAGAAACGAAGCAGGCCTCATTCAGGGTAGTCCAATGCAACACCCTATCACCAAATTCTCTAAAGCACACATAGGCATTTGCTGTGAAGTCTTTCCCTGCATTGCCACATAATTGGTGAGCTTCGTTACTTATACATCATACATTTTCTACTTCAATCAGGGTACCCTAAGCTCTAGAAGTGAATGAAGTTAAAGGTGGCGGAAGTTGAGAATCATACAAAATTTGTCTACTGAGCCATCCACCATATTCATCTTCAAGAATCTGAGGGAAGAAGTCAATGTGCATCAATGTAACATGTGCTTGGATTCCTGCTAAGAAAGCCATATCAATAGCAGAGAGAAGGGGAGATATCATTAGGTTGTCATTTGACTTGACAAGGTCATTGTCCAGTTTTCTTGCTTTCGCATGAAAATACAGTTTAAAATCAGGTAATATGAAATGTTGAAATCGATGACCTAATTTGAATCGCTCACAATTCGGATGAAAGTGAGCTTTTGCATACTTGAAATGTGAGGCCAGATTCAATTCGTAGGATCAAAATTCAGGGATTATCCATAAAAACCAAAGCACATCATTTGCAAACTGTTTTTGCTAGCGCTCTTAGCAACTCTAAAAGCTAAATCAAAACTCACATGCATGGTTCAGCAGGGGTCAGGAACGTTTTTTTGAAGTGGTTACCTATAACAGCAAGGATGAGAAGGGTAAAACATGGAAGAGTTGGCGGCCAAATCTCAAAGAGAAGCGTGCTTTAGCTTCACGCTTTACGAATGAACAGAAAAAGCCTGCTGCGTAGGGGCACTTCTACAATATTTAGTGGCCAAGAGCAATATTTAGCATCCAGGTGCAATAAAATCCAAGTGTAAAATTTAGCGACCAACGGAAAAAAGTTTGCGACCTTGTTTAAATAACTAGTAAAGCGTGATGCGTAGGTGCGCTTCTAAAATAGTTAGTGGCCATAAGAAATATTTAGCATCTATGTGCAATAAATAGCGGCCAGATGTAAAATTTAGCGTCCAACAGCAAAAGTTTGCGACCTCGTTTAAATAACTGGAAAAGCGTGATGCGTAGGTGCGCTTCTACAATAGTTAGCGTCTAGTTGCAATAGCTAGAGGCCATGTGTAAATGTTAGCGTCCAGGTGCAATAATTGGGATGTTGATTTTGAATTGATAATAGTTGATGACTGAAGTCGTGGTGGAACTAAAGAGGGCGACTATTCGCAGCCCCGTATTTTCTCCCTTAGCCCACTATATTTCGGTAAGTAGTTGTTGAAAATTATTCATAACATTTCAGTAAATAGCTGTTGAAAATAAGATTATATTTCGGTAACTACATGTCGAAAATATGTCCAACTTTCGGTAAACAACTGCCGAACATATATTTTCGGTAATTAGCTTTTGAAAAAAATATTATATTTCGGTAATTGTATGCTGAAAATGTATTTCAATTTCGATAACTAACTGTCGAGTATAATTGAAAATTTTTAACTGGTTAAGGGAGAAAATACGTTACTACGAATAGCCGCCCCAAACTATAAACCTAGTCATAAATGATTCACTTCAAATTCTTTGTGTAATATTCTAGATCTCAAAATGGAGATTCTTACTACCCACTTTTCATAAACTAAACTTTTTTTGGCACATTGAGGGTAAGTTGATAATATCTTTTGATGCACAAATAATTTTTTATCCAAACTACTTGGGGTTAGAATTTAGACTAAACAAGCTTTTTAATGGTACAAACTTTGCAAAAAACGGAGTTCGGGAACGTCCGGGACAAACCGGCGAAGTTTGGCCAATTGTAGAGTTTTAATGCGCCCTAGGAGCACCTGTAAGCGCCCCAGGCGCAATACATTGTGCCCGGGCACATCCTCGAAATTTCAAAAATTTACCAAACTTTGTGGTCTTGCCACGGACACTCTTGAACTCTGATTTACACGTGGTTTGAACAGTTAAAAAGCTTGTCTAGCCTACTTTCTGACTAATTTAATTTGGCTCCAACTTGTTTGTACATCAATAGATATGATGATTTTACCCTCAACAGATTGAAAAACAAATTAGTATGGGAAAATCTTTGAATCACACCAACTTTAAACCGGATTGAAACCTTTTGTATATTGATTCAAAGTCCTAAAAGAAGGTGGGGATCGAAACATAAACATAATAGATTTTGGTTTATGACAAGCCATGCCCCGCATGTCCGCCTCAAGTAGCGGAATAATGATGTCGGGTGGGATAACATGCGACATCATCTTGTCCTCTTGGTTTCCACACATATTGGCAAGTCTATCCGCCACTTGGTTTCCCTCACGGAATGTAAGCTTGAGAAGACATCTTGTTGCCACTAGCAGCACCTTTCACTCATGGATCAGCACTTTGTGTGCTCCTCAATTGTCATAGCAATGGCTGTTGCTGATCTGGTGTCAATTTCCATAGCCTCCATACCATGATTTTGGATCATCTCCAGGCCTTTAAAAATCCAAAAAAGTTCGACATCAAGGATCGTTGTAGCCACTAAGGATAAAACACATTTCTGTGCCCTCCCAGGTATTCTATTTTCCATTTGGTACTCGCATTCCAACTTCTATGGTATTCCTTTATTTCTTAAGAGTTCTAGTGAATTCATTGGGATTTTCTCACTTCATCAAAGCACACAGAAACAACTTAATCATCGGGATTCGCCTGAAATATATGCCTAGTGCAAATATGGATTTTACATTATTGAAGTGAAATTTTGGTTTCCATACCCCAACAAAAGCCCTTGACCACTACAACAACCAATCTTAGGACATGTTAGTGATCTAGGTTTACGAATGAAACTTGGAAACAAAATGATTCACTTCAACTTCTAGGTGTAATATATTCAATCTCGATATGGAGCTTCTTACTACCGACTTTTAACAAACAAAACTTTATTAATAACAAGGTGTGATTACACAATCTTAATTCTTAGAAAATCCTCTTTATCCATATATAATAGGTCTTTATGAGATTTAAAATGGAAGAGATGAGAGCATTTTACCGAATTAACTTATTTTTTTGTCACAATGAGGGTAAATTGGTAATATCGTTTGATGCACAAATAATTTTTGATTCAAACCACTTGGGTTAGAATCTAGACTCAACAAGCTTTTCAACGGTACAAACCTTGCAAAAAACGGAGTTCGGGAGCGTCCGGGACAAACCCGTGAAGTTTGGGCAATTGTAGAGTTCTAGTGCGCCCTAGGCGCATGTGCATGCGCCCCAGGCGTACAACATTGCGCCCGGGCGCAGTATCAAAATTTCAAAAATCGACCAAACTTTGTAAACTTGCTACGGACACTCTCGATTTCCGATTTACACGTGGTTTGAACCGTTGAAAAGCCTGTCTAGCATACTATCTAACCAATTTAGTTTGGCTCCAAACTTATTTATATATTAATGGATATGATGATTTTACCCCCAACAGGATGAGCCACACCAACTTTAAAATGGTTTGAAACCTATTGTATATTGAAAAAGAGGGTATTCAAAGTCCTAAAAGATGGTGGGACCTAAAGATAAATATATTTTATTTTGGTTAAAGAAAAGTTGGTCGAAAGTAGACCAATTCAATGGTCGTTAGAGCCACTAAGGCTAAAACACATTTTTGCGCCTTACTACGTATTCTGTTTTCAATTTGGTGCTGGCATTCCTAGTTCTACGGTATTCCTTTATTTCTCAAGAGTTCTAGTGAATTCATTGGGATTTTCTCACCTTATCAAAGCACATGGAAACTGCTTAATCATTGAGATTCGCCTGAAACGTATGCCCATTGCAAATATGGCTTTTACAATATTGAAGCAAAATTTTGGTTTCCATACCCCAACAAAAGCCCTTGACCAGTACAACAACCAATCTTAGGACATGTTAGTGATCTAGTTTTACGAATGAAACTCGGAAACGAAACGATTCACTTCAATTTCTAGGTGTAATATATTCAATCTTGATATGGAGCTTCATACTACAGACTTTTAACAAACAAAACTTTATTATTAACAAGGTGTGATTACACAATCTTAATTCTTAGAAAATCCTCTTTATCCATATATAATAGGTCTTTATGAGATTTAAAATGGAAGAGATGAGAGCATTTTACCGAAATAATTTACTTTTTTGTCACATTCAGGGTAAATTGGTAATATCTTTTGATGCACAAAAAACATTTGATTCAAACCACTTGGGTTAGAATCTAGACTCAACAAGCTTTTCAACGGTACAAACCTTGCAAAAAACGGAGTTCGGGAGCCTCCGGGACAAACCCGCGAAGCTTGGGCAATTGTAGAGTTCTGGTGCGCCCTAGGCACATGTGCATGCGTCCCAGGCGCACTACATTGCGCCCGGGCGCATTATCAAAATTTCATAAATCGACAAAACTTTCTAATCTTGCCACGGACACTCTCGATTTCCGATTTGCACGTGGTTTGAACCATTGAAAAGCCTGTCTAGCATACTATCTAACCAATTTAGTTTGGCTCCAAACTTATTTATATATTAATGGATATGACGATTTTACCCCCAAAAGGATGAGCCACACCAACTTTAAAATGGTTTGAAACCTATTGTATATTGAAAAAGAGGGAATTCAAAGTCCTAAAAGATGGTGGGACCGAAACATAAATATATTTTATTTTGGTTAATGAAAAGTTGGTCGAAAGTAGACCAATTCAAGGGTCGTTGGAGCCACTAAGGCTAAAACACATTTTTGCGCCTTACTACGTATTCTGTTTTCAATTTGGTGCTCGCTTTCCTAGTTCGACAGTATTCCTTTATTTCTCAAGAGTTCTAGTGGAATTTTCTCACCTCATCAAAGCACACAGAAACTGCTTAATCATTGAGATTCGCCTGAAACGTATGCTCATTGCAAATATGGCTTTTACAATATTGAAGCGAAATTTTGGTTTCCATACCCCAACAAAAGCCCTTGACCACTACAACTACAAATTTTAAGACATGTTAGTGATCAAGGTTTACGAATGAAACTCGGAAACGAAACGATTCACTTCAATTTCAAGGTGTAATATATTCAATCTCGATATGGAGCTTCTTACTATCAACTTTTCACAAACAAAACTTAATTATTATTATGGTGTGATTACACAATCTTAATTCTTATAAAATCTTATTTATCCATATATAATAAGTAGGTCTTTATGATCTTCCAAATGGAAAAGATGAGAGAATTTTACCGAATTAATTTTTTTTTTTCACAATGAGGGTAAATTGGTAATATCTTTTGATGCACAAATTACTTTTGATTAAAACTACTTGGGTTAGAATCGAGACTCAACAAGATTTTTAACGGTACAAACCTTGCAAAAAACGGAGTTCGGAAGCGTTTGAGACAAACCCGCGAAGTTTGGGCAATTGTAGAGTTCTAGCGCGTCCCAGGCGCACTACATTGCGCCCGGGCGCATTATCAAAATTTCAAAAATCGACCAATCTTTGTAATCTTGCCATGGACACTCTCGATTTCCGATTTGGACGTGGTTTGAACTGTTGCACAAGCTTGTCTAGCATACTATCTAACCAATTTAGTTTGGCCCCAAACTTATTTATATATTAATGGATATGGCGATTTTACCTTCAACATGATGAGCCACACCAACTTTAAAATGGTTTGAAACCTATTGTATATTGAAAAAGAGGGTATTCAAAGTCCTAAAAGATGGTGGGACCGAAACGTAAACATATTTTATTTTGGTTAAAGAAAAGTTGGTCGAAAGTAGACCAATTCAAGGGTCGTTGGAGCCGCTAAGGCTAAAACACATTTCTGCGCCCTCCTACGTATTCTATTTTTCATTTGGTGCTCGCATTCCTAGTTCTATGGGATTCCTTTACTTCTTAAGAGTTCTAGTGATTTCATTGGGATTTTCTCACCTCATCAAAGCACACAGAAACTGCTTAATCATCGGTATTCGCCTGAAACGTATGCCCAATGCAAATATGGCTTTTACATTATTAAAGCGAAATTTTGGTTTTCATACCCCAACAAAAGCCGTTGACCACTACAACTACAAATTTTAGGACATGTTTGTGATCAAAGTTTATGAATGAAACTCAGAAACGAAACGATTCACTTCAATTTCTACGTGTAATATATTCAATCACGATATGGAGCTTCTTACTACCGACTTTCAACAAACAAAACTTTGTTATTAACAAGGTCTGCTTACACAATCTTGATTCTTAGAAAATCTTATTTATCCATATAATAGGTCTTTACGAGATTTCAAATAGAGGAGATGAGAGCATTTTACCGAATTAATTTATTTTTTGTCACATTGAGGGTAAATTGGTAATATCATTTGATGCACAAATAACTTTTGATTAAAACTACTTGGGTTAGAATCTAGACTCAACAAGCTTTTTAACGGTACAAACCTTGCAAAAAACGGAGTTCGGGAGCGTTCGGGACAAACCCTCAAAGTTTAGCCAATTGAAGAGTTCTAGTGCGCCCCAGGCGCACTACATTGCGCCCGGGCGCATTATCAAAATTTCATAAATCGACCAATCTTTGCAATCTTGCCACGGACACTCTCGATTTCCGATTTGGACGTGGTTTAAACCGTTGAAAAGCTTGTCTAGCATACTATCTAACCAATTTAGTTTGGCTCCAAACTTATTTATATATTAATGGATATGACGATTTTACCTCCAACATGATGAGCCACACCAACTTTAAAATGGTTTGAAACATATTGTATATTGAAAAAGAGGGTATTCAAAGTCCTAAAAGATGGTGGGACCAACGTGTAAACATATTTTATTTTGGTTAAGAAAAAGTTGGTCGAAAGTAGACCAATTCAAGGGTCGTTTGAGCCGCTAAGACTAAAACACATTTCTGCGCCCTCCTACGTATTCTATTTTCCATTTGGTGCTCGCATTCCTAGTTCTATGGGATTCCTTTATTTCTTAAGAGTTCTAGTGATATCATTGGGATTTTCACACCTCATCAAAGCACACAGAATAAACTTAATCATCGGGATTCACCTGAAACGTATTCCCATTGCAAATATGGCTTTTACGATATTGAAGCGAAATTTTGGTTTCCATACCCCAACAAAAGCCCTTGACCACTACAACTACAAATTTTAAGACATGTTAGTGATCAAGGTTTATGAATGAAACTCATATACGAAACGATTCACTTCAATTTCTACGTGAAATATATTCAATCTCGATATGGAGCTTCTTACTACCGACTTTTAACAAACAAAACTTTATTATTAACGAGGTGTGATTACAGAATCATAATTCTAGAAAATCTTAATTATTCATATATAATAGGTCTTTATGAGATTTCAAATGGAAGAGATGAGAGCATTTTACCGAATTAATTTATTTTTTTGTCACAATGAGGGTAAAGTGGTAATATCCTTTGATGCACAAATAACTTTTGATTAAAACTACTTGGGTTAGAATCTAGACTCAACAAGCTTTTTAACGGTACAAACCTTGCAAAAAATGGAGTTCGGGACCTTCCGGGACAAACCCGCGAAGTTTGGCCAATTGTAGAGTTCTAGTGCGCCCTAGGCGCATCTGCTTGCCCCCCAGGCGCACTACATTGCGCCTGGGCGCATTATCAAAATTTCAAAAATTGACCAATTTTTGTAATCTTGCCACAGACACTATCGATATCCGATTTAGACGTGGTTTGAACCGTTGAAAAGCCTGTCTAGCATACTATCTAACCAATTTAGTTTGGCTCCAAACTTATTTGTAGATTAATGGATATGACGATTTTACCTCAAAAATGATGAGCCACACCAACTTTAAAATGGTTTGAAACCTATTGTATATTGAAAAAGTGGGTATTCATAGTCCTAAATGATGGTGGGACCGAAACGTAAACATATTTTATTTTGGTTAAGGAAAAGTTGGTCGAAAGTAGACCAATTAAGGGGTCGTTGGAGCCACTAAGGCTAAAACACATTTCTGCGCCCCTCCTACGTATTCTATTTTTCATTTGGTGCTCGCATTCCTAGTTCTATGGGATTCCTTTATTTCTTAAGAGTTCTAGTGAATTCATTGGGATTTTCTCATCTCGTCAAAGCACACAGAAACTGCTTAATCATCGGAATTCGCCTAAATGTATGCCCATTGCAAATATGGCTTTTACATTATTAAAGAGAAATTTTGGTTTCCATACCCCAACAAAAGCCCTTGACCACTACAACTACCAATTTTAGGACATGTTTGTGATCAAAGTTTACGAATGAAACTCAGAAACGAAACGATTCACTTCAATTTCTACGTGTAATATATTCACTCTCAATATGGACCTTCTTCCTACCGACTTTTCACAAACAAAACTTTATTATTAATAAGGTGTGATTACACAATCTTAATTCTTAGAAAATCTTATTTATCCATATATAATAGGTCTTTATGAGATTTCAAATGGAAGAGATGAGAGCATTTTTCCGAATTAATTTATTTTTTTGTCACATTGAGGGTAAATTGGTAATATCTTTTGATGCATAAATAACTTTCAATTAAAAATACTTGGGTTAGAATCTAGACTCAACAGGCTTTTTAACGGTACAAACCTTGCAAAAAACGGAGTTCGGGAGCGTCCGGGACAAACTGGCGAAGTTTGGCCAATTGTAGAGTTCTAGTGCGCCCTAGGCGCATGTGTATGCGCCCCAGGCGCACTACATTGCGCCCTGGCGCATTATCAAAATTTCAAAAACGACCAAACTTTGTAATTTTGCCACGGATACTCTTGATTTCCGATTTGGACGTGGTTTAAACGGTTGAAAAGCTTGTCTAGCATACTATCTAACCAATTTAGTTTGGCTCCAAACTTATTTATATATTAATGGATATGACGATTTTACCCCCAACATGATGAGCCACACCAACTTTAAAATGGTTTGAAACCTATTGTATATTGAAAAAGAGGGTATTCGAAGTCCTAAAAGATGGTGGGGCCGAAACATAAACATATTTCATTTTAATGAAAAGTTGGTCGAAAGTAGACCAATTCAAGGGTCGTTGGAGCCACTAAAGATAAAACACATTTCTGCGCCCTCCCACGTATTCTATTTTCCATTTGGTGCTCGCATTCCTAGTTCTATGGTATTCCTTTATTTCTTAAGAGTTCTAGTGAATTCATTGGTATTTTCTCGCTCAATCATCTGGATTCGCCTAAAACGTATTCCCAGTGCAAATATGGCTTTTATATTATTAATGCAATTTTTTTTTCCATACCCCAACAAAAGCCCTTGACCACTACAACAACCAATTTTAGGACATGTTTGTGATCTAGGTTTACGAATGAAACTCAGAAACGCAACTATTCACTTCAATTTCATGGTGAAATATATTAAATCTCAAAATGGATCTTCTTACTACCCACTTTTCATAAACTAAACTTTATTATTTATAAGGTTTGA
This sequence comes from Rhododendron mucronatum var. ripense, assembly GCA_019656295.1. NCBI lineage: Eukaryota > Viridiplantae > Streptophyta > Magnoliopsida > Ericales > Ericaceae > Rhododendron > Rhododendron mucronatum. The sequence continues at coordinate 1,604,078 of BPLT01000015.1, forward strand.
TTACACAATCTTACTTCTTTGAAAATCCTCATTATCCATTTATAATAGGTCTTTATGAGATTTAAAATGGAAGAGATGAGAGCATTTTACCGAATTAATTTATTTTTTTGTCGCATTGAGGGTAAATTGGTAATACCTTTTGATGCATAAATAACTCTTGATTCAAACTACTTGGGTTAGAATCTAGACTCAAGTAGCTTTTTAATGGTACAAACCTTGCATAAAACGGAGTTCAGGAGCATCTGTGACAAACTTGAAAAGTTTGGCCAATTGTAGAGTTTTAATGCGCCTTAGGCGCACGTGTATGCGCCCCAGTCGCACTACATTGCGCCCGAGCACATCCTCAAACTATCAAAAATTTACCGAAACTTTGTGGTCTTGCCACGGACACTTTCGAACTCTGATTTACATGTGGTTGAACCGTTAAAAAGCTTGTCTAGCCTACTTTCTTATTAATTTAATTTTGCTCCAAACTTATTTGAAACATGTCGGACCGTTTATCCACCATCTCTTCTAAAACCAATTGGTGGTAGGAAGGGTTTCAATTAAGTCTTTTATGGCATTCGACATCGCACCCGCAAGTCTGTTTTTAGAGCGGTCGCAGGGAGTGGCATTGTGTAACCAAATCCATGGGGGCATTCCGAGCCCAACAAGTCCTATGAAATCGATTGCACCCTTGACTAGCTCGGATTCAAGTTTGGTGAAAGCTAGAGGCCTTTTTGCCTGCATTCTTCTTTGTTATGTCAGGATAGTCTCCAAATACCAGGAGCTGCACAAACCTGCAATAGCAACTTAGACAAAATAGTAACACAAGGATGGTTGTCACATGCACACAGGAGCGAAATGCTTCCAATCTGAACCAATTAAATGATAAGTTTATACTCATCTTTATGAACGTGTGAGACTCACCAACCAAGAATAAAATCAGTGGGCTCTATTATATTGCAATCACATCAATTGTTGCATTTGAACAAGGGACAAGTCAATAAGAAAAGACATTTATTCCCAAGAATCCATGTTGCTTCCCATGTTAACACAAACATTTTCTCTGATATTTCGTTGATTATGTTCATAGTTTTTTTGATCCGCTATGTTCATAGGTAATTGAAAGAATGAAATGGGTACACATGAAACTTTCAAATTTCTTTGAAGCTTATGGATGTGGGCATATGGCAAAGTAAGAATTGAAGAAGAAATCTTACGGAAATTTCAAAGATTCTAAAGATAGCAGAAATCTTCTTGCAACTGAACTTAAGCTAAAAGCTCTATTCAAAGGCAGAAGTTTAAAAAAAATCTAAATATAGCTTCTAAATTAAAAAAAAAAAAACTTTTAAACCTTCTAAAGTTTTTTTTTCCTAATCATGGATGAGGACTTATTGCACCATGTAAGTATGTGTTTCGGTTACTAACGGCAACAATGGGTTCTCTTCTGGTGCGTAGTGTCTGTTTGAGAGAGACTAGGGAAAATAAGTTCATTTTGAGGGATATGTCGCAAACTCACCCGAATTCAGGATCTTAAAAATGGCATATTGAGCATTTCTTTTGTGCTAGTTTGTTGATAAGTCTAAATTCTCTGCGAAACCAACCGATCTACCACTGGACTCCTATTTGAAGGATTTCAAATAATGAATATCCAGAACAGGATGATGATTCGGAAGAGCTGAAATTGTTAACCACTCGCACCCCCCCCAACTTCACACATCAAGCCTAACTGTGAACTCAAAGAAACGAAAGGTTGATGATTGGCTCGATGAATCGGTCCTAAAATAGTGAGCCAGAATTTTTGAGACTTTAGAGGAGCTGAATGTAGTTTCGTCATGGACTCGGGAAGTGGAGGTAATTATGTGTCTGCAAATTTGGTTTCATTTTTTAATCTCTCAACTGAAGATCTTGCTAATCCTTATCATGTATGTTGGGTGAATCATGAGGCAAGAACATTGGTGACTACGCGGTTTATTATCGTGGTCGTGAAAATGTTTACGAGTTAAAGGTGAATGGGGAACCAATAAAATTATTTCTAAAAGTGAAACGAGAGAGGCTTTTACTGATTGAGGAGAAAGTCTTTACAAGGAAGAAGAGGGGAAATTTTGAAGAGCGTGCTGAAGACTCGAGGACAAGTCTTTTCTAACCAGGGGAGTTTGACACCGGAGTTCCCAAAATTTGAGTTCCAAAATAAATCAAGTTCTGCCAGCAAGATGTCTTTTAAGCTTATTTAAATCTGTTAAGTCCTTTTTAAAGTTTCTAAGTAATTTTTTTTTTTAAGTTTTAAGAGTCAAACACATCTTTCAATTAGTCTATGGTCAAGTCTTTTTAATTTTTGTATTGGAAATCTAAGTTTATTTTTCCTATGTTAGAGGGATGTTCCAACAAGTCCTATTTATATCATTTCCTATCAATAAAATCATTAGAGTGTGTTTAAGTAAAATATAGCCTTTGGCTAGTGAGAAGTAGATTTGCTTCTTGTTCTTCGTTTCTGTATCTCATAGGTGGATTTCTTTAAGTGGTGAGCGATCTCTATGTCCAAGCACAAGCACCAAACAAATCAAGCACAAACAAGAGATGCGAGGAAAAACTCCGTAATTGTATTATTCACAAATCAAATACAATATACATGAAAAAACCTCACGGGCACGCCATAACCCGGCTGCCAGCACTCCTCTCTCTCTCCCTCACTCCGGTGCTCTGACAGTATCTCCAAGCCTCTCCGAGAAGCCCGGGAGGAGCCTCACGCTCACATTCTCTCTGCTCACTCTCTGTCTCACAGCAGACACCCTACACACTGTGCACACACGGCACATATATATCAAGGGGGAATAATCCCCTACAACACACACACCTCTTGAGTGTACCCAACAAATCTCTCTGTCCAGCGCCAATGTTGTTGCTTAGAACAGAAAGAGTGACTGGTGTTGTGGGTAGGAATTTATGAGAAGATCTAGTATTCTGTAAGACTGTGAGGGGCATAAGAACTTTGGAAGACTATATATATAGGCTATAGAAGAGCTGTATTCAGAATGTCTCTGGGAAATATAATTCCGCTTGGACGTAGGATTTCCTAATTGTATCAAGTTAATCCCAATACTGACTTCCTTAAAACAAAATCTCTCTCTCTCTCTCCACCTTCATTAGCAAGCTCATACAATTAATAACCAACGCCAGTGAAATGTAAACATTGGATGAAGGCATCATTTTATTGAAGACTTGACTTATACATACGCGTTATTAACTAGCCACAGTCACAGTAGCAGCAGCACGTAGTTATTAGTAGTAACAGGGATACATGCATAGTACATATACCAAAAATTTTCAAGACCTCCTGGGAGATGCCATGACGGTTTCGCGACCGCGGTTATACTTCAAGTTCTGGGCTTCACCCGGAGAGATCTGATACGAGTTGGATATGACTTGAAGGGGCATGGCCCTGAGAACAGAAGTGTAACCCGCGACGGGGCTCCTCATCGGCGAGCCATTGGTCTTGAAAGACACCCATTCGATGCCGTTGCTTTGCGCTTTCATCGTTACTGCGTAGAACTGAGGGACCACGAACATGTCGCCTTGGCTCACACGGTCGTTCATCACGCTCTGTCCTCTGTGGTCCGCGATCTGCACCTGACCCTCGCCGCGAGTTATGTAGACGATGCTGTGGCTGTTGATCGACCAGTGCGGCGTGTATAGCGCGTTCTGCAACATGGGTTACAACTTCAGAGTCATCTATTATTTTTCAAAACCGAATAAACCGGTCCAAATCGTACCAAACTGAACCGATTTATCACGGGGTCACAACTTTTCCGGGATATCAGAAGTTAGAAATGGTGTCATTACCGGGAAAAGGTGGCCTTTCTCAGCGCTCAGGTCCATGTACCGTAGAATCGGAAGCTTATTTCGGTTAACAACGTTAAGCCGGCCGCCTTCCCTCGAGTAGACCTCGGCTTCTCTCCGGTCATCGACGTTGTGATGAAGCCTCATGGTGCACCAAGTCTCTTCGATTCCGTTCAATCTCCTTCCCCATTCGCCTTCTTCTTCTTCTTCCCTTTCGTCGGGCCTGATCACGCCCATCCCTTCCCGGACCTTGACAATGAGTCCCCTTTCGTCCTGCCTTTGCATCTTCCTCACGATTTCTCTGTCTACATTGAAGGCTTCGGCCATCAATTCCTCGTCGAATCCGCGCAGTATGTTTTGGAAATTCTCTGGTCCTCGTTCGCCTTGGCGGCCGCGCTTTTGCGGCCCGCCTGCTAGGTAATACGCCTGCACCAAACATCACAACAGAAAGTTCTTTGTATGCATGAAAATGAAACATTTTTTTGGGTTAACATATTTCATCATTATAGGTAAAAAAACTTCAATTTTGAATCTTGAAAGACTTGGTAGAGGCGCGTTGGCCTCGTTATATGGTGAATCCGCTACGATCTTGATTTCTAGTTAAGAAAATGTCACAGTCACATCATTCTGGCGAAAGTTTTCTGCTTATATGAAAAATATATTCGTAATACCCTGAGATTTTGATCGAGTTGGTTGGCCTCGTTGTTAAGGTCGGTGATGGAGACGGCGACAAGCTCCTCATCGCCGTCATTGAAGCACCAATGGGCTACACCAGAAGGAAGGGCCACGATGTCGCCGCGGCGGATCCGGCGGATCTTCTGGTGCTGGTCCCGGCCGCTGCGGCCGCGTCCCTGTTCTTGTTCCCGTCCGCCCTCGGAGGAGGACTGCTGCGACTGGAATGTCTCTGCACATCCTGGGAAATGCACTCCTAGCAATCCCTGGCCTGCAGTGTTTCACTTCCTCATGTTAGTCATTTCAGTCAAGCACAATCTAAATTCATCACTTGTCCCACAATTCCTTTTTCAAAACTAAAACCTATCAAGGACTACTAAATGTGATATATTGTCTAAACTATACTAGCATTTACGATTTTGTTAAAAAAAAAAAAAAATGGAGCATTGAGTTTGCACAATTGCACGTGTCTGGTGAGTGTTATATCACGACAACTGGCCTACAATACGGTATCTAACGCCACATGTTACTTTTTAGATGTGTCCGTACTTCTAAGGGGACAGACACACAATGAGCATTTGATGGTCCTGCCTCTCACCTCGCTCAATGTAAACAAGGCGAGGGGCGGGATGGAAGTTGGGGAGGGAGAGGGAGTTGGGTTGCAAAATGTTCCTCAGAGGGGCAACCCCAGCGCACTGGAACTGGTCCTCATTCTCGTCCCACACATCAGTGACACCACCCTCCGACTCGATCCTCCGAGACGGCTGGAGCCTCGTGAGCTGGTTGAACCGGCACTGCTGCGCCCGGCTCAGCCGGGTTTGGGACTGCCGCCCAAGTGCTACTGAAGCAAGCAGAGAGAGGGATAAAGCTAGCAGCAGTGCTAGCTTATTAGTTGCCATGTTTTTTGGCTCACGGATCAGGCAAGAAAGGAGAGGGAAGAGAGAAATGTGGATGTTTGATGAAATGGGTTGGGCTTCAGAGGCCCCGTTATGTAGTCTCTTATGTAGTGGGGAGGATTTGGAGGGTAGTGAGAAGTGGGTGGCCGTGTGGCAATGCGGCCTACTGTTTTTTTCTGCATGAGGGAGGGCTGCCCTGGTGTGAATTAGTGTATGCCACCTTGCAATTTTTTTTAATGCAGGGTGTCCCGGGTCAGCTTGTGCGCACATCGGATTAATCCCTACAACTCCTTCCACAGCCATTTCACAAGCTTACGTGTGGGGGTGAGAGGCCTTAAAAGTTGTTGGTAAGGAGAATTGAACATGAAATTTTAGGAGTGAGCAAACCCTTTAGTTCCAAACCAAGACCACTTGGCAAACGGGTTAAACCATGCAAAGGTTGCTTATAACAACTCTGAAATATACCAAACACTTGTTGTGTTGAACCTGCCATCAACAACAAAGGATTGGTGAGGGTGCTACCGGTACCTGGAGTTGACAAAAGAGTATTACAGTCCAATGAAAGGATGACACAAGGGAAAGCCTGAGTTTTTTGGTCCACATAGAGCAATGTCGTTCAATAGAATCGATACTGAGAGCAGATAACAATTGTCATCACGCGAGACCATCTAGATGTAAGATAGACACAAATTTACATCTTAGACGTGGGTTTGTTTGGCTTGGGTTTGAATTTTGAGAGAGGTTTTTAGGGTAGAGAGAGAGAGAGAGAAGAGTGAGAACTTATTGGGCACCATGCGGCGTGAATAGAGAAAAATGAGAGAAGAGCTTTCACAAGAAGTGCATCGATTTCTCTTCCTTCCATGTTTCTTCTTGGATCTGGCTTCTCTGCAGTTCCATCTCAACAGTTCATCTCAGCAATTAATGGTCTATATTTTAGGCTTTATGAGAAGAATAGCTTCTTTTCAAAAAAAAAAATCATTAAAAATACTTTTAAATTGATGAGATTACACGGACGGCTCTCAGTAGTCTAATCACAGACTATAGAGAAGCCTAACTCTTTCCTCTTCTAGATAAGAGAACGGAGTTGTGACTTGTGAATGGGACTGAAGAAGACTCACAAGGACAAAAGGGGCATTATTTATTGAGTTTATCTCGGTCTGGCCCCAATAAATTCAGGATTCCTTCTTGTTTTTTGACAAAAGGAGAAGTGGTTCCAAAACAACAAAAGGAGAAGGCATAAAGGAGTTATATATTCATATTCATATTCTTAAGAAGTGGCAGAATCAATAAAGAAAGATATAAGACATATGCCTCTGGATGACTAAATACATCTAGCTCCATGCATGTACATCTACAGATACCATTACCATTATATATACATGTACATATAATCGTATTTGAAATGCTTTCCTTTGAGTAGTAGCGTAGAAATTAAGTCCAAGGAATTGCACCAGAAATATGAGTCCAGCAATATAAAGAAACATCCTCTTGGGGTCTCTCCAATCACTCAATAGTAATTACCTCTCTCTCTCTCTCTCTCTCTCTCCAATCACTCATTAGTTATTACCTCTCTCTCTCTCTCTCTCTCTCTCTCTCTCTCTCTCTCTCATGTCTTGCTTGAATCTGGGGAAGAGGCTCCAGCCAGCTAAAAAGGCATGGAAGATGTTCACCAGCAAGCTCAATAGGAGGCTCAGGCTCAGGCTCCACAAGCTCAACAGGTCCAATTCCAAAACCATCAAGAAACCAAAAAACAGGATCAAAACCACACGAAAATCAGTTCCCTGGCTTACCCTAGCCTTCAAACCCCGTACCCTTCAGTGCAAAAGAACAACAATCAAAGCCACCCGAAATCTTTACTGTCATCACCTCCCGAAAAAATCAGCACCAGTTTATATCGATGAGTTCTTCAAAGAGCCACAAATGTCATCGCTGAAGAACCACTTGCAGCCACCAGCAACAGCGGCATCAACCAAGGAATCTGAGGAAGGTCGGGAGGAGAGGGGCACAAGAGCAGACGACATGTGGGAATCATTGGGTTTGGCTTCACCCCTGATGCAGGGAATAAACGAGCGAGCAGAGGAGTTTATCACTAGAATACGTGCAGAGATGCAGCTTCAGGAGATGATTGCTCGTCGATTGTAGCTTATTATCCCCCGGCTTCCTTTCTTTTTCTTGTTTAGTGTGTAAAGCAAGAACACTGGATGTATCGATAAACTAGTCTGGATACGTATATGACTCAATTTACAGTTAAGCTCGTCAAATTGCATACTTCGTATCATAAACTATACGGACATCACACGCATTCACAGTGCTTTGATATGCATAAAAGGTAACAAATAAAGTGTGAAGTATGGTAGCCACAAACTATTACAAGGACACCTCACACTACTGAGGAATAACCACTAAAACTAGAAAAACAGTATAGAAGTGCTTGAATATCCATGACCGACTTAACAGAATTCTCGCCAAAAATTAGTGCAGGAATTCCTTCATTGGATCATCGGGATGGATTTTCTTCATCCTGTATGCCTCCATATCCTCAGCAGTAACCTGCAAATGACAATATGCATGGTGAATACTGAACAGTACACCAAGAAAAAGAAATAATCCATTTATTTCTGGATCTTCAAAAGATAGTATCAGTATTTACAAAAAGTTTAGTCAGAAAACATGGCTACATAGATTAAGGGTAATGAAGTACATCAACTCCTACCTCTTTTTGTTGTCTTTCAGTTTAAAGTCGAACTTATAAAATTAAATTATATATATTTTTTTGATTTATAAAATTAAATTATCCAAACACCCAAAACCCTCATCATTACAATCGACACAAGCATTAGGTTCATGTCATTCAATTGGCTTTCAAATATTATCATCAAACTCCTGTGTCATTTTCTGCATTCATTCTAAAACAAAGAAGATAAAACTAAACTGAAGATTTTGACTGCTTCATTACAAAGATTCAAAATTTTGTACCATGCTTTCTGAATACGTACACCTTCTATCTACAACTTGGGTACGCTATTCAAAAATTGATTGTAGAAAGTTCTCCCGTTAATAAGTTTTTTTTTTTTCTTCCCCTTAAACAAGAACACATGTACATAGAAGAAGAGTATAATTTAGTAGTTTTTACAAGCTAGGAATGAAAGAAAGATAAATCATACCTCATCATTCCATTTGACATTGTACTTGCGCTTTCTTTCATCTTTCTGTTCTTTCTTTCTTTCATCCTCCTGTCGATACCAAATATTCCCAAAAACCGTAAGTAGATGGTAATACAAGAACCGTCACTACATATCAGACAACAAATACATCTTCGAAGCCTATTTTCTTCTACGGAAAAGCAGGCAAAATCCCGTTATATGTTTCCATCTTGAGAATTAAGTTCCCATGATTTCCCAATAAACAAGGAGTTGAGAAAAAACAGAAAAAAAAATAGTTAGGTAACTGTAACACCGGTCCTTTCACAATACAAGAAATATTTGTTGTTTGTGCATGCTGAGGAGGGAGAAAGAACATTTGAAAGTAAATCCAGCCAATATACCTTCTTTAGTGCTTCAGCTAGTAACATCTCATCAAGAACCAAATCATCCGGTATATCAGTTCCCCAAGTAGCAAGTTTCTTCTCCTCTGTCTGTGCAGGCATCTCTGTTGTCATGACCACAATGTAATCAGACCCGAAGAAAATGCAAAGGCTTTAAGAGTAAAGCGTACAAAAATGCAGATTGAACAATGTTGCGTGTCAACCTATGCACCACAGATACGGACACGGACATGGGACAAAATATTTCTTAAAATATGGGGACGTAGACACGGGGGAAAAAAAATAATATACGAAAATGATCTCCACACTCCCTTTTTCGATTATGACACTTCATTTCTTGTCTTTTAGTGACTTTTGTGTGTATTTTTCTGACTAAAGGACAAGAAAAGGAGTGCCATAATCAAAAAAGGGAGTGTAGAAATCATTTCCAAAATATCTATTGTATACCAGATTACCAGTGGAAATATGGTTAGATGTATTAGCATGAAGCTTCGATATATATAAACAAGTATAATATATACATCATATTCCAGTTTCAACCCAAAATATTTGAAGTAATACCCATTTACCACCCAAAAAATTAATTTTTTTTTGCATATTTAACCCATCATGTCCCCATACAGTGTCCCTCCTGTGTCTCCGCCGTGTCCCTAGCGTGTCCTCCTAAAAAAATAATTAAATTTATTGGACACGCCATGTGGCACGTCCCATATGTATTTTTCCGTGTCCCCATGTCGGCCACGGGAACACGCCTGCCTCTAATAGTGTCGATGTTTCATAGCTGTCAACTATATAACGACCTAATAAAGACTTTTAATCTTATTATTCAGACTAGCATAAAGGGATGGCTAATACAAAAAAGAACGCACGCTGACGCGAGCGCACACACCCCCCCACAGTATGCGTGCGTGCGTGTGTGTGTGTGAGAGAGAGAGAGAGAGAGAGAGAGAGAGAGAGAGAGAGAGAACCTTCTGCAGCCTCTTTACGAGCAAGATTATCCCTCATTAGATCTGCTGCAGCTTCAGCTGCTTCAATACCAGCAGCACCCGTACAATAGCTGTTTCGGATAGTCTGTTTGCAACACTTGTAACCCCATTGATGATCCCTCCACCACGAACCCCAAACACTAGTGTGGTTGTTGATATGAACATCCTCCTCATACTTACTCCTAGGAAGGGCTAGCTCCTGCAAATAGAACAAAGCGAACATGTCAATACAGCTACAAATTATAAAATAGCAGATCGATGCAGCATTCTAACGAAAGAATCAGAACATCCTTATAAATATATAATCAGAATAACCACTACGTTCGAAAAGGTAAATAGAAGAGTGATAATGGGTAAGGACAACAGGTAGTCAATTGTTACGCAGCAACTCGACATTATTGACTTGCACTTTGTTCTGAACAATCTTTTACTTATTAATTGCTAGGTTTATGTTCTTCAAAAGTCGAACTCTAATCTTCTGTTATTCATCATCCAAATATAACAAGGAAGAAATCACAATCAATTCTATTGACGATTTCACAAGGGACAGTAGGACTACAGATATGCAACTACGTCTACGAGGACGCAAAATGTTACATATGCATAACAACCAATGACATCCCTACGTAAAGAGAAGAAAACGATACTAAGCTCATTAAGCTCAGATACGTAAAACAAGCATAGAAAGCAATTCAAGTATACCTGGCCCTTTATAATCCTGCCAGCACGATCATACTCGACCTCTCTCTCACTTTGTCCCAGTAAAAGCTCCCTTGGAAGTTGTTCTTCTGTAGCAGCATTGCCATACTTCTCCATAATGGTCTCCTTCACTTCTGATTTCAGCTTTTCCTTATTGACCTTAAAATTCTTATAAAGCAACTCTGCTTGGGACGGAGCTGCTTGCATGTGAACATCATGCCCCTTGTCAAATGCCTCCCAAGCATGAATGTTGAGCTGTTTGAATTCCAAAGCTTGACCACTTACTCTATTTTGATTATCCCCCTATAATGGTGATGGAAAGGCATCAGATACGTATGCGATCAGTACACAGAACCATGTAACTTAACAGTAAGTTCAAAAAACACCATTTGTAGACATCCACGATACTCACTACATAAAATTTCTCGTTGGGATCCATATCTGGAAGAGGATCCTCACGCATGGATCGGGTTTTTGGATCGTAGTGGGCAGAGTTAACGTCAAGATTAAGAAGGTATTTCGCCGTGTCCTCTCGGATACGCAGGTTCCTGACAGGGAAAAGATGCACAAATTGTGTAAGCAATAGGCAACACAAATTGAGAAAACAATTTCCACATCACAAAACCAACACATGCACCAATGTGAGCACGTGCACATACATAACTGAGGCAGACAATGGTTGTGACGTGAAATAAGGAGTGGCATAAGATGATTGAAAAGAAGGAAGAAGAAAATGAAGGAAAAATACCTGACAGTTCCTGTACTCCCACCACCAGTAGTACGCACACGCTTCTCAACCTTCGCAAAGTCCATCTGTTTGCTCTCATCAACCTTGGCTTCATCCACCTTCAGATCATCTTCATTCTCGTCCTCGTCACTAACCCCATCCTCTCCACTTTCGTTACCATTTTTCTCCTCTAATTTCTTAAGCTGTTGCGCTTTCAAGTATTTCTTTCTGGATTCATCCCTTGCTTCGTATCTCTCAATAACATAGGCATAGCTAGCGGCATCATAGCCATTCCAACGGTCCCGTTTGCCATCATAATCCAACTCGAAGGTCTCTATTTTCTCATCTGGTGCAATGTTTTTGTCCGTCCATTTAGCTCCCACTCTACGTGGCCTTTCCATGCATGACTTCAAATCATGTGTCATGGCTCCACAGCTGTAGAAGCACAAGGCAAGATCATGTCAATTCAAACACTATCTTCGTAGACAGACAAATTGAATCTTAATACTTGCATAGTTAAAAATATATCTATGAAAGTTCAACAAAGATACGTCATCATGGTGGGGCATTCCCTGAGGCGAGTTAGGTGCTTTTACCCATAAAGCAGGATAAAACCACTAAAGATTAGAACAGAGTATGGAAATGAGGCAACTAAACTCCTCCACAGCTGCAATTATAATAACTCTTCCACCCCCCAACCCCACCCACACACACGCATCCAAAAGAAAAAAAATCTTCTGTAGCACTGACAAACCATTAAAAACAGTAAAGAAGTCCGCACATCAAAGGGGATGCAATGCAACTCATTTAAAATGGACCAATACATGCACAATGGAGAGAGAGAGAGAGAGAGAGAGAGAGAGAGAGAGAGAGCGGGCTTCCACTTACTTTTCGCAAGCACCCTTCCTGAACTTGTCAGCCTGATAAATTTTTGCACCTCTGTCATACCATGATTTTGTGTAATTTGGATCCGACTTCCATTTCCTTTGATGTTTTAAACTCTAACAAGAACCAAAATTGAAAAAGGTTTCATTATTCAGCCTTCGCAAAACACCATATATACGGTGAAACAAGACAACTAAGACAACATACCGGTCTTTCTGAATTAAGATACCAAGGTGCCGATGACATATACTGTGGAATATGGGGATTGATTTCTTTTCCATCTTCATCAACCTCGGCTGGAGCAAGACCTGCTTTCCGAGCTTCTTCCAATTCCATCTGCTTTCTATGGTCCTCCCTAGATTTGAATGCCACTGCAAGCACCAAAAAGAGGCAATTAGTTTTAATGGCATCAAATACAGTAAGAATTGCAGTGTTCGCCCCCCAGAAGTTGTCAGAATTCATCCAAGATATATAACAGCAGGGAATCAAAATGGTCGTTTTCATGATCACACAGCAGCAAACCTCACTTAATGGTGTCCTAACTCGCTTCTAACCAACAAGGGTTGAATAGTATGGCTTCATTTAGCTTGTGGAATCCCGGGCGAAAGCAAACATGAAATTGGATTATAGAAAGCAAATATTTTGCCCCAATAAATTTGAAATATTTTCCCAGAAAACCCCTCATGCATCTCTACGCGATAATAAAGGATAAGTAACTCAGTACCAAGTACGATAAATAAACACTACAGGCACAAAACCGAAGTCCAGTTCAAAAAGATAGATTCAGGAAACATGTCTCATCATATAAAAGGAACAAGTAGTACATTAAAACCTAAATTCCTAAAGAGAAATTCAGATAAACAAAAAAAGAGCCAACTTTTGCACACCATTACTTGAGACTCTTTACGAAACGAAAAGACCTTCTGCGTTCTCATAAATTTATGAGTAGCAACGCTAAAAACTTCGGTAGCTAATTTCTACCCTGCGAATTGCATCAATTCCAATCAAACTCCTAACAGTGGTAGAGACTAGAGAAGAAAAATATCTTTGCAATTTCATCTCAAAAAGTTCCAAAATTACAAACAGACAATACGATTCCCACGGCAGAGTTCCCCAGAACCATCGTCCATCAAAAACAAACAAAATCCCTTATTAATACACAACGTAATTGGCCAATCCCAATCAATAGAAGGACGGAATCGAAAACTGCATACTTCACTTTTCATGTAAGCATAAACAATAAAGGATCGACAAATCAAAACACAACCATGTGCATATGCAATACGTACAAAATAACTGCATATCAATAGGATGATAAAGGGAGATATCGAAGAAGGCATACCTGATGCAGTCGCCATGATTCGCCTTGAAGATTTGAAACCCTAGGTGAGGAGAGAGAAAACGAAGAGGGGCAGCTCTGTTTTTATTCTCGAAAGGAGCAACAAGAATATATGTGTTGCAATTTTGAGCGAGAGCGGATCAAATAAATAAATAATTTTGAGCGAGAGAGAGACACGGTTATCTCTCTAGAGCTTTAAAACTAGAGTAAATTACAGTAAATCCCCCTCAATTAATTCAAATTTTCACTTAACCCCCTCCGACTACAAAATCCAACAGTGTGCACCCTCTAACTATCCAAAATTGACACTTAACACCCTTTTGTTAGGTTTCCGTAGGAAAAATGCACCGACGGCCGTCTCCGGCCACCTGGCGGCCGATCCGAGCCGTCCAAAAATTTAAAAAAAAAAAACCGAGTGGGCTAACGCGGGAATCAACGGCATCCGACGCGCGTAGGTGCTCGATCCAAACACCCCATTTAAATTCATGGGGTGTTTAGATCGAGCACCTACGCACGTCGGATGCCGTTGATTCCCGCGCTAGCCTACTCGGTTTTTTTTAAAAAAAATTTTGGACGGCTCGGATCGGCCGCCCGGTGGCCGGAGACGGCCGTCGGTGTATTTTTTATCTACGGAGACCTAACAAAAGGGTGTTAAGTGTCAATTCTGGATAGTTAGAGGGTGCACACTGTTGGGTTTTATAGTTGGAGGGGGTTAAGTGAAAATTTGAATTAGTTAAGGGGGGTTTACTGTAATTTACTCTTAAAACTAAGGGAGTAGAAGCCAATTGCACCGCTTGGCAATTTTTGGCCGATTTTTCCAATTTTGCCCCTCGATTGGGCAACTGCTGGTTATGCTGTTGAGGGTAATTTCGTCTTTGCAGCTTACAGCCTGCTGACGTCGTGCACGGGCCTCTCTCTTCCTTCTCATATCATATCTCGGACGGAGGATTCTCTCAACAACGAAAGGTGAAATTTACTAATCTATTTGTCTTTTTGGATAGTATTCATCCAATATCTTGCCAAGATATGCTCATAGAGCCACTAACTATGATTTCGCTGTTTTTGATCGCTTTTTACAATTATGGTGAGATGTCTTGCATTTTTTAGATTCGGGACAGCACTCAGAAGGTAGATATGTTTTGTTTTGTATAATTAATGTAGATGTCGCTCAAATTGATGTATGTATGAACCAAAAAAATGAGCACCTGCAATTCCGTAAAAAAGAATGTAAGGGTGGCCTGTTGGGCTAACAGGTATTTCAATTCAACCCACCAAAATCAAAGTTCAGAAAAAATATAGGAACAATAGCCAGTAAATCGACAATTGGTCTGTATGGTTGGACTTTCTCATATGATCTATAGATTTGCTTCTCATAATAACACTTCTAAGCATTGCTTCCGGATTGGGGAAAAAATGAATAGGTTCCATTTGCAACATAACAGAGTCATGAGTCATCAACTGTAGTTTGACATATTCGTTTTCCCCTGAATCGAGAAGTCTAGAACAATGGTGTGGGTGAAGTAGTCTGCCTTTTCAATTCTATGCTGTTGAAGTTCAATATGTGTAATATTTAGCCCACTTTTTCGTAAGCATGTGCAACGACTGTTAGAGGGCCGACAAACCCACAAGCTACTCCGGGACATACTACATTACTTAAAAAATAGTACTATGTTTTTAGGCTGTAGCCAAATCCAATCACTTGAAATTAAATTCTGAATTAGTAGAACTTGACTAACATAATCGTCCCTAGCCGTCATGTTTTTTGTAGCAACCTTGCGACAAATAGGACGAGGTTCACTTGGTGTAATGGTGTTTGCCTACTTCAAATCTACACCCCAATGAGCAACAAAACAATCAGACCACATTTTCTTGTAAATTTCCTCTTTTCACCTCATTTGCTCAATCATTCTCCTCTTGGTATCTCCAAAACAGCCTCCAAATTTCACACATAACTTCTATTCTACATAAACTTTACAAAACCTGGCAAGCAACTCCTCAAGGAATCAAACACTACAAAATTCAACTTTCCCAAAAATTAGAATTCACTTTTTCTTTTTGTAGCTAAGTGAGCTTATTCGTTTTGGCTCTCAAAACCTCTGCGCACGGTCCCCGGCCAATGAATTTTCTCTATCTTTCTCCCTTCATTACTTTTAAAAACCTTCCTCAAAACCCAAACCAAAGACGGTAGGTGTTTGTATTCTTCTTGGTTGGTTTGAATGGCAAGAACTGTGAACAGTTGGCTACAATTGTCCCTGAAATTATTCGACTTCATAATAGGAGTAACTGGGGTTGCAATGATCCTTTACAGCATTTGGATGGTTAGGGCTTGGTAACTAGACATGGATGGCTCATCTTCTGTTGATCCTAAATTCTCTCTTCCATGGTAAGCTCTTTTCCATTGGAGTTTATCAGGTCATCTATGGTTGCTATTTTCTGAATCAGTTTTTCAGAACACTTTTCCTCATTAATTTTCAAAACATACTTACGTTGGTTAAAATAAATGGTTGTATACAATTTTTAAGTGTCTTTTCAACATTTGCTCAAGAATGGGTTGCGCCGGAAATTTCTAAAAAAGCAAGTCTGAAAACCTGTAAGTCTGTAACCAACAACTAATAACTTTCCGAAAAGCATTCTACTGCTGATTTTAAACAACCACCAGCCAATACCTTTCTTTGTTTATTTTTTTCCCTGTACGAATAGTGGTTTTCCTTCGGTTATTTATCAAATTTTCATCAACAAAATTGCAGGTTTATTTATGCTTTTCTTGGCAATGGTATCGCCTTGTGTGCTATAACATGCCTTGGTCACATTGCTGCTCATACTGCTAATCGTCACTGCCTTTCATGTATATCCTTTTCTTGTTGAGCTTTTAACACCACCGCCGGCACTCTTCTCCCATCCATTTTAACATGCTTTCTGTTTTGACAGGTACTCCTATTTTGCATAACGTGGATTCGTTGTCCCTCTCCGCAGTGGACACGGATACATGGCCAAATCACATCTATCGTACATACATTCTCTTGTGTTTTTTCATAATCATCATTTCATATTGCTTTATTGTACCTGGATCAAATATATAATCTTTTATTGCATAAGATTGATCTTAATCTTTTAAGTACATGGTTATGATCTTCTTTCTTCTACTGGTGGAGACTGCATTGATAACAGATATCTCCCTAAACTCCCATTGGGAAAAGGTGTGTTATGTACATGACTACCCCATTCTCTTCAAACAATTCTCTTCTACATATTCAGTTCTTGAGCTCATAGTTATATGCACAACTTCATTTCAACATCAGGACTTTCCTGAAAATCCATCTGGGAGGTTTGACGATTTCGATCATTTCGTGCAGTCAAATTTCGACACCTGCAAATGGATTGGATGGTTATTGGTCTTAGCACAGGTACCTCTTACTGTTTGGTATATATCGTATTATTTTCCACTGATCGTGTTCTCTAACATACAATGGAGTATTGTTTGGCAATCTGTTTCCAAATACTAAGCCTTTTGGAGAAAACAACAAACTGCCATTCCCCTTAGAAGTTCGAAAACTGGATTGAAAAATTTGAAACACAACTGAAAACAATGAGGATTTTCAAACTTTGAAGTACACTTGGGTTCAGGGAAGAGATGGACCAAAACAAAGTTTCCAACACCGATCAATTCTTTTCGATAGGGTACTATTTTCATTATCCGGAAAAACCTGGAAATTTTATTTGGTGTTCCCAAAAAGTATTTTCTGATATTTAACAATTCACATTCTAGGAAACATCAAAAGGATGTTTTCAAAGATCTCACACACGCACAAAATAAAAAAGAGAACCAAAAATGAAAATGACATGAATAGGAGTGTTTATCTACCGTTCTATTCCAGAAAACATGGAAAACACACTGAAAAACAAAAACACACAGTTTTTCCATCTCGTGGTTTCTGAAGGGATGGACCAAATTACAATTTCAAATGGTTTCCGTATACAGGGATGTTCGGTGTTACTGGCTGCGGTTCTAAGAGCGACAGAGAAAGATCAGGGCAGAAAGTATGACAATGAGGATGATTATGCACCACAAAGGCTTCCATTCCTAGGCTATCCAGTGCAGACATTTCCCTGCTCTGTTGTAGACTTGCCCCTTGCCCTCCAACAATGAGATCTCTAAAAGGCAAGGATTCAGAACAAAGATTGAAACAATTGGCTTTGTTTGTTGATGGTTTGAAGGATTGCCCCTGCTGCTGTCATTCTGGTTGTGCCCAGGAAAGTTTTATGATTGTGTTTTTGTCAGTTTTGTTTTGGGGTTTTGGGGGTAGGATATAGCGCAATTTGGCCCTCTTTGTTGCAGAATTTCTGTTTTCTATGCAGGAAACAAACCAGTTA
The DNA here is from genome assembly GCA_019656295.1 of Rhododendron mucronatum var. ripense. Classification (NCBI taxonomy): domain Eukaryota; kingdom Viridiplantae; phylum Streptophyta; class Magnoliopsida; order Ericales; family Ericaceae; genus Rhododendron; species Rhododendron mucronatum. Next base: position 1,622,016 of record BPLT01000015.1, read on the forward strand.
CTTGAACTATACCATTGATCAAATATTATTCACCTTTCTTGATGAATCTTACCCATAATGACTTTGGGAGGTCCGTTGGGAAATAAATTGGCATTTGATGCTATGTCCAACCAAGTATGGCGCAGCAGTGTTTGTGATGCTTCTCTTTCCTCCTCCTTCATGGTAACTTTAAATGGTTTTATTTCTAAGGTTACATGTAATGACATTGCATATGCCTTAGTATTAGCAAGATTAGAATACAAGGAATGTTCTTGGCCCCCAATCATAATGTATGGAGAGGCAATGCAAGTTCCTATCTACTTATTGGCCAAAATTTTCCTCCTTTTATGCTGTTGAGGGTTGGTTTTTGTCTCAGGTGTGCAAAGCAGCATTGCAAGTTGTAAAGGATGAGGAAGCGATTAACTAGAGGCAATGCGAAGATTTGAACAATCTGGCATGCATTTAGGAAATGTGGAAGCTGAAGTCACATTCTTTGAATTTTTTTCGTGATGTAAATTATGTAATGAACTTTTCACGTTCAAGAACAGAACTTTAGGTTTAGTAACTATATATTCATATTGTTTGGTCGTGACTCGCTTCTCGTGCACATGCGTTTACTTTTGTTTAAAAGTTTTGCAATCGTTGTGTAGATTACAAAACGCTATTGGATTATTGATTTCTGTCTTTATGTTCCAGTGTTATGTTGATTCGCGTTCCCTTCATCCGTTGGGGTTATGAAAGGCATCTGTCTCATGCAAGTACCAATGGGGGTTTTACTATGTCATCACCGTTGGAGGCCGAAGGACTATTGCTGGTGTGGCAACACATTGAGTGAACCTCTTCGTTATCCTTGCGATCTCTCCAACTATTTGTGTATGATTTTTCTTCGAAAAAAACGATTATTATACACTTGTTTTTTTTTTTTTTTTTGTAGCCCTTATCTACTGTTGTTGATCATGGACGAATGCAGCTCTGGGTGCTTCAGGTAAAAGAATGAATAAATTAAATATTGGGTATAATCGTGGGAATGCGCATTTTTAAGGATGTCAGTTTTTAACATGCTAAATTGCGAATAAGCCTTCTAGGAAACTTTGACATCTTAGTTGAAGATGCTCTAATAGATAGATAGACAGATAGATAGTTTTTGCGAGATCCACTTCATTCTGTAACTCTTTGACATTATAATCATTGACTTTGTAGGAACACTACTTGCCACCAGAAAAGTTGCGAAGGCTGTTCGCAGTCTCCATAAAGCTTTTGACAGAAAATGGCACCTTAATAAAGGTAATTTAGTTGCTCTGTATTGGTGAAGTAATTGCAAACTATGGCATTCGAATTGCCTTTGTTTTTTATGATGTAGTGGAGGCATTGAGTGAAAGCATCCATAGGCCGCCTTATTTCTGCAGAACTGTGTATATCTAGAATTTCTTTTGCACTGTTTTTGTGGTCCTTTCCCAATTGACAAAAATCAAAAGTTGAATTGAGTTCTTCAAATTACGACAAAATTTTCAATGTGGCAAATACTGGTGTGATCTTGTGAACAGAAGAAATTTGATGTTTGTATTTTTGTACCAGCTATTTGTTAAGGTCAATGTCGAAAACGTGCAGTTAGTTCAACATCGGCTAGGATTTATATCATTGGTTTTAAGTATGAGGCCGTGCAAAGATTCATCCCCATCTGCTTGATTTTAATTTTAAGCATCTATTCCAGTGAGGCATGAGAGACAAATCTATGGACAAATCTTTTGGTTTTTATCATTTGCTTTTGAACGCTACCACTCTCTCTTGTGTGTAATTAACTTAACTATTACAATACCAATACTCGAAACAAAAGAATACCATGCATTAGATACTTCGTCCCAATACCAAGCATGAGACACCTCGTGCTAGCACGAGCCGGTTACCTAGTGTACTTACCAAAGTACCCCTGCAGGACAAATATTTGTTGCGGAAAAATACAATGTAGATCCTAGAGTTTGATGCGATTAATAATATTTGTTGCTGAAAAATACAATGTAGATCCTAGAGTTCGATGCGATTAATAATATTTGTTGCTGAAAAATACAATGTAGATCCTAGAGTTCGATGCGATTAATAATTGGATAATGAGTTTTCAATTTTGTCGAGTATAACCATGGACTTATCGTCGGGTCGTAGGGGATCTCCATTTAGGTGTCTAACAACCCCTTTGGATGGAAGGATTTGAGAAAAAAACCAAAAAAAAAAAAAACAATTGGATTAGAGTTTGCAAATTAATTGATTGGATTTTGCGGTTTGGTGAGAAATACAGAGAAAAAAAAAAAATAGTAGTATTTTTTTATTTGAATTTTCCATTTTTTAATACTAATTTTTTCACAATCCAAATGAGCTATTATAGATGACTGAACAGAGGGCTATAGCTAGAGAATTAATTAAATTGAGACTAAAGTTATGGCTATTAAGTTTGTCGAATTTGGCAAAAAAGATTTGGTTGGATGTAATACGGAGAATTTAATGAATTAAAGTGATTTGTTATCTGATGAAACTAAGAAGAAAGTAAATAGAGTGTTGAGGGACTGAAAAGCCAAGGAGGTGGGTCAATTGCCATTTGAGGATACTAACACATGTAGTTACGAGCAATCATCACTCTACGAGCTAAATCACTCACAATCACACTAAGATCTATTTGTTGAATCCTTGTTTCACACTCGGTATTTGACCGCTGCTATCTTGAATTGCACAAGTCTACTGTTAATCCTTTCAGAAATCCACTGAAAGTCCACTCAAATAAGTTGAATCAATTATTGTAGAAATCTCTTGAACGCTCAATATTAATGAATCAAGTATATAAATACTCCAAGATTGGAAACCCAAGAACCCTCTTAGATGCTGGATGACCTCCAGAATCTAGACACATTGATATAAATAGGTTGCTGCAAATCGCTAAAGGTTTTTTTTTGTTTTTTGGTGGGCCGGTGGCGTATGGTGGTTAAGCACTTTGCCAGCTCTAGCAATGGTAAAGTGATTCGACGTCGTTTATTACTTGGGCCCCATTCTGGGCTAAGCGAGACAAGGTTGGAGCAAAGGGCCAACCAATAATAGTTGCAGGCCCAAGCAACACTTCAGCGGATATACTACATTTTCCTTGGCCAGCCCAATCGGCTAGCTTTTCCTTGGCCAGAGCCCAATAGGATCTCTCTCTCTCTCTCTCTCTCTCTCTCTCTCTCTCTCTCTCTCTCTCTCTATTTTCCGCTTGTCTTCAAAATATTACCCTAAAGCTAAGTTTGGATGGCAGGAATATTTTTGAGGAGGAATGAAAATGTGACACCATCCTATTTCGACGTTAAGAAGAAACAGGAATAAGGATGTGATGCTATACTCAGGTACTCTAAGGATTCCCATGTTTGGGAGAGACAGGAATAGGATTGTGATTATTGGCGACACACCCGACCAATAATCATATTACTAGATTGAGTGAGAATCTGATTCCCCCCTTACCCCATGGGAATTTTATATTCCTGGCTCAATCAAAAAAGAAGAAGGAAATATTGACTTTGATAAATTTTCAAAATAATTGATTCTTACATAAGATTACTGAATTAATCCAAACACTGGAATGAATTTACTTCAGACATTGTATTCTTACGAATTTCATTCCTAATAATCATATTCATATTCCCACTCAATAGAATTTCTAGGAATTTGATTCCTAGTTCCTATTCCTTTTAAAGATTTCGATCATCTAAACTGAACCTAATATTAAACCAGATCTTAACTCCATGTGGGTAATGTTCCTTGGTAGGTTGTATACATAGGAGCCATGAGGCGGCGGACTTAAGCCCCCAAAAGTAGCTCCAAAAAGTAGTACTCTCTCTGTTCCACAAAGAATGTCCAAAATCGCTATTCATAGCTCAAGAAACTATTTTTATCATTTTCTATATTTAATATAAAGCTCGTTTAATAGATCTCACTTAACTTTATTTAATAAAAATTTTAAAATCATAAAAATTAATAGATGATTTTTTGGGAAGTGTGAATAGTTATTTGGGACATCATCTAATGGGGGCGGAGGAGTACCAAACATATAAGCCCGAAAAATAAGGGTCCAATATTTGAAATTCGCTTTTGACCCCTCAAGTGTCAATGCCGAGCATTCAATCGTTTTGTTCTCGACCCACCTCAAACAAAGCTCAATAATCTGCACTATTATATTTATGTAGTATCTAGCTAGAAAAACATTCTATAAAAACGAAATGTGTCGTGGGTTAGATGTAATATTTTGAAATTTTTAATAAATAAAAATTCAGTAATATTATTTCAATTTCATTTTCTTTAATAATCAGTTTTAATTTAGTTAATTAATTATTGTGCAAATGATTCATTCCATGCATGTTTATTTTTTTCCGCGTCAATGTTTCCACAACCAACGAGAATTTAATTTCCTCCATAAACTGAGACCGCGGTTAACTCCAGAATGATTTTGTTATGCTACGGTAATATTTTTAAATTTTTCCCAAAATCGAAACCCGGACTGCCGATTACCACGTAGTACGATTTACGCCTCCGCCAGAATAATTATCTCCCCTATTTTTTCTTCCTCCACGGCAGCCACCTCCCCACCTTTATTGCTTCTGCCCCTTCCAGAGCAACGTATCATCTCCACCATTATTCATACACCAACCCCACACCATTCACCATCTTAATTCCTCCCACTATTCCCTCCTATAATTTGCACCTTTCCCACCTCATTCTTCTGCCCCATTCCAGTAAGCCATACCTCACCCTCCTATCACTCACCCTTCCCCACATCATTTATTCGCTCCAAAACAATCTTCCCTCACTCTCTTTATATACATACGTACACCTTTTGCATACACAGTTACAGCACACACTCACACCACCCCTCTGCTCCATTCTGTCCACACGAGAGAGAGAGAGAGAGAGAGAGAGAGAGAGAGAGAGAGAGAGAGAGAGACCACCATACCTCCCACGGTTTTCCTTGGCCGTGCAACACTCCAACCGCCACCACCACCTTTTCGGTTCACCACCGGACCACCAAGCACCACCACCCAAATTAGTCCAAACCCAAAAAATAAAGGTGGATATCTCTTTCTCCATTCTCCCTAAGTATATTTAGATGTATACGACCTAGATTAGGGACTTGAACTAAGCCCAAATGAAAAATAACAGTTTCGGTCGAAACAAAGAAAGCCCAAGAAAAATATGAAATTTGAAAACTATTGAAACTTGGTTCTGAATCAGAACCCAGATGTTGGTCGAAACCAAAAAAATGATCTATAATGTATTATACTTCAGTTTTCTTTTACTACTGATGAATGATTGTATACCATTGTTAATTGTTAATTGTGAATGAAGTTAGCTTGATTGTTTACTAATCATTTAGTGATCCAGACCGAAACCAATTTCAATGAATTTTTTGATGAAATATGCATGGGACCTCGTGTTCTTACGGCCTGTTTGGCCATTGCTGGGTTGTCAAGTGATGATTTGGTAATTAGATGTACTAAATTAGTTAAACCAAGAAGTAATGTAAAGAGAAACCATCCTTTGAAAGTATAATAATACTTATACATGAGGTATTTAAAGTTTGCTACTGGTACTCACAAAAAAAAAAAAAAAAGAATATTTTCCCAAAACAATATATATACCTTTGGTCACTTATTAGTAGTTTTGGAACCTTTAGACACCTGTAAGTTTTCCCATGAATCGTCACAAAAAGAAAAGAAAAGATAAAATAAAATAATAGATGATTAATCTACTTCAATTTTGATACAGAACAAACGCGCCGAAGTTCCTAATTACGCTTTGGTTTCGACTAAATTAATATTCGGTTTAATTTATTATAGTCTATCATTAGACTGTTTGATCCTACAATGACTTGAAGTGAACACCGAGGCAAGTTACAAGTTACTGATTGAATAAAGTTGCTGTTTCCTTATTTGATTTATTCAAAAATTTTAATCAACTCATTACCTTGTCATCAAAAACTAAATAAATAAAAGAAATTGTGAATGTAATCGGACTAATCTTTTGACGGATTAATAATGTAACATGCTACTGGTTGTTATTATTGAACTATAAGGTTGAGCTCATTATTATTATTGTTAATATGTTTTTTGATACTGTGTACGAGAACTTAGATTGGACAATAGGAATTATGGGGTGGTAGGCCCCGTTCCGCTTTCTCCAAATTTTTTTTTTTCAAAAAGAAGATAATTTCAAACTCAAATATAACGAAAATGAAAAATAAAATTTCAATTTTTTTTGCACAACAAGATCCATATTGATAGAAAAATTATTTACGTAAACATATGATTTTTAACCTTGAAATTTACCTTCTTTTTCAAAAAGTAACTTTTTGAAAAAGTGGAACAACCTCTACACGTGGATGGAAATAATTAATTTGATTAGACACCAAAAAGTAAGGAAAGTGAAATATTGATAGTCACTGACTCACTATTGTGACAATTTCGGTCCGGAGAAAACCAAAATGGTCGAAAGCCCAGTGGGTCCTGAAGCATGGTCAACGGAATCGGCACTTGTGGTCAAGACCGGTGGATTATTGATTCGAAATCCTGATTATGGCACTATTGGATTTATCTTCCGGATATTACTTTATTTGGATGAAACTGGAGTATGTGTATCATTTCTCGCTATTGGTTGATTATCATTGCTCCTTGTGATAGTACAGCCGAGTTCAACCCAACATGTAGTTTTGTCTTATTCGTCTGGGACCCCTAGCTGAGCAAGCAAGGAGAGGGTAAATTTGCAGAGTTGCTATTGTTCAGAGATTGTTTGGGAGGAGTATTTCTCATAGTGGAGAAATCTAGAATTCACTTAAAGACAAGAAATTCATAAAAGGCTACTTGTTGCTAGGATTTATTTATTTGCTTATTTTTATTCCAGGATGGTTCAAGCGACACCCAAAAAAACACCCCAAATCCCAATCTCATAGTTTCCGATTAAATTTTTATGATCCGAACCGTTCAATGTGATTTTAAGGGTGCTTGTGAGAAATTAGCAAAAAAATGACCGGGAAAGGCTTGATTTAAGCAGTTTTTATTTGAACTGTTCAATAAAAAACTTTTTGAAACTGTTCGGATCAAGCCCTTCCCGGTCATTTTTTTTGCTGATTTCTCGCAGGTACCCTTATAATCACGTTCTGATCACATTGAGCAGCTCGGATCATCAAAATTTGATCGGAAACTATGAGGTGTTTTTTTAGGTGTCCCCGAAACCGCCTTGTTTTTATTCCTTGACTAGGTGCACCTTCGTGCACAGCACGAATGCATGCCCGTTGCAGGAAACAAATTTTAATATAAGCTAGATATGTCTTTTAATTTATCTCCGACTTGGTACCATTTCTTCACTGACTCTCACAGGATTTCCAATACACCTATCTTTCAAAATCAATGCTTCTATCTATCCTTGAGTAAGGGTCCATTCTCAGGGCTGATTTCAAAAAAACAGGGACCCCTTTTTGGGAGGGTAAAACACTGTGTCCAACATTGCACGTAGCTGCCAAGCTCAACACACATAGAAATATAGTTGGAAATTGGAAGTAGCCCATTTGTGAGCTCAGACAATCATCATTGCCATAGAGATTGCAGTAAAATTACACAAAAAAACTGCACTAAAGCAGCCTCAAATCTTCAATAAAACTACAGTTTGGACAGTCTCATGCTATTTTACTACAATCTTTTCATTCCCTTGTCCAAACCCATGGTATAATGCTCTCAGAGCAAAAGATGCTTCTTGCTCAACCAGAAATTGATAGCCCCACACACAGCAACAGTTGCACTTATATAGCAATGAGCACTAAAACTGCATCCAAAGTCTACTTAAAACTGCATTCATCAAATTGCACTTCAAACTGCACTCTATGCCTTTTGGCTTAGATTAATCATAGTTAACGGTATATGAAATTTGCATCAAAGCCAACAGTAGCCAACATTATATGCCATTCAATTACTAATCCAAACCTGCATACACATAAATACAGCAAAAATGTTAACCAAAAATTAAAAATTAAAAACTAAAACCAAAAATCAAAACCCCTAACTAAAAATCAAAGTCAAATCAAAACCGTAACCCAAAAATTCTGAATTTGAAAATCAAACTGTGCAAGCAAAAAACCCTGACCAAGAAATCAAAGTTTGTGAGCAAAACTCTGAATACAGTCCAAAAATTGAAAATTACGCATATAAACAGTCAAAATACAATCCGTAAGCATAAAATTGAAATCCCAAAACTAATCCTAGTTTGTCTAGACTTGGAGTAAAATTTGCCTTCACATTAAATATACATGCCAATCGTCTCCTGTGAACTTACCATTTTTGCGATTTCTAGCTCAAGGTTATGTACATGCACCTAGAGAATAGGTCTTCAGTCCTTGCATTCAGTTGATCTTGTAAGTAATTAAAAAATCTCAAAAGCAACATTCAATATCACTGAACAACCACCACAGCATCTATTTCTTAAGTATAAACTGTAAAATTACATCGCAATCGTATGTGTTAGCCCTTGACTATTGACATCAACAACATCATCATTGAGCTCAAATACCTAAATTAATTCTTGTGAGCCATGTATAAGGCAATATGTGCAGCATGGTAGTTGACCTTATGCAATTCGATACACAATGATATTTTCTTATGTTCTAGAATACTGGTAGCCAAAATATTAACAATTGACTCCTCCAGTCCTCATATTTAAAACAAAAAAAATAGACTCATTGAACACACATCAACATACTTCTAATTATCTACCAATTTTTTACAAATAGTACATGCAACATGACGTAATCAAGGGAAGATGGGTTAGGAAAAAGAAAAAGAAAAAACTCCCCCTACATAGTCATTCGAAGGTTGTAGTCCTTCACATTCACAATATCAACTTTTTTAAGTTGAAGATTCTAGGAAGCCAAAATTAGGAAAGCAACATTGACACAAGGAAAATACAATACCCCAACTAATCTGCTCACCCATGGATGGACCACAATTGCGATGACATAAATGTTTAGTTGCTAGGCATTAATTCCAAAGCGAAGTTTTTTTTTTTTTTTTTTTTTTTCTTGTTGGCCAAATCAGAAGTAATACCTTATATTAGCCCTTGGAAAAAATATTTCCTAAATTCGTTGCGTGTTCCACATGTACTCTAACATTGAGTTCATCTTTCTGCTGCAATAAATATTGCCAAATAAGGTCATCTTCAAGCAATTTTGTTCGGTAGCCAAGTAGTACTTCTCTTCCAAAACAAAGGAAAGCAACATTGACACAAGGAACAACCAATCAATTACAATAGGTATTTTCTAACCTTTATTTAGTTCACATGGTATGGCTCTTTTGTTGTTCCTTGAAACTTGCAGGATACAAACACCAAAGCATTACCAGGTGATAAGCCCTCGATTCGCCCAATTTCAAACCCTCCTCACTTCTTATATTTGTCAAGCTCCAACCAAAATGCTACAACCTTAGCAACATCAGCTTTACATTTAATCTTGGTATATTATAAATTGCTTTATACAAACAGGAAAGCCTAAATAGTAGGAGTGTCATGTATATAGCCCCCAAATGAATCAGATTTATGGGAACTCTAGAAATTCAAGAAGCTGAATAAAAAGGAAAAATTAGAGATCTTACGTCAACGAAACCTGACCATAGAGTAGAATTCCCATATCTGAGATAGAAGTAGAGATCTTCTTTTTAAATAAAGTTCATATTGTATAGTTAGTTGTTTTCTTTTGTTTTGATTTGGGGTTTCATCCCCTAACTGTGAATTCGTGTTGGTTTGTGCTTAATTAAAGTCTCGCACCTTTATCATAAAAAATAAAAAAACTTCTCAGTACTTGTGATGCAAACGGAAGTTTATTCTCTTCGATATACTAAACTGTAATAACAATGCTGTAAATACTTCGTACCAGAGTCTTCTGGGGAACTCTGCAGGATTCCAATCATAAAGCTTGAATGAGATCTGACTGGTGGGGCTCTACATTCAATAAGAAGAAAAGGGGGGGAAAAATCATGTAACAATTAGTTTCAGGTAATTTACTCACTGAGATATAGAAACATATAAACAGGCAAACTGGCAAAAGGGATCAATCAGACATACCATTGAAGAGTAAGCACCTTTATCGTCACAGTAAGACGATAAGGGAGCATATTTGGACTCGTCTTTTTCTCCAACTATCTAGGCCTCACCAGATGCCACAAAAGATATACCGGCACTGTTTTGATTATTCACAAATTCAGGATTTGAGCAGAATGTAGAAATTCGTCCTTCTTCAGACTCTAGTAACAGTTCCCTTTCTGCTATTTGGTTGCTCAAGCATATGCTTTCTGTGCCCAGTAGAATTCCAATATTTCAGCAATTAATGTACAAGGAAGAAAATGTAAACAGATATAACAGGGTCACTATGGATTATCATGCACGGCAAACTGCTCTAATAATAGCTCCAATAACGCTAGACAATATGTGAACTGCATCTTGAGCAAAGCTAGTAATAGAACATCATATTCCTCAAGTCAACATATCTAACTGGAGCCATTGCTGGTATTTTTCATATGAATCTACTTTGGTCAAATCTTGATTTTGAATTTGCATGATATTGATCTTGCCATTTGTGTACTCTTAATCTAGACCCCTCACTCTTAGATAAATTGTATTGATAATGACCCCTTAACCTATTTTCCCATTGCTTAAATTCCCCTTCTTCAATCCTGTTTCAGTATGCATATTTCTTTTCTGCTTTGGTTTCATGCTGTTGTCTATATCTGTTGTCTAAGTTTCGTGTATTCTTTGATAGGATATTCATTTAATCTATAGAAAACACACTATCGTCTATCTATAATTCAAAAGCGAAAACGATAGTATCACTCGAAGTGCAACTTAAATATGTTCTTTTAATAAACACAAGCTAGCTATCATTTATCTCTCGATACACCAATCAATTTTCGAAACTACATTTTTTTTTACCTTAATACGTGATATTGAGCTCCATGTGTTATGGAAGTCATATTTTTCCTTCCTGAAAGGGGAAAAAGAAAAATACACATCATATACAAAACCACCTCAAGCAAATCGAAAAACCCAATGATTCAGAATCGTTCAAGGGAAAGAATCTACTCGCATTTATATAAGACCCAAGCACATGCATAGAACTACAAACTCTTTTTCTTTTCCTTCTAAATGTCAGAAACATCAAAATGCCCCAAAAATATGCACAATCAAAGCAATATACAAATCAACAAAATAAATAAATAAATTTTCAAATCGAACAATAAAATTCAGAACATCAAAGATAGTAGCAGAACCGGGAGTTGAGAAACGAACACCAAATCACTGTTACGCTTTGATTGTGAAAACAAAAACCTACAAAAATGATTACTAAAGAGGAAACGAAAAGCAATTTGGAATAAACCTTGGTCTTCATCGTAAAGAGAAGATCGTCATCGTTGTAGATCTCTATCATCTCTGCTCCTGGATTGTCATTCTCCAAAGCTTCAAGACAAGCAAAGGCTCACCAAAAGGTACACAAGTTACAAAACTTTCAGTTAAACCCCAAACTTACTACGCAAAACTTGTGCATTCAAACGATAGGAGAAAGAGCGGAAGGAATTTGCGATACCTGTGTTCGATTACCGCCGTGAAATTTAAGATGGCGGTGTGCGGCGGGGATGAATTGGAGGTTACGGCGTGAGGAGAGAGAGTGGTTATGTGAGAGATAGTTTGGCGTGGGAGAAAAATCGAGAGTGGTGGTGTGACAATGGACGATGTAGCAGATCGAAGTGAAGCGAACGACAGATGCAAGGTAGAGATCAGAGAGAAAGAGAGAGAGAGATGAGGGTTTGTGTGTAGGCGTACGAAGAAGAGGAAGGAGGAGAGAGATTTTGGAGAGAAATAATCCCGAAGAAGCGAAAAACTGGTCTAGAAGCATCTTCTCTCTGCATCCAGTACGACACGTGGGCTACCACGCAAAGACCATTTTGCCCTCCACTTTTGGCCTTGCTATTATTCAATCCGGGGGCTCAATTGGAAAAATGGGACCAAAAATTATCGTTGGGCAGTTGGTAAAATGGCCGAAATCAAAGGGCAAAATTGTCCCAATTGAAAAATGGCATCCCTCAAACTGGTTCTTATTATTTAGGAGGATGGAAATGTCATGTTATTATTTGTTTTTTATGGGTTTGGGTTTAGGGATATCTACAAAGTGATTTATAACTCAAGGATACGTTTGTATCATGACAAATCGATTGCTTCGACGATCAATTTGCTAGAGAGTACAGGATTTGGCGACATAGAGAAACAGCCTTACAAGGCGGCCCCGTATAATACAGGAGAGATCTCAAGAGCGGAGACTGAGGCAGAGTATTGTTGGAATCTGTATCAGAACTAGAATTGAAGTCGCTCTGGTGTTGATTTCTAAATAAATGTCAAACTTTTATGTCGTTAATTCAGTATTTCAAAAATTGGGTCTGTAATAAATAAATTTTTAGTATTATACAATAATCTTACTTAGTTATGGTAATAAAGTTTAATTAAACTAATCTTTTTATAGAAAATCACTAATTAATGCTCCAAAATTGCTTAGAAAATCGGGACGTTACATTAGATGGGTAAGTAAATTCGAATATCAAGTAAGTTCAGTGAATCAGAACAATACTTGATCAGGCAGACTTTCAACGAGGGTAGAAGTCATTTCAAATGCATCAACCAAGAAAAAGTAGCTACGATCGGGCAGACTTTTAACGAGGGTAGAAGTCATTTCAAATGCGTCAACCAAGAAAAAGTAGCTAGGTATAAGGAAGGAAAATTCTAAAATAAGCCTAATGGGTTGACAATGGTGAGTGTGTGAATATGTATTAAAGGGTATAAAAAGTACACAGAAATACTTTTTTTCCTTGTCTTCTAGTGTGCTTATTGTCAATCCAGTGGGCTGACAATAGCAGCTAGTTGAAGTCTTCTTAATTTCTATTGATTTGTTATTTGGAGATCGAGCTCCCCTAAGTAACAAATCAATAAAATGAATCATTCCAAAATTGACTTGCTAACAAGTTTAATTTCAACTGCCGACGGGAAGGATTAATTATACTAGTTGGGTTGTCTCCACTGCTACAGAAATACTACTGTACTAAGGAATATTTCACTCCAAAAATACTCATGATTTCATGACCTTATAGTATAAAAACTTGGCCTTGAATTTCAGAATTGACTTTGGTTTGGTAAACAGATGATGGGTTCAAAAAACTAGACGAATTCTACTGGCCAGATCATTTTTCCCCTTTGTTACCTTGTGTAAGACTGATGTTATCATTCTTTAAGCATGACCTTCCTTTTGAGCATAGGGCAAAATCATAAACGTGCTGCATTTTAACTCTTTGACATCATCATGAGAAGCAACAAAAAAAAAAAGGACACAGTTATTATATAGTAGTAGTATCTCCTTGGAGACAATTAAGGCGCGTGGAGCCAGGATTTATCGACAATGAGATCAGCTACATAGAATAAAACTATAGTTTGATGTCACACGTGGCAAGAAGTAATTTTTGCATACATTTCTTGGAGCAATTGGACTATTTATGACATCAAATGCATAAAATAACATCAGAATTATAGCGACTCTAGCAATTTTTTCCAAGTGAGTAGAGTCAAGTGACCTCATTTTGCCAATGTATAGCTCCACCCGTGTTTGAAGGAGATTTTAGGCCCCATGAAGTGAGGTGAGACCCATCCTTTTTTCAAAAGAAAAATCAGAAAAGAAAGACCAATATATTAGGAAAAGGGAAGAGATATCTGATAGAAAGAAAACTGATTTTGATGAGGCAATAAAGCTTAATTACTTTACTGGAGCATGACAATCCTGGACCTCTATAATTAGGATGATAGCTCCAAATCTACAAAGAAACCCAATGAAATCCACAGCTTTGGTAAAAGATACCAGTTGTACTTTTTAGTGGAATCCCACAGATCTGTGTTAGAATTGAAGAATTTCAGTTTCATTATAACATATAAAGAGATCTCAGAATTTATTTCTTTCGCCATGTTCGTTTTGAGATTTTGAACTTTGGATTATCTCTCTGTGCACGGTTCCTAATAAATTTTTTCTCAATTATTATTTTCATTTGTCTCTCTCTCTCTCTCTCTCTCTCTCTCTCTTTTCACTCATTATCCAAAATCCTAAAACGAACATGGATGCATGCCTGGTATTTAAGCAATGCCATGGCCATGAAAAGTAGTGCACGGAGTTCTCTCGACTTGGGGTGCTAGAGTCACTTGGTTTGTATTGGTCTGTTTCTGTGAGGAAGCCTCATCAATAGTGAGACTACTATTTTACCCAAAAAATAGTGAGACTACCGTGACAGCTGCATGCTCATTGACATTCTGCATAAAGATCTCTGATATCTGACCGTCGAATCAATTTATCGCTGGATGTATATATCCTTAATTTGATTTGGTCGTTTATTTGTCTTTATGTGTGCAATTTTTTTTTTCCAATTCTATTAGATGCACACAATAGGTTGTATTACGTAGTTATCAAAGAATTTCTTAACTTTTTCAACAACAAAAAAGAAGTGCACTGTTTGGTAATCAGTAAACAATTAATTAGTCCAGCTGACACAATTTTGGGAATTTTTGTTACAAAGCACTTTTGTCCAATTCTCAGTTATGTCATGGTATTTAACGGTAAAACGGGATTACAGGAACTAAAAAAAGGAATTAAAATCTAATACTACTACGAAAGAAGAAAAATATACAAATTCAACCATATATTTTGCATTGCTGCAACCACTCTAAAAACAGAATTGCATGTGCGATGTGCGATGTTGAATGACATAAAAGACGCTTAATTGAAATACTTCTTAAAGAGATTAAATTCTTTACACCGCCGGTGTAAACATTTGTTTTCTCCAAATCAAATATATTATGTCACGTCGCCATGTTTTATTGATTGGGACCACTGTTTTGCAACGTGGAGCAATGTAAAGAATTTATTCTTCCTAAAACCAATTGATTTTACGAGAGATGATGAAAAAGCAATCCGACAAGAAGAATTCTCGTAATGCGCTCCTTTTTTTCCTTAAGGAATGAACTAACGAAGCAAAGGGTTCTGTGAAGTTGGTGTTCTATGAACAAGATAGAGTGGAGAAGAGAGATTGATCCCGTTCTGCTAAAATTTTTATTTTTTAAGTACTTATTTTTTGCTTTATGAGATATATCATTCTCTTAAAATACATCATTTTTAATGCAAAAATAAGTACTTATTTGTAATGCCCAAATTTAACCTAGCTAGGTTAAATTAGTGAGCCCCAGAGCCGACGTGGCCTGCCACGCCAGCATGTCGTAACCATGTTGTGACGAGATGTTGTAAGTGTAGCATTTTTGTTATTTTACTTTCATCTCTCTTCCTCTCTCTCCATAGATCCTCAAACTCCATCACCCCATTGTTTCTGGCGCTAAGTTGAGGTCGACGCTCCAAAAAGTAGTACTCTCTCTGTTCCACAAAGAATGTCCAAAATCACTATTCATACCTCAAAAAACTATTTTGTATCATTTTCTATATTTAATATAAAGCTCGTTTAATAGATCTCACTTAACTTTATTTAATAAAAAATTTAAAATCATAAAAATTAATAGATGATTTTTTCAGAAGTATGAATAGTGATTAGGGACATCCTCTTTGGGACGGAGGAGTACCAAACATATAAGCCCAAAAAATAATGGTCAAATCTTTGAAATTCGCTTTTAAACCCTCAAGTGTCAATGGCGAGCATTCGGTCGTTTTGTTCTTGACCCATCTCAAACAGAGCTCAATAATCTGTACTATTATTAGGTAAATTTACCTAAGCACTGTTGCAAAATTTATTGTACCTTGTTGCAAAATTTATTTTACCTAACCTCAAAAAGGGTAGCTAACCTGGTGCAATGCCTATTTAGGGTTTTGGCTTAGGTAAAATACTTGAGATGCTATTTTACCTAATCTAGTATACATGCTCTTAGAGCAAGTTTATCAGTTGTTTTGTAAAATTGTTAATAAACAGTGCATTTTTTTCATTTTACCTACTCACATCTCTCTCAATACTACACCAATACTATCTATTTTAACCTATTCTCTATTAAAATACTATTACTTTCATTACCCTTTTTGTTTTTTGGGGAGAGAGAGAGAGAGAAAGTGTGAGAGTGAGAGAGAGAGAAAAAGTAATAAAGAAATGAAAAGTCTTATGTACAGGGCTTCGGTACATTTACCTCACCATTTCAGCAAAGTCAATTTACCTCTTCTTTTAGCTCCTCTGCTGTTGCTTGTTTTGGAGTGTTTTCCTTATGTAAAATAAAGTTATTTTACCCCACCTGATGTACTTGCTCTTAGACTCTTTACTTTTACTCTCAATTAAATATTCATACTTTTGTATTTCCTTTATTTATTCCCACATTTCTCTCATAATTAAGTACGTATTTGCTCCTCATTTAGTTTTATGACTATTTTAGAGCTCGTATATGAGTGCCCTAGAGCCAATTTTTAATCCGTTTAAATCGATGCGAAAATCTTATTTTCTGATTATATTATTCTAAAAGATCATAATTAATTTTGGTCTCTAGAGCTCTCATAATTAAGTGTAAATTAGTAAATAGTAAAATAATAAGTAAAGAAATGAATAGTGCCTCGTGAGAAATGAAGATGCACCGTAGCCAAGCTACTTCAATTGCAAAATAGAGAGGGCAGTAGTAAGGCTGATGCATGTGATTTCTGTCGGTTTGGCTAATTTAGGCCTAATTTCTGAAGTGATTTTGGGTGTTTTGTTAACGCCTCTAACGATATCGAACGAAGCTCATTTTTTACAAGGACCTTAAAAGACATATTTTGAACAAAATGAGCGATTTCGATCATCTTTGTGCGATCCAAAAAGAGAAAAAATGTGCTCTGTGCACAGCTGCTGTGCACAGCTTGCTGTGCACATAGCACAGCTCCTCTTTATTATACCGTTGAAAGGCAAGTAACCAGAC
This sequence comes from Rhododendron mucronatum var. ripense, assembly GCA_019656295.1. Taxonomy (NCBI): domain Eukaryota; kingdom Viridiplantae; phylum Streptophyta; class Magnoliopsida; order Ericales; family Ericaceae; genus Rhododendron; species Rhododendron mucronatum. The sequence goes on from BPLT01000015.1 coordinate 1,638,996, forward strand.
AAATGTGAATGCTGTATTCGAATATCAAGTAAGTTCAGTGAATCAGAACAATACTCGATCGGGCAGACTTTCAACAAGGGTAGAAGTCATTTCAAATGCGTCAACCAAGAAAAAGTAGCCAGGTAATTAAGGCAAGGTAAGCAGCCTAGCTATAATTTTCTTTGATCTACCGACCAGTAAATATCTATTGGTGTTCTACACGGCAAGTACGTACAGTTTGATTCCTACTGCAAGTGGCTATTTAAATTCCACACTTTGAAAGCGTTGAAGTCTTCTTTCTATTTTCTCCTGCAAGGGCTGCTGGAAAAAAAAAAAAAAAGAAAAGAAAAGGAAAAAGCCTCCAATATTTGGAGAGCTCCCCTAATAACAAATCAATAAAATCAATTAATCATTCCAAAATTGACTTGCTAACAAATTTAATTTCAACAGCCGAAGGGAAGGAATTAGGATTATACTAGTTGGGTTGTCTCCACTACTAAAGAATATTTACTCCAAAAATACTCATGATTTTTCATGACCTTAATTAAAACTTGGCCTTGAATTTCAGAATTGACTTTGGTTTGGTAAACAGATCAAGGGTTCAAAAACTAGACGAATTCTACTGGCTAGATCATTTTTCCCTTTGTTACCTTGTGTAAGACTGATGTTAGCATTGCTTAAGCATGGCCTCCTTTTTGAGCATAGGGCCGGCAAAATCATAAACGTGCTGCATTTTAACTCTTATACATCCTCATGAGATGCAAAAAATAAAAAAATAAATAAAATAAAACAGACACAGTTATTATATAGTGCGCAGTATCTCCTTGAAGACAATTAGGACGCGCGGAGCTAGGATTTATTGACAATGAGATCAGCTACGTAGAGTAAAACTATAGTGTGATGTGACACGTGGCAAGAAGTAATTTTTTGCATACATTTCTTGGAGCAATTGGATTATTTATAACATCAAATGCGTAAAATAACATCAGAATTGTAGCGACTCTAGCTAGCAATTTTTTCCAATTCAGTAGGGTCAATGACCTCACTTTGCCAATGTATAGCTCCACCAGTGTTTGAAGGAGATTTTAGGCCCCATGAAGTGAGTTGAGACCTATCCTTTTTTCAAAAGAAAAATCAGAAAAGAAAGATCAATATATTAGGAAAAGGGAAGAGATATCTGATAGAAAGAAAACTGATTTTTGATGAGGCAATAAAGCTTAATTACTGTACTGGAGCATGACAATCCTGGACATCTATAATTAGGATGATAGCTCCAAATCTACAAAGAAACCCAATGAAATCCACTGCTTTGCTAAACGATACTAGTAGAACTTTTTAGTGGAAGCCCACAGATCTTTGTTAGAATTGAAGAATTTCAGTTTCATTATAACATATAAAGAGATCTCAGAATTTATTTCCTTCGCCATGTTCGTTTTGGAATTTTGGACTTTGGATATTCTCTCTGTGCACGGTTCCTAATAAATTTTCTCTCAATTATTACTCTCATTTGTCTCTCTCTCTCTCTCTTTCCACTCATTATCCAAAATCTTAAAACGAACATGGATGCATGCCTAGTATTTAAGCAATGCCATGACCATGAAAAGTAGTCCACGGAGTTCTCTTGACCTGGGGTGCTAGAGTCACTTGGTTTGTCTCGGTCTGTTTCGGTGAGGAAGCCTCGTCAATAGTAGGACTACCGTGACAACTGCATGCTCATTGACATTCTGCATGAAGATCTCTGACATCTGACCGCCGAATCAATTTATCGCTGGATGTATATATCCTTCATTTAATTTGGTCGTTTATTTGTCTTTATGTGTGCAATTTTGTCTTTTTTCAGTTCTATTAGATGCACACAATAGGTTGTATTACTCAGTTATCAATGAATTTCTTAACTCTTTCAACAACAAAAAAGAAGTGCACTGTTTGGTTCATCAGTAAACAATTAGTCCAGCTGACACAGTTTTGGAAATTTTTGTTACAAAGCACTTTTGGCCAATTCTCAGCTATGTCTTGGTATTTAACGGCAAAACAGGATTACAGGAACTTAAAAAAAGGAATTAAAATTTAATGCTACTACGAAAGAAGAAAAATATACAAATTCAACCATATATTTTACATGCTAAAATCTTGCAATTCTGGCAATCCCCCAGCCGTTGTAAACAGGTGGTACCAAAAGTCCATCCCATTCCCATCAGGCTTGCTTGAACTGTACCCATAAACCTTTTCCACACGATCATCGGCTGCCGGAAAACCGTTAGTCATCGCGCCGTAGTCGTGGTCGGGGAATACGTCGCACCAAAAATTCTCATCCACATCAGGGAAGTAGTAATTGTCCAATGCATCATCAGCTTCCATTTTCGTGGCGGCGGTGGTGACAGAGGAGATGTCACTGGAGGAATGTTGTGGGCTTTCCTGCTTCACTGGATTGGGATGATTAGTAATGGGGTTTGTTTCAATATTTTCTAGGTGATCATTTATCTGCATTTTGAGAGAGGGAGGTTGTTTGGCTACAGGGGTAGTAGCACTGGCCTGGTTTTGCTTGAGCCTCTTTTTCAAGTGGGTGTGCCAAACGTTTTTTATTTCGTTGTCTGTTCGTCCGGGCAATCTCGCCGCAATTGCTGACCATCTGCAAATTATGAAACATGGGTCAAACATTTGGTTAGCTGTATTTCCATACTCAATCATGATGCTCCATCCAAGATCTTTAGCTACCGACCCTACAAGAATGTACGATGGATCTTGGCTGGGCACCATCTAACCGTGCCCGAGAGCACTAATAATTGTTCCTCTGGTATCACAAGACAGTGAGAAATATTCTTGATTGATACGTTCTCAATTTTAGCATCGATCTTGTTGTGCTAAAATTGAGACCGAAGAAAACTTCCAAGTGATACAGATTCAGTTGAGTATGGATCCCTAAACACTTAGAGTGAATCGGACCCAAAATTCAATAAACTTTATAAGAAGTTTTCGTCGTTCCAAGTATTCTAGGACAACATACATTTAAAAAAAAAAATATCAAAATGTAGATACAAATACAATTGGCAACATAAATTAGTGCACACACCTATTTCCCAACATCTCATGCAGCTCAATGATAGTGTCCTCTTCTTCTCTGCTGAAGTTTCCGCGCTTAATGTCCGGTCGCAAGTAATTCGTCCATCGGAGCCGGCAGCTCTTTCCACACCTTAATAAACCTGAAAAATTCAAGAAAAGTTGCAAATATATCTTAGTGAAATTAAAGCTAAACTTAGTATTTCTTTGATTAATCTAGCTCGTGATCATTTTTCTCTTGATCAGACCCATATGGAGTAATTAACTGTGTATATATACCAGCTTGTTTGGGAAGTGCTCTCCAATTGTCATGACCATAGAGATTAATGTAAGTGATGAGTATCTGATCTTCTTCATGTGTCCATGGACCTCTCTTCAGTCCCATCTTCTCACAGCATGGAGCTCTAACCATCTTTCGCAATTGATCTCTCTCTCTCTCTCTCTCTCTCTCTCTCTCTCTCTCTATATATATATATATATATCTATATATATGGAATCCAAAAGTGTATGTGTGTATATGCCTCAGATGATCAGTATACTATGATCTCCTTCCCCTGTAATTATCTCAGCGATAAAATGATTTCCTGGGCTTCATTGGCTATATATATGGATTCATGAGAGGTTCCTACATGCCTCTGGTAGTCTTACATTTTCAAAAGGCACTTACACCCTGCACTTTCCTGGAAAATCTCTCTCTCTCTCTCTCTCTCTCTCTCTAGCCCTCTACACACACAGACAATCTGTGTACAGATTTCATTGTGGAGCCCACCACGGGTCCCACACAAATCATCTGAGCCGTTCATTAAATGTAAAACATTTTTTCAAGAGTCCTTGTGAAAAATAAGTTTAATCCGATACCTATAGGTGCTTCATCCAACCATCTAACTTTTCATTTAGATTTTTGAATAATAAAAAGTTATAGGTTGGATCGAGCATCTATAGGTATCGAATTGAGCTTATTTTTTACGGAGATCCTTAAAAAAATGTTTTACATTTAATGAACGACTGAGATAATTTGTGTGGGATCTGTGGTGAGCCCCACAACAAAATCTGTACACAATCTGTGCACAGATTGTATGTGTGTAGACTTTCTGCTCTCTCTCTCATACGCACATGCACAGACAGCGTATGTCTGATGTAGTAATAAATTGACTGGATGGTCAATTGAAACGTGGACGAAGCTCTCTTATTTAATGGCTCGAACTTTGAGTCATTATTCAAAACTCGTCATTTTGGACAATTTTGAATCACACATTTATGAGAGTTTATAAATTTCCTCGTTGACCTGCAAGAATATATTCCGTATAATTGTAAAGTGCTCTGGAGCACCATGTGATGCTCACAAACTTCTGAATTATTTCACTCCCACTTGGATATGTACGACCACGTGAAATATTCTCATTCAATAAGTATTATTTTAGTTTAAAACAAAAAATAATTAAGAGTTTCCAATAATGGTGGGAACCACGTGCCACCATTTTCCTCTCGGTTTCTTTGCATCAATTGTCCGGCCAATAAAAAGGTGAAATTTTAGTACATCCTTTGGGATCCAATTAAAATTGAAAAGGGAAAGAGCAAAACTGGAACTAAGTGCAAACTTCAAGGACTGCTAGAGTATTTAACTTCCAAGGGAAAATTCACAATCGCAGCAGCTATAGTTAAAAGTATGAACTATAGTTATTTGGCAGTCTCGCAATTAGTCAAGTAGCGCGTAAGTTGATTCAAAGATTCGGTTTAAAAAAAATTAGTTGGCAGTCATCACATATAAATCATAGGAATGCTAATGAAATAGAGATCGAGTTACGGAACCTATTAGGAGACAAGTATGGTTAAGGTGAGGAGGCCTGAATTACCAAAAAAACAAAAGGTGAGGAGGCCTGACTAATTGAGTGAGAGAATAACAACACGTAAGAAAAGCTCGCAGATTCTACTTGTATCAGACCCGACCGGCCATAGGGTAAGCCCCACAAGACTTCACACTTGGGCAACCCTCCACCATGTGAGTCATGTGACAACGGGAAAAAAAGTAAACCCAATATAACCTTGATTTTATTTGTTTATACTTGTATGTCCGTTATGCGTTAAACCAATTTTGAACTACAAATGTACTAAGCAAACCAAGCTTGGAGTTGAGTTTGGACAATTCAAACATCATCAGACTGATATAGTCTGAAAGAGAACTCATGGGCAGCTGGATATTGACCCAAATTGATTAGGACAGACAGACCGACAGACATTCTTCAATTTAGAGACTACTCCATTATAAATGTCAAATAAAACAGAGTATTGTGAAAATAGCCAAAAACCTTTAAAAAAAAAAAAAAAACAGAGTATCGCATATCTTTTCAGGTTACTAATGGAGTATTAAAAAGAAATGGATTGGATGAATAGGTCAATGCGCGTGAGCCGTGTGGACGCTGCTTTTAAACATTGGTCGAATAATGATGACTGTCCAGAGAAATTGTCCTACAAATCTATAATAAACAAATGCACAAAATTAGTTTTATAATACTGAAAGGTATGCACACGAGTGACGTACAGTAGTTTTTTAATCTGATGCAGAAGAGGTAGAGTGTTATCCTGGGGAGTCGTAATCAAGGGTGGGTACTGGGTAAGGACAAAGGAGCACTCAAAGAAAGAGGCCGGCTTCTATGTCTATCAAAGTCAATATACACACCAGTAGGACAAACAAGCCCCACTCAGTTTTGCTTCTACGGAGTACATTTTTCCTTATTGATAACAGGAGGTCCATGACAGTTTGTGCATACATCGACTAATTCAATGTTCGGAATGTTTGGTCTTTGGGAAATTCGAACATGGGACCTCATGAACTACAAACGGTTATCTGTTTTCTCGTACTCATTTCGCCAAAGTTTTGCTGCTTCATTCTATATAAACCATTGTGTTTTATTGGGTGAAATTGTTAAAATACGAGAGAATAGATATTTTATTGAATTTGACAACATTATACAATGAGCTTTTCTATTTATGGGAGAGAGAGAGAGAGAGAGAGAGAGAGAGAGAGCCTAATTAAAGAAGGAAATCATACCAATTAATTATGAAAGAAAATCATCATAATTACAATCAAATCTCAATCTTAATATCACATATGATAACTATATTATTTATTATATCCATTTATTCTAACATCCCTCATCAAACTCAAGTATGGCTATTAACTTGAGTTTGAAAAAGTCCAGAGAAACCAGAAATAACGAAGCCAAGCCAAGAGAAACCAGGAGCAGTCAAGCCAAGCCAAAAAACTAGGAGTAGCGCTGGGAAGAAAACCAGGAGAAACCAAGAAAATCCGAAAAACAAAGAAGCCAGTAATCGAAAAGTCACGAGCACTGGTGGAGAAGAGGCATGGTGGGTGCAGACAACTGGAAAGTGTGAAAGAGATTGACAAAGTAATTAACTAAGTGCCCAGTGGACAGCAGCGAGGCTTAGGCCGCTCGCCAGGAGCGAATATCCACAGGATCTAGATCTTACATATAGCTCTGATACCATGTTAAAATATGAGAAAAAAGATATTTTATTGAATTCGATAATACTATACAATGAGCTCTTCTATTTATAAAGGAGAGAGAGCCTAATTAAGGAAGGAAATCGTACCAATTAACTATGAAAGAAAATCAATCATTCAAACATAGTTAGCTGGAATGATTTGATTTTGAACTGGCACTGAGTTTCAACCATTAGTTGTTTATTACCTAAACCAGATCCATCAAACTTTGAAAAACAAGAAATTAAGAAAATGATGGGGTGGAAATATTTACACGTCAACACAACAAGTCAAATACCAACCAAATTGTTTAAGTGTAAAAGGAATCACAAGATAAAAAAAGCTACTAGTATTTTCCCCAAAGCAAAAGCAAAAGCAAAAGTATGAAAGGCATGTAATACTATTAAAGTGTAGTAACGTTGATGTTACTACTTTGTTATTAGTAAAATAGTACTAATTAGTAGTGACCTCACAGATTAGGTAACCAGATTGTACTCCATTTTCCGCGTCCGGGTGAGGTGATTTTGAGCAATAAAATACAGTTGGTTCATCTCTCGCTTGGGCAGGCAGCTATTTCTCACATTCTAGCTTCTATTCCATTTGCTTTTTATAATCGGGCGTCTGACTGTCTGGGTTGATTTTTGTGCACATCGACTAATTCTGATGGTGTTCTAAAGTTGGTCACCGGACAAATGTCTGATGACCCCAAGAGTTTTTTGCAAATGGTGAGCTATAGTCGAACAAACGAGCTCGAGAGAGTTAGCTTCATGTAGCTAGCATGCTCTCATGCACCCTAGCAACCCCTTTGGCATCTCTGTAGTTATTCTTTCACCTTGCATTATTGCTGCAGCCACCAATTAACTTTACCATTGGGCTTTGGCATTTTTTTTAACACTCCAACATGTCATTGCAAAGCTGAACAAGGTTACAAAGCTCAAGCAGACGAAGCAAAATATTACTCATGGGGAGGAGGGGGAAGATGAGACCTACAGGATTGTTTCCTAAGCCAATTCGCACTTTGATTTGCTTTGCGATTGCAGCAAGAGAAAATGGAAACAAAAGATTTACAAATAGAACGTATGTCTTCGATCATCGCATCGACTTTCCAGTAGTTAGACATAGGAAGGTCATTAAGAATCTTGATCGATCGCAAGCTACCCAGATTCAAAAATTGCCTTTGGAATCTTCACGTCAGCTGTCATGGAACCAGGGACGGAGTCAGGATTTTACTTTAACAGTGGCGAAATGTATACTAAAAAAAAAGATGCATTACAATATGAATGTTTGTCATTTGCAAATAGAGTACGAAAAAAGTCTAACTTTAACTTAATCTACTAGTAAAGTGTGGCATCTTGAATTGTGTCCGATGCTCTTTCATGTCGTTAAAAGTATTGATAAAAGAATCTAGTTTTGGAATATTTTTTTGGGTCTCCTTTCTTGAATTTTTTTTAGAGGATTAAGGACTAATATATAGCAAAAAATAATGAAAAAAATCTAGCGATGGTGTGTCTATATAAGTTTAGTTTTTTTTTTACGTATAATAATTGCATTTTCTAAAATTTTTGTCGTGACAGCCACTGCCACTAGATCCCATTGGCTCCATCCTTGCATGGAACATGCAACCCGAATTGCCTGGCCAACTTTAATTAATTCTGCCATGATTGGGCACAATGAGATTTTGAGCTCTGATGGTTCTAAATTTAACACCCAATAAAATAAGAAAGTAATTCCTGGTTACGTATGAAAGACAAAATTCCATTCCTTCATAAATCGAACACGAATATTATGTCTCAAATTTCAGTTGAATTCACTGAAAACGTAAATGCAAGATGTAGGTGCGGTGAGAATTGTCAACCTTTGACCCAAGAAAACCGTTTGACTCGCTAATTGGCCGTGGGCACGTGGCAACATGGCCCATGCAACAAGGAGACTTTGGTCACATCTTGATCTAGTAAAGACGGTTGACCATCCAATTACGAAAGAACACGTGTACAAAGCTTGGAGAAGTATTTGCGGAAGATGTCCGCGGAGGAGCAGCCTCTACGGGATAGAATCTTAAGCCTGTGGAAATATGCCAAAGCTCACGGAAGGAAGACGAGCCCCATTACTAGGGCAGCCTGTGCAGCGGAGACCGTGGATAAAGTTCCGCGAGTCGCTGTGATTTCAGAATTATAAGAGAGAGACTTAGTTAAATAATATCTGGAGTTCCATTCGAGCCATAAGGCAGGGTCCGGAAGGGCTCCGTGACAAGAGAACGATCACCGCGGGTCGCGACCTTGCTCCACCAGGAATGAGGGAGATTCTTGTGGCTCAGTGGCTTGGGAAGGAGGTTGCGTCGCGAGGATCAGGCTCTCCCGCGGGAAAAACCCGTGAGAGATTGCGTTTTCCCCAAGACCCAGAGGTATAAGAGGGACACGTGTTGGGATTTTATAAGAACGCCGTCATGGGCCTGACTTAGGCTCAAGTGCCATATAAATACCATTGACATTCCCCCTGATTTGATAGAGCTGACTTTTCCTAGAGAGAGAAAGTGGTGAGCACTGAATTTGAGGAAAGAGAACATTCTTCTCTAGAGAAAAGGTGATCTCATCTAGTCGATTTAGGAAAAGCCAATTACTGCCCCGCGGAAGAAACAAGGGACACGTTGCCTTTATCTCTTTTGTACCTCTTGCTCCTTCTCACACCCCACAAGATTGCTCCTCCTTTCTCTCCTCTAATCATCAACCAATTGCACCTCTCTGGCTCACACGCAAACACACCTTCGCGGAACCCCAACCTACACCGGACTTCAATAAAGTTCTTGTTATAATAGCATGTTTTTTCGATATGAATAATACGATCACAAATTAATCACATACTTGAATTTGATTACGTTATGAACAAGATTACTTTTATTAATTGGATCCCAAATAATGAAATTCCTAACTCTCACTCAAGATTATGACATATTATATCTTTCGTCAAAATATTCACCAAAGATGCACCGACTCGCAGGGGAAAAAATGGACACATATTTAGCCACATTTTTCTTGAGTGAGGAGCACTGGGACCTAGTCATGGGACTCGTGGCTTTTTAAGATCAAAACAGTGAACCGCCATATCCAAAACCTTGACCTTTTCTAGCCAAAAAGGTGGACATGGGCTTTAATTTTTTGTCAAGTCTTTTTGAGGAAGTGGAGAACACTCTCATCAGCAGTTAAAAAAAGGGTGGTAGTAGTAGTAGTCAATTTGCAATCCGGGGCTTTCACCGACACTAGATCTTGAGGGACCCCGTTTTTTGATTCACCACCGCCAGTATGTGGTGGATCAGATCTCACTGTATGGCCAGTTCCGGTTGCTTCAACAACAATGGAGGTGGCGACTGAGGTGTCCGTGTCAGGTTTTTCCAACACCTCTTCCGTGCGGGAGGATGCTTTCTGACACCAAAGCTTCTTCTTCGGCGATTTTTATCTTTATTTTTGTTCGTGTCTCTGTTTAGATCTAGATATGTATTTTTTTTTCCCTTTTGTGGTGTTGTAATTTATTTAGTTTTATATATTGAAGTTCTTGCTCTTGTACTTAGGTGAATATTACATTCTTAGGTGATTGAAACAGTAATGGAGTTTATTAGAGTTTTGTTGGTCTTTGGCCAGCGCTTGGGTCTCGGATAGCCTTGGAGATAAAATAATTTTAATTTCCAATTGCCCTCGTCTTTTTAATCTTTGTAATTTTTCAAAGATTAATTAAATTCTTTTGCCGATTAAAAAAAAAAAAAAAAAAACAGTGATGGAGTTTGTTCCACCATCTTAGCTAATGATAGTACTAGTTATATCACTTTCCCTTTGACCAAGAAAAAAAGATAGTACTGGTTTCATAGGTGAACAAAATCGAATCCCTAAATTGCTGTAAAGGGTTCGGTTGCTTGCATGAAAAAGTTAAAACCCATTAGTTTTGATAATGCAAATGGATTAGCTGTGGGCCTGCGGCTTTATTGCATGTCAAAGTGGTCAAGCCCATCAAGATAGAACAAGGCTACTTTGTGTTAAACAAATAAATATAAATAATCTGACCTTGCATCTCTCTAGTTAGTACTACTATATTAAATGACGAGAAAAACCAATAATCTGACCTTGTCATATGGATCATGCCATTGCTGGAAGCCAGGCAAACATCTCAAATAGAAAATCCTGTTTACCAACTGATTGCAGCAGTAATATACTAACAGTGACCTTACTTCGAAATTCTTTTCAGTCTTCCCCGGCGGGCACCAAAAGTTACAAAAACTAGATTAGTTACTCGTGCCAATGGTGAATGGTCCCTCCCCTGATCTGATTTTCCAAGGAACAAGACATCCCGTTGAGCAAAAGATCACTTATCCTTCTTGACATAAAGTAGGTTGTCGTGTCATATCTCGAAGGCAGCTCGTAAGTGCTCCACGTGCTCTTCAAGCGTCTAACTATAGATCACAATGACATCAAGATATACCACCACAAATCGGTTCAAGCCTCTAATAACATAACTGATTACAGTAGCCAAATGTGCTTTTTGTTCACTATGAGCCTGCAGACATTTACACGAATAATTAAAAAAAAACGATAATTTGTTCTTAAAGAACTCATTAGAAGAGAAACTTGTCTTGCAGTGGTTGCTAAAGCAAATCAGGATCATCTTCATAGTCGTAATCTGCATCACTTGATTGTCTGATTCTTTTTGCATCTCTTGGCCCTCCTCTTCCCCTCTTCGGTTTTCCCCTGCAAATGCACAGGTGAGAAGAATAATTGTGTTACCAATATCAAAAATTCAGAAGGGACAATAATCATCTGGTCTGGTAATAGCCATGCAGACACGAAGAATATTTTGTAAGCCTCAGAACTTCATGCAACACAATGAACTATTTGAAGCTATGAAAGAAAAATAAAACATTAACCATATAGAAATAAGAATATTTTGAAAGCATCAGATCTTCACGCATGGATACAATTTCCGAAGGCATGATAGAAAATAAAGTAAAATAAACTGCACCAAACTCAAACACTTACTGTCCATTGGCAGCAAGACCTCCAACATCTCGTCCAACAACATGCTCTTCTGCCTGAAACATAAAACAGTGCAAACGTTGAAAACAAATTGCAATAGCATGTAGTCTTGTTATTGCTATTTGACGGTACTCCGACACAAATTTCAATATTTATGAATATGTCCTTATGAACTTGAGGGTTTGGTATGAACTCGTGGGTTGCAGTGGAGCTGTGGAGGTCAGTCACCAATGAAACCTAAGGAATCTCTCACAACTAAACGAGTTTATAGTCATACACTCATACTTCTGCTGGAGTTAAAGAAGGTAAAAGTATCTCAATTTCTTACACAACAAAAGGTTTAAACAAACTGAAGTCCATGGGAACACTTTTTAACTACCAGCAAGCTTAGTCCTTATTCCTGAAAAATACTTCCTGAGGTTATTCCTACTACTCTCCTCTCTCTCACTCTCTCCAACATTCCACCACCATTTCAATTTGGTAAGTCAGCATGTATAATTTCTCATGCTCTGCATATACGGCGGAGAAAAATGGCAACACCCATCAACTGGAAAAACACTTGCCTCTTCACACAGCTCATTTTTCCTAATTTCTTTCCTCCGCCAATAAATCACCTCAGGGACCAAGTAGCAACCTAATTTCATACCCATCCTCCTGTCATGTATCTATATTCCACATAACCAGCTGACATTTAGATTATATATCTAGGTATGTTATTAGCAACACGAGCTCGAAAGCTGCAACCAGCCAACCACTCTCCCTAGTAATCAAATCCTGCATTCATGGCTTGTACAACAAAACATACATCTGTACATCTTTGATTATGCAAGAGGAATAACCAGAACTGTAATTTATAGATCCAGCATACATACAGCTGGTGAGGTGACTGAAGATAATGAAAAAAGTCTATCTTCTGGCTGAAACTTCCTGGATCGCTTCAAGCTGCAGCAACAATATGGAAAGAATTGTTTAAGTGGGATAATCAAGTGAATCACCACACCACTTATTTATTGTTGATAACCGGATGAAATCAGGACGGCGTACCAGGACAAAATATAAAATGATATTTTCATAAGCACTTTAGCAAGACGAAATTTTGTGAACTAAATATCTAACTCAGCAATGTTCCATACTCAAAATGCATACAAAAATAATTGTCCTTGTGTTTTCAAGTAACATATGTATGCATTCAGCTATTTGCCAATCAATAACTCAATACAGATAAGAAGCATGACTTCACATAGTTATAAAAGCGAAGGGACAGAACAGCTGCCACCCTAGAACAGAAAAGCTCATTTACAGGGTAGTGCTCTTAGATGATGATAGGAAGCCTTCAAAACCTTTCAATACATTTCCACATTGGCTTGGATCCTGTAAATAACTTGTCTCCATGTCATACACCTGCAAATTAAGATGAGCTGTTAGGCTCCGAGTTGATAACTGAGTCAGAACTCAGACGGCAAAGCATCATTAAAAGTTCTGATAAGCCCAAATGCAGAACAAGTTTTAGCAACAGTGGGAGAGGAAAAAGTGAAGTACTCAACATCGCTCTACTGTGCAGCTCCTACTTTCTTGCTGCGGATGCTACACAGCATACACATTAATCTGTTGCTACATGATATGACAGGAAAACCTGGCATTATAATGGGTACATATCCCGGTATGCACAATTGTAACCTACCAATTATTGTCATCCTATCAATCATGACTTCCCCAAATTATCGAAAACACAGTTACACAAACCATGCACTTATTGATGTCCCACTTTTGCAAACCATTCTGCTTATGGCTAAAAATAAGCAGAATGGTTTAGCTACTGGTGAATCATTGCCAAGAACTGAAGCTAACATTTAGCTAGCCAACCGTGTCTCAACCAAGGTCAGGTTCATATCTAGAAGTACATGAAACTTAATTGGATTTCCTTTAGAAGATGTCTTCTAGAAGTCCATAGAAACGGATTCTGAACATTTCAAACAAAAGGAATGCAGAATTACAAACTTCATCAGTGAAGTTGACTTTCAGTACTGGTTATTCTCATAACTCTTTGTACCTTGCCTAAATGTAATCATTTTCAATGTTTACACTCTAACCAGTGCACCCCAAAGAAAAGTAAAATCTCATGATATGCTTCGTTACCTCGAGATTTGATGGTGTAATATGTAGTAGGAAACCTTGTGTCAAAAAGTCTGGGGATGAGAATAGTCACAGTAGAGTGTGATGAAGCGAGTGCGAAAATAGGGGCCCTCTTGATGTTGTAGAAAAGGATTATAAAGGTTTTTGTTTCCATATTCTTGCTATAATCAAGACCCGGAGAAATGAAAAACTGCTAATAATACTTCATTGGCTAGGATCAAGACTATCTCCACTTTTTTCTAAGGCGTTCGCAATATTCCAAAAAATCCCATTGCTACAAGGTTGATATTCAGGCATTACGTATTGGCTACAACATAAACAAAATTGACAAAACGTAAAGATCATAGTCACAATCAAGGACCTGTTCCACTAAACTACAATGAGCAAGTGAAAATTTCTGCATTCAATTGAGAGAAACTTATCACCGTGAAACAGCATAATTTGGCAATGGCAGCAGCCTCAAAACTGATTTCTAAGATCTTCAACTTTGCTATTACAACAAACGCAGACGAAGTAATGTTCTTAGCCCCCCAAATTGATGAAGGATTTCATTCACTATAATAAACTTCTGCACTTGATCCGCAGGAAACATCACAGGGACCTTCGATTTCAAGGGAGACACATAATGCCCCAGACTTAATCTCCAAGTTTCATCAAATAATCTTTATCTCGCATTATATAGCACCAATGTCATATACACAAAATAAGTGGCAACTTCATCTGCAGGAAAAGAGCTTCCATAGCAACAGTAGAGAACAGTAACACACCAGATTGATGCCAGTAAACCCAACTTCACAAACTGAAGAACACCAAAGAACCGACAAATTTGTGCTGATTACACCCTACTCCCACTTACCCAGAAAATCAACGGCATAAATACATATAATTTGGATTAGAAAAGATTGAGAAAGAAAAGAAATCACCTGTTTTTCGATGTTACGGAGTTCCTCATGAAGTTTGGCTCTTTTACAGAGAACAGCAGCGAGCATTGCTGATGGGTTCGAAGAGTGTCGTTGCCCTAATGAAAACCCATATGACTGTTAAGAATGGATCGTCGAAAATCCGAACGAATCAAGAAAAGAGAGGGTCGTCTAACGGCTACCTTCTTGTTCCATTGCCTTTGGCACAACCGAAGATTTATATAAATAAATTGAGCGAATGAACGCGATCAAACGTTTGATTGACAGAAAAAACCCCAAGACTAGGGCACTCTCGTATCCTGGTTCCTAAACCTTGTCGAGCCTCGAAACGTTTACGTTACCAACGGGTTGTGCTTCTCTTCATTCGATCGCTTTTCCTTCTTGTATTTTCTCCGATCACAAATCAGATTCTACCACATTATCAAATCAGGCCGTAAATACTGGGCTAGCCCAGTGGTTCGAAGCCGTAGCTTGGATGCGTACATAATTGGGCTGATACCCAACGGACGGAAGGTCGCCCGTCGCCCCAAGCCAACCAAAGAATCGGTTGATTTCTCTACTAGAGCAAATAGGGCTGCTCACGGTCCGAATCGGATCCAATCATAATTCGCGAGTTACAGTATTTAGAAAATAGTTACAATTCGTGTCTAGACTAAAAGTTTCGGTTCCAATTCATTTCGTGGGTTATGGATCAAGTCCCAATAAGCAATCAACAAGAAAAAAAAAAAAAAAACTTAGCCTTACTACCTTAGGACTTTATTTAAAATACTCAACTAGTTAAAAATATTTGTAATTAGTGGTTAAAAAAAATTTATATGCATATATATATATATATATATATATGTAATAATAGCTTACTGTCCGGTTCGATTAATCTACGGTTTTAGAATGAAAGTCTATGTCTAGACTGTGAGTTACCTTTAATCCATGGTTTCAATCCCAAACGTACGAATCGATTCGGTTCGGCCCGGTTTCACGGTTTAACAGATTTTTTGAGTAGCCCTAAGAGCAACGCTGCGTCGATAGCACTGTCAACAGAGAGTCCAGACACGACATGTGGACAACGATCCCAGGCACGATTACTTTGCTCAAACGTCCCAGCTTTAACACCTTGCAAGCTAATCAGAGTAGTTGTCCTGGTGATTATGTAGCCGTTAAGTGATGTGTATGTTTTTCCTCAAAGTGATGAAGAAGAGTTTGTTACTCATTGTTATGAGATGGAGTTAATAGGTTCTTCTATCGAAGAGGGGGGAAAAAAAAACACCTTACGAGGCCAAAATAATTGAGGACAACTTCTTCCAGTCTCATCTCCATCTCTTATTATTATTATTTTTTTATCAGATAAAAGGGTGGGAGGGGGACGACCAGCGTAGCAACCCACTTGGGCTTGACCATAGGGACTCCCTATCCCCTGTGAAATGTCCGGTTAGAGGCATAGCTACTGTTCGAGAGGATATGCTATCACCACAACACCACCTAAGTACAAGTGGGCATAAGTGTTTGCCACCACGGCACACCCCCTTGCCACTGGGAAGACTCGAAATTGAGTCTCACTTGGGGATGAAGGACACTCTACCCACTAGGCTACCACCTTCGGTGGTATCTTCACCTCTTATTCCCCACTGCTCTGTTTGACTCTTTCCTAGAAGAAATCCTTTAAAATTCGGACCATTAATTGTCGAGATGAACGGTATAATTGAGCGCTACAGTGAAGGAGCGGTGAAACGTAACGGTGCGAGTAGCACCCGCTGCATTGAAAATGAAAGTTGCTTTACAATAATCAATGAGGCAGTGCCACATATACCTATGCCTTTTTCAAGTAAGGTTCGGTCAACCCTCCTTATCATGGGCATGGCCTTTGCCACTGCAAAAGCAAGGAAGCGTTTGCTCAACGCACCGACTGGGGTCCATTTTTATACCCTTAATAAAGCCTAACAACCATCCAAAATTTAAATGTATTTTCCTCTTTCATTTCATAATAAGTTTCTTTATTTTATCTCATGGTCCCAATTTCTCTACACATAATTAAACTCACACTTATACTAGTTAACTAAAGTATTAGTGTTCCTTTTACCACACCCCAAATTCTTTCTTGTATGCTTTGCATCCAATCTACTATAATCTTAATTATCACTTTGCTTAATTTTCATTCTCTACATCTCAAAAGAATGGTCATAATCGTTTCAATTTGTAAGGATATCTCAAAGAATAAATTTACTACAAGTCAAGAATGAATCCGAAAAAGAATTTGAGATTTGGCCAAGTAAGTATGAGAAAACAAGTTAATGATTGTCCTCCATAAAGTGAATATGTTTGAACCGCAAGGAGGCCAAACATTGTGACCACTGAAGGATTTGGCCAAACGTTAATTTCAGGGTCCCGGAATTAGTCGAGGTGTAAGTAAACTAGCTTCAACATCCGATTATTGAAAAGAATGAATCCAAAAGAGTGAGAAAAAAAGACTTGCTTAGTGCCTTCCAAGTTCCAACTCTTTAATCCTAACTCCTGAGTCAGAAGGGTTAATTTGTTGAACAAGAATATAAGTAGCTAACTTGATCATGTTTTTGACTAATGGTTTCAAACAGATTGTTGCTTTATTCCTCCTAACGTTTTGATTATCTGTGTGCCTAGTCACAGCCACTCACTAGTGGGCCCCCATGCCAATTGGATGAAAAAAGAAGCCAATAACCGTTGTACTCTTCCTTTCCCTTACAATTTAGAATCATTTTTCCTGTCCTCACTCTCTCTATGGGAGCGAAATACTACGGACGCAACTTTAAAACACAACACATTTGCATCCCGAGCATGAGTCCACATCAAACGGTTCAGACACAACTTTTGTGTCCGTAGACTTTTGGTCTATGGACAAAATAGAAAAGTGAAGAAAGGAAAGGGATGTGAGAACGGAACGTCTTAATTTTCTCTTCCTTTGGCTGTATTACTCTCTCTCTCTCTCTCTCTCTCTCTCTCTCTGCCTTTCCGTCCAATCCATTTGCACCCACAAATACATATACACTGTTTTTAAATAGTCGGTTTCCTTCTTAAATCTTGCCTCTTGGAGTTCTATTGGCCGTTGAGTGATTGCTGTGTGTTTGTGACCAGCCATGTCTTTCAGAGTCAGGGGGGTACGTCTCTCTCTCTCTCTCTCTCTCTCTCTCTCTCTCTCTCATTTTGGGAGTTCAAGGAATGAGTTTGTTTATGTATCCGTTCTCCAAAGTTGATTTATTTGCTATGCAGCATTTCTACGAAGGTTAATAAGAATTTCAGCCAAATACTTAAGAATGTAAACAAACACTCTGTTTTATTGATTTATTTCTGTATATCAAGAATTTCGTGCTTCTTTTAGTAATAAAAAAAGTCTAAAATTGCTCAGTTGTATTCTAAAGTTGTGTTCCGTATTTCTGCCTTAAGAATTTGGGATTTTAGTATGTTACCTTTTCCCCTATCGTGCCTCAGCTAGTTAGTAACTTTACTTGCATTACTCTAGAGATAAAGTTTTTCGAAAGGGCTTATGTTGAGAGCTAGGCCACATAATTCTCCAATAGCACTCTGCGCTCCCACCCTTGTTGCTCGCTTTACGATGTCCTTCTCAATCCTCCCTCTCACAAATTGTACTAGTTTGGATGTTTTCAAAAGGCGCTTTTACAATCTCGCTCACGCATGCATTATGGGACTTGGGTTGAGAGTATACAATTTCGAAGACAAGTTAGGATCTTATAATGCCAAGTCCATATTTAAGGCAAATTGAGAGCAATGAGAAAACAATGAGATGGCCAATCAAGCCCTTTTCCGGCACTTCACTCTTCTTGTTCTTGATTTGGAGATTGTGTAAAATTTCACTGGTAATTTGCCACATCTCGAAAGACCAATTTGCTTGTTAGTTAGGAATTCGAGACATCAATCTTCTGGATATTGCTTTCAGTAATCCCATTTTCTTAAGTTGATCAACTAGTAATACGTATCTGGTTTGGTGTCAGCCAAATGCTTCTTCGGGCATGGGCGTTGCTGATCAAAGCAAAAACGCCTTTTTAGAGCTGCAGAGGAAAAAGGTCCATCGGTATGTAATTTTCAAGGTTGATGAGAAGAAAAAGGAGGTGGTTGTCGAGAAGACTGGTGATCCTGCTGAGAGCTATGATGATTTCACCGCCGCCTTGCCCGAGAATGATTGCCGATATGCTGTTTATGACTTTGATTTTGTGACCCCCGAAAATTGCCAAAAGAGCAAGATATTCTTCATCGCGTGGTATGCTTTCATCATAGATGTCTGAGTCTCCTGTTTTTTATGATTGTCATCTTAGCACTATTTTTTCATTCTCATAAGATAGAGGGATGTCAATAAAAGAAGCTATTAGATTCTGTCTCTAGCAAGAGCAATATTGTACATATCGACCTATCTTGGATAAGCGTAAAGGATGCGACACACAACAGACAAGTCTACTACGCAATAGAGCAGTCTTGATTTGCCGTTCAAAAAAAATAAAGGGTCTAAATGTTTTTGCGAATGGTGGTGGTATTTTCTATCCTTCGCTTGTCAAACAGATAACAACAAAGAAGTTACTGTCATTTCTTCTGTGGCTAATCTCACGTGTTGTTTGTATGATGATCAGGTCACCTGCAGTCTCTCGTATTCGTGCCAAGATGCTTTATGCCACATCCAAAGACCGGTTCAAACGAGAGCTTGACGGCATCCATTATGAGATTCAGGCTACCGATCCTACAGAAATGGATCTTGAAGTTATCAAAGACCGTGCACACTAAGAACTTCTTTCTTGGACGATAATAAAACTTAAGTGCCCGAGTTCGCCAACTCATGGAGAAGTGATTCCATTTTCTTTGATCCATTTCCGGCGTGACAAAGTATTGCTTGAATAAGTGGCATTGCGGAAGGCTGATGTGAAGCTGTAGAGGCTAATGGTATCTGAAAGCTGTAAGGTTCTGCTAAAAATCATTGCCTATCAGATAGATCTTTGTATTCTGAGTCACATTCTTATGTAGTACTTTGTTTCAAACAATAATACTTTCTTGCTTTGCTTCTGTTAATTTTTCTTTTCACTTTGAAATTGCAACCTTGGGAAGTGATGGGATTCTGCATACAAAACATTGAGCATCTTCACAGTTAAATATTCAGCTAAAAAATGTTCTTGTTCGTATTGGGTCTCCAAACACCTACGCACGGTTTATCTATCTCTCACTGCTCATTACTCTCAAAAACTTTCCTCAAAACCCAAACCAATCAGGGTCGGGATACCAATCTATTACCTTCAGAATTTAGTATCCTCCAGGTTTCATGGAGAAGAAATACAAGTGCAGATTTTGAGTAACAGGCAAGCGAAAGATTCTGAACTTAAGATGCTTATAAAAAGCATTGTTGATTGTTTCAACCTTATTTGAGAGATATATGAACAAAAACGGCAATAGGAGGAAAAGACTGTTAGATTGTAAAAGAAACAAACAGCTGATAGCTGATACTTGTGTCATATAACAATTCAACTTCGAAAAGTAACAGGACCTCTAACCATCAGCTAAGCATCACTTCACCAAAACAAAGAGCAAAATACCAAAAAGATAAAAAGAAGTAGCAAAGAGAGAGAGAGAGAGAGAACGGAGTTCAGAGCGCATCCAATTTCAGCCTACAGTAGAACGCTTTTGAATGAAACCCTAGACGACGGGAACTGTCCTGTTGTTATAAGAAGGCTGCTCCAACTCATCTCCACCCAAGTCCTCATTCTCACCCGACATCTCCTCCAGCGATTTCCCTTTGGATTCAGGCACCAAGAAAGTGAAGAGCAACCCCAAGAAGTTGACCACACCCAACACAATGAGCGAGTTCTTCACACCAATTCCAGCCGGATACCCTGCATCCGCCTTTGCCTTGTCTTGGTTTTGTGCCAAATACAAGAACCCAAATGCACCCACTATAGCCCCCAACTTTCCTGATGCAGCAGAAATCCCATGGCAAGTTGACCTCAACCGAGCTGGGAAAATCTCTGCCGGCACGACAAATGTGGTTGCGTTTGGTCCGAAGTTGGCAAAGAAGAAGGTCAGGGAGTACATCACAACAAACCCAATCCTGTGATCAGGGTGAGTCCAGTGGTTATAAGGGAATGCAAGAGCAAACATAAAGATTGTCATCATTGAAAAACCAATAATCTGGATAGTGAATCTTCCGATCCTATCGATGAGTGCCACTGTGAACCAGTAGCCGGGAATGGTACTGCACATGGCAATTAGGGTTTGCGCCCTGGCAATCTTGAAAACTTCTTGAACTGCATTCATGGTTTTTGCCGGGGGGATCCACCCAATCGCGGTGAAAATGTCCTTTTGGAACAGATTTTGGCTGTAAAAGGCAATGTCAAGCAAAAACCATGTGCTGGTGGTCCCAAGCAAGTGGAGCCCATGGCGGCGAAGGAATTGCTTGGAGAACAAACCAAATGAACTGGTTGGCTTCTGAGCGATTTGCTCAACTTTCTCGACCTCAGCCTCAAGGTCAACTTGTAGAACTTTGGACATATCCGAAGCAGCTTGTTTCGCGTTCTTGGCAACAAGAGCAGTGTAACGGGCAGTTTCAGGCATTTTCATCCGCCAATAGTAAGTGAGGAGAGCCGGAAGTGATCCAACCATCAAAATAATCCTCCAAACGTAGTCGGCTTGTGGGACGGTGGAGGCAATGGGGTCTACTGCATAAGCAGGAGCGGGGAACCGGGCATCAAATGCTGAAGATATTAAGATTGCGAATATCCCTCCCGCCAAAATTCCAAATCCTTGCATAGCGAAAACAGCTGCTATGAAGGCACCACGTGTCTTTTTACTGGCATATTCGGACATGATGGTGGCAGAAAGTGGGTAATCACCTCCAATGCCAAACCCTAGCCAAAAGCGAAAGAAGCAAAGGGTGGTCATAACAGTTTTTGGCTCCCTCCCAAAGGAAAGGCCCGAAGCGATAGAACAAAGGCACATGAGCATCAAAGTCAATCCATAGACCCTCTTTCGGCCTAGTTTGTCACCAAGCCAACCAAAAAAGAGTTGACCAGCTAGGGTTCCGCAAAGGGCGACACCATTGACAGCGGCTGAGACATTGGGGGGTAAAGTCCCGGGCTTAGGTGCACCATCGACATGGTAGTATATGCGGCCAAGCAATTTGGTTACTAGTGATATGCAAAAGAGATCATATGCATCGGTGAAGAAACCCATTCCGGCAATAATAATAGCAGTGAAATGGTACCATTGCGTTTTCGCCACATCAAGTGCGTTGAGCACCTGTAATTGTTCCCCGGCCATGGCTAGTTTATCTGGGCAAGACTGGTCTCTTCCCCTTATCTCCCTTTCTCACCACTTCTTTCTGTACTAGTCTGTAAGAATAAAACATAGACGATAATAATAAGAACAAATCGAATGACTACCCAATTGACAAAACTAAATAATGCAGGGATTGAAAACAAGTCAACTATGAGAACAAAACAGGCAAACAGCTACTATTAAATTCCAAGAAAATCTTGTTGGGGTTGTGAAAAACGATTCGGTTTGGTTTGTCGCTTGGCGGACTATGATATTTTCATCACTAGTGATGAAAAAACCCTACCATAAATATGTTGTTCTGTTCCACGGATGCACCGCATTTGGGAAACCACGTAAATCTTTGTGTCGTGGTTTCTTTGTACATCTTTCTTGGTTATTCTTGGTGCGAATGTGCGTGTGGAGGGGTTTGGATCGAATCGACAACAAATCGTGTTGATGCTGACTGAACAAATTAGAATCTTTTTTCTAATTAGGATCCATCATGATTTGTCACGTTTAATACTTCAAAATGAGACCAAATCACTGCCAAGAAACGCGGAAAAAAAGATTAATTCCGATGTAAAATATACTTTTCGAACCTATTTTTCTGGTATGGAAGATCAAACAACTCCAGGCGGAGAAACACAGGGATCACAGAGCAACGATCAAAAGAAAATCCATAAGCGAGAAAAACAATACCCTCGTCATCTTTATAAATCATTTTTTAAAAATGGAAAGAAAAACAGCAATGATGTCGTTTCACCACATCTATTGGGATCAAACTTTGGAATCGAAGCAAGAAAAAGGTGATATATATAAACCTAAATAGCGGTAAACAGGGCTAATAATAAAAAAAGAAAATTCTGTGGCAAAAATTGGAAATAGATTATATAAATAGTGATTTACATTATCTGGGTATTTAAATTTTTTTTTTTTTGGGTGAGTAGGTATTTAAAATATTGACCCAATCTATCTCAATAATCGTCTCTCTGTGTAAAAAGCTCTATTTTGTCACCACATAAACATGGCAAACTTTGCATGCAAAGAACACAATAAAACAAAATCCATACATATAATAAATTCTGGATGGGATCACTGAAGAACAAGAAGCAGCTTTATAAAACAATGATCACGAAAGCAACACAAGGATTATATATTTAGAAAACAAGAGTAGGTTTTTTGTTTTTTTTCCACTGACCTGTCTCTGTCTTTCTCAAGGGGGGTTGAGGAAGAGAAAAAGAGGAGAGAGAGAGAGAGAGTGAGAGGAAAGGAGAGAGAGAAAGATGGGGAATGGGGATTGAGATGAAGGGAATGTTTTGTGGGGGCTTGGGATTTATATGCAACGGAAACACTCTGGAGTCGGTATCTAGAGTAGAATATTCCCACGTTTCTAGCTCGATCTCAGAAAGTCCCGACCCCCTGTTACACCAGTCAAATTTACCCCTTCTCCACCGCGGCAAAATAGGGGAAGGGGTTTTCGGGTAACACGTGTGAAATACACGAGCGATAGCGTGGATGGTTCATTGGGGGTGCTTACGGTCTAGTTCGGATTCCTAGGAATTCGAGGACCGAACCGTTAGTCACGATTTTTACAAATAAATTTTGTGTCTGAATCAAAAGTTTTGCGGTCCAGTTCCAACCCAATCTATGGCTCGCTGATCGGTTATGTTTTTGTCTATGGATTTTAGCATAAATAAAACTCAAGTAAATATTCCACACTGAAAGGGAAGAAGGTTACACTCAGAATTTAGTTTAACACCATCAGAAAATATTTGTTACATAAACTATCAAAGGCATACTTCAGAAATTAGATTCAAAAGAATCTAAGGCCCCGTTCCAGAACACCTTCTTAAAAAATAAATACTTATTTCATATTTTCAAACTCAAAAATAATGTAAATAAAAAATTATTTTTTTATTTTTTTTGCACCGTATAAATGATTTCGATAAGATCTATCAAACAAGATCCATATTGCTAGAAAAATTATTTGCATAAACACATTATTTTTGAGCTTGAAATTGCCTTCTTAAAAAATAAGTACTTATTTTCGGTTCCGGAACGGAGCCTAAGTATGTTTGGTTGGATGGAATCAAGATTGAAATGAAATAGTCATTCCAATGACTTACTTATTCCAATATTTGGTTCACCATTAAATAATTGAATGATGATTCCAAATGGAATCACTATTCTCCTTAGTAAAGGAATTGTCATTCCATCCAAAAATTAGGGAATTATTATTCCATTTCTTTGTCACAGTGTCACTCCAACATTCACTATTGTCACACCAATAATTACTAATGTCACTCCAAAAATGCTATTGCCACTCCAAATATTGCTATTGTCACTCCAAAAATTGCTATTGCCACATTATTCCATTGGAGATGAGAATGACTATTCCTAAGCACAATCAAACATGAGAATGCGAATGATTATTCCATTCTCAATTCCTCCAATTCTATTCCATTCTTAATTCTATTCATATTCACATTCCATTCCATTCAACCAAACGCACCCTAAACACTAGTAGATTGTATCATTACAGTACATAACATTAAACAAACCAAAAAAAAAAAAATCAAAGTGGGACAACTAATAACACCAAAGAGTTGGAATTGTATCTTCCATCCAAATGCAATGCACAACAACCGGCAACAGTTTTAACATTAAAATACTAAAATTGGTAGAAAAAAGTTTTAACATTCCTAACAATTAATTATATAAACACACACATATATTTGTATAAATTTATTTATATTTATATAAAATAAATATCTCACGGTCCGGTTCGGTTAATCTACAGTTTCGTAATGAAAATCCGTGGACCGAATCGCGAGTCACGATTTCTAATTTTTCAATCCATGTCCGGACTATTAATCCACAGAAAAAATCCAAAATGTATGGATCGATTCACCGGATTTTTTGAGCAGCCTTATGATTCGTTACTCTGTTCTGAGGCAGAGATCCTGGGTTTCAAGTTTTCATGGAAAAGGTTCTTGACTCCTGTTGGAACCGCTAACCCGACATCCTCCTCACGTCTTGTAGTCTGGAAAAAAATTACGTAAAAAGGAATACACAGTTAGAGGTGCTCAAGAAAATCGTCCGACTCGCAACAGGTCCGATCCAGACTGAACCGTTCTGATTCTACAGTTTATTGATTAGGTAAAGGTTCGAAAAAATAAGAACCGCTAATAGGAGTATTTGGGATGAAATTACAAAACACATGTAATCGCAGTGGATCATTAGTGAAATACGTGAACGCCACTGGTAGAATGATTGGTTTGTTACTCTCTCTTTTAAGGGACAGATTCTGGGTTCAAGTCCTTATGAAATAAGTGCTTGACTCCCGTTGTAATCATTAATCCCTAACCCTCCTAACATCCTATCGTCTAGGGGGAAAATACACAGCTAGCACAAACCCGTTATATATCGTGGTTTTAATTTTGAAAATTTAAATGTATAGATGCTACATTTAATGAAAATAATAACGACGATGTGATTATTTTTAGAATTTAAATATACAGAGGCTACGTTTGATTCAAAATAATAACTACGATGTGAATTATTAATTTTTTTTTTGAAATTGTGATATAACGAGGTGTTTAATGTTAGAAAGGGTGTGACCCAAATTAAATAGGTTTCCAATTTTGGATAGGCATCCTATAAATGAATCACTTCCTAGTTTTTTGTGAGGCTAGGAATTAATTTCATTTCTATAATACCAGACCCAAATTAAATAGGTTTCAAATTTTGGATAGGCATCCTATAAATGAATCACTTCCTAGTTTTTGTGAGGCTAGGAATTAATTTCATTTCTATAATACCAATTGTATATTTGACTCAACGAGTTACTCTTAGTTTTCTAATGTAAGTGGGAATGTGGATTAATGATTAACCTCATACAACTTTATTATATAGGAGTATAAACTAATTGTGAGCACCGCATATTAATTATGGATTAAAATTAGGTGTGGCAAATAGACAAGTGTAGACAGGTCTAAATTTAGTCAAAATTTGATAGATGCTTGAGTGGTGCAAAATTTGAATCTGCTTGTTTGCACTGGACTGCAGAGGTGTGGTTCAAGCGATCGTAACTATCAGATGATCTTTTAATGGTCCAAATTTATTTTCAATCTATTACTGATAATAAAAGACTTATACCGGTAAAAAATTCAACAAATCTAAACCATTGATTATCAAAATGAACGGTTCCGATTGAATCGCAAAACCTTCTCTGTAGTCAACTGCAGAGAAGCTAAATTTTTTAGAGAGGCTACGTTGAATTGGGTAAAAGTGAAGCCTATAAAACAAACTTCATCTAAGTTAATCGTGAAATGAAAAGGCAGACATCTCAACACAACACATAGGAAAGGAGTTTGCTGCCTTGCTGGTAAGAGTACTTGATCCCTCTGAAACACCGGTTTTTTATTAGGAGGTCTATATCACCCCCCTTAAGGGAGCATTGGTCTCAAAATTTTGTCAGTTCGCATGTTAGACAAATATACATTGAACGGTTGCAAACATATTTATACTTTGATCTGCGTTGAGACACTTATATATATATGTCGCATTGCATGGAAGTAGCAGCAGTAGTAGGAGGAGAGAGAGGATCGAGAGGGGAGTGGACTCAGCAGTAGACTAACACGACACAGGAGAGGGAACAGTGTGCGGCACAAGCATGGAATTTCAACGGCATCCTCATGAGTCATAACCTTTAAAAATGACCTAAATGCATGCCGCTCACATGACCATATATTAATATCCGTTTAACTTGAATTTCTAAAAGACCACCTACTAGCATGACAAGACAACAAACAATTCAAATCAAACAGGAAAAACTAGAATTAACGGGCCTGATAATTGGACGCACGAAGTGACAAATCCCGATCCCACTAGTGGGTAAATGCGAAGGTGGGTGTGAAACTTCAGTCCTTTTTGCCAAACGCGGAACGCCCCCACAACTCATCTCCATGTCATGCTTAAAACACAACTTTTGCTTTCCCCGTGAGTTTATGCGGGTAGAAAGAGGCTATGATGTGGGTCGTTGACCAGAAATTTCCATTGTCGTGTGACTGTAGCTTGGTCGACCATGGTTGACTCCAACCTCTATTGTGCCATGAAAAATGCTATTACTTACAACAACCTCCACCTTTTCTCACTTTCCACACATCAATCATTCAAGTAACAAAAAATTATTCTGCACAAGCTGTTGGGTTTGCGAGGTACTGTTTGAGATAGTTTTGTTTTCGAAGCGATTTTAGGTTCTCATGGGTTAATCGTTAACATCCCTTTTGGATGGTGAGAAATGAGGAGGAAAGAAAAGAGAGTCTTTTCTCTTCAAATCTCACCATTTTTCATGAGATTGAGTAAGGAAGGGAACGGTCAATAAAAATATGTTTTTCGTACTTTTCACTTTATTTCTCACCAAAAAGTTCAATCCAAATGAGTAATTACTTAACAAACTGCAACCCTTTCTTTTCTTTTCTCATGAAATCACTTCATCCAAACGGGCCGTAAAAATTGTGGGATTGTGAAAATATTTAAATTTTGTAAATGGAGAACTGTATACAATTGGTAAAAATGTCTCTTTTTTGGTGGGATTGGCTTTCGGTGCAAAGCAACAAATTATGAAATTAACCTGCCGTTGCATTCAGCAAGTGAACGTACTTTATACAATTGATGATATACCTTTCAAGTTAACCCAAGGGGTTGGCCTTGTTGTCAACATCTGTAACTTAGAGGTTTGTTTTCTCTTTGGTTTTAATTAAGTCCAAAATTTCATAAATATTTTAGTTCTTATAGGGTCAGTCTATATGGAATTTTGCACTGAAGTTATTAGAGTCCGTTGCTACTGAACGTTGGGATATGTTCCTGAACAACTAACTGAAGCACTTGTAAATTGGCTTGGATACCCTGAATAATTATCCAAGAAAGAAAAGTTAGTGTGTCATGGCTTGGTAAGCTCTGTATAATTTTACCCCCTTTTCCACCAATATTGGCAAGCTTCAAATACACTGGTGTAAAGATGATTGAGATTTAATATTAGGACTCCATAATTAGTTGAGGTAGGAGTATGGTAATTCGAACACTCGGTTATATGAATATATGGGGTCCGATCTTCTCTTTTTCAAAAATTCCCGTGTCTCTGTGCCGAGGGTGTTTCCGGTCGTTGGATTTAAAACATAATTCAACGGCCGGAAATTAAACCCATCAACACATAGGCACAAGAGTTTTCGACACAGAAGCTCCTGTCTCTAAAGATATATAGTACAATCTATATTGCAGGCTTGCAGCCACACAAGAAATATCGCACTAAGCCACTAATGAGAAATAGTTGCTATCATGCCCCGAATAATATGCATCAGAGGAGCAAAGATTACTGTTTGGTAAGTGCAAGATTAGATTAAGGAAAAGTCGGCCGCATGGAATAGATGACCAGAAGTCGAAGCAAACATGCCACAACCACCACCGTTGGCTTTTATTTTAAGCACTTATTTGTAACAATCATTATATTCCTAATACCACAATAATCAAAAGCTAGGGTCTCCTCGTAGACTTATTTTGACTAAACAAAGAAAATAAAATATGAAAAAGCATTACCGGTACAATTCTTAGACAGGGATGCAGGAATTATAGGGTTCATAGGTCAGAAATACAAGTATTCCGTTATTTTTTTATACCTAAGTGTGTCCAGATCAGACTGGTCAGTCTGTGCATACCTCGATCGATTACTGGAGAACCAATTGTATCATCCACTAGTGCTAGTACAACGGAGTTGGCTCTATTTCTCATAGCTCTGCTAAGTAATCTTGCAACAAGCAGCTCGATAAGTTATTAGAGCCTAGCTAACAATATTGCTCAATATGCTTAGGCCCAGTCTTTCCCGTTACTTGTATCTCATTAAACAACGGTCCCGGATGAATTCCTTAAAAGCCTATTGAATCGGAAGGGAAAAAAAAAATACCCAAAACCAACTTTCTCCTCGTCTCCCCCACTAAAGAAAGTAGTAGTAGTTGTGTCCATGTGCAATGCCCTTGAGAGTATTGTTGATGGCACTACTCAATGGGAGAGTCCAATGTCAAGGGCCCTGGTTTAAAGGAGAACTTCCCAGATCTTTCTTTCCATTATTTTTTTTTCCCTCCCCTCACCAGGAAACAGTGAAAACCTTATTGCAATTTTTAACCTCAAAAATACCCTTTGAAAATTTTAATCAAAAGCAAGGATGATGCCTTTGAAAAATTTCAATTCTTCAAACCACTTACGCTCTTGAGTGGGGAACAAAATGAAAAGGCACACCCAATGTCATCTGAATTTTGCTGGACTTCATAAAACGTTTTACCATTACGTCGTGGGAGCTAGTCATGTTTTGGTAGTCAATTGTTGAGGGACTGTTCGGTTCTTGTCGCTTTTTTTTTTTTTTTTAAATTTATAAATCAGGCGTTTCGGCTAGGTTACGTGTTTCTCGACTAATCGTGGGGACCCAATTTCATTACCCACTTGTGGACTGAAGTTAGGCTATGACTTAAGCCTGTGCTCATCAAGAAGTGTGGGTGTGTGTGTGTCATACTCCCTTGTTGTAAAGCCCGTGTAGGCCTTAATTGTAAGGGTTATTCAATCTGCAAGTCTCCTTTAGTCGCGATCACCAAAGATTATGGACGCGTTGATCAGCTCTTTCAATTTTTTCCCTTCGTCGTATGCCGGAAGAAAGACTCAGTCCCTTTTACCGCTATCGTCTTGGCCGGAATCGCTACAATCTTGGCTTGCTGATTTGACTGATGGTCACCAGAATAGCTTCAAGAGGTACCCTTCCTCTTCAATATTATAACTAACAAAAGTAGGCACTTTGGAATTTGAAATAAGGTTAATTAATTGGAAAACTCCCCAAAAAGAACTCTGTGGGGCCTTTTGCGCCTAGAAAACATGCGATGCCATAATGGGCACAGTGCTTGAGACTCGTCCATATTGGTAGGTTCATGTATTTATCCAACATTCATTGCAGAAGTACGTTTTTTAGCTTGTATAATCTTCACGAACCCTAACTGCGATTTCTTTTTTGACCTCTGTTTTTCTTAATAAAATGAGGACCTCCCTTTTTCGATAGAATTTCAATGATTCAAGCCGCTCAATGTTTAGAATGTGATTTTAAGGGTATCCGTGAGAAATCAGCAAAAAAAATGACTGGAAAGACTTCATCCGAGCAGTTTTTGTTTATTTTATATCGAACGGTTCAAATAAAAACTGCTCGGATGAAGCTCTTTCCGGTCATTTTTTTTGCTGATTCCTCGCATGTATTCTTAAAATCACATTCTGAACACATTGAGCGGCTTGGATCATCGAAATTCGAACAGAAAATGGGAGAAATGGAGAGGTCCTTATTTTAACTAAAATAAAGATCTCCTCATTTAAAAATGATTTTATATATATATATATATATACACACACACACACTAGTGGTAGTAGTAGTAGTCGTCCACGCGATGCTTGAAAATCGTATTATGCAAAAGATATTAAGAGGAAAATTTGTAATGAAATCTGGGATGTGAAAGTAGAAAAGAGGGGAGAAAGAAACGAGAGGTGATTGGGGACGGATTGGGCGAAAAAAGAAGCGTGAGTCAGCCTCAAAACTGACGGAGTGGTTATTTATGTGCAATTTTCTTCATTTGCACTTTCTATTTTGTTCTATGATTTCTTTAAAAAAAAAAAAAAAAAAATCCCATAGAACATGATAAGTTGAATGGGGCAGCTCAAATCTGAATTCTTTTTCTAAACGAAGTTATGCCCCCAGAATTTGAAAAGTGATTCGACTGTCCAACTCAAAAAATAAATAAAAAAATTCTTGAAATTTCAGTATCAACACCATATCTCAATCTCATTTCCCTATGTCAGATAAAAGCTACTATCCACACAGACAAAAATGCACAGATTGTGCATAGATTTTTTGTGGGGCCTACCATGGGTCTCACACAAATGATCTGAGCCGTTCATTAAATGTAAAAACATTTTTTCAAAGATTCTCGTGAAAAATCAGCTCAATCCGATACCTATAAGTTCTCGATCCAATCACTAATGTTTTATTGAGATTTCAGAATAACGAAAAGTTAAATAATTAGATTGAGAACCTAGAAGTATCGGATTAAGTTAATTTTTTACGGGGACCCATGAAAAAGTGTTGAACAGCTCGGATCATTTGGGTGGAATCCGTAATGAGCCCTACTAAAAAATCTGTGCACAATCTGTGCATAAAATGTCTGTATCGACAGAGTTTCTGATTTGAGATCTCAAATCGTATTTTCAGATCTGAACACGTGGCACGCAGATACAAGATCACAGTGGCACAATCAGATGAGTCACATTGCTATGGAGTTCTCATGAAGTCCAATTGTGAAGTTGTTGGTTAACTTACACTGCCTGTTTTAGACTGTGTTCTCAACTTCCTGTTCACAATATAAGGACAAACACTGGCTAACTAAGAAGTCTAGAGGTACATTTCATGGGGGGATAATGGATATGGGGTCCAAAACAGGGATAAGACTCATGCCCATTCTCTCTCCAAAACAAAACAAAAAATTAGTACATCGATAACGAAAGTTCATACTCCTATTTCATTTCATTGGGGACCTTTCCGGCATAAACAAGATTTGACCAAAAGCTACTGAGAAAGTAGAAATTCAACTGAAATACTACTAACACCTGCTGCCCTAATCCGTAGTCCAGCAACGCATGCGAATAAATGGTAGATATAGAACAACAGCAACATCAATTGGCGACCAAAATTATTAGAAAAATAACAGTAGCAGAACCACCCAGAATCAATATCATAACCTAGCAGAAGTAACAATAGAAGAACGTAGATTAGGTCCGTACCTTCTGCTCAAAATGGTTGAATAAGCTTGTATTATTCAATTAATCTACAAGAAGAACATAGATTATACATATACAACTGTAGAATTTGAGCTTCATAAAGAGGAACGAATATCAATGGACCAAATACACAAACCCAAAGGGATCCATATAGGGTTTTGCAGGAGACTGGGGGGGGGGGGGGGGGGGGGGGGGGGGGGGGAAAGAGAGAGACGAGAGTGTTATGGAGAGAGAGATACGAGAGAGAGAGAGGGAGAGAGAGGAGCGTACCAGAACATCACGAGAGAGAGAAATAATCGGGATCAACAACGGACGGACCGAACTTCTGTTTTCAAAACTGGGTAAAACTCGTTTTTCTAGTTTTCATAATTTTTTGAAATTCTTAAAAGGTTTATAAAAAACAAAAAAAGTAAAAATATGTTACCAAACAAGGTTTTTATATTAGTTTTCAAAAATGTGAAAATCAAAATCAAAAAATGAAAATGAAAATAAAAAGGTTATCAAACACCTCCTTAACTCCTGGTTTCTTTCTTTCTTTTTTTCTTATACGTAGTAACTGGATGTCCAGACTAGTTTGCGCGCATCTCGACTAATTTCAGTACCTTGAAGTTAACAGCTTGTCAAATCTCCAGTAGCTTAAGATTTAAAATATTTGACTTTCATAGAATTCGAACTTGCGACTTCTAAAGGAGAGGGTTAAGCTCTTTTTCTTATTCCCACTTGGCAAACCTAACTGCAATAGTGACATTACTGGACACGCCTTTGGCTCGAACTTTTTTCCTCCCCTCTATTTCAATAATTTCTTTCCAAAAAAACTCATTTAATTCCTTCTTTAATAAACGAGAATCAATCAGATGACTTCGATCTTTTTAAACAGAAAGTCTGTACACAAACATTTCATGCACATTTTTGTTGTGAGGCCCACCACGGATTTCACACAAATGATCCGAGCTGTTCATTAAATGTAAAACATTTTTTCAAGGGTCCCCATGAAAAAGTTAGATGATTGTATACTTATAGATGCTCGATCCAATCATTTAACGTTTTCATTATCTTGATATCTCAATGAAAAGTTAGATGATTGTATCGAAAACTTGCAGGTATCGAATTGAGCTGATTTTTCACGGGGACACTTGAAAAAGTGTTTAACATTTAATAAATGGCTCAAGTCGTTTGTGTGAGACCTATGGTGGGCCCCACAACAAAAAAAAAATCTGTGAACAATCTTTGCGATTTTGTCTGTGTGGGTAGCAGCTTTCCCTTTTAGATTAATTTTTGCATGAGAGATCTACGCTTATAATTGAAACCTACAAAAGGGATGCCTCAAATCTACAAAATTATTCTCGTAGTACGCAAGAGCCAATTAAGTGCTCTTGAAACAATGCTCAAAACCAATCACCGATATGTCGTTTTGTTTCCTAATTTACACACACAAAATCACGAATCCCGCACTATTCATCGACCGCAACATAAGCGGAGTACCCATGGCGCTGCCTTATTCCAAAGAGCAATGAATATAATTTTTCACAGTTGACCTCACAGGAATATTGGAGGGCCAGAGAAAAGACTCGTCTCTTCGGAAATAGGATAAGCACTTCGCAGGAGGGAAATCTGAGAATAATGATGAAAGGAAAATCTAGCACAAGGTTAGATTCAAAGATTTTTTGGTCGGAAGTTGAAAAGTCAAGTGGTTTTTGCCTTTTTGGAACAAATGGGGACACTTCCACTTAGGTCCATAAAATGTATATTTGATTAAATCCCGGAAAATTGAAGGCCAAAACAAGCAAATTGATGATCATATATATTCGGCCTGTTGGGCAGAAAGGGTCAAATAACTGCGGCTCAAACACAGATTACTCGGACCTCATTCCAATTTCAGGTGGGCTATCTTGTAATTCTAGATAGATAGTATTTATGAAGCCTTAAGAAGGCCTTAGATTTATGGGTTCGTTTACTTAATTTTAAGGTTTCATGGTCGAACCCTCTCAGGCAGGGATAGAAACTGTGAGATTTTCTATACGAGGGGGCCAGCCAACATGAACAATAAAATTTTGGAATTTCGATGCTCAAGAATATAAAATATTTGAATGACCAAATAATACCCATTACAAAACATATATAAGAAAACCTTCATTGGCGCCTGAGTGGCTGGGGACGATCGAAGAAAAGAAGTACAAAACTCTAGGGTTAGTATGAACAGCGTACCTCTTTAAGATATGATTCGGATGATGATGTACTTTATATAGAGTGACTTAGCTTAAGCTCCAAGAAAGTCAGTGCGAGGCATGTACCCTAATCGCTTCTTGGAGTGACATCATGCATGACACACTGAGTACCACGTAACTGAATTGATCCTTCCGTAAGCACGCAACTATTTATCTTGATTCGGGTCGAACCTTCCTTGGTCAGGTTAACCCTTCATTTCCCCATTCCGAGGCTTTGGATGGATAGTTGCCTAGTTGGATATGGGTTTCACGAGTGGAATATTAATTAATTTGTTGCTCAAACGCCTGGAGATTTAGGGGTCTTTCTCTCCCATTAGAAGCCATTCTCTCACTTGGCAATAATTCCAAATTCCAAAGGAGCTCTGTGCGGTTTTTCATTAATTTTAACGAATAAGCTAACGAGTTCATTCTACTTGAAAGTATAAGGAGTGTAACTATATAAAAATGGGGTCCGGGAATTTCGTGGTGAGGAAGTCACTATAGGGCACAGTAAGTCATGTCAACTGTCTATCTCATTAATTAATGGTTTTAATATAAAAATATTATTCACGGGAAGAATTTTTTCTTTGCGCGAAGAATCTCTTTTAATCTAGTAGACAATTAAAAACACATTTAGACTGTTGAGATGACTCACCACCCCTGTAATGCCTTTCCTCACTACAGGGCCCCCAATTCCCTAAAAATGAGGTTGGAGGGATGCAAATTAAAATCGTTCAAAGCACAAGAGGTGTAAGATAAAATTGATTGACTTTAAAGATTTTTAATTTTTTAAATTCTTCTAGGTTACATATCAATAAATACTTAACAATACAGCACTGAATGGGACTTATATGGGTGAAGTATATCACAAAGTATGTCCGGAACCATTTGTTTTACATGAACGCGCATGCATTGGACAGTTCTGAACACAGTTATGTTCAGAATCATGTTATATGATTATGTTCCTAGCATTGCTCTTTCAGATACTTTTCCTTTCAAAGTAGTAAACCTTTTTACTAGTTTCTGAATGAATTTTCTGTTGACGTTTTTAGCTCGTGCAAGACTAATATCGGTGCCCAAGTCCAAGGCCCATTCATAATTGGATGAAAAAGGACTCATAAGGCCCAAACTTGAAAATTGGTTCCCAATCAGATGCTGATGGATTTGTTGGGCCGGACTGGGCCAGCAAACCTCTCCATTTCAAACGCTCAGATCCGTTATAACATTTGTTCCAAAAAAATATACTAAGGATCCGTTTGTTTGGGCGTAAAATGATTTCCGGTAAAATGTTTTACCTATTTTCGGTGTTTGGTTGTGTAAAAAATTAGGAAAATATTTTACATGTAAAACATTTTTCATCAATTGAATGAAAATGACTTACTCTTAAATCTTCCGTAAGTTATTTTCCAAAATGAACCTGTTGCCTTCTACTGCAATTCTCACTGCTCAGTTTCATCAATCGTCAGTCCTGACTTACGTTCAATTTCAATATTCTCAGATCTCTCAACTGTTTAAGGCCCCCGCCCCCCCCCCCCCCCCCCCCCCCCCCCCCACCCTATACTATTTTGTTAATTTCTAAAAAGATTTTTAAGTACCAACCAAACATCGAAGATAAAAGTTTGAAGTTTTTTTTTTTTTGAAAAAACATTTTACATTGAAACAAGCAAAGCCTAAATGGCAAATTATTAATTGCTCCTGGATCACCATCACGTGGTGCTCAAGGGGCCTTCTACGTACACCACACGTTGGCGTGGGCTCCACTACCCAGTGCGTAGGTCCCACATCACAGAATAATCGCTCACAAAAACGAGGGACCACAATCACACGTCCAACGGAGCTAACATAAAAGAGATTCTATATAGTAGTTCGAAAACGAAATTGGGTTTTCAACAATTTCACAAGTAAAACAAAAAACAAAGCTCATGCTGTTTGGCCCATGGGTTGTCTCCGCCGTGCAACAGCCCAAGAAAATACTAGATGCCATGTTTGATTTATACAGCCCAAGCCCAACAACTAGGGTTGCACTTGCCGGTTCGGTGTTGGTTGAGAGTTCAGTTTTGTTTAGTTTTGGTAGTGGGTGGAGAGAGAAATAGAGTAATGATTGAAAATAGGGGTAATGATTGGAGAGAGATAGAGAGAGATGAGAAAGTAATAATTGAAAAAATAAGGTAACGATTGGGAAAAGAAGTAGGGTAATGATTGATTTTCAAAACTAAAACTAAAAAGAAAAGGTAACCGAACAAAGCCTTTATATTTCTTCTGAAGTGAACGGTTGGAAGTTGGAACCATAATTTAGAGTCTGAAAAGATGCCCATTTTTTAAGCACACTTGGGCAGAGTAGGGCAGGACAAACTAGCCAAGGTCCATTTTCGATTCCAAACTCCATTTGTGTGTCTAGTCTACCCAGCCTTGAGTAGTGGAAGAACATAAATGCCCGAAAATAATTCCCATACTTCATCTTCTCCATTTGTGTATCAATATCATTTAACGCACGTGATTTAAACTTCTTTGATAAGAGTGTTGCGACTACTAACAAAAGCATCTCTAGTTATAAAGGCGCCAACTTTCGAAGAGCATTACAATGACAAAAGCGTGTCTTACGATAGATGTTTTTATTAACTTTGCTTGCTTTGCCAATAAGTTTGAGTGCTTGTGGTAAAAAAGAACTCCTCAATCATTTGAATGTCAAGATTTAGACATTTTCATAATAATGCAAATTAAGACTATGAAGAAAGTACTAGAGCTACAAAAACATCTCTTACAATAACATCATGTCTCTCTAAAAAAAAAAAGAGCATAAAAGTGACAGATGCGCATCTGTCAATGTCGCAATTTTTCAAACTCACACAGAAGCTTCTAAGTTGACGAGGGAAGGGAACTTGTTTCCTTCCACATTATATCAAATCAAATTCTTATATACAAAACAGAACATTAAAGACATTAATAGAAACTATCAAAGACAATCATCACATAATTACCAAAACTTGATATATTTCACAATTTACAACTACTATACAAGGAAACAAAAGCTCGATTGAGAAACCAAATATTCAATACGAGGACACTCCTAGGAAACATTTTCACGTCCCGACCCGCGGAGAATTCTGATCCCTAGCAAGATAATCTACAAGCAAAATTGAAGGGAGGAAAAAAAAAAAAAAAAGAGATACTACAAAAAACGAAAGAAAAATAATGTAACAAAAAAATGGAAGCAGCCTAAGATGAATTTAGCAGCTCCTCCAAGTATTCAGCCCCCAAATCCTCAAATATTACCACATTGTCCAATTTCACCTCTTTATTACTTACTTTACTCCTCTTGGCAGTGCCAGACTTCTTCTCTCTCATTGAGTGCCTCTTCTTTAGTGCCACAACAGGGGACCCCCCACCTTCGAAATCGTACTTCATTTCCTTCAGCGACTCCTGCACCCTCTCCGCCGGGAAATTGAGCACCGCCGTGGCCCCCCGCATCGAGAACGCCGCCTGGTCGTATGCCAGGGCGGCCGCCTCCGCGTCGTCGAAGGTCCCCAGCCAGACCCGGACCCCGTTCCTCGTGGAGTCCCGGATCTCGGCCGCGAACTTCCCCCACGGACGCCTCCGGACGCCCCGGTAGGATTTTTCCCTGACGGGTTTTCCGTCTTTCGCGACGGAGGTCACCTCCTCCTCCTTGGTCCCGCCGAAGGAATTCGTCTCCGAGGATTCCTTCGACGCGCCCTCGGCCAGGATTCCGAACAGGAGCATTTCCTCCGAGTCGTGGAAGTCGAAGGGGAGGGAATTGTGATGGAAAGGGAGATTTTCCCATGAGAAAGATTGTGGGGAGTCCAAGGAAGATTCCTGTGTGTTTTCTGAGTTTGGGCATTGGGTGGAGAAGTACTGGGCAATGTAATCCATATTGGAAATGAGGCTTGACTTGAATTCCTAGTTGATTTGAAGACCTCACCTCTTTATATAGCCGAAGAAAAAAGAAAGTATTTGATGGTATAAAAAAATGGGAAATCTTAACCCAATAGGGTTAGCCTGGTCAAGGTCCGAGAATTAAATGTTTTCTTCCTCATAAAATTTTCAAAATCTTTAAGGTGCTATCAATCTTTTTGAATAAGGTCAATTTCAAGTGGTGCCCCGCTAGCAGACAGTGAGTTTATGTTTTCAAGATTGATCGAAATGCGTGTAAATTGTCCAAAACATACACGCCCACGGGTTGCCCAAGTGGTTTGGGTGGATACCCATGCTTTGGGGGTACTTTTCAAGGTCTAGGGCTCGATTCCCCACCAGATGACTATCTTGAAGTAAGTGGGGGGCCGCGGTTGATATGGCAGCGCTAGCTTCCCCGGATGATTGGGTTGCGTAGTCGGGTGCATATGGTGACTTGACTGTAAGGTTATTCTTCCATCACTAATAAAAAAAAAACTGACACAAACGTTTAGTTATTTAAAAAAATGAGAAATTTTGGTGAAATAAAAGGAATGATTATTTTAAAAAGGGTGATAGGGACAGGTTTTGGGGCAGAGAGGATGTTTCAGCATTTTAAAATGTTTTAACTCCGATTTATGTGGTGTGGGGGCTGTATTTTTATTGGTCTATAATATTTGTATGGTATAATGTGGGACTGAAATTGTGGGAATTGGTGGGGGGTCGTTTTAGAGCACGTGAGTCAAATGACGCACGGCGGCGAGGTCCAAATCGGGTGATGTCATACACGTGAGCTCATTGGATCCACTTGGCCTTTTCCGATTGGCCGTCTATCCGCCATTCTAGTGGTGTCGTTTTCTACTGCTTAAAAATTATTCAACGAAAAATCGTTCTTTCGGATAAATTTCTTTGGAATTTCGTTTAGGAACGCTCTTGGATGACTACTGTTAATGATTTACTGTAAAAATTTACGTCGATCTTTTTAGGTGCCATATTCATTTTTAAATCAATTATAACTAATTCTGCCACTGCTCTTGATTTACTCAATTAGATCTCGTTTTGGATTGACACACTTCACAACCAAGTTAGTTATGAGAGTATACATAAAGCACATGCATTCTAACGATGGAGGTCTCATGCAACTTGTGTTGGTCTCAAGTTATTATGTTGGTCAAATTAATTAAAGACGGTCACATTCCAAATGAATGGAGCTGTCGTTTGGACTCTTGCATGTCCAGACTAATGCTGAAGTTGAATTCATCATGGTCCGGAGCACCTTTATCGTGGTCCGGACGAGGCCGGGGTCGGGCTAGGAAGTTCCTGTAGACGTCTAGATGGATGGTTATGGGTCTCACATCGCTTGGTGAATGCAGATGATGGCATAGCTAGACCATGAATAAGACCATGAATAAAACAAACCCTCTTGTTAATTTTCTGATTATGACACACAACTACATATAGTCTATCCTAAATTTCTAGGGTCAAGTGGAAAGTTTTGTGTGGATGGCAACCACAGGCATCTAATCCGAACCTGCTGATCCAAAAGAAAATCCTCCCCCTGCGTGCACGTTACATCAACACGACGACCAGGCCAGGTCTTTTTGGCATTTTGGATGTACTACTATATATAGATATATAGTGATGTAAGTATAGCTCCCTCGGTTAGTCCGGTTGGTCGGTGGATTTATTTCCCACACGATTGATGAGAATTCGATTACTGAGATCAGATATCAAGAAAGTAATATGATTTCGAGGAGCGCGTAAGCTGACCAGATGTGACCCTCGAAAATATAGTTAGGGGAGCTATATATGGACATTAATGAATAACAGAAACCTGGAAAGCTAAGCTAGTAGTATTAATTTGACTGCAAACGGTCCAGATTCAGGCCCCTCGTTCTTGTCCACATTGTTGATCTCACATCAGAAATTAATAAAGAGAGAGATGAATGTGCGAATCTTTGAAAGTCTTCCCAGAAGAAAGGAAATAGAAGAATAGTCTTTGCTCATTCACACTTTTTTTTTTCTTTTTTCCACTTAAATTTACTATCTTATCCTTTATTCAATACACTTCTTTACACATGCAAGAGCAATATAATACACTCATGTAAATAAATAAAATAAAATAAAGAGTGTAGATGATTAAAAGAAAAATGTGAAAATCATTTCCCCTCTCTTAATTATCGATAAATATGTCTTTGCCCCTAAGGCTAAAAGCGGAACACGAAGTACACCCCTCAACTACATAAACTGTTCCGATTCCCCCCTTAATTTTGATTGCTTAAATTCAAAGAGACCCGCAATGCCCAAAGCATATACTACCACGTAGCATTTTCATTGCCCATGATCCAATTTGGAGACATTATGCAAGCATTTGCATTTTCTTTTACTAATAATATATATAGAAGATAGAAAACAAGGACATTAAATCACATGCAGTAAGAAATTGGGACAACCACGCAAACGTGAAAACCACTTGGCAGGCCAATAACATGCAATGATCTTATAAGTAGTTTGCTTTAGGTCTGTTAATGGATCATATCCGATCCGAATCCGAAATTCCTTACATTCAATCTGAATTTGAATTCGGTTAAGCAAATTTCAATAATCCAAATCCGTTCCGAAATTATAGTATGTATGCATACTATATATATTTTTATTTTTTAGTATAAACCCAATGAATTATTTATTTCAAGTTGGATTCGAATTTTAAACCGATTCGATTAAATGGAACCCTGGTAGGCTGGTATTGGTACCGACAAATAGCATACCGATGGAGTATCGACGAGCATGCGGGGCCTACTCCGGATCCCGAACGGATGACCTAAGGCGTTCAATAATTTTTTTTTTAAAAATAAATCGAGCAGGCTTGTAGAAAATCAGCTCGATCCGATACGTGTAGATGCTCGATTCAATCTTTCATTTTTTTTTATCCATGCGGAGCCCAAAGTTAGCCCTGCGTGCTCGTCGGTATTCCATCTGTATGGGAGTGGTCGGTCCCTTCACTTTACTGGATCCCTTAAATCCCGTTCGTTTTTGGAATTTTAGATTTGAATTCGTAGAAAATGAACATAGAAAAAAATAGAATAATAATTAAAAATAGAGATAACGATTAAAGAGAGACGGGAAAAAATTAAGAGTGGTCCACGGTACCCTAGAGCTCGAGTCATTTTGATATTGACCGGACGAAGAGACATGCGTGACTATTTTCAATGTGTTTACAGATTCAGGGTACATGGACATTTTCTGTATCTCTACAAGAGCCTTTCACGAATATAGGAAAAAAAACGTTCCCACCAATGATTGGGTCCCACCCACAACAGTCTAGACTTTTGTTTGTCGTTTTATATCTTATCCAAAACGCAAAAAAAGGCTTTTAATTAGCCAGCTTATCTTCCATAATCAAGTTTTTAATTTAATGGATTGTTCCCAAGTTAATTTCATACTGGATGGATTTAGGGTTTTTTTTTTTTTTTTTTCCTTTCTGTTTTTTGAATAAGATTCAGGATTTATGTTGTGAGAGGAAAATATTAAGATTATGTATCTTTTCCTTATAACTCAGGTGTCCGGATCAGCACTTTTGCATACTTTGATTATTTCTTGGAGCCCAATCTCACTGATCACTCGCTGAGAACCCAGCCTAATTGAAGCTAAAGGAAAGTTTCGTATGGACCCAGCCCAAAAGGAGTTGATTGAGACCTTAAGGATAAGCAAATTTCTAAATCTCGGGTCTAAAATACCAGGCAAACAACCCCTAACACTTAACTGAAATACTGTTATATTATTTTTTTTTTGGTCAAACGGAAATTATATTTATGTGTTCAAAGCACGCATGAAAATTTTCTTTGTTACTTAAAAGTAATTCTCTATAACTTGATTACCAATTTAGGTAATTTTTTTTTGGGAATGATATTGCCACACCCTTTTTTGATAATGCCACACCCTGCAAGTATATTTTTGTACCAAAAAATACACTTGCAGGGTGTGACATTATCAAAAAAGGGTGTGGCAAAATCACTACCCTTTT
This sequence comes from Rhododendron mucronatum var. ripense, assembly GCA_019656295.1. NCBI lineage: Eukaryota > Viridiplantae > Streptophyta > Magnoliopsida > Ericales > Ericaceae > Rhododendron > Rhododendron mucronatum. The sequence continues at coordinate 1,680,869 of BPLT01000015.1, forward strand.
TTTCTCAATCACCTGTTTAGTTCCATAATGTAGGTAATTTTTATTGATTTCCCTTAGTAGTTTCGAAACTACTTAATTCTTAGACTTAATACTCCACAACTATCATATTATATCATGGCAATAGTAAATATACTATTTAATTTGAGTTGAAATTTTAACTAATTAACAACAAATTATGGGGTTGATGTATGACACGTGATTGCTACATTTATTTATTAGAAAATGTTTTATGGGGCCCATTGATTGCGAACCATTTTGGCAATGTACATGAACCCAAGGGCTTCTTCTCTGGACACATGCAAAGCTTGAAAGCTTGTCATTATGGAGTGGGTTCTTTGACCAATCTTTTAATTCTAAGGCTTTTTCTTTTTTAGAATTCTGAATCTTCTAAAGTTGGTAGCAGAAAATATACCACGTGCTGATTTAAATAACCAAGAGTGCTTATTGAACGGATATTGCTAATTCCTCGTGTTTGTTTGTCTACTTTCGTTATTCTACACCCTTCAAAAATTTGTACATATTTTTAACGTGAATTTCTAAAAATATGTAATATGGTAGTACTCGAAATTTATTTCATTTAGATCTGGGTTTCAAAAATGCTAAAATAATTCAAAGAAACTTAACAAAAAGAACCTAAACGACAATATAGAATACGCAATAAATAACCATTTTTCCTGGAATGACACCACCAACAATACAGAATACACGCAACGATTAAAAATTCTTTAGTTTTCTTAATCGTGGTCCATCCCTATATAATCCAATATCCCCAGTAGCTAGGATTAGCTTGCGAAACATTCATTTAGGTAAGTTCAATTATGTTACTAACCCCGTTTTGTGGGACATAATTAAGTATGCTTTTTATAAAGCAAGTACATGCATCTTTACATAATTCCACCTGTGTATACTTCGTAAGTAGACAGATTAATTAGTATCAAGGGAAGAACTCTAGAATCAAGATGCTACACGCAACTTTAATTTCTCAATAAATACAAATTAGGATACTAATTAATCATTTATCCACCTAACCAATATATGATTCAAAAACATGTTATAAATCGTCAGCAATCATCAATCCATTTTGGCCGAATCCAAGGATACAAGTTAATTAACCCTGAGGGGGTTTGGCGGGTGGCCGGACATGAAAAATAATTTTAATTAAGCGCTTGCGAAGGTCATAAATTCGAATTTCACGAAGGCTAAACGTTCTTATTCTTGGGGCCATGGGGGTTTGCCCGTGTTTAAGTTCAATATCCCAGAATTAATCGAGGTGTGCATAAGCTGGTGTAGACATCTAGTCAAAAAAAAAAAAATCCCAAGGATAAAATATTTGCCATTAATTGAACTGCGCGTTGTCCTTAATAAGCAAAGGTTGTATGAACAATAATGAACCTCGATCTTACCTAATTAATCCTTGGAATTTAATACTAATCCATTTTGGATTGGCATGAGATTTTGTGTCTCCAATTACGTGACATGGGAGGAAAGCCAAGAGATTGTTCAATGCTATTGGAGCATTTCTCCACCCTCTTACGACAGTCAACAGTGTATTGCATCCAACATTCGAGGCCATATTTAAGGTCCCGTTGTTTGTTTGGATAATCCCAATTAAGAAATAAGTACTTATTCGGTGTGCTATTTTTGATTGTTTAAATCTTTTAATATTGATCTCAAGACATATGCAATATGGTTCTTTTTTGATAGATCTCAATTAGTTCTATTACAGAAAGTTTGCAAAATCATGAAATCCATTATAACTTGAAAGATATAAGCGATCAATAAATGACACAGATTTTGGAATGTAGAAATTAGAAAGTAAATAAGAAGGCATTCAAAAGTGCTACACACACAACGGTTGTGTAAAACACAAGACACAATCAATCTCTAGCTGTCCATTGCTGTAATAAATGGCCGGGATTCGTTTAAACTCTTTCCCGGAAAAGTTAAACTTTTGTTCTTATTATGGGTTCTTATTATTTTCCCTTCCAAAAATCCAAAATAATTAAGTACAAACTTTATTTTTTAAGGAGTATTCATACTAAATTGATTTTTTTTTTTTTTTTTGGGGTCAAAAGTTAAGCTTGTTTCCACTAAAGTAAAACATCCAACACATTTTTTTTTTTTTTGCAACTTTTAGTTTAGTAGAAACAACTTGACTACAAATAACTACTAAAAATTATCCACAGCTTCTAGCTTACCGAAAACGCCCCCAATAGATTATTTTATATATATATATATATATATATATAGGCAAATGTGAGAAGTTGTATTCAACTGTGAGACGAAAGCCTACACAATAGAGAGGAACCTCATGGGCGTCCACAGACCGGACAAATCATTAGAGAGGGTAATCAGAGCACAATATGTGCAGCCCTATTTCAAACTCGCCTAACGAGATTAGGTTTGCAGAAAATAAAACTAATATCAAGCACATGACCAACAAATCATTGGACTAAATCCGGACTAAAATCTAGACAGAAATCGGACTAAATCTAGAGAAAAAACAAAATAAAGCGAAAAAAAAAATACACTCCCATCTGTCATTATTGAGTAACCCTTCTCTTGCCTAGCCCTCTACCGATCAAGCTCTCAAGTCAGCGACCCATGAAGCCACCTGTGACCATGCGACTGCAAATCCAGAAGTGAACGGCAAGCGATTTTGGTGGAGTTTGGGGAAGAGAAACCAGATTTGAAGGCAGAGATTGATCGCTCCCCTCCTGCCGCCCATATTTGGGTATAAACCCAAGGGGGAAGGAGAGGAAGAAGAAGAAGAAGTGTGGCTGCTGTTTTAGGGTTAGAAAGAGGTGATCCTATTTTTTAGAGAGAGAATTGTTACGTGTATGTGACTTTGTCAATTTCAGAAAAGGATTTTTGTCAAGTGAACCATATACTTAGCGTTTAGTCTAATGACCAGTGTAAAGAAAGGTTTAAAGGCATTTGAAAGTCCTTGAGAGTCTTATAGAAACGTCCGTCAAAAGTGGAGACCCTTTGAATACAATATTTATTTGGGAAATGATATTGGCACTCAAAAAATTGATGCAGACACTCCAAAATCAGTGTAACTCCAAATCCATTTTCCTTTGTTTTTTGGAGTGCCTGCATTAATTTTTGGAGTGCCAATATCATTTCCCATTTATTTTTTACTAATAAGCTAACAAAATATTACTATATATATGCCCTGACCTGACCAGCTTCATTGATACATGCATATACATATAGACATGAATTATGTAATTAATTAATTAACCGCCTTCTTTAATGGGAGTGGGACCAACAAAATCAGGTTTGGTAATTGTTGTTGGAACTTTACATGTGTGGCTGAACTTAACATAATTTTTTTAATAATCAGATGTTTGACAAGCCTACACGTCGCACCTCGACTGATTCGGGATATTCAAACTCAGTGCATGGGGTTAGATCTAGTCAAGCTCATTCCAGTTTGTGCATCGATCAGGTAATGGAGTCGCCCATGAGTTAGGGAAGAAAGGGCTTGGAGTGAGAAGCAGCTTGGAATGGATTTCGTTTCCTCCAATATGGTTGCGAAGTCAGCTTCGCATAGATGGTTCTTGAAGATTTTTTTTTCCCTATCGTTCGTTCTATTGATGATAATGTTATCATTTGCACGCACCTCGATTAATTCGGAAACTTAAATTTAATTGCTGTTGTGTCTTGCTAACTTGATTCTTTACAAATGTGGGTTTGAACTTTATTGGACGTTTCTCAGTGGGCTTTTGATGTACTGTTGCACAGATAGTCCAGGGTGGTTCCTTTAAATATGGGCCATCAGTGGTTGTGAACAAAACTTCGTCTTCCTCTTACAAATCCAACAAATTTGCCATAAGCTTTAACTCAGAACCGATCGTAAATTAATTTGGCCCACAACTTTCTTTCTTACTCCGTAGTCCTTCGTCATCCAAATTAATCTCAGTTCCCTGTCCATCAACCAAATAGAGACAACGTACCCACAAGAATCATCATCGTGTCATAAAACAAAATCTCGCATCTGCAAAATGAAGCAGGGGCACTTCCCCAAAAATCTCATATGACAAATCGAAAACAACAATTCCCATGGAACCAGCCCTCCAACGAAGGCCATGGATACATCCGTTAAAGAGAAAGTACTCATGCCAGAGTTTACCACACTGCGATAATTGGTATATTGAATTCTCCTCCAAGCATTAGTTTTTGGTGTTTGGCGATTGTTATGGGGATTTGCAAGAGCTGTAAACACACTTGGATTCCGGCTTTGGACATGGCGCTGCCGCCTTCGGGTCGAGCCCAAAACGATAACCCGGTCCATTTGCCATAAGCAATGCCTAGATGAACTACTTCTAACAAGGAAATGGGCCGTCCAGCCTATATGAACTAATTCTAACAAGGAAATGGGCCGGGTTATCGTTTCTTCTGACTACTACCACACGTTTGATTTTCCCTATCAATGTTGGGTCAGTTCAGTGGTGGAAACCTGGATTTGGTTGGACAAGACAAGGCCATGTTTGAGTCTTCATAATTTTTTATCGGGGCTAAACATACTTCTAACACCATCCACACGTGGTGAGACCTTAGTTTGGATCCCGACGTAGATGTGGTGAGGTTCTCTACAAATAGTGGTGTAGTGTAACGAAACAATACTTTCTGGCAGAGGTGACGGGTACTATACTTACACTTCCATTTGTTCAAAAAAAAAGAGATGGATTTACCCCATTCAAATGCCCAAAATATATAGATAGGTTTACATACATAAATCCAGGGCCATGACAAGTACAACAACAATTAAACTTGTTCTTCTTTCGTTCCCCATTTTGTCCTTGGGTTCACTATACTGAGTTATGTTTGATAAAATGCCTAAAACAAATTGTACACACACAGTTCCGTATAGATTGCTTTTCGATACAATTTCTTTTGGAATTCACAGAACTCACGTTGTATTTTCTCGATGATTGCTCTCAGTAACTTAATTTGAATTAGACCATATAATCAAATAAAGTAACGCGGAAAAAATTAGCTCATTGAATTGCAAGAATTAAGGAGTTAAATGGAACGCAAAGTAGGAATATTTGAGTGTACAAGAAATTCAATCACTATTACAGATTAATTTTAAATAAACTTGGCGCAAGATCAACTTATCGCTCGTTATTTTTATAGATGAGATGAGAGATAGTACTTTCTTTTGGGAATTAATATTGTTTTGGTAGTCTAGAAACATAGTTGGGGCGTTAGAATATGCACTTATTTATATCTGGTGATTAGTCTACCAGTAGGTACTGTTCCTTAATTTTCTATTCGTTCCTACCAGTTTGACCTTTCCAAAAAATATGGTCGGCCTAAGAATGTGATTTCAATTGCGTACTTAGAACTTGCTTTACTTTTCTTGTTTTAGATTTGTCAAAAAGTAGTCCAACAAACTAAAACTAGAATAACCAACTGGGACTAGCTCAGTTGGTCAGGACTCTTGCATCTCATTAGGAGGTCAGATATTCGAGTCTCTTCACCAGTGCGTGGGTGTTCTTCCCTCGGAGAACTTTTCTTTCTTTGTTTGTTTCTATCTTATAATGAGCTTATTTCTTGTATTGGTTGAGTTGTTAAACTTGATTATCTCGTGAACTCTTATAATTGATGTAGTATTTCGGGTTTATACTTTGTACTTTATATCTTATGTAAAATGATCTAAAAAAAAAAAACCTAAAACTAGAATGCATGAAACAAGAAAAGGAAATTCAAACATTGCTTTAATCGAGGTGCTGGTACGACCCACTTTCCATGTGTACCATCTCAACATTGACCATGCATGCACGCACGCACTTGCACTGTTAGATTAATACTATTATTAAAAAGAAGGAAAAATCGAGGTTAAAGACGTGTTTTGATAATTAATATTCGTCAAAGACATATTGAGAATATTTATTAAAACTGAAAATATTTTTAACTGCTATTAATTATCAAAATATGTCATGAACCTTCATTTTCCCTTACAAGTACTGTTTAATTTTTGCAAGTTGCTAAAATATGCCAGCCACGAGGGGATCATTCACTTATTTTGGTCAGTTTTTTTGGGGGCCAATTGGCAATAAAAAGTGAACCCAATCTCATTTTCATTAATTCTAGCTCAAAACTCGATGTGTGTGGGTTTTAGGGATGGATTCCGGGGAGCTAGTATTAGGAGCACTAGTTGGCCTGTGACACCCCAAGATCCTAAAAGAGTCCCACGTCAGGGGAGTAGGGAAGGAGTTAAATGGAATATAACTAAGGGATTCCGACCAACTGTTATATAATTCGAGATTAACTTTTGAGCCACGTGTTTCGGCTAAGAGTTCAGTAGGTCAGTTGGAGCGGGTCGTTAAAGGACCTCTCCTCTTTATATATATATATATATATATATATATATATGTTCATCTTGTTATGACTCTCCAATTTTTTTTATTATTGAAAATTAGTCGAGTATCCAAAATCCCAAAAGTTACACTTATAACCTATGAAAGTATAACTAAGATTTAATTGACACAAGCGGCGGTTATGCTTTGTTTTTGCCAAACGATAGAATGTTTAGGGGTTAATGGTCAGTAAAATAGTAGTTACGACGGGAGTCGACCACCTCTTCAAAACGATTCAAATCTCTTCCTTAAAAGAGAGAGTAATGAACTAACCACATGGTGTTCATCCGTTTTGCTAATTAAACAACCATCTTTTGTGCTGTTCAGTGCATACTCAACGCCTAAATTAATTTGAACCAACTTTAGCCAGCATAATTTTGCACAAGAATCAGCCTTATTTGCTTTAATTTGGGGTCTCAAAACCTTTAGGCACGGTCTCCAATAGATTTTCTCTACCTAGCTCTCTAATCATTACTGTCAAAACCTCCCTTAAAATCCAAACCGAACAAGGCAAACACTCTACCGAAAAATGCCCTAAAAGGGAAAAACAATGAACAAAATATTCCAACCCAAAAATTTCTAACTCTATACACACACGGCGTTGGCGCTGCAGTGTGCGTGGGACCCACGCACCACACTAGTGCGTTTGTTGGTGCATGTATTTGTTTGTGTATATGCTCGTAGTCGGACCCACGCACCACACTTGTGCGTTTGTTGGTGCATGTATTTGTTTGAGTATATGCTCGTAGTCCTAGAAGATTTGTACTTCGACCACATGAAGCAGCCCTGCCGTAACACATGTTGACATGGGGAAAATAATATTCACAGGTGACATGCTTGAAAAAAAAATTCTAACCGCCAGATGCGACCCAACCTATCCATTTTTACTTTTTTAGACTCCAGGCAGCCATGCCTGTATATATAGGCATCTTTTTACGTTTTGTTGAAAACCAAGGTAAGTCTCGAAAATGGAAGGCGCTGAGAAAGGAGGAGGGAAGGCAGCAGAAAGGGGGAGCGGAGAGGCCAAGTACAGGGGAATCAGGAGGCGGCCGTGGGGGAAGTACGCGGCGGAGATACGTGATTCGAAGCGAAACGGGTCCCGGATGTGGTTGGGGACGTTTGAGACGGCGGAGGAGGCGGCACGGGCTTACGATAAGGCGGCTTACTCAATGAGAGGCCATCAAGCCATTCTGAACTTCCCGAACGAGTTTTGTTCCGACGACAGTACTACTACTACTTCATTGATGTCTCCTCCTCCTTGTACTGTGGGTTCATCTTCTTCATCATCTAGCACCAGGCATGGAGGAGGAGAAGAGCAAGACAAGGCCATTGAGTTTGAGTTCTTCGATAATAAGTTGTTGGAGGAGCTTCTTGAGGTAAAAGAGGAGGGGCAAGAGATGAAAAAGGCCAAGTTTAAGTGACTTGATCGAACAGCTGGGTTTTTGGGTAAAAAAACAAAAAAAGTTTTCTTTGGCTTTCTATAAATATTGTTTTGTTATGTGTCAAAATGTACACATTTAAGCCCTCAATTGTACCATTTTTTACCATCACTGGTGTTACTATGAATATATTAATTTCATTCTGTTTTTGTGTTCGTAGAATTGGTAATTGGATTGTAAATAGGCTATAAATCTCTAGGGCTATCGTATATAAGATCACGTCTGCATTTAGGCGGGGCTTACCCTCTCCAACATGCAGGTGGTGATCTCACTATTGAAAGAGAGTCTCGACACGGTGGTGTACACATAGCTGCATTTCTTATATTCTCATTTAGATTTGGGAGCAAGATATCCAAATAAAATCTTCGGTAGTCCTTTCATGTCACGTTGTACTACACCCTTTAATTTTTAGCTTATAGAACAATATTGTCACTCTTTCATCATATTTTAGATTACATTAACTTTTTCGCTCGAAAAGTTCTTTATTTTTAATCTGATCATTTTCTTGATGTTAATATTTTGGTCACCTAGGGGATGAACAAAGTTGCATTGTGCTGTCTATTTTCTTACTTTACTGCTAATAATTGTAATGGAGAAGAAAGCAAAATAAAGAGCAAAGCACACAATTAAGCTAGACAAACTCCAGTAGTACACCCCAACACTCAATATTACACAACATCCTTGTGAAAGTAAAGATTTAGGTGACAAAAGGTGATAGTAAGTACCTCCCCCTATCAAGATGGAGACAGAGAGAGGCACATATTGTTCCCCGGCTCGAGCATTTTTTTTTGTAACTCGCTATCCAGCCCAATAAACCGACTAAATTCTTACATTATCAGTCCTTGAGCTTCTTCTCTTCATACCCAAGAAGATCTTCTAACAACTTATCATCCAAATACTCGAATTCAAAAACCTCATTCCCCCTTCCACCCTCTTTTCTCTCCACATTCTCCGCAATCGAAGATGAAGAAGTCGGTACCGTAACGGACGAGGAAGAAGAAGAGGAGGGGGGATATTCTTCAGGGAAATTAAGAATAGCCAAATGACCCCTCATCGAATGGGCAGCTTTGTCGTAAGCTCTCGCCGCCTCCTCTGCCGTTTTGAAAGTCCCGAGCCACAATCGCGGGGATCTAGGCCTAGTCGAATCGCGTATCTCCGCCCCGAATTTCCCCCACGGCCGGTTTCTTACTCCTCTATATCTAACTTCTCCAACTTCGCTCTCTTCCGTGGTCTTGCCCTTTGAATCTCTCTCCATTGTCTAATGGAGTATCATCTCAATCGAGTACTCTGTTCTCTCTACCATTTATAAAGGATGGAAAAAAAAAACTTAACTGAACAGAAGAGGACCGAATTGCATATGGTCCAGGGGACTACCACCACCATTCCCAACTTGGAAATTTCAGAACGTGCTCAGAACTGTTTTGGTCATTATTGATACCATGTACATGAATGATAGGGTACCCGACACCTCCGCCCGGGATTATTATATGGAGGAGACCCTACCGCACCTACGTTAGGACCAAAACAAAAGTACAACTACGTGTGTGAAGTGCTATGAGTGTGGTTGGAAGCGGGGGCCCTATAGTGCGCAATCCGAGCTGTTCATCTCAACAATCAATGGTTCAGATTTTTTTTGGTTATCTTTTACATGTAAACGATAACTTTGAGCGGTAATATTTAACAACGAATTTGGATCATCGATTGGGAAAACGGATGGTTGGAATGATCATTACACTCCTGTAGTGACTTGCCCAATTCAACGTCCCCGGATGTGGTTATGAAAACTTAAACGTGAACCTTGTCCAACCGTGTCTTGAGTTTCCAGCACTAAAGCCGAGGAAGATGTCCACGTTTGAATACATCTCCCCAAGTCCATCCACGTTTTAAAAATCCAAAGTAGTTATTATAGTTTTGCCACAGGAGGAAAGTAGTCATTACCCAAAAAGGGAAAGATTAGATCCCCAACTTAATCTAACAGTCCAGCACAAAATCAAAGCTAAGATAAACTCTGGCTGTACACTGCCACATGAACCAAAACTCACTCACATCATCTCAAACAGTTCCTATTTTATAACTCACTCACATCATCTCAAACAGTTCCTATTTTATCGAATGTCCCCCGAAGGAACCGTCTCAAACAGTTATTATACACTTTATTTAATTCCGAAAGTAAGATTTAGTTGACAGAAGTGATGGTAAGTACCTTCCCCTCTTAGGATGGAGATAGAGAGAGGGGAGAGAGCATTCTGGCTCGATTGTTTTTTTTTTTTTATAACTTGGTATTCGGCCTAATAAACCGACTAATTTCTTACGGCAAAGTCCATTTTCATCTCCTGTGGTTATCGTCATGTGCGGATATCCCCCTCATGGTTCAAAACTGACCATATAACCTACCTGTGGTTTTGAAAATGTGCGGATAGACTCCATACCGTCATGTTTTCCATCCATATTAACATGTTTGGTAACCCAAAATGGATTACGACTATTAGTCCAAGGGACTAGTAACTAGTAAGGTGGGCTTTAGGGGGTATTATGAATACCCTGGGGGAGATGGTATTATCAATCCCAACTCAACTCATTTTCATTACCAATTCCTTCTATCATCCAATTCCATCATCTAATCCCATCATTCAATTCCATCTCAAACAAATTAACATGCTTATTACTAATCCATTTTCATTACTAATCCCTTCTTATTATCAATCTCAATCCTAATCTTATCTCCTTACGAATCTCACTCATCTATCACTGTTATCAAATGAGGCCTAAAAAGACAAAGTTTTACAAATTTGGCTCTTAAAAACATTAGTAATTGGACCAAAACAAAAATGGGGCATTCCGTATTTAGGAGGCCTAAGTCAAAGGCCTCAATGGCCTAGCCATTGGTCCGCCTATGCATCCACAACCGTGTATTGCGTATGTTTGCATGATTCCATTCCCTATATGATGATTGAGTTGTATATATGTATGCGTGTGTAAATGTGTGTCTCACATTGATGCATGCTTTAGATCTTCTTGGTGAATTGCCTGCACCATATTAAAATCCAGTTTTGACCAAGAAACCTATTCAAAATAGAAAAACTAGATCAAATCAAACTAGATAAACTAAATACTTATAAATTATCTTGACTAAAATAAAACATTCCTACTAAAATGCTAAACTCAAAATAATAAATTAAGATTCCTATATTTCTAGAATAATCAAAATATCGGCCTGCATCATTCTTTCGTAATATATCACATTTAATTCAAAAAATAAGTACTTATTTTAGTTAATAGAACATAGTATTCCCTCTGTCCCTTTTAAGTGTCCTGCTTTGTAACTCTAATTATTAAAAAGACATCATCATTATACTTTTCACATCAATTTTTCCCTCCACTTTCCCTACTTATCCATCATCATTACATTTTTACTCACTTACTTTTCAAAATAGAATATATACTTTTAAGGACAAAATAGACAATTCACTAATTTTTACCCACTAACTTTACAAATGGACACTTATTAAGGGACAACCCAAAATGAAATACCGGACTATAAATAAGGGACGGAGGGAGTAAATTTTTATAGGTCCATAGCGGCCGCAACTGAAGCCTTAGCTCTGGATCAATTTTGAGCAGATGTGTGTCGGTAAGGTTATAATAATGCCAGTGCTAATTGAATATGATTGCAAAAACATATAGTAGATCCTAGGGGTTTAGATGCTGATGGCTGATTAATTGAACTTGTTTTTGATGTAAGCAGGGCACGTAAGGAGTTCCTTTCTACTTTTACTTTCTAGGCTCGTATTGCTCTTAACGGTTCCAGAAGATTGCAACATCATGCTTTACCAAGGTTTCCCATATTGGACAAGTTAGCAATCACACTCGAGAATTACTCAGTCCACCACAGATCCAAACACAGCAAACCCACATATAATCCACCGTTTTCCAGCTCTCGATTGTCCGCCTCATTTAGAGCTTGAGCAACTCCAATGCCGAACCTTGAGGACCACGAACGGCGACCATGTAAATTAAAGCTCATAGTAGTACTTAGATGAGATGGGTTTGAAGAGTTTTGGATTGGATTCACTAACAAGCGCTTTTGGTGGTTCTATAATGGATTGTCTAGTAATATCAGCACAGCAGAGTACTCTGTTATATTCGATGCAATATACATCAGTGATCAAGGCGATGTGTATTGTTTACTGTATGAATACATCTCCCCAAGTCCAGCCACGTTTTACTACGCAAATTAGGCCCCGTTCCGCTGAGGTTTTTATTATTGAAGTAGTTATTTTCGTTTTACGAGACAGGTCATTCTCTGATGCAGGGAAGCGTGTCGAAATAGAAGAATGCGCTATAAGGACAATCACGAATAAGTATGAACTAGAGGTACTCCCTCTTCGAATACACAATAATGAAAAAAACTCTCAATTTTCATTAATTCATTAAAAAACAACTGCTTAGCCCTAAAGACGAAGAATAGCCAAATGACCCCTCATCGAATGAGCAGCTTTGTCGTAAGCTCTCACTGCCTCCTCTGCGGTATTAAAAGTTCCGAGCCACATCCGTGGGAATCGAGGCCTAGTCGAATCGCGTATCTCCCCCGCGAATTTCCCCCACGGCCGGTTTCTTACTCCTCTGTATCTAACTTCTCCAACTTCGTTCTCTTCCGTGGTCTTGGCCTTTGAATCTCTCTCCATTGTCTAATATCATCACAATAGAGTGGTACTCTGTTCTCTCTACCATTTATAATAAAGGTTATAAAAGAACTGAATTGGACAAAAAAGGACCGAATTGCATGTGTTCCAGGGGGCTGCCATTCACAACTTGGAAATCTCAAAACGTGCTCTGAACTGTTTTGGTCATTATTGATGCATTGTACATGAATGATCAAGTTGAGGGTGGCGTCCTTGTTTTTATTTTTTGCTGCAAAAAATGAAAGTGTAGCCATGGCACCTGTCACATCTGCCAGGTATTATTACCCCGTCAAACCACACAATTATTTGTAGGAGAAGCTACTGCATCTACGTTGGGACCAAAAGTAAAGTACAACTATGTGTGTGAAGTAGGGGTGAAAATCGGTCTTTTCGGTTCGGGTTTTGGGATGTTCGGGACCGAACCGAATAGTTGGGGTAATATAGCCGGGAACCAACCCCAACCGAAAAAGACAACAGACCGAAATAGGTTTGGGGTGGTTCGGTCCGGTCGGTTTTTTTTGGGTTTTTGGTCCGGCGTTAAGATTGAAGTTAACGGTTGAGAATCTTGAGATTGAGACAGATGGCTGAGATTTGTTGTTTTTGGGGGGGTTTAAGATGGACGGCTTTGATTGATTGCTCCAAATCGGTATGGTTTTGGGATATATCGGTTTAGTTCGGTCCGGTACAGAGAAATTTTCAGGGTACAGAGAAATTTTCAGGGAACCGAGACCGAACCAAAAATTGATCGGTTCCGTTCGGTCAAAACCAAAGCCGACCAAACCTACAGTTACCCCGACCGAAAACCGAATTGATCGGTTGGTTTTTTCGGTCCATTGATTTTTCTTTCACCCCTAGTATGAAGTGCTATGAGTGCGTTTAGCCCAAAAATAACTATGGAAACTTGAACATGGGCCTTACCCAACCGTGTCTTGAGTTTCCAGCGCTGAACCTGAGGACAATGTTTTTTTTTTTTACACGTTTGAATACATCTCCCCAAGTCCAACCACGTTTTAAAAATCCAAAGTAGTTATTATAGTTTTGCCACAGGAGGAAAGTAGTCATTACCCAAAAAGGGAAAGATTAGATCCCCAACTTAGTCTAACAGTCCAGCACAAAATCAAAGCTAAGATAAACTCTGGCTGTACGCTGCCTCATGAACCAAAACTCACACACATCATCTCAAACAGTTCCAATTTTATCGGATGTCCTCCGAAGGAACCGTCTCAAACAGTTATTATACACTTTATTTAATTCCGAAAGTAAGATTTAGTTGACAGAAGTGATGATAAGTAACAGGGGAGAGGGCATTCTGGCTCGATCGTTTTTTTTTTTTTTATAATTCGGTATTCGGCCTAATGAACCGACTAAATTCTTACATCATCAGCCCTTGGGTTTCTTCTCCTCATACCCAAGCAGATCCTCCAACAGCTTATCATCCAAATACTCGAATTCAAAAACCTCTTTCCCTCTCCCCTCCGGCACTGAAGAGGAAGAATTCGATGCCGTAGCCGACGATGGAGAAGAAGAAGAGGGCGGATATTCGTCAGGGAAATTCAGAACAGCCAGAGGACCCCTCATCGAATAAGCGGCTTTATCGTAAGCTCTCGCGGCCTCCTCTGCCGTGTCAAAAGTCCCGAGCCACATCCGCGGGCCTCCTGGCCTAGTTGAATCGCGTATCTCTGCGGCGAACTTCCCCCACGGCCGCCTCCGAACTCCCCTGTATCTAACTTCCCCCGATTCATTCTCTTCCGTGGCCTTCCCCTTTGAACCTCCCTCCATTGCCTAATAATATCAGCACAGCAGAGTACTCTGTTCTCTTCCATCATTTATAGAGAGGGCAGAGAATTGGACCCAAAAAAAGGACCGAATTTGTCGTCCAGAGGACCACCATTGAAAGCTTTGGAGATCTCCAATGGTGCTTGGAACTGTTTTGGTGATTATATATATGTATATATATATTCGATGCAATGTACATCAATGATCAAGGTGATGTGTTGATTTCTGTGTAAGAATAAAACCTCCCAAAGTCCTCCCACGTTTCACTACGGTGATGGGTATTGTCTACTGTGTAAGAATAAATCTCTCAAAGTCCAACCACGTTTTTCTACAACTTGAGGGGCGTTTCCACTGATCAACAAATTGTAGATCACAATTTTTTGATTTTGTTCTTACGGAAAAAAAATCATGTTTGTTAGTTTTGCGCCAAATTTTTATGTATTATGGATTCGTCTCGACGAGAGGAATCGGAAAAGTAAAAAATTATTACTTTTAAACAAGTATTTTGAGAAATATCCAAGAAGAAGCTAGAAAAATGATTTTTATTTTTTTTTGGTTTTTCTTGAATATTTTTAAAATACTTGTGTAAAAGTCATAAGTTTTTACTTTTTTCGATTCCTCTCATCGAGACGAACCTATAATGCATAAAAGTTTGGCACAAAAGTTATAAATATGAAAAAAAAAATTGAATAAAGACAAAATCAAAAAGTTGTGGTCCATAATTTGATTAGTGAAAATGCCCAGTTAAAACTTTTGATGACATAAGATTATGCTCAACAGATTCAAGGCCGACCCTGCCTTTTGGGGGACCTACAACATAGATTAATAACGGAGCTCTATTTTGTTGGATTATTATAAGAAGTACCAAAATAGGAGGGGCCTATAAAATTTGTAAATTTTTAGAGGTCTCTAGTGCCCGCACCTGAAGCTTTAGCTCTAAATTGGTTTTGAGCAGATTTGTGTCGGTACTAATAATTAAGGTTATAATAATGCCAGTGCTAATTGAATATGATTGCCAAAACATATAGATCCTAGGGGTTCCTTTCTAGGCTCGTATTGCTCTTAACAGTACCAGAAGACTGCAAATTAAATCATGTTTTACCAAGGTTTCCAATAGTGGACACGTTAGCAACGTAATTCTGAACAGAGTAGTCATTGTTCCATTTTTATAAACTCTTATGTTATTCATGGCATTCACCTGTTTAATGATTGTTAAATTGATCATTGGTGTTGGATATGCAGACAACCTTCAGCAACGCAACAGCCCGGGTGTGTGGTGGCTCAGGCTGGAGAGAGAGCTGGCCCTGACTTTACGATGGCTTAAAGCGAAAACCAAAAGAAGACCCTTTTTCGAAATCTTAATTAACAAAATGCAAGTAGATACCTACGGTTACTAAAATATGAGGAGCCCTTAAAATTCACAATTTTGGGAGAGCCTAAAGCGACCGCAACGCTTACTTTAGCTCAGGGCCGGCCGTGAGTTAGCCTAGAGCCTCCAAAGCACTTCACACTTTGTGGCAAAAACTGTATTTTGTAATTTGGTAGAGGCAATTTTGGCTGTTGGCCTAATTATTATCTACATAATAAGGGAGAACGGTTTTTGAATCTTATCTATCTATAAATTCTAACCTTTGATTTGCTCTATAAATCCTGCGGCTTTTCAAACAATATTAATTGCACAATTGCCACTAATTTGATCTCACATTGTGCCGTGCCTTCAGGCACGGACAAACCCTAATTTATTTATAACGCTGTTAAGTTGTAATTAGGGTTAAGAATTTTCAGAGAAAACAAGAGGGAGGCGAGATAAAACTGTTCTAAAAAAGAAGGGAGAAGACCTATACTCTGATTTCAATTATAATGGACTGGTGTGGCTTCCGTAGTTTTTCCTCGTGTTGAGGTTTTTCACGTACTCTCTCTCTCTCTCTCTCTCTCTCTCTCTCTCTCTCTCTCTCTCTCTCTCTCTCTCTCTCTCTCTCTGTTCTTTGCGATTCTGCAAACTGTTTTTCGTTTGCTTTGCTATTTCTTTGATTATAGTTTTCAAGATCCGTAAAGCGTTGTGAGCAGTCAAATAGGACGTTGTGAGCAGTCAAACGGATAGTTCGATTCGTAACAACTGGGTGTTTCTTTTGCTAGAATTCAGAAAACAAACAGAACAATCACAGACGATCAAATGAAGAAGGATTTACTTGGCTCGGCTTAAATCTACGTCTGTAGGCAAAGATCTGTCGCAGAATCTCACCATGAGTAAGGAGAGTAACGAGAGAGTAAAATGACAATCTATTAAAAGTGTATGCATGCAAAAATTGTTTTGTAAATTCAACTACTAAAAGACGAAAAAGTTGCAAAAACGGTATTTTGTAATTCGGCAGGGGCAACTTTGGTCATTGGCCTTACCTACTTATAACGGTTAGCTTGTAATCAGGGTTAAAAATTTTAAGAGAAAACAAGAGGGAGACTAGAAAAAACTGTTCTCAGAGAGAAGACGTGTACTCCAATTTTCGACTATAGTGGACTGGTGTACTCATAATCAACAAGCTATGGACCACAACCTTTTGTTTTTTCTGAATTTGAAGGGGCAAAACTATTTACACATTACAAATAAACTGCTCACAATTTTATTCAATGATGACACTCAATCGGTACACAATTACGAATTACAAAAAATTTCTTAACACTTTTTTTTATATTTGAAAATGTCAATTTCATTCCATAACAAGCCCGAAGGCAATACAGATTCCATTAAAGATACAAGAATGAACCAAAACTACCAAGACTTAGACACAAGCACCCCTGCAGAAGCAAGACCGACAAAACGCCTAGATTAAGAACCAATCTAAGTCCAGGTAGTAGAGAACCCCAACAAACCCAGCTCAAACCCGAAAAAGCACAAATGAAATCCGAACCGCATCACGGCCGTGCACAACAATTCAGACTCGCATAAAATTTTGCCCAGCTGAAAAAGAAGCCCAAAACAATGGCAACAAACTAAAAAAAAAACAGCTAGAAGAGAAGCTCAATACACTAAGCTACCCACAAATTTCTTTTACACTTTACTCTCTCTTCTCAGTATAAAATATAACTCCCAAACTTATACATGATTATTTATGCAACAAGAAGCTAGAATTACTCACCACCACATATTCATCAGATCCAAACACAGCAAACCAAACATATCATTAATCCACCGTTTTCCAGCTCTAGATTGTCCTCCCTCATTTAGAGCTTGAGCAAATCCAATGCCGAACCTTTAGGCCCACGAGCAGCGACCATGTAAAGCTCAAAGTAGTCCTTAGATGAGATGGGTTTGAAGAGTTTTGGATTGGATTCACTAACAAGCGCTTCCGCTGGTTCTATAATGGATTGTAGGGATGGACCAATAAAATTGACCATGGACGTCCGGGCAGTACTTGTATTCGTCACGGCTCGGTGAAGAGCACTTTTTAGCTTTCCATTGCTGATGATCTGTATCCAAATCAAACAAGTTATCGCATTAGTTCGAACAAGAGAAAATAGACTGTTCGTTTGAGAGGCGTATATTCTCGACATCTAAAAGTTCATCAAGCTGCTTGAGTGTATGATGTTTCAACAAAATAAAGCTTGAAAGGGTAATATATCACAGAATATGCATGGTTACAATATTTAAGGGGGTGGCGGTATCTGTTGTCGATCCGGACCATCCAAACTTATTTAGCATTATGTGCCTGCGTGATCAGCTTCGGTTAGCAAAACGGTACTTTTAATTGGCTGGATTAGATAGATTTAACCACATGGGGTACTTGGAGATTGTGTATACCTCAAGTTGGTCATTAATGCCAATAAGAAAGGCATTAGGAATAGGTTCGACACCAACCCATTTTCCATCATTGAAAATCTGAAGCCCATAGGCCTCCTGTTGCAGTAAGGTCAAGATTTGTGAGTCTTTGTGTCCTCCCGCTCCCAATACCAAACTTGGGTCTGGACATGGTGGGTAATGATTGACCACAAATTGTTGCGTTTTACTCAGTTCATCTCCAAAATAACCCAACTCAATCCCGAGTCCTTCGCAAATCAGATCCAAAATCCTCGAGCTTAATTTCTTCACTTCCGCTGCATATGTCCCAACCACCTCTCTGCAAATTATACGTGCGACGACGACATATATATGTATCAAAAATTCTTGAAATTCTAACTTAACACGAGCCTTAATTAATCACTAGCAGTTTTGACTGTCTATGAAGTAGGTGTGTAGATAAATTCAAGATTTACTAATTCTCTCACCGATATCGGGCTGGCTTTTCAGGCCAAGATTGGATCTTCTCCTCCAAAGGGTGACATGAGTAGTGATGCAGCGTATCCCTCCAATTGGATACAACCTTGCTCACTTCGGGACTAAATTGGCTTGTGTAGAGACGAAAACTCTTGGTTTTGTCTTCAGAGTAATACACAGACTTTTCTTCTGCAGGCAAGTCGAAGAACTCCTTGCACAGACTCATTGCCCCATTCATTAGTTCTTCTGGTATTCCATGGTTGATCACCTATTTTATGATCGTTGAATTCCTCATTTGGTCATTACTTCGTAATTAACCAACAATTAGGTTCTAATTTTTCTTACGAGAAACTTTTGATCCAAAGAAAAGAGAGAGATGAACCTGAAAATTTCCAAAATCCTGGCTAGCTTTCATCATGGTCTGGACTACTTCGTATCGTCCAAGACCCTCTACCCTTGCCAGATCAACTACCGGAATGTCCTTGCATAGAGACACTGGTATGTCTCCTGGCCTCTTCTCCTCTGGAAGAACATAACTCGCCGGCACAGCTTGAACGTTCTTAGACCAGCTTGAAACAAGATTCGACATGGTCTTGTACGTTCTACTCGTAAATCAACTGCAGGAGTAAAACAAGAAGAAGTTTTGATGAGAAGAGGCGCCGCTTGGACCTTACACAGGGAATTTGTTATCTATAATGGCTTGCAGTCTTATATGTAATTATTAGGAGAGGTGGGGCTATAGCTTGGCTCAGGTGTTTAGTTGAACACGGAGCCGACCCTGACATTTTAAAGGCTTAGAGTGAAAATAAAAAATGAGACCCTTTTATTGGACCATTATAAGGGGTAAAAAAGTGAAGGGGCCTCTTAAATTTAAAAAATTTTGGAGACTTAAAGTGATCGCAACACAAGTTTTAGCACAGGCCCGGCCAACACTGTACGAGTAAAGAAATTGTATAGATGTACTGCCTTACTCTAGGTAGCAGAGGCGCTATAGCTTGGCTTAGGCGTTCAGTTGAACACCCTACCAGTAAATAAATTGTATGTATGTGCTGCCTAACTCTAGGCCAACAAATTAAAGAACATTTCTATCCATCCGCAAGATGAGTATAGCAAGCTAAAATGACAATGTTGGGATGGATGTGCAGGAAGACTAGGATTTATAGAATTAGAAACACAAAGTATTCGTGAGATGGTAGGCGTAGTATCTGTACATGATAAGTAGAGACAAAATTAAAGAGAATTGGACATATTTACCGGAAACGTACAGAGTAGTCAAGAAAAGTACCATGAGATCTAGTAGTGGATGGTAGAACGATGGAGAGAGGAAGACCTAAACTGACTTTGGATGCCATGATACGGAAGGATTTGGGCTTACGAAATCTAAGTAAACAGGTAGCCTTAGATAGAGCTCAATTAAGAAAATACTCACTCTGTCCCAAATTGCTAAACCCCTATGAAAAGACGTGCAATTTTGAGATTAAAAAAATACTACCTCGCATCATTTTTTAAATTTCTTTGCACCATATTAAGAGCTCTTGAATTGCTTTAATCCAAACAATAAAATGTGAATCTAATTAACCCATTGTTTTCTTCTGCCTACCATTTCTTCATATATAGCATATTTAACACCAACAACCTGGTAAAACGACTGACCAAAAATAGGGAAAAAGAAAAAAAGAAATCAACACTCTACTGTTGCTTTGTTTTCAGAACTGAGATCATACTTAGAGGTTACAGACTAAGATCCCATACCCAGACACACTTCCAATATGGATTTACAGAGGCGACTCAATGGACACTCTTAAAAGCCAGAAATACAACCATGGCTAAACCAAGTCCCATCTTTGGCTGCAGCTTGCAGTGAACCTTTGAACACCAAGTACCATTCTTCCCGTGCTGCTCCAGGCGAACCAGTAATACAACCATGGCTAAACCACTAAGCATCCATAGAGCCTCGTCTTTCATCGAGAATACCAAACACGTTGAGAGGTGCCCTTCAATTTTTGCAGATATGGATCAAT
This sequence comes from Rhododendron mucronatum var. ripense, assembly GCA_019656295.1. NCBI lineage: Eukaryota > Viridiplantae > Streptophyta > Magnoliopsida > Ericales > Ericaceae > Rhododendron > Rhododendron mucronatum. Next base: position 1,701,407 of record BPLT01000015.1, read on the forward strand.
GCAGGAGTAACGTACATGCAAAAAAAAATTTCATATACGGATCAAATTTCAGATACAGATCATCGATACAGCAATACTTGGTTCAATTGTGGGTCTAAGTGGCACATTAGGTTTTCGTGCGTGAAGCATAGAGTGAAACAGTTGCCGTGGCCCAACTTTGTATCAGCACTAAACTGAGTAACAGACAACACTTGTACCTGTTTCCGATAAATTTGCTTCCTCAAAACACAAAGGACCTGAACGGTAATCTCTCCTTTTGAAATAGGATTCCTGCAGCATTTCGCTGCTTCTGCAGCAAAGAATCAAACATTGCATTGCCATGTACCAACATTGATGTTAAATTCTCAGCCTCACACGAAGGGCACGGGTGTGAAATAAGTCCAAACTTGTGTCTGATGCTGTTGTGAATACGAAATATGGAGCAGGATTACCATCATCAAAACCAGATCAACCACATTATGGTCGAGAAGTTGAGCAGTGTCTATCAACCTGTGAAATTCGAACGATTTTCTTTCTCTCCTCCAAATAAGAGAAGTTCCTTTGGTAGTCCAAAACTGCCCAAAACAAATGCCAGAAACCAATCTCTGGCCAAAGCACAGATGGAGAATATAAAAGGGAATAAGCACTCTGCCATAAGAGAAAATTGCTTAAACGAGTCTCACCAGAAGTACGAATCAAGATATCAGGATCTGGTGCAACTGCCATATACATATGCTTCTCAATATTTAACACAGTAATAGCATCCACTTCATGGTTCATCTCATTCACTCCAAGTCTAATTATATCGTATCCCGAGCCACTTGCTTCAAGTACTTTGATATCATCCCATTTTTGTTCACAAGATTCTTGAACTGCATGCACAATCTCATCAGTGGAAGTGTAGGCAACACAGATGGACAAAACTGCTTTCGAGTTACCAGCAGTGGCCACCATAGCCCTCTCAGCTGCCAACCTCACAGATTTATTCAAGAGTTTAAGGTTTCCTACAAAGTAAACCCTAATGCCATAACGGTTCACTATGCTCTCTTCTTTAATTAACTCCTCAATCTTTTGCTCTATCAACTCCATGATAGATTGTACTTCTTCCGGATGTCTTTTGAAATTATCAATGCTGAAAGCATAAATGGTTACGTATTTGATGCCCAACTCATAACAGTATTGGAGTATAGACATAAGAGCCAAAAACCCAATCTTGTGGCCAGCACCTTCAACCAAATTCTTCTTCTTCGCATACCTTCGATTCCCATCCATGACAAAGGCAATGTGGCTAGGGACTGGACCGACAGACAGAATCTGGAATATGCATTTTCGCAGGAAACTGCCAAAGTGTGCAAAGATTTGGGATGCTTGTCGACCACTTTCTCTATCCATATAAAGATACTGAGCGGGTGGCAAATCAACACCTGTTCATATGAAAGTTATCTTCAGTGCAAATCTATTATTGACACTAGTAGTTTGGTTTGTAACAAGAGTTATGGTAAACAAATGATTCCACGTGGATCTCATTCCCCGAGCTTAACCAACTGTGTCAACGCCTGAACGCTGAGCTTATCCTTGGAATAAAAAAATAAAAAAATTCCCTTTGGGGTAGTCTAGTTGGGTTGCAAAGAAAACAGCTGAATCAATTAGGGTTCCAAGAACACAATTGAACCAACTAGCAAAGTTCCAATGGGTGGGCAAAAAATACTAGTAAATCACACTATGACATAGTGTGTAGACTCCAATAACTGAGATAGACGACATGAACCAATTAGCAATGCTACACGGTGTACCCATACATCAAATGGATTTTCACAATAGTTTTGATACCTCTCCCAATGAGATGGGGAATTTGGAACCCCCTATTTAGACTTTTGGGCCCTTCATCATTCTGAATCGAGGCCCGGCCCGGCTCGCGTCATTCCAACAACCAGCGGGGAGCACCTTAGTATACGATCACGCGCAGTAACTGGGAGTCCTATTACACCTAAGGTCAACAGAGGTGTTTGAGTCAGTTTACGAGCACCTCGACTAATCCTGGGCGCCCAATCCCAGCCCGCACTTGCAAGGAGCCCAACTATAAGCCAGAGCTCCGTACGGACTGCCCCCAAAGGGGTCTTGTATACGTACCCATCTAAATATATGATATTTGAGGCGCAATTCAAGATTTGGACATGGGTATACCCAGAAAATTATGTGGATACATATGAAGATTAGAATTACGCTATTTGCCCAAGACATGCAGTAGTTTCAAGAACGACCATTGAAAGACCGACTGAATTATTGAAATGAAAAAATCAGAATAAAATTAATACAACAGTATAGACGAGTGAAAGAAGAAAGGACGAAGAGATCGTATTTACCTACGGATGTTTGAGTTGTACGAGAAAATCTGGTTCTTTTTCGTTTCTGAATCGACTGGTTTATAAGTTGAGCCATTTTTTCTTGAACCAGAGAGAGACAGGGAAGACGCAGGGGTTTAGATTAGGTGTGGAAGCTACCACGTTTCCGCATCATGGTGCTCAATAGGGTTGCGACACTTCAGCAAAATGTGAGTTAAAATGTACTTTTCGAATCAGATTTTAGATTCTAAATATTTAAAAAGTTGTTTTTCATTTTTTTTTTTATAGTAAACAGTACTAGATTCTCCTCTTACTATTTAATCATAATTCAGCAACTATAATAAACACATATATATCTGCTTCTACTAAAATTTAAAATGATAACTGATACATTTTGGTGATTATAACTATCACGTGGAGTGATTGGGTAGAACGAATTATTTATTTAAGATGAGAGCATATTATATATTTCAATGTGGACATACGCTACTTCTCATATAAAATGACACAAACATTTTATTTACCAACGAGTTGTCTGCACTATGATTTCTTTAAAAGCTAAGCAGTGTTGTATGATTAAAAGAGTCATTTCATAGACATCCTTGAAAATAGGAACCTGCCATGAATGATATGCAACATAAAGGGGAGTAATTTTCACACTTTCCATTTTACAATCACCATTCCCTTTTTCGTCTTTATCCACGACAATTTGCTATGTTGCCCCTTTTTTGGGAAGCGGGGAGCCTGTGGTGACCCATCTCACCACAGGCGTGTAGTGAGGCAAAACTACAACGTTTTGTTAGCAAACTCCACCATTTTTCATGCCAAGGTTAATACCCATTAAATAGGCAAGACGGCAAGAAGTTAGTGGTTTCTTTTTTTTTTTTTGATTTTTTGAAGCGGTCATACAAAGATTATTCAAACCGCAAATTATTTTTAAAATATTTTTATGGGTTCCTGAAAAAAAATTAGCACAATTCGATATCGGTTAGGGGTGTTTCATAATTTGTAGAGCGACCTACGAACTCTGAAACACCTTACGAATTATGAAACAGCCCTTACTGATATCAGATTGTGCTAATTATTTTTAGGAATTCATAAAAATTTATTTTAAGAATAATTTGCGATTTGAATCATCTTTGTAAGAATAAAAAAATATTTCCAGGAATCATCTTTGAATCATTTTCATAAAAAATATTTTTAGAATTCGTGAGATATTTCAAAGTTTGTAGAGCGCTCTACAAATTATGAAGCATTCCTAACCGATATCGGATTATGCTAATTTTTTTTGGAAACCCATAAAAAAATATTTTCAGAATAACTTGCGGTTTGAATCATTCTTTTGACCCGTAATAGTTCTCACAAAAATAAAAAAAATAATTTTTTTTATTAATTTCTTGCCCATTTAATGGGTGCCAAACATGGTATAAAATAAGGAATTTCTTGCACCAAAACGGTGCCATGTTTAGCACCCATTAGAGTGTTTCAAAGTTTGTAGGGCGCTTTACAAATTACGAAACATCTCTAGCTAACCGATATTGGATTGAACTAATTTTTCTTAGAAACACATAAAAAACATATTTTTGAAGAATAACTTTCGGTTTGAATCATCTTTGAAGGATCCGTAATGAGCTCCAAAAAATTAAAAAAAAAAATCACTAACTTCTTGCCCATTTAATGGGTAACAAACATGGCATGAAAAATGGTGGAGTTTGCTAAACAAAACTGTGTAGTTTGCCTCACTACACGCCTGTGGTGAGTTGGGTCACCACAGGCACCCCGCGTCCCCTTTTTTGAGTTTTGCTGCATATTGCCCAGTGGGCATCCGAGATGTGGATTCCAAAGGGTTATGGCTTTGACACTTGTCTCTGCAATGCACAATAATTTTGACAGTATAAATGATATAAAGGTTTGACGTAAAAAGACAATGGTAGCCCTATTTCGATTTTTAATTCCAATACTACCAAGCAATTCTTAGCGGCAATCATTTTTTCCTCGTTTTTCCTGCAATCCTTTTTCCTTTTCCCTCTTTTTTTTGTATACGATGATATATATATATATATATATATAGCAAGGAGAACAATGATATTTGTAAATGGAGATGCACGGGATGTCCTCATAATATTAGAGGAACTTTATTCTGCTTGTACTCTGTTTTTACTGCTTTATATAGGCTTTCGAAATGTTGCCAAAAACAAGGGTTTAAACTTTGAGTGCTCTACTACCCAAAAAAAAAAAAAGAGAAGGTCGGTGTGGTTCTTGTGATTGCACAGCAAAAATGAACAAAAGGTCTTTGCGCACATATTCTAATAGACATGTCATGCATAATTTTTTTTTAAAAATTATTTGAACTGTTCATTTTTTTTAAGCTGATCTGAATTATTTATTTTTCCTAAATTTTTTTTGTGGGGTTCAGTGAAAAAATCAGCTCAATTGAGTATCGGAAAGAATTTTTTCAAATTTTGTAGGGCAAACAATCCAATTTCAAAAAGTTCTTATTGATATTTGATTGAGTTCATTTTTTACAGGAACCCATAAAAATATTTTACGAAAATAAGCAGCTGAGATTTTTTTTTAATGAGACTTGGAGTGGACTCCAAAAAAAAAAAATTGTGAAGTAAAATCGGGTCCAAGTCAAAATAAGTAAAATCTGGGTGCAAATCACCGTCGGAAAAGTAAGCCCACCGGATCAGGAAAAAGTAGCTTTGAGTTTTTTAAAGTTCAAATAAAATAATAATATATGTTCTATGGTTAAAATTGGCATATTCAGAAATATGACAGCTAGTGTCATAGAGGTTGACAGAAGGAAAGAATAAAAAAAAAAGTAAAAGGCTGCCAGATGGTACTTTTCGGAACAGTTGAGAGAATTATCCAATATCAAGGCAATGCCCACTGGACAGTACGTAGCAAAACCCTTTTTCAATACACTTATCCACACTTCCGAGGGCGACATTAAATTTCCGTGGATAAAGACTAAAAGGGGAGCGTAGATTGTGAAAAGGGAAGTGTGAAAATTATTTCACAACATAAAAGAGGAACATGGGTGAGAATAAAGGATCTCACGCCCATCTCCTTGTATGGGAATCAGGTTTACAAGCGTATGGTCCAACCAACATCACCAGACTGTTGATTCCAGTTGCTTGTGACTTCTCCACCTTCAAATCTTTTTCCGGAAGAGAAATGATTGAATTGACAAACCAACTACTAGTAGTAAACCACAATGCACCTACCAAAAGGGGCAGCGTTCGTTTACTAGCCCACCAGTATCCAAACCGCGCATTGAACTTTTCCACCAAAAGGCTTTCCAATTCCTCAGGAATGGATGGAGTTTGCAGATTTCCACAAAAAGGCTTTCTGATTCCCCAGGTTTACGTCCGATCAGAGCAGGTATTTACTGAGGAAACGAAAAATGATGACAAATATCCGCAAGAGTCCTAAATTACTGAGATGATCACGCCTGACCTTCAACTACATTCATGAACAATAGCAACAACTAGATCACTTAAACTGATTTGATTCATGATATCCAGTGTTCCGATAAGTCTGATCCATCATAACAAGGGAAGGCAAATACAGAACAAGCCATATCAAAATTCAAGCCTCTCTCTACCCTCTGCTGCCACGGTGGACATCGTCTACATATGGAACAAATGCATCTAAAGATCTTCAAAGTATCTGATGTGGTCTTGAAATGTCTCCCCATGTCGGATCTTGGCCACTGATCCATCTTCTTTGACCTAAAATGGTAAGTCGCAATCTAATAAGTACTTATTGGCAATTTTCAAGCTTAAAAACAATGGACTTACTGAAATAATTTTTTGTGCAATATGGATCTAGTTTAATAGATCTCGATGAGATCTTTTGAAAAAAAAATTAAAAAATTATTTTCGTAAATATATTATTGTTAAGAACCCTTAGTGGAAGGAACACACATAACTTTCCTTCCTACAGACCAAAAATTTTAACCCCTTTCTTTGTATAAAATCTGAACTTGAACCCTTTTATTGAGGACATCACAAATTATGAGGTATGTCATGGCATAGCATGCATGTTCATCGGCTGGAAAGAACGAAGTTCACGAGCGAAACACGGTCAAACTTTTGATTCAAGTACGAGTTACATCCTCGTATAATGAAGTCATCCACCTACCTGAAAGTTATGCTGGTCCTTCTAGGGTTTCCCTTGGGTTACATCCACTGGGAGTGAATGCTTATACACCCATCTAATGTCTTGTTTATAAAAAAGGAGACAAAGTGGATGGGTTTGTGATGGCCCAAACCATGGATTATTTCAGTTGAAAGTTGAAACTCTAAAAGCAACACAATGCATAAACAAAGTTCCCAAGTAGAAAGCAAGGGTTTTCTGCTCATCATGTGAGTTCTATTGAAAAAAGTGTAGCTAGATTTGAAACAAAAAAGACAGTCGGTGAACAAGAGAATCAAAACGACATACCCAGTACTCCGGTGGGCGCATCTTGAGATTGTAAGTTGAGGCCATGCTCATGCAATAAGCACCGGCATCATGAACTACCAGGCCAGCTCCCTGAATGATCGATTTCCTCTCAGTAAACAAAACATAAATTTATATCTCAAACAAATTCCACGTTAACCGATTCCCACATTACCCTTTCTGGAGTTGGAAGCTCCCTATCCTTTCCCAAGAAATTCGCTGACTCACAGACCGGGCCCACCACATCAAAAGTAGAAATCTCAGCATCAGGCGGTGAAGGAGAAACCAGCTCTATATGCTGCACGCAAGTAAGAGTAAACAAGCAATTAGTGAAGAAGCAAGAGACATTGTTACAGAGATTGCAGTGCAACATGGGACTAATAAAAAGGCAACATGACAAATGAAAATCAATGAAGCCCCTCCACGAGCCCTTTGTCTTTCTCTTTCTTCTGTAGGAAATCAGTAAACCTGCGAAATTTAGTTTCCTAAATTTTACTTTAGAGTTGTACGCCTAAAAGTTAACATCAACAGAAATATCAGGCATCCGAAATGTCATCTCAAATCAAGACAAACTGCATTTCAATAGGGAAAGGCTCCGTCATTGATGTCAACAAGAACATCACAACTGAAAATGCAACAAAAATGGTCTCATAGTAAATGGAAATACAATGGCTCACAAACTGGCATGTTTGATTACTTTTCAGTTCTTTCACTATAAACAGAAGAAAAATCTTCAGATACCCCTTTTTATTTGGTATTATAACTGGCTTTTACAAAGGCCTTTATGTGACTATTTCAGATCCAGTGTAATCAATGCTTCAGGTATTATTCCTCTTTCATACTTGTTCGCTCGGAATGGATCTACTACAAATAGGCAGAAGTCTCATTGATCAACTACCATGGTCAGTGGACACCCCTTCCCCTATTCTTTAAAATCTAGTTTTGAGCCTGGTCCCACTGCTGTAGACAAAGAACTATGGTCAGTTTCTTTATCTGCTGCAGCAGCATGGGATGCTATTATATCCCATGGTTCTATTGTACATTGGCATAAGCTTGTTTGGTTTCCTAAGTGCATACCTCTACACAGATTTATTTTGTGGATGGCTATTCAAAAAGAAATCAGAACCAAAGATAGGCTCAGTTACTGGGGAATTAACCATCCCCATAAACTATTTGTTCTCTTTGCCAGTAGGAAGCAGACACCAGACACTATGTCTCATATTTTCTCCAAGTGCTCCTATTCCAAGAACATATGGAAGCAAGTCTGCCATTTGAGTGGTGTTTCTAAACCACACCACAGTTGGGATGCTGAAATCGCATGGCTCATTGGCAAATTCAATAGTAAATCTTATAGTAGCATTGTCAGGAGCTTGCTTGGGCATGGTTTATTATACAAGGCAAGAGAGCAACTGCAAAGTTTTACAATGCATTCGAAGGCCTTTTTCCACTGTTTGAGACAAGATTTGTTTTGATGTTCATGTTAGAAGTTCTCAATCTAGGTTTGTCAACAAAACGCCCCTAAACTCCTTGATTTATAGCCTTTTGAAAATTCCCCATAGGGTTTTTTTCTAGCCTAGCTGAATTCTGTTGTTGGAAGGTATGCCTTCATTGTCCTCTGTAAGATTGTTTTCTTTTAATGAATCTCATGTACCCAAAAAAATAAAAAAATAAAAAAATAAAAAAATAAAAAAACGCATATGATGAATCGAGAGAGATGACCATCTTGCATTGACACAAGCATCTGTGGAAATTGCAGCAGATTATAACTTACTTGATAAGCACCATAAAGACTTGGACGAATGAGCTCTGACATGCTGCCATCGATGACAATAAAATTTTTTGTCCCATTAGTTTTGACCCCAGTTACACGATTAACCAGGCAACAAGTATTTGCAATTAGTGATCTCCCTGGTTCAATGATGAGATTAAGATCTCGCGACAGGACCAGCTCCCGTACCTAAAACCAACACCCATGAAGAAAATTTGATAAAGAATTCAGATAGTCCAAAGCAGTGGGCAGAGTTGAAGACAAGGAAAGAGAATTCTTTCTCATTATTAGTCTGGACTCCAGAACTAAACAGGCCCTAAGTGCCTAGCGAAAGAAATGGTACTTGTTAGAATAGAGTTGGACTAAGTCCCACATTGGTTGTCTATGTTATGTAACTCGTCACCAAATAATATAAATAAAGTTTACTTGTGTTAGGGTTAGTTAATATACCCTATACACTTTTCTTATTCTTTCTCATTACAACCAACATGGTATCAGAGCTAGGATTTCGGAGAATTTGTTCCCCCTTGTTTGTTTCATAAGTGCACCGTTGTTTGTTGTGATCCAAGTGTTGTGGATTCTTTGTTTACCTCTCTACGTGCGAGTCAGGGGTCGCACGTGCAGGAGAGTGTTGGGATTTGTCTCACATTGGTTAATTATCTCCTCCAAAACTAGTATATGAGCTTGGGCGGCCTCTCCACTCTTTGCCAATTGGCTTGGAGTTGGATGCTTCAACAACATTGTCGTTTGGGCCATCCATCTCTTCAGAATCTGAAGCGTCTAGTTCCATCTTGTCGTAATGTTAAGGATTTACCATGTGAAGTCTGCGAGTTTAGTAAACACCGTCGCGTGTCTTTTTATCCTAGGGTTGAGAGTCGTGTGTCGCGTCCTTTTCAGTTAGTACATTCGGATATTTGGGGTCCTATTCATGTTCCCACTTTGGCTGGTTTTCAGTATTATGTTATTTTTGTCGATGATTTCTCTCGTGTTACATATCTTTATCTTATGAAAACGATGTCAGAATTGTCTTATGTCTTTAAGTCCTTTTATGTAGAAATAAAGACTCAATTTGATACTTGCATTCGTATTTTTCGTTCTGATAATGAACGTGAATATTTTCATAATTCTCTTTCTCATTTTTTTGATGATCATGGAATTATTCACCAGTCTTCTTGCGCTCGTACTCCACAACAAAATGGAGTTGCCGAACGTAAGATCCGACACTTATCTGAAGTTGTGCGTGTCATGTTAATCCAAATGCAGGTTCCTAAGTCGTACCAAAGTGATGCGGTTCTAACAGCCTGTTACTTGATTAACCGTATGTCTTCCACAGTTCTTGGTGGTCAGATCCCTCACCAGGTTTTATTTCCCGGTCATCCTCTCCACTCATTACCCCCTCGGGTATTCGGGTGCTCATGCTATGTTCATGCACTAGATCCTCACCGGGACAAACTTGATCCTCGCTCGATCCGGTGTCTTTCTCGGTTATTCACGCACTCAGAAAGGGTATAAGTGTTACTCACCCTCTCTTCGTCGTCATTTTGTGTGTGCTGATGTCACCTTTAATGAGTCATTACCTTTCTTTTAGGGGACCTCTGAATCTGACTATGTCCTTTCTGAATCTGAGTATGTTATTCCTATAGATGTTCCTCCTATTTCTGTGCCACCTTTGCAGATATATGTTCGTCAACGGAAAAGATTCCCAGCCCCACCAGTGCCTGCCGCTGCGCCTCCTCCGTCTCAAGATCACCACTGCCACCACCACCACCACTTCCCTCTTCACCTCCTCTTTCACCTGGTTTTCCTATAGCTCTTCGCAAAGGTATTCGATCTTGTACTACTCACCCGATTGCTCAGTTTGTTTCCTATGATCATTTGTCTCCGTTCCTTCGTGCTTTTACTACTTCTGTTTCGTCCATTTCTATTCCTAACACTGTTCAGGAGGCCTTATCTATTTCTGAGTGGCGGACAGCTATGGAGGCTGAGATATCTGCTCTCCATGACAATGACACTTGGGAGTTGGTTTCTCTTCCGCCAGGAAAGTCTACTGTTGACTGTCGATGGGTATTTACTGTCAAATATAATCCGGATGGTACCGTCGAACAGTACAAGGCCCGTCTTGTGGCCAGGCTATACCTAGACGTATGGCATTGATTATGCTGAAACTCTCTCCGGTGGCCAAGATTAACTCTGTCCGTATTCTTATTTCTTTGGCTGCCAATCTTGGTTGGCCCTTATTTCAGTTGGATGACAAGAATGCCTTCCTCCACGGTGACCTGCTTGAGGAAGTCTATATGGAGCAACCTCCTGGGTTTGTTGCTCAAGGGGAGCGTTCTTAGATGTGTCGTCTTCGCAAAGCCTTTTATGGTCTTAAGCAGTCACCTCGAGCTTGGTTTGGCAAGTTTAGTGATGTTGTATTGCAGTATGGTATGCGTCGCTCTCATTCTGATCATTCTGTGTTATCTATTCAGTCAAATCGGGGGAAAGTAGTATTGATTGTGTATGTGGATGATATCATTATTATTGGGGATGATCATAAAGGTATTGATGAGTGAAAACAGTTTTTACAGGATCAATTTCACACCAAAGATTTGGGAAAGCTTCGATATTTCTTGGGTATTGAGGTAGCAAGATCCACGGAAGGAATCAGTTTGTCCCAACGAAAGTATGCACTAGATATTCTAGAGGAAACTGGTTTATTGGGAGCAAAACCTGTAAAGACCCCTATGGATCCAAACGTCAAATTGTGTGTTGATCAGGGGGAGATATTTCCTCATCCAGACCGTTATCGTCGCTTGGTAGGAAAGCTGAATTATCTCACCAATACACGGCCTGATATCTCTTTTGCTGTTAGTATGGTAAGTCAGTTCATGTCAGCTCCGCGTCTTCCACATTGGGAAGCTTGTCTTCGTATTGTTAAGTATCTCAAGGCTCATCCTGGACGCGGCCTCTTTTATCGTTCAAATGGTCAATTGCGTGTTGAGGCTTTTACCGATGCTGATTGGGCGGGATCACCATCTGATAGACGATCCACAACTGGGTACTGTACTTTTGTTGGTGGCAATTTAGTTACCAGGAAGAGCAAGAAACAAACTGTGGTTGCTCGGTCCAGTGCTGAAGCAGAATATCGTGCCATGGCTCATACTACTTGCGAGGTTGTATGGTTAAGAGCTTTGCTCAAAGAGTTGGGGTTTGGCGTACAATTACCTATTCATATGTATTGTGATAATCAAGCAGCAATACATATCGCTTCGAATCCAGTCTTTCATGAGAGAACCAAACATATCGAGGTAGATTGTCATATTGTTCGGGAGAAGATAGACGGTGGCGTATTGGCTACCCCTTTCGTGTCTATAGGAGCTTAGTTGGCAGATATCTTTACCAAACCTTTATTTAAACCGCGTTTAGAGTTGTTATGTAACAAGCTGGGATTTTGTGATATTTATTCTCCAGCTTGAGGGGGAGTGTTAGAATAGAGTTGGACTAAGTCCCACATTGGTTGTCTATGTTATGTAACTCGTCACCAAATAATATAAATAAAGTTTAATTGTGTTAGGGTTAGTTAATATACCCTATACACTTTTCTTATTCTTTCTCATTCCAACCAACAGTACTTACCGTGTCAATTAGATCTCTGGGCGTTGGAAGGACAGCACCAGTGTGATAATAGTCGATCCCCAACCCACCTCCGATGTTTAAGTAGTCAATTTCAAAGCCTTGGTCCCGAATTTGATCAATGTAGTTCACCATAAGGACAGCAGCGTCCCTAAAAATGTCAACCTGAAAATCATAACGAGATTCAGACTTCCAGGACACAAAAAACGCATTTTGTGCATCATCAGACGATCATAAAAGGCAGATAAACATCAGAAGACTAGGGATCAATGTTAGCACAAATGTTAATGACATGAGGAAAAAGAAAATAGCAAGTAAGAAAGATATATAAACAGCAAAGTAGAAATTGACTGAGGACAGCTATAATGACCCAAGGAAATGAAGAAAAATATGTAAATACAAGAAAAGCAACCAGCAAATGTAACCGAAAAGAAGGTAGTAGTGGTGGACATGAAGGGTGAACCAAGTACTACTATACTAGGTCTAGAAGGATATCAATGAATGAACACTGTAGCTGTTGTTTAATTCCATTTTTCAACATCAGATTATGTACACAAATCTGGATTCCCCAGCATCAGCATAGCAAGGCTCATCCATAAATCAACAATAAATACAAATAGATCCACAAGCATTATACATTCTTCAGCAGCATACCTAAAAACATCACTCAAGCATTGTCTTGATATTTGTTGACTCAAATAGTCAAATATGCAATTGATCTGGGCGATATCAAGTATGGTAACAGCAATATAGTAAAAATGTAAAAATGTGGGTTAGGGGTTATGGCCTCAGGGAAAAGGAGATACGAAAAGATAAGATAATTGTAAGGTCAAAGTCAGTAGGAATGGGCCAACCCAATAAAGTTCCCTTGTTTCAGCCATACCAATGTAATGGGAAATTTCTTAGCTGTCATTGCAAATGGAGACATAACACATTCAAGTACCGTCAGCATAATCATATGAATAACCCAACAGAAAAGCACAAAGTAATTTTATTGAGATTAGGGCATTATTCATGTAATGCTGTTTAAAGTTTTTTTGAAAGTTTTGCCTCCAATGATCCACCCATTTTGATCAAGTACCAAAAGGTTAAAATTCCCTTAGCACTAGTACATAAAGGATTGAAAAATTGGGAGGGCATTGCCTTCTGCACCTAAAAGCTTACCACACTCTCACCCACTAAGAGTAAAGGTGCAACATCAATGGCCTAACGAAACAAGCTAATATTGTAAGTAATGATATGGAGCAAATGAGGTCAGCACTAAATAGAACTATGAGCGTATCATGTGCATAACTGGGAGCCACAAATAAATGTCAAAAGCTTTACTACAGCGACAAACTATCCAATCGTAACTTCTAAAGCAAGTAGAACATCCAACACGTATATCAAAAACCAGGAGGAAGCACGATGTTGATAAAGTACCTTGGTGATGGTTGAACCAAGATGGCAATGGGCCCCCACAAGCTTCAGCTCATCAGGATGTGCCTTCACAGCATCTAGAAACCATTGAAGCTTCTCATTTCTAATGCCAAATTTGGAGTTCTTATTACCAGTGGCTACATAAGCATGGACCTAAAGAATGACCACATAACAGCTTTTGAGAGCCAAATTGACCATCATACATCATTGCAATTGTATCGGGAAAAGAACGTAACATTAAGCAAAAGAAGCTACCAAAATCTCCGGTAGGCTTTTATAACATACTCTTTATCATTGGTGATTGCTTGATCCCTATGATTCTGTAGCTGAATATACACAAAGCAAAGCCTCGATGCATTTCCTGGATAATCTTTGAGTAGACTGAATTCCTTCAAGGCCTTGGCGAAGTTGATTACATCTAAGTTGATTACCATATAAAGAAAAAAAAATGCCATAATTATTGCCTTCCAAAATGCCATCACCTTCAGCATTCACTACTATTCAGTTTTAAGTTGTAATCCATGAAGAGATGATACTTGGTCATGTATGTGTTTACACCCATTTTTGGCCAAAAATCAGAAAATGAATTTATGGGTTTAAAGGTGGCCTTGAAGGTCAGTCTCTAGCCTTGAAAAACCATACAATTAGTGGCCCACGAAATTGGGCCAGTTTGGAAGCCATTGACTGAATGGAATTTTGCAAAGGCTTGGGTCAAATTGATGTCTAAAATTTCGTTATCACAAGCCCAAGCCCAAGATTGGCCAAAGATTTGAATTGACCCACTAAGCTTGAGCATTTTGTCCGGGTCTAGCCCAGTTCTTAGAAGTAACAAGGCCTACAAATAGGTCCAAATCAGTTAAAGCCTGGGTTTTCTCACCAGGCTGGGGCTCAAAAGGCTTACAATGGACGATGGCCCATGATTCACATTGAGTTCGGGCCCAAATAACAGATAGGCCTACTTCTTAAAGAAAATGTCACCTATGACCTTCAATTGGCAAGGGAAAAGGCCTTAATCTACTCACAAGCAGCTCAAAAGCCTAGAATGTTCTTGCTGGGCAGATTTAGGCAAGCTGCTTACAAGCAGCTCAAGGCCTGAGTCTCTACTATCCTTCAGCATAAAGCAAGGCTTGGGACACATGGCAGCCATGCATGGAGACATCCCAAGCAGCTCACAAACAGTTTAGGTCTGCACAAGCAGCTGTTAGTAGCTCAAAGGTCTAGAAGGTTCTCCCTAGCAACATACAAGCGGCTCACAAGCAGCTCAACTAGGCCTGTTGTATGAAAACTTAAAGAAAGCAAATGGTAGGGCACAAGTCCCACGAAATCTCTCTTTTCCATATATAAATGTATATGTATATATATATATGCATATATATGAAAATACTTAAAAATAGCAAGTGGGCCCTCAAAAGGGGCTCAAGAGCCAATGAAATGGTTGAAAGGCCTGGTAAAATTTTTTGCCTTTAAACTTGGTGGGCCTAAGATCTTCTATCCAGGCATTCAAGCAGCTTACAAGTAGCTCAAAAGGCCTTCGTGATTCTACATAGTCAAAATTTCTTTTGCCCTTTTACAAGTTTTTATGCAGGAAAGGAGAGTTTTTTCAGGCCTATCAAGCCTCAGCTGATTTCTTGGAGTGAGGAGCAAGGCTTGGACAGGTGGCAAACACTCATTGGAGCAAGTAGAAGCAGCTCAAGCCTAAGCCTTTACCAGGAGGACACTTGGCAGCCATGCATGAAGGCCTGTGGAAGCAGCTCAAGCAACTCAAGGCCTGGAACATCTGCCTATAAATACCAGAGTTGAAGGCCTTGGCAAAGGTCCACGACCATCAAAGCCCAGGGCTTACCCAATTTATCTTTCAATTATCATTACTTTCCCATTCAATCTAGCCAAGCCTAGATTTTATTTCATTTTCTTGTAACCAGATTTTGTTAAACCGTTAATAAAGTCCTTTTAATTCTGTTTTAGGTATTGTTCTATTTTTCTTTCCATTTTTCACACGGTTAGGAAATACTAAGTCCTTATCCCGCAAAGGCAAACCACGAACCTTCTCACGGTTTTACCCTTAAGCCGTGCACTTTCATTCGATTAGAAGTCAGATTGAGGCTTCCAAGCCTTGATACAAATTTGGGCAGCAATCCTGCCCTGGCACGCCTGCAACTCTAGCCATTTGGTTTTTGCACTTTTTGTGGAGAAACAGTATGTTAACTGCACGTCATGAACTATCTGGGAACCAGCTAAGTTTACTTAGATTGCTAACTTAAATTATAGCACTACCAAGTCAAGAACTTCAAATCACATCTAGGTAGCCACATTACCTGAGGATCCACATCAGGATTAATCCGAAGCAATACGTTAACCTTCTTCCCAGCAATCCTCGCAGCATACACAATATTATCCAAATCAAATTCACTATCAATATTGACGAAAACACTTTCGTGAGCAGCAAGTACCAGATCCTCTAACAGCTTTCCATTGCCATTAAAGATACACCTGTTATTACGAAGTAAGTCCAATAAGCTACACTAACAGGAGTTTTAACAGCACAGCCACAATCAACCTTAACCAAAAAAATGAAAGTGCATGAAGGAAATCAAAAACTTCATCTTTACAAGCGTAGATTACAAAGTTAACTTAGTTCTCTAATGTAACCTTGTTGTTTACATAAGAAACAAGAGAAAATAGATTGCACGGTGAAATCAAATCATGAAAACAGTGCAAAAGGACCAGCGTCCTTTCATCTTTTCCAATAAAAACGCCTCATTTTGACACTCTATGTTTCATTGCATGCTGAAATCAATCAAGCATGAGGAAATTAAAACCTCGACACGACCATTTCCAAACTTCACCAAAAACAACAGTTTTAAGCATCTACACAGTACATTTACATTTATACCTTCCTCGCCTATCAAAAGAGGACCTGATGAAAGTCTAACTTAACATTGTCCAACAAATATCAAACACATTATGACTTATAGTTGAAAATAAACTACCAATCAACAACCATTTGGCAAAAAGCCCGGATCTTTTTCTTCTATGATGGTTTTAACTTTCAACAAGGAGAATGCAGTTCAGGTTGAGTCTTAAGCCATTGCAAGTATTTATAAAACAACTATACTGAAGTCCCAAGCATAGTTTGTAAAAACCTACGATACATGATACGTATCCTACGATTTGTATCGTCAATTTTGGAGAACCATACGTATCCCACTTGTATCATTTTTTTATACAAATACTACGATACAACCGCGTATTTGTATTATACAAATACTCTCTTTCCCAACTCTTGTCTTTAGTATTCTCCCTCCTCCGAAAATCTTGTCCAACTGAACACTAGAAACTCCTACTCTTCCAACAAACGTACGCAATACGTAACCCGATATGATTTATACAATTGAAAAACACCACTAGTCCTGGGCATGAACTACTAAACGAAAAGTGCTTCCCAGTCGATTGGTTGGGCTACACAAATCTCTCCTCTCTCCTTTTCACATGTCAAAGGGCTTCATGCTCAATAAATCCAGTTTTACAAATATACCCAACAGAGGTCCATAACATCAAATTTTAGACTTATAAAGACACGATGTTGAACTTTTTAACTCCCAAAAAAAAATCCTAAGTGAATTACGAAATAGAAACATGCATTGTCTTGTACCTTTTGGGATCAAACCCAGCCTTTAGCGCCAATCTAAGCTCATTACCACTCACCAAAACTGCCCCACATCCCAACATCCTCAAATGCTCCAAAATCTTGAGATTATTGTTGGCTTTAATTGCATATCCAATAATCGAATTCAAACCCTCCAAAGCCTCCCTATAAGCCTCAAAGTTTCTATTGATTTGGGGCTTACTGTAAAGATAAAATGGACTCCTCTCCACTGCTGTTTCCATGAAATCCTGCACCCTAAGACCCTCACAGTACAAATATCCATCATCTGATTTGGTGAAACAGTGCCTAAAGTTCTGGGTTTTTGGCTCAGAGGCTGTTGTTTCTGCAGGGTTTTGGGACAGGACTGCCCTTAGGTTCAGTGCCCTTAAGGTATGTTTGAAGGGGAGATTGGGGTTTAGGACATACTGGTTTGGGGTTGGCTTTGATGGGCAATTAAGGAATTTGGGAAAAGAAGGGGATTGAGAGAGAATGTGGGAGGCCGCCATTGATGGAGCAGATAAGAGCTTGATGTTAGGCTATGATGATACCCGTATCCCCGTTTTTGGGAGAAGTAACCGGGTCGACACGACGCGATACGGGTGCGGGATTCGTCGGAAAATAATTGGACACGTTTATTTTTGCATGAGAAGAAGAAGACGAAGAAGAACAAAAAGAAGGAGAAGTCGCTGAAGACGATGCGTAAAAGCCGACGATGGTCGACGAAGTCGCTGAAGACGATGATTGTCGCAGTCTGTAGAACGACGTGCTGCAACGAAGAAGAAGACGGAAGCTTAGTTGCAGGAGATGGGAGCTTGCGGGTGAGAGAGAGAGAGAGAGAGAGAGAGAGAGAGAGAGCTGCTGCTAGTCGCTCCGTCGCTGGACTGAACAGCAATCGCTGATGCCGCTGCTGTTTTTTTTTTCTTTCTTCTAGGGTTTGGGCCACGTATAGTTTGGGCCACTTAGGTCATGTTTGGTAACCATTCTATTTTCTGTTTTCTGTTTTCATTTTCAAAATTTTCAAAAGCTAACTTTGAAAGTTTGTTTGGTGCACTACTTCCACTTTCAAATTCTAGAAATCACTTTCACTATTTTCATAATTTGAGGAAGTAACAAAACTCTACACTATTTTCAAAAACAAAATACAGGCTACTACGCTACACCTTGGAGATTTTTTTCATTTCCTCTTCCTCTCTCTCTCAAACCCAGGCAATTGAAGATACTCCCTCTCTCTCTCTCTCTCTCTCTCTCTCTCTCTCTCTCTCTCTCTCTCTCTCTCTCTCTCTCTCCCCCCTTAATGCATGTATTTGTTTTTTATCTTATGCAGGGCCAATACTGGCCATATACTCGTACTTATAGAAGGAGAAAAACCTTATAGTCAATAAAGAAAATTTCATATATACTTCATCTATATATATACTCTCTTAACTTAGAGATGAAAGTTGATACTATAACTTCGGCCTAGGAAAGAAGAACCCAATCACCTGGTCTTAGTGCTGGCTCAAAGGTATTTGGACCCAAAGCGAAAGTCGTAATAGGGGGGCCATTTATCTCCTCATCTTTGAACAATATTTTGCAAAATGTTGAGGAAAACTAACGGTTGGAGATTCGAACCCAACTTTTAAAGCATCCAAAGAGCTTAAACTGCCACATGACCAAAAAGATGTTACTCAAAGCAAGGCAATTGAAACTTCTTATTATTTAAAACTAAAATATTGTATTTTTTGGAGCCCTCTTCGGGCTAAAAAATCGGGGGCTAGAAGCAAAAACTTCTTCGGATTCCCCTCTAAGCTAGTTATGCCTGGTCTATCTATCTGGCCCTTTCTTTTAGAATATCAAGTATAGAATTTATTTCTAACATGATTGCAAAGATTAGGATGATTCTCTCGCTCTCTCTCTAACATGATTGCAAAGGTTAGGATGATTCTCTCTATCTCTCTCTCTCTCTCTCTCTCTCTTGCCTGTATAGTTTGGAAACTAGTGAAGAAATCGCAGGAAAGACCATTTTAAAAAAAGTAAAAACTGGTTTCAGAAATTGATTTTAAAAAAAAAAAAAAACAGGTTGACACAAACATGTTTTTTGCTTTCACTTTTTTTTAGGAAAAGTAAAAACTGATTTTAACAAATAGAAAACAGGAAACAGAAAAGTGGAAGTGTTACCAAACATAGCCTTATTGTTTGGGCCATCTTTATTGTTTGTTTGTAATTGAGCTTTTGGGCTTCTTTGTTTAATAAAATTGCATGAAAACAAAGGAGAAATTTTTATGTATAATGGAATATCAAGCGTGTTGGTATTCTCTTCGGTCCGTTTTTAATTTTTTGGCCATTTCCCAATCAGATTTGGATAATCGGCTTCATTCATTTTGTAGAGTTCGGCGAAAACCTAAATCATATCAGAAATCGTATTCATTGGACTTTAGTAGATACATGATCGGCATATGTGAAAATTACAAAAAAAAAAAAAAAAAAAATTGGCTTCCGATTTAGTGCTGGGTCCAAAACACACTGAATTGAAACCCAATTTTATTTTTTTTTGTAATTTTCACATGTGTCGATCATGCATCTACTAAATGAGCATGATTTTTGGTACGATCAAAGCTCTCGCCGAAATCTACAAAATGAACGGAGCCAATCATTCAAGTTTCATCGGGAAATGGCCAAAAAATTTGAAACGGAACGGAGGGAATACCAACACCCTTGGTCGGCTAGACCTTTGGAAATTGAAATAAATAAAGGAGAGGCATTTGGTTGTGTGTTCGTGGACCACTTCTATGATATTGGTCTTCTCTTTTTATAGGCCCATAATCCCATTTCCCCCACTTAGCAACATGCATGCACGAGAAGTGCTTGAAGGCAAATTGGCCAATTGCGTGTGTCCCATGAACTCCAAAATTGAATGCCATGATTCATGAAGTCCATGATTTGGAGAAATCAAGCTTGTGAAGTTGATCTTCTCACCTTTCTCCCTCAGTAGTCAGTAGAGGAGCGGATATGAGGGTGTGATTCAAGCTATGGACAGTCTCTAGATTCCTTATGAACTAACTTACTAACTCCTCCATATCCGCTGATGTATAAACTATAAAAAAAAAAAAAAAGAGAGTCCATGATTTGAACCCTTTTATCTCCAAGTAATACCATGCAAGATAATTCGGCTACACCAAAATATATGGGGCCGGCATGGCGGCTTTTCAGTGGGTGATTATTTTTGGGTACAAACACATTGTTATGGAAATTGCTTTATCTTGCTTTTTTTTGGAATGCAAAGACTTTAAATGCAAGAACCAATATTTCACGGCGATTGTCGCCTTCAAACGGAGCCCCCTCTGCCAATACAATCTCCCAATGGATTGACTAAATCCGGAAAGAAGAAATAATAAAAAAGAAGAAATCAAATTACTTGTTTCGGACTCCTTCAAGATCGATCTACAACACACAAGTATCGATCTTCTGTGGCTTAATTCAACTTCTCCGAAAATAAACCCATAATTGAACTCCATCCAACACCTCCCTTCGCCCTGAGACGACCAGAGCGGTTGGACGAGTACCACTTCAACCGCGCAATCAACAAAATAGAATATTAAGCAGCGTGTAAGGAATTTAATCTCATTCGTCAGAGAGCCTTGCAGTAGGATGAGAGAGAGAGAGAGAGAGAGAGAGAGAGAGAGAGAGAGAGAGAGAGAGAGAGAGAGATTATAGTATGCGAAGGGTTTTTACGTTTGAGTAAAAAAATCGTTTCCTCACAAACGGCCTTAATGTTCTGATAGTGGCTTTTGGATTCTAAATAAATTCGGCCGCCAAGGGTACATTGGGAACGACAACAATTTTTACTAGTATAGATAGGCAGGGCCACCAACAACATGTGCAGAAATTTTCATTCAACCAAGCTTGGATTACATAAATCAGCAGGAATTCTATCTATGCAAATTTGCAAAACTATATAACAACTCATTGCGACACGTTACAAAAGCCTATCACACAGCATTGCGACAATTTTACAAACGATAATCATTGCGATACATTACAGAAGCCTATCACATGGCATTGCAATAATTTTACAAACGTGTACATTGTCTCATTGCGATATGTTAACAGAGTCTATCACGTCGCATTGCGATATTTTTAAAAAAGTGTACAACATGGCAGTTCAATTGCTTCACCTCTTGCCAAGACATGGATGCATGAATCATTCCACGATACTGATGCTTTATTTTTGATATGCAGCCACCAAGTTTATTGCACCAAACCCGTTTAGCTTTTGGTTTACACTAGAGCTTATAAGTATCTAGTGTCGTCGCATCGTTAGGGTCCCGGAGATTGGCGATGTAAATATTGCGATACTCGTTGAATCGAAAGGACTTGAACAGTGGGGGTTCGGATGCACTTACAAGAGCTTTTTCAGGTTCTATGATGGATTCTAGCGATCGACTAATAAAAGTAACCAAGGATGTCCGAGCAATGTCGGCATTCGTCACTGCTCGGTGTCGAGCACTTTTCAGCTTCCCATTGCTGATAACCTGCATCCAAGTTAAACGGGAAATCACGTTAATTTCAGCCCAAGAAAACTTATCATGTAGAAGAACAAACAGATAATGAAATTTAAACTCACATATATAACAGTTTGTACAATGCAACGGATCATTGCATCTATAAGCATTCTAGTACCCATCTCAAGGCTGACTATTAATGATATAAATCATTCATTTTATAGAGCTCAGATATTCAATCAACGTCACTTTTCGTAATGAAATGTTTTCATCAGTAAAGTTCTCTCAAGATGGATATGAAAATGTCAATACTGAACCATTCCACTTTAATGAGTGCTTGTTCAACGAAGGATCAAATATCTAATCAACATGATTTTTAATAGTTTTCTTAGCTTCAAAATGGAGAGTGGCCTAAAATAAACAATTCAAAGCGTGAAAAAAAACAAAAAAAGGTTCGAATTCAGAACACTACCCTATTCAGGATGGCTATAGCTAAGCATGTAAGATTTTGCTAAATATTCTTCATAATCTCAAAAATATAAATATTGCTTATTATACACGATTAGTAAGCATAATAAGCTAAATTTCTTGAACATGCCAATATCAATAGATTACAAGCACCTTAACAACACCCAAAAAAAATGTGAGTAGTTTGAATGGGCAAAGACTATACAAACTCTTTAAAGGGCTAACTACATGGGTTTTTTTTCTTTTTTAAGGGGAAGAAAGTGTATTGATTGAACAAAATTTAAGGGCCTTTACATGAAACTTCAAAGGGGTGGGGGTTTATAGATTCATATACCTCAAGTTGGTCAGATGTGTTGATAACAAAGGCATGAGGAATTGGTTCAACCCCAAGCCACTGGCCACCCTTGAAAATCTGAAGCCCATAAACATCCTGCTGCTGGAGTAAGGTTAAGAGGCTTGGATCCGTGTGACCACCAACTCCCAAAACCAAACCTGGTTCTGGACATGGTGGGTAATTGTGGACCAGCAGTTCCTGAACTTGGCTTAGCTCATCCCCGAAATACCCCAATTCAATCCCTAGTCCTTCACCAATCAGATCCAAAATCCTTGAGCTTAACTTCCTCACTTCCACTGAATAGGCCCTAACCACCTCCCTACAAGCTCACAATTGAGAAAACCAAAAAAAAAAAAAAAAGGGTTTTATTTTAGAAACTCAACTGATCAACAGGCCTTAATTCATTAGTTGTATTTGAAAAAAAAAATACGTTACCGATATCTAGCCGGCTTTTCAGGCCAAGATTGGATGTTATCCTCTAAAGGCTCACAAATGTGTCTCACTGAATCTTTCCACGTGTTAACCCCCTTCATGCTGCTTGTGTAGAGCCTAAAACCCTTACTAGTTCCATCCTCAGAATAATACATAGCCTTGTCTTCGGCAGGCATGTTGAAGAACTCCTTGAATAGATTCATTGTTTCATCCATTAGTTCTTCAGATACTCCATGGTTGATCACCTGTACTTTTGTGAATGTTTGACCAAGATTTCATAACTAGAAAGTTAGTACAATAAACTATATTATGGTATCAGAGTACTTTGATCTATATATACATATAGAGAAAGGATGGACCTGAAACATTCCCAAATCCATGTTAGCTTTCATGATTAGCTGAATTGTCTCAACACGATCAAGACCGGCCAATTGTGATAGATCAATGACTGGAATATCTTTGCATACAGGCGCTGCAATGTCACCACCGGGCCTTTTGTCCTCTGGCAACACATAATTTGGTGGCACAGATTGAATGTTTCGAGACCGACTTGAGAGAAGAGTCAACATTCTCTACAAGTACGTACTGAATCGTTTCGAAAGAAAAACAAGTTTTGATGGGTAGAGGCAATGGTGTCTATGGGTTCTCTAGAGCATATATATATTGGTCAATAAGGAATCTAGTTTTATCATGACTGGATAAAAAGCAGAAGAAGGTACTAGTAAAACGCTTGAGAAATGGCAAAACCAGCCTTAACTTCGCCTCTTCTCTGCAAACGCGCGCGCCCACTGTATCTTTTAAAAGCCCAACTTGACAAGCACAACTCTTTTCCCTCTCCTTGTGTTTGTTTCCTGTTACCCCATTAATTTGTTGACTTTGAGGGGCCTAGTTGTGGCTTCATCCTCGATCTCAGCGACTTGTGTAGAGGCCTAACACATTGTAATCGGAATGAATTTTTTATCAACCATCAAATGAATTCTATATAAATCCTAATCAACTGGCATCCACTATATAAGTTTTTGACTGGGGAGGTGATATCCTAATGCTCACCAGAAATTTTAAAAAAAGAAAAAAAAAAAAAAAAAAGGCAGGTCTATTGTTAACGTGTTTGACTTCTGTACTGGCAATATGGGCACTCTATCGTTCCTAGCTCTGTCTAGCTTTCTAGTATAATTCTCTCGAACTTTCTCTACTAATTAACATCAATATATGGCTAGTATAGATGAGCCAGTTGGTATCCGTAGGGGTTAGGGGTTGGTTAGCTTGGGGGTGAAAACTTGAGATTGAGATTTAGAGGTTTGCTTGCTCATTCCTAAAGTCACAGATTCAACTTTCTTTCCCAGTAATTCTTGGGGCTATCTCACATCACCCATAAACGTGTAAAACGCAGCTGGCCTGAAACACATTGTACTATAAAAATAAAAATAAAAATAAAGTACGATTTTATTACTAGAAAATACTTGACTAGCCTTAATGCCAAGTACAGATAATTCAAGATTTTTTTCTACCGATATCTTGCAGGCTTTTCAGGCCAAGATTGGATATTATCCTCTAGAACGTGGCAAGAGTCGTGCTTGATTGAATCCTCCAGTAGTTAACCTGGTCCTTGAGGTAATTCATATCGCTAGTGTAGGGACGAAAGCTCTTAGTCAAGTCCTCGGAATAATAGGCAGCCTTGTCTTCTACAGCCATGTCAAAGAACGTACTCCTTGAACAGACTCATTGTGTCATCCATTAGCTCTTCTGATACTCCATGGTTGATCACCTGTTAACAATCATAATTCATAATTTCAATTTTTCACAAATATGTTACTACAAGAGAATGGATGAACCTGAAACAAACTGAAATCCTTGGAAGCTTTCATGATCCGGTAAATTATTTGGTCATGGTCGTGGTCATGTCCCCTACTTGTGCTTGGTCAATTACTGGAATGTTGTTGCATACAGGAGCTGTAATGTCCTCCGGGCCTTATCTTCTCTGGAAAAACACATAATTTTCTGGCACGGACTGAACGTTCTTAGACCAACTTGAAACAAGAATTGACATCTCTACTATTGAATTGTTTCAAAGGAAAACAAGTTTTGATGGGAAGTGGAAGTGGTATGTATGGGTTTTACAGTGATCTAGCAATCTTCATTTTTTTTCCCTGTGGCCAGAGCATATTGGTTAATAGGGAAAATTTATTTTATGGCTGGAAAAAATCAGAAGAATCCTATTGTAAATTGCAAAAGAATTGGCCAACCAGCCACAGAGTTTTATACTGATAGCAGGGCCGCCGCCAAGAACATGTGCTGAAAATTTCATTCAAACAAAATTGCATTTCGCAGAGAAAGTTCAAGCAGAAATTTTACTTACAAAACTATATGACGTCTCATTGCAATATATTACCAAAGTCTATAACGTCTCAATCCAATCGAATCACTCTTGACAAGACATTGATCAATCCTTTCACCATACTGATGTTTACCTTTTGTTTTACACTAGAGCTTATAGGCCTCCAGTGTTGTAGTACTACTTTAAGGCTCACAAAGATTGGCCGTGTAAATATCAATGTACTCCTTGAATCGAAAGGACTTGAATAGTTGGGGTTCGAATGCACTACCAAGAGCTTTTTCAGGTTCTGTGATGGATTCTAGAGATGAACTAATAAAAGTAACTAAGAATGTCCGAGCAAGGCTGGTATTTGTCACTGCTCGGTGTCAAGCACTTTTTAGCTTCCCATTGCTGATAATCTACATTCAAGCCAAATGGGAAATCACATTGACGAAGTTTAAACACACGTTGGTTCTAATACAAGCCTTCCACAAAGCTATCCCCATTCTTTTGTTTGTTTTTGGCAAGCAACTATGTCACCTTCATCCATCAATTATCAACCCTTCGTTTTCGTTTTATCACCCTTTGTCTGTGCCTCTGTGTCTTTCAGAAAGATTATCTGCCTTAATTGTTATGCATAAGATCCATCTGTAGGTTTCTTTCTATTCCAGATGATACCACCTAGCCCACCAATATTCAAACTAATTTCTTCATCTCTTCTTCATTTCTGAGTATTACCATTTTCATCTAAACAACCAAGATTCACCAAATGAAACTTACTCCCTCTATCCCACTTTAAATGTCTCACACGGAAATCCGTGCATTTTCGAACCCAAAAAATATATATTTCTACATATTATTATTTAAATTTCTTACACCAAATAAAAGTACTCAATGAGCACTTTAATTTGGTGTAATAAAATTAAAAAAATAACATGGAGAAATATGTTTTTTTTGGGGTTTGAAAGTGCACGAATTCTCGTAGGAAACATTTAAAATGGGACAGAGGGAGTATTTGTTTACTATTTATTTAAGCAAATGAGAAACTAAAGCAGGCAAACCAAACAAGCCCTTTGGCATGCAGGCCAGATGCACGTGAAGGTATGGATCAATGAGGTGAGGCGATTGATTCGAGAGGAGTTTTGAGCACATGAGGTGTGGCCACCTAAGACGTAGTTCTGATACCATGTTAGAATAATTGGTCAATAAATAGAGGATTTTTCGGTGAATCCTAGATTTGTCGACAAATCCTCACGTGCAGGCCGGATGCACATGGAGATATGGATTGATGAGGTAAGGCGATTGATTCGAGAGGAGATTCGACCATGTGAGGCGTGACCCCCTAAGACATAGCTACGATACCATGTTAGAATAATTTGTCAATAAATAGAGGATATTTCGGTGAATCCTGGATTTGTCCACAAATCAAATCCTAAATTTGAATGAATCTTGCATTTGCCCACGATATCCTATATTTGATGAGAAGTTATTTTATTTGCCCGCTGATACTTATATCAAGTTATCAACTCATGCCAACCACATCAACTTTTTTAAAATAGGACTCTGACTCGAAAGGATTCGAACAGTATGCGTATTGAACTAAGAATCAAATTTTATTTTATTTTTTTCTGATTTCGTGACGCATTCTAGAGCTGGGGAAGAAAAATTAGTGGTGAACTGTAAGTCTGTAACCGAGCAATGCTCGTATCCTCACTGCTTAATGTTGAGACTTTTAGCTTTTGATTGTTGCAAAGCCAAATGGGGAATTGCAATAGTTCCAGATAGCACCAGAAGATTTACTACGATTCCATCGCAACAAGTTATCACATTGGTTCTAAATTTCTACAGAAATGGCATCTGCAAAGTTTTGTCTGGTGAAGTGATGTTCTAAATACTTCACACATAACCCTACCAGAAAAAGAAAATGAAACTTCTATTTACATAAGCAACTTTTAATACTGATAGCCATGGCCGCCAAGAAAATGTGCTGAAAATTTCATTCAAACAAGATTGGATTACAGAGATGACGTTCAAGCAGACATTTTATGTAACTATATGAGATTCGACAGTGATGTTTTACAGAAGTCTATCACACCTCATTGCCATATTTAGTACAAGCCTATAAAATCGATCATCAGAATTGAAGCAGTCTTGACATGACATCAAACGAGTCCTTCCACCGTACTCATGTTTTACTTTGGATATGTAGCCATGCCTGCTTACCACGGGTGATTGGCCATGTGAATATCAAGGTACTCCTTGAACTGCATGGACTTGAAGACTGGGGGTTCAGAAGCGCTAACAAGTGCTTTTTCAGGTTCTATGATGGATTCTAGAGATGGACTAATAAAAGTGACCAAGGATGTCCGGGCAGAGCTGGTATTTGTCACTGCTCGGTGTTGAGCACTTTTTAGCTTCCCATTGCTGATAATCTGCATCCAAGCCAAATGGGAAATCACATTAATCCCAAGCCCCAGAAAATTTATCAGGGAGAGAAACAAATAGAGTATGATACATCTATCAGGACTTGAAGATCATATATATACCTCAAGTTGGTCAGATATCATGATAACAAAAGCATGAGGAATGGGTTCAACCCCAAGCCACTGCCCATCCTTGTAAATCTGGAGGCCACAGATATCCTCCTGCTGAAGCAAGGTTAAGAGGTGTGGGTCACTGTGCCCACCAACTCCCAAAACCAAACTTGGGTCTGGACATGGTGGGTAATGGTGGACCACTAGTTCCTGAAGCTTGCTCAGCTCATCCTCAAAGTACCCCACTCCAATCCCCAGTCCTTCACAAATCAGATCCAAAATCCTTGAGCTTAATTTCCTCACTTCCCCTGTGTAGGCCCCAACCACCTCCCTACAACCATAATTCAGCAGCAAAGATAGTAAGGTTTAGTATTAAAAACTCAACTCAACATGCCTTCATTCATTAGCACTGTTACAAAAAGTGGGTTGCCAAGAGCCTAGCTTGTTTGCCTTGTATTCAATCATTGTCCTAAATGCCTTTATATAGCCTACAGAAACTTGATAAGATACCTAAACAAATTAGCTATACATGCATAACAAGAAAACTAAGTAAGAAACATGATTAGTAACAAAACAGGAAACATAAAAATAAAACCTCCAGAACATGGTAACATAATATTTCCTAATAGTATGCTAATATCTCCCTCGAACTCTCAAGCAGGTCTATCGACTTGAGTTTGAAAAGGTTAGGGGAAACCAAGACCAGGACCCAGAAGCGAGTACCACGAGAAAGTTTTAAAGGAGGAGTGTTAAACTTTATCTGACATCGCTCACCTGAGCCACCCAAGCTTGCTTAATATAATCTAGAGGTTACTCCACCTATAACCAATTGGTTTTAGATTGGAACCCTTCAAAAAATCTAACAAAGCAAAATTAAAAAAAGAAGAAGAAGAAGAAGAAGAAGAAGAAGAAGGAACTTAAATACGTAACTGATATCCAGCTGGCTTTTCAGGCCAAGATTGGATGTTATCCTCCAAAGGCTGACAAGTGTGTTTCACAGAATCTTTCCAGGTGTTAACCCCATCATCTATGTAAGACAAACTGCTTGTGTAGAGCCTAAAACCCTTGGTTCCATCCTCAGAATAATGCATGGCCTTGTCTTCTGCAGGCATGCTGAAGAACTCCTTGAACAGATTCATTGTTTCATCCAATAGCTCTTCGGATACTCCATGATTGATCACCTGTTTTATGGCAATCAACGCATTCGTACTATTTCATAGCAAGGAAGTTAGCCGAGAAACCATTAGATTTTAAGTTATCGTGATCAAAATATTTTGATCTAAACGACAGACAAAGAGAGATGAGATGAACCTGAAAGATTCCTAAATCACGGTTTGCTTTCATGATTTGCTGCATTTTTTCAACGCGATCATGGCCATCCAATTGTGATAGATCAATGACTGGAATATCCTTGCATATGGGCGCTGCAATGTCACGGCCGGACCTTTTGTTCTCCGGGAACACATAGTCTTCCGGCACAGAATGAACGGTCCTGGACCAACTTGAAACAAGAGCCGACATTCTCTACTATTGTATCGTTTCAAAGGAAAAACAAGTTCGTTTTTTTTTTTTTTTTTTTTCGAGCTAGCTTACACGCTGCTAAGTTTAAGGAAAACAATTTTTGGTGGGAAGAAGCAATGATCTAGAGACGGGGTTTTGTAGTGTGCTAGCTTTCTTACCGGCCTGTAACAATAGGCCGCTAGCAAAGGTTCCATCTCTCTCTCTCTCTCTCTCTCTCTCTCCTGGCTGATTCGTTCATAGAATCATAGGGAATCCTTTTCTGACCAACCTTCAAAATACCCTCGTTCTTTATGGACTTTTTTTTTTCTTAAAATTAAAATTCCATTTCAAATTTCTTATTATGTTCAATTGAGCTGATCTTAACAGCCAGATTCGTCAGCTAACCTGTTGTTTTCACTGATTTATTTAATTAACTTACAAAATTACACACAATCTCTCGGACTCAATTGGTCTCTCTGTGATATCTCACCATCCATATCCCATACACACACCCCGCATAATAATTGAGCTAAATAATGTACAACTGCAAGGAGCACGTACGTCTCCCTTACTAGTCAAAGCCAATCCTCACAAAGTGCCGGCCCTGAACAAAGATGAGCAAGGCAATCGCCCTGGCCCCCGAAACTTTCGCTGAGATGAGAGGCTCCGAAATTGTGTAGTATTCAATATATATTGTTCTATAAAATTATATGTATTCAAAATGAGCATGTCAATTTTCAAGTATAATTAGTACTTTTGCCACTGCACATGCAAGAAGAGAGTGATCTTTAAAGTGCTTTTAAAATTTATATTGTTATACAGCAATAAATTTTTTTTTTTCAAGTTGACTTTTGTTTTTTTTTTTTTGTGTGTGGTCGTAATGTCAAATTTTTTTGTTTTTTTTGATAAGTATGTCATTTTGTTGTATAATGCATAAAAGGGTCTTACTATCTTAATTCGTCTTAGGCACCCCAAAAAAATATTAGGGCCGGCGCGGCTAGTGACACATGTCATAAGCGTTGAAGATACGAAAAACGGAATTTGAAATTGAAGAGGTTAAGTGGTCTACGTGCAACCGATTGTGAGCCGACCCGATCGAGTAGTTTGCGAATCTTTACGGGAAGATTTCTCAATACTCAAATGGAATTGACAATTATACAAAGCTTGATTCAATCAGAAAATACAGATATCATGCATCACACAAATCTGTCATGACAGCTCATTTGTAGTCTTCAGTCTTCCCATGTTCTTCCAAACTTAATTTCAGAGCCTAGACGACTCGAGAGTGCCGTTCCTTTAGGATTACCAACGTATTTCTGTTTATATCCAGTTCTGGCACCTTGGATCGGGCTTGTTGTGATTGGGGTTCTTTTAATTAATTTGGGCCAAGAGCTAAATGATTGATTGGGTAAGTCTTAGGCCATGTGTATTTTCCATTTTGGGCCCAAGAAGCACGCAGCCCGTATAAAGATTATGGCCCAAGATCTTTTAGAAGTGCAGCTCACGATCGGGCCCATGAGGAAAATGTTGATGAGGTAAGGCCCACAGATTTAGGCTTATAAAGAGGGTGCCGGGTTGGTTTGGGGAGCAGAGCCCATGAATGTACGAGAATTGGTTATGCTGTAGGCAGTTACTTTTCTTTTAAAGTTCAAAGGCCAATTGACTAAGTCAATTGGCCATGTGTCACGCAGGAGCGCAAAAAAGGGGGAAGTGGGATGATATTTTACCAATGCATGGAACACCTGTCAACGAATGAGAGGCCCACTACCCATGATCTAACTCAACTGCTATTAACCTCTGAAAACTGCCCATGATCAAGCATGCATGAAAAGAGGAGAAGTCATGGGACATGTGTCAGCTAATGGTGCAATGCAGAAATCGGATTCAGGCCTGAATCAGCATGTTGCAGCGCCCATAAATAGCAGAATCGAAGATGGAAAAAGGGTCCAACACCAATCAAAGCTCAACGCTTAAACCAAAGTCTTCACAGCGAAGCACACTTTCCTACTCTCAGCAAAGTAGACTATCGAGTACCTCGTGCTCAAACCCCATTCAAACTCACTTCATCAAGTAGTTTGGATCTTTTACTTTTCCTGTACAAACTTTATTATCCCGGAGTAATAAAGTTCACGTTTTATGTTCCATTTCCTCTACGACTAGGAAATTCTAAGTCCACAACCGTGTGGCAAACCACAAACCTCCTTGTGATCATTACCCTTTGGCTCACATGCAATCGCTTACAAGTTAAAAGCCAAGATTCACGGGCATCTTCATCAAAAGTTAGGCGCTACAAGTCTTGGCATGCCCGCGCACCACTCATTCACACCTTATGCCAAAAACGAGAGTTTTCATTGGCACGCCCGGTGGGATCCTAGTAGTTGAAAGGTTTCAAACATGCCAGCAAAGAAGGCAACAATACCACCACCACCACAAGCGGATCCACCGCTGTCTGATCCTCCAGGTAGCCCTGAAGAAGTGGCTGTTGACTTACTGCTGCTCGAGGAAGCCGTTCCTCAAATCAGTGCACAAGATCTCAATGACGCCATGGATAGCGTCAAGCATTATGTGTTTTTTTGCAGGACAAGAGATTTCGCACACCGTGTCGCAAACGATGTCTCAGTCCATAGAGCCTTTGACTCTAGAAATCAATAATATGATTGCCGCAATGACGGAAAGGCTGCCAATCGTCCCTCATCAACAAGTTCTACCACAGTTCGGAGTTTATGGCAACGACCACGAACAGACAGGTCTGAAGGATTCATTCCCGCCACCACACCAGGTGTTTTATCAAGCTTCCTTGTCAAACAGCCTTGCACCAGCAAGAAAGAGGGGCAAAGGAGTTGTTATTGGAGGAGGACCGACGCCTCCAATGAACAAGGAACAAAGGGCCGTTTTGGTGGAGAACTCAGTCAGGCCTGAAAAGACTGACAAAAGGCCTCCTCACGGAGGACAAGGTACTGCGGAGGACAAGAACGTGTCTCTCGCACATTCAGTCCCAAAGACTCAAGGGGCAAGCCCAGGCGTGAATCTGCAGGCACAGGATACAGGCCCACGACCGCCTCCGATGCCAAACATGATTGGAAGAGATCAAGTCCTGGATTTGCTTCAAGAACAGTTAGGGCCTGGATTCAGGCCTGTGGGTAGACCCATGTACAGGAAGCCCCACACAGAAGAGGTTGACCGAGAGCCTTTTCCCAAGGGGTATCGTGTTCCCTAATTTCAAACCTTCACAGGGGAGAATATGCAGCCCACAGTAGAGCACATTGCCTGATTTCAGGTGCAGTGTGGGGAAGTTGGAACGAATGACAAACTCAAGTTACAGCTTTTTTCAAATTCTTTGATAACAACGACCTTCACTTGGTATATCAATCTGCCACCCAATTCTGTCCAGACATGGGCTCAACTCGAGGAGATGTTCCACTAACAGTTTTTCAGGGTTGAACCAGAGATAACGATGGCGGACTTGTCACGCTATCGTCAACTTCCACAAGAGGGCGTGGAGTCTTACCTTTCTCAGTTCAAGACAGCACGTTTCAAGTGCAAGATTCCTTTGCCCGAGGCCGAATATGTGCGTTTAGCCCTGAACGGCCTGGACTTCGAATTCAAGAAGTATCATGGTACAAAATTTCGGGACCTGTTTGAGCTGTCTGCAAAGGTCTCGCGTTATGAGAAGCTTTTGAAAGAGGAGAAAGACAGAAAGGCGGCTTCCAAGGGGACGTACTATCAAGACCCGAATTACGATGTTGCTGCGGTTGAGACTGAGGCTAACTTTGATGTTGACGTGGCTGAAATCATCAATAGAAAGCCTTGTGTCTGCGAGGCATTCGTTAAGACGGAACCCACGAAGCAAACAGTCCAAGAAGCATCCAACAAGCCTACTAGGGTCTACACTTTTGACATCACCAAGGCGGAGGCTATTTTTGATCAGCTCTTGATGGACAAGTTACTGAAGTTGCCCTTTGGCCACAAGATCTTAGCATTGGATGAGCTAAAGGGCAATGAGTATTGAAAGTACCATAATTTTTAGAGTCATTCAACCAATAATTGTTTTGTGTTTAGGAATGACATTCAAGACAAGATCGACCGGGGTGAGTTCAAGTTTCCCGAGAAGGACAAGAAAGCCTAACTGATTTACCATCGTTACGAGAGTTTAAACCCGTGACGCTATCCATGGTGCCGTTGATGCTATCCGTGGCGTCATTGAGATCATGTGCACTGATTTGAAGAACGGCTTCCTCGAGAAGCGGTACGTCAACAGCCACTCCTTCAGGGTTACCTGGAGGATCAGGCAGCGGTGGATCCGCTTGAGGTGGTGGTGGTATTGTTGCCTTCTTTGCTGGCATGTTTGAAACCTTTCAACGACTAGGGTCCCACCAGGCGTGCCAATGAAAACTCTCGTTTTTGGCACAAGGTGTGAATGAGTGGTGCGCGGGCATGCCAAGACTTGTAGCGCCTAACTTTTGATGAAGATTCCCATGAATCTTGACTTCTAACTTGTAAGCGATGCGTGTGACTCAACGGGTAATGATCACAAGGAGGTTCGTAGTTTACCACACGATTGTGGACTTAGAATTTCCTAGTCGTATAGGAAATCGAACGTAAAACGTGAACTTTATTACTCCGGGATAATAAAGTTTGTACAGAAAAAGTAAAAGATCCAAACTACTTGATGAAGTGAGTTTGAATGGGGTTTGAGCACAAGGTACTCGATAGTCTACTTTGCCGAAAGTAGGAAAGTGTGCTTCGCTGGGAAGACTTTGGTTTAACCGTTGAGCTTTGATTGGTATTGGACCCTTTTTCCATCTTCGATTCTGCTATTTATAGGCGCTGCAACATGCTGATTCAGGCTGAATCCGATTTCTGCATTGCACCATTAGCTGACATGTGTCCCATGACTTCTCCTCTTTTCATGCATGCTTGATCATGGGCAGTTTTCAGAGGTTAATAGCAGTTGAGTTAGATCATAGGTAGTGGACCTCTCATTTGTTGACATGTGTCCCATGCATTGGTAAAATATCATCCCACTTCCCTTTTTTGTGCTCCTACGTGACACATGACCAGTTGATTTAGTCAATTGGCCTTTGATCTTTAGAAGAAAAGTAACTACCTCCAGCATAACCAATTCCCCTACATTCATGGGCTCTGCTCCCCAAACCAACTCGGCACCCTCTTTATAAGCCTAAATCCATGGGCCTTACTACATCAACATTTTCCTCGTGGGCCTGACCATGAGCTGCACTTCTAAAAGATCTTGGGCCATAATCTTTACACGGGCTGCGTGATTCTTGGGCCCAAAATGGAAAATACACATGGCCCAAGACTTACCCAATCAATTATTTAGCTCTCGGCCCAAATTAATTAAAAGAACCCCAATGCTTCGCTGGGAAGACTTTGGTTTAAGCGTTGAGCTTTGATTAGTATTGGACCCTTTTTCCATCTTCGATTCTGCTATTTATAGGCGCTGCAACATGCTGATCAAGCCTGAATCCGATTTCTGCATTGCACCATTAGCTGACACGTGTCCTATGACTTATCCTCTTTTCATGCATGCTTGATCATGGGCAGTTTTCAGAGGTTAATAATAGTTGAGTTAGATCATGGGTAGTGGGCCTCTCATTCATTGACATGTATCCCATGCATTGGTAAAATATCATCCCATTTTCCCCTTTTTGTGCTCCTGCGTGACACATGGGTCAATTGGCCTTTGATCTTTAGAAGAAAAGTAACTGCCTCCAACTTAACCAATTCCCCTACATTCATGGGCTCTACTCCCCAAACCAACTCAGCACCTCTTTCATAAGCCTAAATCCGTGGGCTAAGCCTCATCAACATTTTCCTCGTGGGCCCGACCGTGAGCTACACTTCTAAAAGATCTTGGGCCGTAATCTTTACACGGGTTGTCTGCTTCTTGGGCCCAAAATGGAAAAT
The DNA here is from genome assembly GCA_019656295.1 of Rhododendron mucronatum var. ripense. NCBI lineage: Eukaryota > Viridiplantae > Streptophyta > Magnoliopsida > Ericales > Ericaceae > Rhododendron > Rhododendron mucronatum. The sequence goes on from BPLT01000015.1 coordinate 1,736,616, forward strand.
ACACATGGCCCAAGACTTACCCAATCAATTATTTAGCTCTCGGGCCAAATTAATTAAAAGAACCCCAATCACGACAAACCCGATCCATGGTGCCAAAAACGGGTATAAACATTGGCCCCCATACGCCTTGATTTTGTTAAGATTAAGGCGTTTGGAAAAACACAGTTTTTGGCATCCAAACAGATCTTGATGCACTTAGAATTCTGTTAGGCCCAAACGTGGTCTAATATTTTTCCCTCTTGAAACGGCTGTAATCATTATCAGATCTTCATGTGGGGTTATTACCCATAAAGGAGGTCTCCTCTCTCCCTTGGAACTCTAAAAGCTTTTAAAAGATCTCTTTCCAACCCAACTTCTCGTTGATGTACGTGCAGCCTTCATTAGGATAGAAACAAAAATTCAAAGAGTAGAGAGAAAAAAGGAGGCGGTACACATCTCCCAATCTTTTAAACCCATTTCTCAGAAATCGAAGCCAGCATCGCCTCTTTTAAAGCTGGCCCCTCTCTTCCTCTTCGTCATCTTCACTTTTTACCTCTCATCTCTCTCTCATCCAGGGCCGGAAAAAGCTCTAGCCACCATTGTTGAACCCACACAGCTCTGAATAATGTCGTCTTTTAAGGCTAAACAACCGGCCAAGAGCCCAACTTCCTACACCGATGAAATCAAGAGAATCATTAAAGCCGAGAGCCTCTCCATCAACTCCGAAATCCTGATCGACCGGACCCAACCCTGTTCGTCCACTGTAAAAATGGCGCTCGGACCTGCTTTCAATGGTGATTACCCGGAGTCTCTTTATCCATTCTACCCTCTTGCAGAAGAAGCCTTGCCGTTCGATTGTATCACTGCCGACTGGACCGCATACCCAAGGGATATCCCAAATCAGCTCTGGCACAGACCTGACAAGCAATACGTCCAATGGGTCAACCAAGTAGCGACTGTGAAGGAAGGGCTATGGAGGGAGGTTGGAATATACGAGGCCATCATGCTCAGCCGTCACCTCATCGACATGGATAAAGCCCTGTTCATGGCTGCGGCCCAATTCTGGTATGTTCCTTCTAATGCTTTTCATTTTCGTATTGGTATGATGGGCCTACAGAGAATTAGGAAAGTCAAAACTACGAAATGACGTGTTACCTCCAATGAAGCAGTGGAAGAATCGCTCAGGCCTAGATCACAATGATGAACAAGAAAAGGAAGAGTTGATCAGATCATACGGTTATTGGTCTTTTGTCAGATAGCTTTTTGAGCCTTTTCTTCTGTGGAGCTCCTGCTGGTTCAGGCTTGGTAACTTCTTGTGCACCTGAAATGGAGATTGCATAAGTGAATATGGTTAAGGCCTGAACTGAAACAGCAAGTAAGGCAAAGAAAGCTAGTCCTCGGTACGTACCTTTTCGTTTCAAGCTAGCAGATGGAGAGGGATCTTCAGAGCGAAAAGTTTCTTCTTGGTAGGATCACCATCCTTCACAATTATAGCTTCAGGGGTAATTTTGGCCAAAATTTTATATATGTCTTTGGCAAAGTACCTATTCACATGGTATGCCCACCATTTTTCGAATCTAAGAGACTTTTCTGGGCGTTTAGGGTAAGGCTTTAGCTGAAAAGTAACCTCATCCTTAGCAAATTGGTTCCGGATGGCCTCTAGGGTTTTTTCTGGTACGATAACTCTGTCAATGAAGTCCTCGTTGCAAGACTTGTATGGGGGAACGGGGATGAGTTGCATAAGGCCGAATTAGCGAGCAAATTAAGCAGCGTTATAGTATTTTGTTCCACACCTGTTGTTGGCCGAGGACATACCCATGCCATATAGCAAGTCTCTTAAAATGAGGAAGCTGGCCCAGACCTCCTTGTGTTCATCAAAGTCGTCTCCAGGCTCTCCAGCTGGGTTTTTCAGCCATAACGGTACGGTTTCCCTCTCGAATGGCATATAACCCTTGCCCAACATGGTTAGTTCACGGTAAAAGTAGGTGAAGTAGGAGTTAAAGTCATGTTGTTGGAGTTCTTGGCCTACATAATGACGGCCATAACATGCGTGTGCGAAGACTTTGTTCATTTTGGGAGTGAGTGTGGGGAAGTACGACCAAAGCCAAAGCGTGACTATCCAAAGTGGTCTGGGAGCAAAAATGAATTTGTTGGTCAACAATTCCTGCATGCTACGGTATAAATGTGCAAGGACTAGTGGGGCGAGGGCCAATTTCTGGCCCGAAGCCAAGTGCCTTGGCGATATCTGTGAATTCCTTAGTAATCCTATTTGAAGATACGCAGAAAATACATTTGTTCAACCAATAAACGAGGAGAGCTACGTGTTCTTCCTCGGTGACTTTGTTTCCCTCCTCACCAGCAAAGTGTTTCAAGAAGTTGGAGTAGGCCAACTGGGCTGACTCGGGGTAGGTAAACGACGGGGTTTTCTGTGAAACAAAACAATCGGCCTTAATCTTATGTGGGCGGAGGCCGGTGAGAAAGGAAACATCTTGCATTGTGATGCCCATCATACCAATACGAAAATGAAAAGCATTAGAAGGAACAGACCAGAATTGGGCCGCAGCCATGAACAGGGCTTTATCCATGTCGATGAGGTGACGGCTGAGCATGATGGCCTCGTATATTCATACCTCCCTCCATAGCTCTTCCTTCACGGCCGCTACTCGATTGACCCATTAGACGTACTGCTTGTCAGGTCTGTGCCAGAGCCGGTTTGGGATGTCCCTTAGGTATGCGGTCCAGTCGGTAGTGATACAATCGAACGGCAGGGCTTCTTCTACAAGAGGGTAGAATGGATAGAGAGACTCCGGGTAATCACCATTGAAAGCAGGTCCGAGCGCCATTTTTACAGTGGACGAACGGAGTTGGGTCCGGTCGATCAGGATTTCGTAGTTAATGGAGAGGCTCTCGGCTTTAATGATTCTCTTGATTTCATCGGTGTAGGAAGTTGGGCTCTTGGCCGGTTGTTTAGCCCTAAAAGACAACATTATTCAGAGCTGTATGGGTTCAACAATGGTGGCTAGGGTTTTTTCCGACCCTGGATGAGAGAGAGAGAGAGAGGGGAGGTGAAAAGTGAAGATGACGAAGAGAGAGAGAGAGAGAGCTTTAAAAGAGGCGATGCTGGCTTCGGTTTATGAGAAATGGGTTTAAAAGATTGGGAGATGTGTACCACCTCCTTTTTTTCTCTCTACTTTTTGAATTTTTGTTTCTATCCTAATGAAGGCTGCACGTACATCAACGAGAAGTTGGGTTGGAAAGAGATCTTTTGGAAGCTTTTAGAGTTCCAAGGGAGAGAAGAGACCTCCTTTATGGGTAATAACCCCACATGAAGATCTGATAATGATTACAGCCGTTTCAAGAGGGAAAAAATATTAGACCACGTTTGGGCCTAATAGAATTCTAAGTGTATCAAGATCTGTTTGGATGCCAAAAACTGTGTTCTTCCAAATGCCTTAATCTTAACAGAATCAAGGCATATGGGGGGCAATGTTTATACCCGTTTTTGGCACCGTGGATCGGGCTTGTCGTGATTGGGGTTCTTTTAATTAATTTAGGCTGAGAGCTAAACAATTGATTGGGTAAATCTTGGGCCATGTGTATTTTTCATTTTGGGCCCAAGAAGCACGCAGCCTGTGTAAAGATTATGACCCAAGATCTTTTAGAAGTGTAGCTCACGGTCGGGCCCACAGGGAAAATGTTGATGAGGTAAGGCAAAATGTTGATGAGGTAAGGCCCATGGATTTAGACTTATAAAGAGGGTGCCGAGTTGGTTTGAGGAGCAGAGCCCATGAATGTAGGGGAATTGGTTATGCTGGAGGCAGTTACTTTTCTTCTAAAGATCAAAGGCCAATTGACTAAGTCAATTGGCTATGTGTCACGCACGAGCACAAAAAGGGGAAAGTAGTATGATATTTTACCAATGCATGGGACACATGTCAACGAATGAGAGCCCCACTACCCATGATCTAACTCAGCTGCTATTAACCTCTGAAAACTGCCCATGATCAAGCATGCATGAAAAGAGGAGAAGTCATGGGACACGTGTCAGCTAATGGTGCAATGCAGAAATCGGATTCAGGCCCATGTTCCAGCGCCTATAAATAGCAGAATCGAAGATGGAAAAAGGGTCCAACACCAATCAAAGCTTAGCGCTTAAACCAAAGTCTTCCCAGCAAAGCACAATTTCCTACTCTCAGCAAAATAGACTATCGAGTATCTCGTGCTCAAACCCCATTCAAACTCACTTCATCAAGTAGTTTGGATCTTTTACTTTTCCTGTACAAACTTTATTATCTCGGAGTAATAAAGTTCACGTTTTACGTTCCATTTCCTATAAATTCTAAGTCCACAACCGTGTGGCAAACTACGAACCTCCTTGTGATCATTACCCGTTGAGTCACACGCAATCACTTACAAGTTAGAAGTCAAGATTCATGGGAATCTTCATCAAATGTTAGGCGCTACAAGTCTTGGCATGCCCGCGCACCACTCATTCACACCTTGTGCCAAAAACGAGAGTTTTCAACTTCATACATATGAACAGTTGGCGATCAGATTCACTAACAAGCACTTTTGCAGGTTCTATGATGCTTTCAAGGGTTGGAGTGATAAAGAGTGACTACGGGTGCCCGGTGTTGAGTACTTTTCAAATACCCATTACTGAGAGTCTACATCCAAGCCAAATAGGAATGGACAAATTGGGCAATTGACAGGAATTCTGTTGAAGAAAGAAGAAAAGAAAAGAGGGTTTTTTAAAGCCAAGCGGCCATAAATGAAACTCCAAAAGAAGCAAATTTTGGGGGGGAAAAACCATACCTAAGCTAATGGAAAGATTGTCACTTCTATAAACTTCAGAAGAGGAACTCGTGGAGAACAAAAGTTGCACCACCAGTACTTGGAAATAGATATAGATTAAGCACAAGGGGCAGGGTATACCGTATACCTGAAGTTGGTCACAAATATCGATAACAAAAGCATGAGGAAGAGGTTCAACACTTGACAAGCACAACGCATGATTCACCCTAGGAGCTCATTTGCTTACTGCTTATTTTGAGCAGATAAGCAACTAAAGCAAGCTGACCAAACCAGCCCTCTGGCAGGGGCATTTTCTTGGCCGACAAAACAAATATTTAGCGTGGAACCAATCAATAGAACCGTGGCAATACCCTTGCCCACATGCTTGAAATACAACTCAATTAGTTCCCATAAAGCAAGCTGACCAAACCAGCCCTCTGGCAGGGGCATTTTCTTGGTCAACACAACAAATATTTAGTGTGAAACCAATCAATAGAACCATGGCAATGCCCTCGCCCACATGCTTGAAATACAACTCAATTCCCATTGGAGCAGACACAATCAGCAAAAATGACGTAAAAGTGCCTCTCTTCAAGATTAAAAACAAATAAGCCTCACTTTTTGGAAGAAAACAGAATTGCTCTTGATTGTGCAGCAGGTTTGTTCAATAAAACACTAAATTGCACCTGGTAACTTCTCCCTAACAGAAACAGCTGGCTGGGAGTTTCTTGTAGAGACTTGACTGTTACGGGGCAATGGCAAGGCCCTTATGTTAGGTTCCTTTGAGGACGCTTCCCGAGCTTTCTTCTTTAATTGCTCAAGAAGTCGTCGAGCTTCTTTGAGTTCATCGTGCGCACTTGCACCATGGCCTTCCCAAGCATCAACTACCTGCTCCTGGAATTTAATTGCAAGGGGGTGGCTGCAAAATCCAAGAAATGAGCTCAAATGAAATATCCTTTTACCCCATATATTGTAAAAGATCAGAAACAGAAAGCTATTGTGTTGCACTGTAACAGCCAAATTTGCATGGCCTCGACAAGATATACTAAACTTGGAAACAACTCTCAAGGTTTCATTTTTCTTATTTCACCTCATTAAATCAGATCCAAAAATTTTCTTTTCCTGTTTATTTCATAACCATATGAACAAATACCTATGTCCTGTCCAGAAGGTTGTCCAGAAGGTACTAACGAATTGTTTCCGAACATTAGGTATTCCACGTGTAGGGGGACCTACAAACCATCACTTGACCAACAATTTAAGGAATGATTCCGGATTTCACTATACATATTCATGTAATGAACCATTGGCGGATTGGACAACAAGGTCACCCATAATATCCCCATGGTCAAAAGAAAGATCACGTGCGAGTATTCAAGAAGGAAAAAGGGGAGTAGCACATGCGCCTTCTCAGTTACGCAAGTTTTCACTAATCAACTGACCGAGTAGATATGCAACGTAAAATAACCATTCAATAAAATAGTTTGTATCTCCCTAAACGAAATGTGATATGCATGTATTCACTAATCAGACTAGAAATACAATGCAAAAAAAGAACCAGCAAATACGTGATGGAAAATTTTTAACCTTCCCATGGCACCATATGCTTTTGAAAGGTTCTGACAGGCCTCAATTGTATCCACATGGCCTGGTCCAAGGGACACGTCCATGATGTCCTTGGCTACTGCAAACATCTGTGCAGCTGACTGAGGCCTATCTAGTTCCAAATAGGCAGCACCCAAATTGTTGTAAATATACCCCACACCAAAATGCTTGGAACCAAAGCACTCTTTCAATCTCTCCGCTGCACTCTCCAAGTAAGGAATTGCCTGCTGCACCTTTCCTGTTAAAAGAAGTAACCACCCAATCCGTGCAGAAACACTTCCTTCTGAATGCTGTTCTTGTGGGAGCTTCTCCAGCATGGAATGTGTTCTCTTTAACAATGAAATTGCAGTTTCAAACTCGTTCATAATCTCATATTGCATCGAAATCTCAATATATGCCTCAGCAACTTCTACTGGGGAGGTTGCTTCTTTCTTGTCTAGAATCCCACAAGCAATCTCTAAACACCTCTTGGAGTCGCCAAATTTCTCTTGATTGCACAAAGCTTTCCCCATGGCAGTGAAGATCATGGCTCGATCCTCACTGTCTTTATCAGTTTGCTGAACAGCACCCTTCAAACCATTGATGGCTTCCTCATACTTCCCCAATGCAATCTGCATATTGGCGGCATCAATCTCTGCCCGAAGCAAATCAGAACTAAGACCCCAATTCTTCAGTACCTTTTGTGACAACTGATTTTGCTCCAGCGCCTTTTCATGCTCCTCCAATCCGGTATAGATAACCCCAAGAAGCCGCCTATCATGCGCCACTTCCACTGAATTATTCCCCAATTGGTCCGTATGTATCTCCAGCGCTTTCAAACAATATGGCATCGCCTCCTTAAAATTCAAAACGGAAACGTAAGCCTCTGCCAAATCCCGGTTGGCATTGCCGAGTTCCCTACTGTTTTCTCCCAAAGTCATTTCTTTAACGCTCAAACAATTCTTTAAATTCTCAAGAGCCTCCTCTCTCCTCCCCATTGCGGTCTTAGTATTCGCCAACTCGAGCTGAACCGCATGAAGAATAGGCCTAATATCATCAACGCTACAACTCCCCTCCTCCTCTAACCTAGTTAACACCCTATTAGCCCTATTAAGGTACCCTAAACTATCATTAAACCTTTTCAAGCTATAACAAGAGGAACCCAATAATTGTAAAGCCATAGCAAGAGGCAAACTAACTCTATTATCATCTCTATCCAAAGCCTTCAAAGCTCTATTAGCAAAAGAAAGGGTTTTTTCAGGATCCTCACCTTCTTGGTCAAGCTTGAGCCCTAGTTTCAAACAAGCCAACCCCAGCTCCCTTTCATCAAAACTGGCCTCCATATCCTTGAACGCTCCGAGCATTTCTTCAGCGGTTTCAGCTGACTCGAAAGCCTCCTCTACTTGTGATTTCTCTTTGATCTTTCGTTGCCTTGAGGATATCTGGCCCGGTGAGGGGTTTGTGTCCGCGAGGGTGTTGAAATTATGAGATGGGTTTGTCTGGAAATGGTGGGTTTTGATGTTGGACGAGGGAAGTTTGGTGGGTTTGAGGTGGGTTAGGGTTGGGTGCTGGTTGGGTTCATGGGTGGCGGTGGTGGCGATTTGGGTGATGAAGTCTCTGGAGAGGAGAGAGAAAGAGAGTTTGGGATGAGAGAGGAGGAGTTTGGATGAAGCTCTTCTCATGGCGGATGGTAGAGAGAAGAGAAGAGAAGTCGGTTGTTGTGCTTGGTCTTCTGGGTTCTGCAACGTCGGCCGTTAAACCCTTGGGACAACCTTCGCACAATTCCGGAATAAAAAACTCGCATATCAAAAGCATAGATCGCACTCTGCAAACGCGAGTCTTTGTCAAGACCGGGTTTACGCGGTTAGATTCTCAGCCGGATAACCACCCGCCTCACCCACGCCAAAAAAACCGCCTCACTCGCGCCAAAAACCCTACCTATACATCGTCGCCGTTCTCTCTCTCTCTCTCTCTATCTAAACTACCCCATCTCCGAAACTGCACGACAATGTCAGACCCCTCATTGTTCAGTTCGTTCAAGTCGAAGAAGATACTCCGTTCTTCATCATCATTGTCAAAGCCGTTACAGTCAGATCAAGTGGATCCGAAGAAGATGGTTGATGGGTCGATAAAGCTTCCGGAAAAGTAAGTTCCATTCTAATTTGAGAACATTATTGAACTTTTTCAGTGAACCTTGGGTGAAACATTATCTGGGTTTCAACCACTTCTATTTCATTTTGTTTTTGTGTTTTTTTTTTGTTTTTTTATTTATCGATCTTGGTGTACTATGTGCTGTAAATCTCTGTTTTTTGTGCGGATTTGTTGAATGTGACTCGTTCAGTTGGCCATTGTTGTCCCTATTTGACATGCTGCAGGATTTTAGTTCAGTGGCAGAGGTGTAAACGAGCCGAGCTTTACGGTGTTCGAGCTTGGCTCGCTTGTAAACAAGCTGAGACCCGAGATGCTCACGAATAGCTCGATTCATTTGCAGCCCTACTTAGAGGTGAAGCTGTAAATCATTGAGTTTGTTCACTACCTTAATGTGTGGAATGCTATTAAAACACTATAACCAGTATCAGTGATGCTAATTGGATTGAGCGGCATCCACCTTTCCCTTTTTCAACCTAGGAAACTATGTTAGTGCAAACCCTGCTTTGTGCTCATCTCTCTCTTACCTTTTAGCGGATGGTAAGCTTTTCCTTGCAGACTTTTGGTACCCCGTCCATTATGGATTACAAGGTTCTTCATTTGGAACCTACCTGAAGTGTGAATTCTCCATTTCCCGTTTGCTTTCATTTGGGAAAGACTTGGAAATTAGTTTTTGCTGTAGTCTGGAGGATATGATTTTGTCTAAACATTAGCACTGGCTTGCTTGAACTAATGTCTGTCCTTTTCGGCATACCCTATGTCATTGACAACATCTTGCTCATTTAGGGAGAAGTGCCAGAAGCAGCACTACCAGAGCCATTCAATCAGTCAAAGCAAGACGTGGCCTTAAATTCATCCTTTAGCGAGACATCACCTGCTGTACTTGCAGAATTGCAGCCTGCTAGAGCATCCCATCTATCTCAGTCTTTCCGGAAGCACTTTTCAATGCATGTTTCACGCAATAAAGACATTGATTACCAAGAAAAATCAATCGTGTCTCCACAGCCTTCGGTTCTTCCCGTTTCAGAGCCACGTGTTGGAGAGATCTCCTCTTATGCACCATCTGTTCATCAATTTTCTTTACAACCAACAAGAAGTCAAGAATTGCTAGCATTTGCGGCTTCTGAAACTAGTGTGCAGCCATATCATCCACCTACAACTCCAATTACTGAGATAGATTCCACAAAAAATGAAGTCTGTTCTTCTATTACGAATGCTACCATCTTTGAAAGTCCTTCAAAACTGGCCTCATCTCCAGTAGAGCTGACGAAGGTCTCACCTGCATTGCAACCAGAGAAGAGGGGTTACATGTGCCCAAGTGATGATTCAACCAACTCACCCAGCAAATTAGTTAGACTTACCCATCTCAGAAGAACATTGAAATTTGACAATCCTGTGAAAAGTGCCAAGGTAGAAGATGAAGTCAAAAGTATCGGAAGATTATCAATTGAGAACGATATTTTCAAAATCCTTCCTGAGAATCTCCTGCAATCAGTAAGCCTATGGTGCATTTGTTGTGCTTTAATCCTTTTCTGAACACCTTTGATCTCAAAATGTTTTGTGCTGCTGGATCATTATCTATGTAGTGTGAAGGGCAATATAGATTTCGCTGTCCTCTTTTTGCATCATTCGAAGCAAAGCAGGCCAGGGGGATCCTCACAAGTTTTGTCATGTCACTCATGTTGTAATTACAATGGCGGTGATTATAATTTATAGAAGTAAATTTACTAGTGTTGCAGATGCCTACTTTCAGCGCAAAACAAGAAAAGAAGCGAAAATAACAGATAGGAAATAGATGGGTATAGAGTAGTTTTTGTACTAGGAGGCTTGTCAAATCTAGTTTCAAATTGTAGCATGTCCAGGGTCAATTTTTCTGTTTCTTATGCCTTTTTGGGTCTGGAGAAGAACTTTGTTAAATCTATGCTTTCCTTAAAATAGAGTGAAACCAAAGTTTGTTGTTACAGTGAATGCATAGCAGTTGAAACAAGAAACTGACTGACTTGCATCTCTGCAGATTAGAGAGAAAGAAAAGAAAGCAACAGAAGAGCAGGATCCAGCCATCTCACAAGCGAAGAAGCGGCAACAGATGGTTGCCAGCTTACCCAAACTCTTCGATGTGATTCATTTCTTATCTCAGTCGATGAAACGTTCTGTTATCACAAAAGAGGAGCTTATGCACAGGATAATAGCCAATCACCTAGATGTTGTTGATAGAAGTAAGCTGTGATTCTTACCATCGGTAATGGAGACACTTCTTCTAGCTCTGTTAAAGCTAACCCCTTTTATTTTGTGTTCACAGGAGAAGTTGAAGAAGAACTTGAACTGTTGCAAGAACTTGTTCCTGAGTCAATTTACGTGAAGTCGGCATCTAGTGGTGATCTTCTCGTATGGTGAGCCTTTTACCATACTTGTATGTCTTGTAGGCAAACTCTTGAGTTCTGTATGATGGTTGAAAGAATACAAGAATGAACGTTCAGTTAGATCCAAATGACTAAACTCTTTACAAGTTTTAGTTGTTTGATTTTAGAGTTTGTGATTTCTGGCAGCATAAATAAGATATCAAGTCCGGAGTTGATGCGTGCAAAACTGGTGGAAACAAAGTGAGATAACAAGGCATGGAAATTTTTAACATCCTGAAGTTATTGAAGATGATCTATTCAAGAAAAGAAGTTAATCGAAAAGAAGTTAATCAAGGGAGCATATGTTGCACATGATGCCATTGCACATTTTGTCTATTTGTAAATATATTCTGTAATTGGCTCGTCCCTTGTTCATTGCAAGCCCCCCCTTTGATTTTGGATGTCTGATGTAGTGTACTTTTTGTTATGTCATTGATAGTTTTAAGCAAAAATGATCTGAGTAGTTCAGTCAGATGTAACTATCTTTCACACAGTCCATTCTTAAAATTGGGAGTTTTTTTTTTTTTTTTGAACAGTTGTAAATTTGTGAGTTTTTTTTTTTTCCAATATTTTATGCATCTGTTTTTTTTTTTTTTTCAATATTGTATAAATCAGATATAAGTGGAGGGTTAGCGGAGGTTATTAAGTTAGCTATAAAATATTCAGAGGCTGTCCATAATTCTGAACCCATAAACGCTCACGACAGAGCTTGAATTTTGGTCTTCCACATGGGAAGAAACAAGAAATGTCAACTGGGTTAGAGTCCATTGGCGTAAGGTTGTGAGTTCAATCGAGGAAAATTTGGTCATCTATTTTTTTTTAACTGGTATTGGTAATCTAAATGTCCATGAGAAATTAGACCCCATCTCGCTTAACTTTTAGCACCTTTTGAAGGTTTTATCCTTATTTAAAAAAATCGTGTTCATTAGTTTTGCATCAATTTTTTGTGGATTATTAATTCATCTTGATAAGAGTAATTGAAAAAGTAAAATTTTATTACTTTTACCCGAATATTTTTTTGTAAATATCCAATTTAAGCAAAACAAGCCAATTTTTTGATTTTTTTTTTCTCTTGAAAAAGTGGTTATTTTTCAAAACTATAAAAAAACACGAAAAAATCTGAATTAAGACAAAAAATCCTAAAAGTGCTTTGGTAGAACAACACTTTAAACCGGGCGCCGGGTTGGAGTTTCGGTAAGACGCCGCGTAGGCCGCCTCTCTCTCTCTCTCTCTCCCTCAGCAACAAGAAGCATCGATCGTAACTCGTAAGCGGTTGGAAAATACGCAGATCAGATCCTCACGTCCTCAGATCGACTCATTTCAACTCTCTCTCTCTCTCTCTCTCTCTCTCTCTCTCTCTCTCCATCTGGTTAGTTCACTACCCTTTCTCTCCTATATTCGTCTATATAAATTCCCCGTTATAGTATTCACTTAGATTAAACGGACCTTTCTTTTTCTCTATTACTCTTTCCTTCGCCAGGAAGTTACAGAAGAAATTCGCCCCTAGGGTTTCAAACGCAGGTTGGCTGAAACTCAATAAACCTGAAAAAGGTAACTGTTTGGGGTTTCACAACGGGCGCATGTACTTCCCTCTTCTTGAACTGGTGTACGTTACATATTACATCGCGACTTGATTTCCTCGAGACTCCTGTTTATGCGATCTGAGTCTATTTCCATCTCAGTTAATTAGATTCCGTTGTGTAAGCATTATACTTAGATGCTATTCAAGATTTCTCTTATGCCTTTGTTACTTGGATTTCTTCGCTCTGTACATTCCTTTGCTGAATCTCCGGCTTATGATGTCGAGAATGATTGAAAATTCCGTATTTATTTTTTATCGGCAAATTATGATGCATCACTATATCTGTGCCGGTCTCAGTTGGAGTTAGATATCAAGTTTCTCATGTTAAGGAACTTGTAGCAAAGTCTTGTAAAAGATGGATGTCGATGTAAATATATTCTTGGCAGGAATTTGCATGACGTAACTTTAGTTGAAAATTGAAATGCATTAAGCAGTAGCCGAAGTACACTGTTGTATTGCTTTGAGGTGTTCTTTTGCCTTGAAATCATAGTTGTCAGAATCATACAATTCATGATTTGTATCGCACGATTCAGTGGGTAGTCGATACGAATAGGCTGCCTGAATCAGAAATAGGTAAATCGGTGAATCGTTCTATTCGCTTAAAATTTTCGAAATTCAATTTTTACTCTTGTTTTGCTTCTTTTGTTGTTTGAAAAGGGTTTAAACTATTATTTTAAGGTCTTTAGTATTGTTATGTCATCTTTTGTCTATGTTATATGGATAAATAATAAGAAAATGAGATTTATTACAAGAGTGAATTGAAAATGAGGAAGATAATGGGAATATAACAACTCTATAAACCTTCTAAGGGTTTGTTTTGTACTTATAAGTTGTAACTCTTTTGTACAAAAAGAACCATAAGTAGGATTTACAAATCATAATCTCTTGGTAGTTGCAATAGAAGCAGCTTACCTAATACTCCACATTATTATCAAATCATCATTTAGAAGAAGGTTTTTATTGATTTAGGCCTAAATCTTTCATTTGTAGAAGTCATGACCCAGAGCGATTTACCATTCGATTCGATTCATGATTCAAAAAATGACCATTTCGATTCTCGATTCGATTCACGATTTGACAACTATGCTCGACATACACTAGTAAGAAGTATGACCATTTCAATTCTCGATTCAATTCATGATTTGACAACTATGCTCGAAATACACTAGTAAGAAGTAAGCAAGCGATGGCATATGAATTTAAAAGACTAAGGATTACTCTATCGTGAGTTGATATATGTCCCCTGCTTTTTTTGTTCTTTAGAAACTTTGAACAAGTTGACTAAAGTCTAAACCATTAGGGCATCATTTTCTGAAACTGTTGAGCATATATTAAACACTACACGTGAACGACATTATATATGAATCCTCTGGACTAGCTTTTCCCAAGTTCTGATATATATTCCACACTATTAGAAAGTCAATAGATGGGTTTTTGAAGTAGATCTGTTTCAACATAGCTTCTTGTACAATCTATTGATTTCGGTAGAAGTTGGAACACATTTTTGAATAATTCTTGAACAATTTTCAACTTAAACTTTGAAGAGATTAGCTTTTGTTAGATGATCAGATGCCTCAGAATGTATAGCTGCTTATTATGTGATTACTTGGAAAGATAGATCAAGAAGCTGGGGAGAATTAGTCAGAATTTTGTTTTCTTGCTTTATGATTGATTATATATTGTGGATTTTTTGTCCACTCTGTTACATTTGGTGGGAAAAGAGTTTCTGGGTACAAAACGTTAATCTTGTCTTCCAAACATTCTCCATTTGAATTAGAGGGAATATCTCTATCTTTTTCTGATCTGTTAATTTTCATATGAAAGCTTGTATGGTTATTAGGCCTTAAGCGTAGACTGGGTAATTTAATTGAGCTTATGTTCAACTTGCTTGTGGTGGGGTGCAGTCCTTCATTGGATTGTATTTGTGATGTTCCAGCCTCCTAGAAACAAAAGAGATGAAACCTAGGAACGAATAAAAAAGGAATGCATGTGGGAGATAGAGTGCTATTGCAAATTATATAGCTGAGATGTGCTTTTTGTTGCCTGCATTATTTGGGTTATGAGGAACTTTTAACCTCGGAAATCTAAGTATGTGTCTGATGTATTGATTGTTGCATTTATCTTCATCAGCTTCTTATTTTGACATGTTCATTTGTCATTGGGACTTGATTTGGTAGGAGGTTTTAAAGATTCGTGACAATGTAGCACAGCAGGCTTGCACCAAAACTACTGTAGCTATGTTTCTTTTCATGTAGTACTTCTGTTCTTTACTTTTCTTTTCTTTTTTTTTCTTTTTTTTTTTTTTTCTGCTAGACGAGAGTTATGCTTAGGAATTGTACCTGACTTGTCCAAAGATGTGGTTACACTTTACCCTCTAGCAAAGGTGGTCTGATGTTTCTTCCTTTGTTCATGTCTCATTGCAGAAATGTATGATAATTTGGGAGGGCAGCCTGGGTTGCCAAGACCACCTCTACACCCACAGCCAAATCCATTTGGGAATGCATTTACTGGAGCTGGTTCAGGGCTTATAAGAGGTGGACTGGGTGCTTATGGAGAGAAAATTTTAGGATCAAGTTCCGAGTATGTGCAAAGCAATGTAAGTAGCATGCCAAGGTTATGAATTCTGAAGTGGTACCTTTGGCTTCTGTCATGTTGTTACAGAAAGGATGATGGTGGATCAGTGACCGTCTCTACTCTCTAGTTATGTGATTGTTTTTGTCGGTCTTTTCTGCTACTTCTGTTGAGGGAATGTTGATTCCTTTATTACCCGTAGATATGTATTTTTTTTGTTTAAAAACTTCGTAGATCCCTTTGTCTTTCAGACATGTAATGGCCTTGCCTTCAAGGGAAAGCCCAATGGCATCTTATCTGATCAAATGAGGCAGTGACCTTCTTCAGCTATGTCATTGGGTAGTGGTTAGTGAAGAATCTGGAGATTTGAGCTTTTGAGCTGGGGTTAGCTGCAACTTTGATTTTGGGGAAGCTGGACTTGCTTGGGGCCTCGAATTTGTCCATTTGCTTTCATTGTAACACGCAGATTAAGTGGATAATAACGAATATAAGTACATCAAAAGATAGGCAGCAATAAGCTTTTGCATTAGTAGTTTAAGTGCTTGTGATCAGATTGTCATGATCTGTAGTGGTGGGCCGCTATATGTTTTGTTGTGTATTCACAATTCTATGAGGGCTAAAGCCAAAAGCATAAGGGTTTTGTGTAGGATTATACATGGATGTCCATATTGATTGTTTTGTTACTGCATTTATACAACTGATGAAATGATTTTAACCTTCTAAGCGCTTGGTTTGATGTGTTCTATGGTCATATTTGATTTTGTGGTTGGTTTCCAACTTTCCTAACATTTTCATCTTTTCTTAAATGGATAGATAAGTAGGTACTTCTCCGATCCCCAATACTATTTCCAAGTTAATGACCAGTATGTGAGGAACAAATTGAAGGTTGTCCTCTTTCCATTTCTGCACCGGGTAATTCCTTCTTCCACTATTTTCTTACCTTCTAGATGGTTAATTATGCCCTTCATAGTGGTGATCTTCTCTTTCTCGAATCCTTTAGGGACATTGGACAAGGATAACAGAGCCGGTGGGGGGCAGGCTTTCCTATAAACCCCCAATCTATGATATAAATGCTCCAGACTTGTATATTCCATTGATGGCATTTGGTACCTATATTGTTCTTGCTGGCATCTCACTGGGTCTCCGCGGAAAGTAAGTAGTAGCATCACTGTAAGATTTGTGGTTTTTCATGAAAAAGCAATGTCTACATTTAGTGGGTCCGTAAAACCAAATGAACATTACTTTTACCTTGCTGAATCGAAAGTGATCTTTGGTTAGCCCCTACATCGTGCCCATCTTGTAGCATTTGTAGCATTTGCAGTTTGTTCTGGATGCAACAACATAAGTAATACCCATTTTCTAGCATTTGTTTATGGAATGGATTTTGCTGCAACTAATGCTATCCCAATGGTTTCTAAAAGTTAATTTTGCTTCCTGGAACTAACGAATCTCGCGCATTCCATGTACTGGAAAGATGAGAGCATCAGAAGTGTCCTTGTACCTTTCTCTGAAATGTGGTCATTTTCGTGTTCTCAAGAATCTCAACCCTTCGACTACTGTTCAGAATTTTGATATTAATTCATTGGCGACAGCATTTGACTCTGGAAACAAATGAGATTATTGGGTTCCCCTCGCTTTTCTTGTGAAAAATCAAACGTGGATTTTCAGCCATGAAAACCAAAAATTTCATGATAAATTCAAACAGCTAACTATTGATTGCTGATTTTAAATTCATGAACAAATTCTTGGATTTAATTATCATAAGAAAACACAAAATGGTACAGTCTCTAATATGGATTACTTTCGCAACATCATCTCTCCCTCTTCCTCTGTGTGTGTGTGTTTGTCACGTGCTTAATGTGCAATGTGTCTTCATTTTGATGCAGGTTTAGCCCCGAAGCTCTGAATTGGCTGTTCGTCAAGGGGTTGGTGGGCTGGTGTTTGCAAGTGTCCCTGCTGAAAATGTCGTTGTTTTCATTGGGTAGCGGGGAGGCACCACTTCTGGACATTGTTGCTTACGCTGGGTATACTTTCACTGGATTGTGTCTGGCTGTTCTGGGGAAAATAGTGTTGAGCTACTCATACTACTTTTTGATGCCATGGACGTGCTTGTGCATGGGCATCTTCTTGGTGAAGACTATGAAGAGAGTTCTTTTTGCAGAGGTGAGGAGTTACGACTCGAGCCGGCATAATTACATCTTGCTCTTCATTGCTTTCGCTCAACTCCCACTTTTCGTTTGGCTTGGCAACATTAGTGTCAATTGGCTTTTCTAAACTGTAAAATCTCTCTCTCTCTCTCTCTCTCTCTCTCTCTCTCTCTCTCTCTCTCTGGTGTTATGAGCAATAGGTTTGTGTATGTCTACACTGTATGGACGATTTTTCAATTTTGATTGATTTTTTGGCCGGTCCATTTTGTTTTCTGATTCATTTTTCCCATGTGAATGCCTCTGTGACTGGATATAGCATTTGAATATTCGATATCAATAGGTGCTTGAGGCCCTATAGGGTATAGATACATCTTTAAATGAGTAAAACATAGAATCAAATGATATATTTGATTGCAAAGCTACGAAGAGGAATAGTTCTGCAGTTTTGCTTCAAAATAATTGTGTTCTGATTTGGAATTTGGAGGAATACCTCACTGGAAATGCCTCTGTGCTCTGTTTTTTTTTTTTTTTTCTCCATTCCTCCAAAGCACAACTGGATGTTAATTTGTATATATTGGGAAGTGGGTTTGTTTAACTCAACCTGCTTCATTTGTCTGTATCACACACCAATAGTACCTACTTTGTCCTATCTCGTGCAAAGGAAACAAACTAAACAGTTTCTCAATTGCGAATGCGGTCACCCATGAGGTGTTTCATGCTGTGCTGCATTTCTTTTCGTTTGATTTTTTTGTCGCTGCTTCTGCAGATAAATCCTTGGACGTACTCCACATTGCCGCCTTTGCGTTTCGAGAAAAAAAAAAGAAAAAGGATCCCATTCATGAGGACCCACGTTACGTACTGCCCTTCCTCTAACAAAAGCATATTTCCAACTGAGCTCCTCAATAAAATCATCATCTGTGCGACCACCGTCAATAATGTCTCTGCTCATCTTAGTAACTTAGTTTATAACAGCCTGCACAGCTACATCAAAGGCATCTTTTAGGGTCTCCAGTTTAGAGTGGGGATCTGCGTATATAAGCCTGGGGATGAGACGTATGACCTCCTCCCTCATTATCTTCACCTCCTCGGGAGAAATTTGACTCAGCCTTGTTGTAACAAATATACAAAAATCTTTGCTTTTTTTTTTTTTTTTTATATTGTTTTTATTTTATTTTATTGCTTTGTTGTACTACTAAAAAAACAAGCAAAGATTTTTGTTATATTTGGCTCATGGACTACTTTCGGGATTTATCAAGGGGGAAAAAAAAAAGGATAAGGAAAACAAAATAGTCAAGTATTACTTACTGAGTCAAAGGGCTTGTAGCCAATGGTATTATCTAGTCCTTTTACAAGGGAGGTCAGGGTTCGAGTCTCGTCGTGAGTATTTATAGATTCAGAATTATGGACAACCTTTTGACTTTCCGTGGATTAACTTACTAACTCTTTTCTAAAAAAAATTATTGCCTACTGTATATGGCTCTCCAAATTCATGACCCAAATAAATCATTGCTTCGTTTATTTTTGGGTGGAGGGAGAGATGATGCTATGATTGTCTTTACGTTGGGACAGTTTTTTTCTATTCACTCGTGATAAGGAAAGCTTGTCCCCTATATACTTTTTTATTATTATATACTTTTTTATTATTATTATCATCATCTTTTAAAAGCTCCCAAAATTTTGCGCCATTAGTCAAGATAACTGGGACCATGGCAAAACTAATTTCAAGCAGGTGCAGTATCCAATCAGTGGTGCCGGAATCATATATATTGCCACCGGAACAAAGACCCGATAACTCAGTTGCTCCTCCCTGCAATACTATTCCGATAATTGATCTCAACGACGATCGGATTGAAGTGATTCAGGAAATCATTGAGGCTAGCCAGGAATATGGATTCTTTCAGGTGAAAATTTCAGTGTTTAATGTTATCTGATCATACTTTTTTCTTTTAATCAATAGTCAAAGGCAAAGATTTCATCACAATAAACAGGAATGAACCAAAACTATTAAAATTCTAAGTCACGAGCTACTGTAAAAGCACTACAGGCTAATAGGCTTATGTACAGCGTATTGCAAAAGCAGATAAACACTATGTGTCGGCATAGGGTCTGTCCACGATTTAGCAGTAGAGCATCTAAGGGAACCCAGCTCAAAAAGCATAAAACACATGCAAGATGAACTCACTGGTGAAAACCCCCACCGATCTGCTATTTGAAAGCCAACACCGGCCGGCTCATGGCGCAAGAAAACGCCGATCTAGTCATACTTCAGCTATGCAAAAATTCAGTGTTTCATATTGTGAATAATTACTATATTCCCTCCATCCTATTTTAAATGCTCTCTACTGAAAACCATGTAATTTTGACCTCACAATAGAAGATTTTGGAATTAATTTGTATTTTTTTTCACTGTTCAAAAGTATTCATTGAGATCTTTCGAACGGTACAAAAATATTCGGAAAATATTTCCCAAAATATTGTGTTTTTTAAAGTCAAAATACAAGACTTTCTGTAGGATACGAGACGGAGGGAGTATGTATTATAAATTATATAGGTCGATTCTAGCAAGGGTGGGGAGGCCTGTTAACTTCCCTCCGTCCCTGTGACGTTATGTAATAAGATCAAGAAATTAGAGTAACCAATTGGAGTATGACTGTGGAAAAAAAAACAACAATTGCAGTTGAGAAACCATGGGGTGTCGGAAGAGTTAATGAAGGATGCGTTGGTGGTGGCCAAGGAGTTCTTTGATTTGCCTGTGGAGGAGAAAGAGAGGCTCTACTCTGAGGATCGGAATTTCATCAGTTGTGCGGTCAGAACAAGCATTGACTTCTCCAAAGAGAAGTTCCATTTCTGGAGAGACACTTTGAGTCACCCTTCTCATCCCTTGGAGGATCATATTCACCATTGGCCTGCAAATCCGGCTCGCTACAGGTATATATTATTACAAGTTTTACTCAGTTTTAACTGCGGATAAGATTTCTCGTCTCCCTACGCGGCGCCATTGTATTCATTCACTGGTGGTGAGAATCTCGAAACATACTAATTTAAAGATATACTAGTAGTGTGACTGAAAATAGATTAGGACACGAGACAGGAATTCTCCTGAAAGAGAATTAGAGGTGAGGGCAGACATGGACCACGTTGTCGATTTGGCATGGACCGCATCGTCTATTTGGTTCGGGTTGAGCATCAACCTAGTCACTAACTAACTCTGTTCGGTTTTAAAATCTCCCACTCACAACCAAGCCAATCAAGTTTTTAGAACCAAATCAATCTATTCACCCAGAAAAAAGAAGAAGAAGAAAAACTTGGTTTGGTTCTATTGGAACCCCTTATTCCAGATCTCAAGCCAGGGCCGCATATCTCAGGCCAGGTTAGGTTCAGATTTCTACATAATCATGGGGCGGGCTGTTCTCCCAAGCCTGTCTTGCTTGCTATGCTATGCTATATATGGCTTTTAAAGGTCATTGCGGGATTAGAAGAGATTAGTATTATGGAGAAAGTTGGCAGGGAAACCATGTCTATTTCACTGTCGACACTCTTTGATTGTCACAAATTCGCTCTCTTTTATTGGGCTTTTCACAGGGAAGTGTTTGGACCATACTCAGTGGAGGTGAGAAACCTTGGTTTGCGGATTTTGGATCTAATCTGCGAAGGGTTGGGCATCGAATCGGGCTACTTCCGGGGACCCTTGAGCGAGGGCCAATTGATGCTTGTTAACCATTATCCACCATGTCCTGATCCAACCTTGGTATTGGGCTTGCCCAAACATGGTGATCCACACCTTATCACCCTTCTTAACCAAGGGGATGTGCCTGGGCTTCAAGTCTGGAAAGATGAACAATGGGTCATGGTTGAGCCAATTCCTAATGCATTTGTGGTTAATATCAATCACAAGTTACAGGTATTTTTCCTCTTCTTTCCCTGATGCTATGTTTGGTTAGTGAATTTTGTGGAGGAAAACAACCTAATTTTTGCGGAGTTATAAAAATGAGTAGAAAATACACGAGCTGGGGAATTTTTTTTTTCCCCCATCAGGTGTTACTATATATCCCCTATAGGATCAAATGGCATGTATTGCAAGAGCAGATCCCAAAATACAATCCAGGAGTAGTGACTGTCAAGGAATAGGAGGTAGAGACCCAACAAATGGGTAGCCTTAACGTATGAAAACGAAAACAAATGATATCCGACGTGGGTAAATTTGTCATTACGCTGTCTAAATTGACTTCAAAGTCATTGGACTAATCTCGTTGATGGAAAAAACCTTTTTCATGGAGAAAGGCCGTGAGAAAGAGGCAACGGAGATGGGGTGCAAGGAGGGTGGGAGGGTGGAGGCTAAATCTGGAAAACCTTGGAAAGTAAAGGCTAGCGAGAGAGTCTGTCTCGGTAGAGTGCAGATCGATCATAGGGTGGCCAATTTTCGTTCTAATGACAACTTTGAAATTATACATTTTACTTATAATAAACATTAAAATTTTGTAGATTATCAGCAATGGGAAGCTGAGGAGTGCATATCACAGGGTGGTCACAAGTTCAAATGTTGCTCGAACGACAGTTGCTGGCTTCGTCCTTCCTTCCAAGGATACCCTCATTGAGCCAGCAAAATCTCTCGTCACTGAGTTGAGACCCCCGCTATACAAATCCTTCATATCTGGAGATTTCGATAGCATTTACACCAATCATACCCACGAGGGAAAAGACCCGCTCGAGCACTTGATGATCCGCTCTTGAGTCCGTTTCTATGCTCAGACTCAGAGGTTAAACATCGTATCCAATTCAGAAGGTACTCTCTCGCTCGCTCGCTGGCTTACTTGGTATAAGAGAGACTAAACATGCATATGTATAGCAAACGTCATTGTACGTGCAATATCAAGATCTTCATGTCTTGTACCTCGTTAATTAGTACTTAAATGTACAATAAAGGAGGCTTTCACAATCTAATTGTGTTATATATTGATGGTTAATAAATCACAATTTCGTGATTAATCATCAACAAAACCAACAAGAAGAAGAGACACTACAAGAAAAATTCAATTGGATGACAAATGAAAATCGTCACAAATTGTATGTTTTTCGTCACAAATAATATAGGTGAGGAAAAATATATTGTCGAATAAAGGTTGTCGAGGATTCCTACCTGGTGACGAAATATTTTGTCACCTATAGATTTCGTCACCTATAGTGCATTTTGATTACAAAATATTTTGTCACCAAAAAGTGAATAATTGGTGACGAAATTTTTTCCTTCGCTTATTGTGCTTTTTGACGATGAAATTTTTTGTCATCAATTATTCTTTTTGGCGACGAAAAATTTTGTCACCGATGGCTCACATTGATGACAAATCTTTTTGTCACCAACATAAGAAATGAGTGACGGAATTTTTCGTTGCTAAAAAATATTTTCATATGGGAAAAGAAATCCTTCTTTCTTGCTCCTATTGGGTTTCGAACCCGAGTCCCTTGAGTTTTTCAAGCAAGCTCCGACCAACTATACTACACACACTTTTTAGCAAATATTTGAAATATCTAATATATAACACATATGTTTAACATGAAAATATATTTCGAATATAATTTTGAACGTTTAAACATTAAAATTAGCAATTTTAATAAACATGAAAGTTGTAGGCAATTGAGTTATTGTTCAAACCCAATTTGAATTATCTCAATTGGAGATTTTAGTAAAGAGTTATGTCCAATATACATTTAGTGACAAAGCGCAATTCATAAATTTCGTCACAAAAGGTACCCATTTGACGACGAAATATATTTTTCGCCGCTGAAAGCGTTATAATGGTGACGAAAAAATTATTTCGTACTAAATTGCTCACATTTGGCGACGAAATATATTTTTTGTCACCAAATGATTATCTTTGGCGACGAAAAATAATTTCGTCACATTTTTAAGCTTTCGGCGACGAAAAAATGTATTTTATCGCCAAATGGGTACCTTTGGTGACGAAAATATTTTTTTCGTCACTAAACAAGTATAATTGGTGACGAAATTATTTCGTCTGGAAAGTTATCAAAACAGTGACGAATTTATTTTTTCATCGCCAAATATACTCATTTAGTGACGAAATTAAATTTCGTTGCCACTTTTTCGTCACCAATTTTCATTTTTCTTGTAGTGAGAGTAGAAAATTTCGAGTCCCTCTTTTTAATTAGCTTGGTATGAGGGGGGAAAAGGGAAGGAAAAACAAGTTACTCTATCCGTTCCACAATGACAGTCTCATTTTCTCTCTCTTGCCTCTTTTCAAATCAAAAAATTAACTACTTCCGTGCATAATTTTTCAAATTTTTTCACACCGTATTAAAGATCTCGATTAGTACTTTAATTTCCTATTGGGTTTCGAACCCGAGTCCCTTGAGTTTTTCAAGCAAGCTCCGACCAACTGTACTACACACACTTTTCAGCAAATATTTGAAATATCTAATATATAACACATATGTTTAACATGAAAATATATTTCGAATATAATTTTGAACGTTTAAACATTAAAATTAGCAATTTTAATAAACATGAAAGTTGTAGGCAATTGAGTTATTGTTCAAACCCAATTTGAATTTTCTCAATTGGAGATTTTAGTAAAGAGTTATGTCCAATATACATTTAGTGACAAAGCGCAATTCATAAATTTCGTCACAAAAGGTACCCATTTGACGACGAAATATATTTTTCGCCGCTGAAAGCGTTATAATGGTGACGAAAAAATTATTTCGTACTAAATTGCTCACATTTGGCGACGAAATATATTTTTTGTCACCAAATGATTATCTTTGGCAACGAAAAATAATTTCGTCACCTTTTTTAAGCTTTCGGCGACGAAAAAATGTATTTTATCGCCAAATGGGTACCTTTGGTGACGAAAATATTTTTTTCGTCACTAAACAGGTATAATTGGTGACGAAATTATTTCGTCAGGAAAGTTATCAAAACAGTGACGAATTTATTTTTTCGTCGCCAAATATACTCATTTAGTGACGAAATTAAATTTCGTTGCCACTTTTTCGTCACCAATTTTCATTTTTCTTGTAGTGAGAGTAGAAAATTTCGAGTCCCTCTTTTTAATTAGCTTGGTATGAGGGGGGAAAAGGGAAGGAAAAACAAGTTACTCTATCCGTTCCACAATGACAGTCTCATTTTCTCTCTCTTGCCTCTTTTCAAATTAAAAAATTAACTACTTCCGTGCATAATTGTTCAAATTTTTTCACACCGTATTAAAGATCTCGATTAGTACTTTAATTTGGTGCGAAAAAATTATACATGGAAGTAGTTAATTTTTTGATTTGAAAAATGACACGACTTTTCATAGTAGACTGTCAATATGGAACGGAGGGAATATATATATATAGCTCAGAGCAACATGGAAGCCTTCAACTAGCTTCATAATTACTAATCAATAAAAGATTCGGGCTCGTTCATTAGGTTTAGTGATAAACCTTAAGCAATTCTCTGGGAGATAAGAACTACGGCTTGTTTCACTTTTAGTTTTTTGGGCTTTTCTAGTTTTGTCATTATCCAATTTTTTTCACATTTATTGGTTTTGAGTCAAATTTTTTGTGGATTATCGGATTGTCTTGTCGGGAGCAATCAAAAAAGTAAAAAAATTATGATATTTTGAGAAATATTCAAGATAAAGCTCAACTTTGACTTTTATGATTTCTCTCGTCAAGATGAACCAATAATCCACGAAAGTTTGATGCAAATATGAAAAATGCAAATTTTTTTTGAATAAGGAGTGAAGTAGTATGTTATATATGGAGTTTGGATGTGTGAAGCACTTTAGATTGGTAAAATTCACATTTAATGTTGATATTTTCCCCCTAATTAATAAGTTTAATTCCTCTGATAGAAGAAAGTTTTAGGCTACCAACAAAACAAAACGAGAGTGCACGAGTTTAGTCGTCTCTAATCCCTTTGATAGAAGAAAGTTTTGGATTTTACCTTAAACCAATAAAAAGCAAAAAGTTTACAAAGCAAGATTTCACATTGTGAGTAAGAGTTTCTATAAGACTGGAAATGGCGAATTACGAATTTTACTTATCAATTTGATTACAAAATAACAGAGTATTATTATTAAAGAGTTTATAATTTCGAAATAGAGTTATCAGTTGGTAGGTGGAGAGGGAAAAAAAAAACGCGCGTGCACACAAAATAAAATAAAAAAAGTTGTCGCTGCATGTCGAAGAAAAAACCTTAGTAATGAAAGTTTAATGTATTTTAAAATTTGAAATTGACTTTAATTTTTTTTTTAGTACGATTTGCTTATGTATGTGGTCGATGTGGTCATCCATTTAATTCGGTGATGCAATTTTTTCCTTGGAGCGGATAAAAAAAAAAAAATTCCCTTTTCTTGGAAGGGAAATCACATTTTAAACCCTCGAGCCTGATGCATTTACCCTAGAGTTTGACGTGTTTCCCAAATTCAACCATGTAATTTTAATTTTTCGAACTTGAACCCTGTATTTATTAGAAGATATATGTAGACCATCCATCCATCTCCTTTAACCATCCTAGTCCTAGGTTGTCGATAAATAAGTGGAATTATGAGTGATTGTAATAATTCTAGATTGTTGATATCAATTAACGGAGATGGACGGATGGTTTACATCGCAATCTTCTAATAAATATAGGGGTTTAAGTTGAAAAACTTATAATTTGGGAAATGCAGCAAACTCTATGGTTTAAAATGTGCAATGATAATGGCACGACAGGTTATGTTAGAACCACGATAAATAGTATTGGCTGACGTTTATACCCTTCTAGTACAGGACTTTCCTCCCATTCTTCTGCTGCTCCACTTTCTCTCTCCTCTACTTCTCAATTCTTCTCTCACCCACAGCAAAGCAAACCCACTATTCTCTAGGTCGTCCCAGCGATTCTCACTTCTCTCTCTTCCTATGGAATATTTCTAGCCCTTAAAATGAAAATCATAATCTTCCCTCAATAGCAGTTACAGCAAAAAAAAGATAAAGTGGAGAAAATCAGAATGCAACCTCATTTTTACCATCTTCTCTCTGTTCTCTCACTCAATGTTTTGAATGATTTTGCAAGATTTTTCATTATAGATACATATATGTCACGTACATGTTTAAAGAGAGAGAAAGATTGAATGATTGATGAGTGCGAGGAAGATTCAACTCAATTGCAAGACAACAGTGATTACCGTACGTTAGTCCTTTACCATTGACCACGAATTTGTGTGTCCCAGTAGAATACCTAGAATAACACTACTATGTTTAGGGACCAAGTCCAGAAACCTGAGAAATTAACGGCCTTTCTAATACCGACATGAGCTACGTACACAAAGATTAAGCATGTTCCAATTGGAAAATGTTGCTACAAAAAAAGGGGTATGTTACTCATCGGCATGTCAATCTACCCCCAGGAAGAAGTCGTCGTTCCTCAAAGCAAAAACACGGCATCTTATTAAAGTACACTGCAGCCTGAAAAGTATCACAATCTAATCACTTCCTTTATTAGGAGTTACTAGCTTGAATCTGGACAAAAATGAATCCGTTTATCAAAGAGACTTTATAGGTGTCCTTTGTGAAGATTAACATTTCAAATCGACCAAGATGGCACCAAAAGTTTAAAACCATGAGCCTTGCGGCCCAAATTATGAAGAACCTAGAGAAACGATGAACAAAGAAATATCGTACAAAACTTCAGCTTATTTTATTTTCTTGAAAGGGGTAGGAGTTTCTATTATTTAGTTGGACAATATTTTTGAGAGAGGGAGAATACTAACAACAAGAGTGGAGAAGAAGAGCATTTATATTACACTTAAATTTAAACTTTTTTTTGGCTTGGTACAATAATGGCTAGAACCTAACCCTATATATACTAACCAATGGAAGGTTTCATTACAAAGATACTTTCATATAAGATAAACTTCGAGGTTATTCTAAAATTACACATTTGTCTAATTATCACAAAACAAACTCTAGATATTTCACAAGGATAATTTAGAGCTAGATATTTTGTTGGTGAAATTACAACAATTTACACTTAAGAATAAAATTACAATGGACAAATTAACAAGCTGAGTCGCGGAAATCTAGCTCTCTTTAAGGAGATTCAAGCCCTCTACGGTAACAAACCGGTGCAGTAGAAAATCTCTGACATGTCCCCTCCAGAATATAAACAGTCCGATAATTTATCGTATGGTCCGGTGCTTAGCCTCCGAACCTCGCCTTCAAATAAGGTTGAGAAAACCTCAAGCGTGGGGCTAGATCGTCGGTGACATAATAAACCGGTAAGACCGGGATCGTACCACAGGGAATTCGAAGATAGCTTAATCGGATTGTAGGTATTACAAGGTGGATTGCGGTGTTTAAGAAGTCCAACTTGGTTTTGCTTTGAAAGTGAAAACTAAGGAAAATACTATAAATGAGTTTTATAAACTAAAAGAGGCAAGTCTCGAGATCGTCAAACCCTTGACAAAGGCCGCTATCGGTTCTCAATATAACTCAGGCGAAAGTCACAACCGCGTGCTCACACCCGGAAAATTTAGCTTTAACGACTACGTTTAAAGAAAGATGTGATTAAACGGAGGCGAACCAACTTGTTTGACAAATTTATCGAACACATAAGAGGCCACAAGCCCTCGGTGAGCCGCTTGCCAAGACCGCTTGACTAACACCTTATCAAGGAGTTAACACCCCTTGTTTAGACCAAAAATGCAAGTTAAGCCCTATTCCGATAATCATGCCTTTAAAACCCAAAAATTCGAGAACCGATTTACAACCTTAGTCCTTGAGAAAGATTATCCCGAGACTCGGCCAAACGACTACTTACACATAACTAAAGCACAAGAGAAAACATAAAAAACGAGACATTACTTTGAACAGATAAAAACGAAAATAAACTTGATTTTATAAAGGATCTAGTCCGCGGTTACAACATTAATAAACGAGAAAAAGATGAACGACAAATACCTTGAGGAGTTCTAAAGGAATTATCACAAAAGCTTGAGAAGCTTTAATGGGGTTCTAGAAAATAAAAATGACTTAAAGTGAAAAATGACAAGAGAGATAAAGATGAGAGAGGGGAGCCCTATTTATACAAAGTGGCCTCAACTCTCTCATAAAATATTCCACAAATATCCTAAAAGTAGTCAAAAGTGGAAAATATTCTAAAAGTGGAAAGTTGAAAAAGTAGCAAAAGCGTGCACAACTTCTACAACATGAACCGGTACAAGGTCTTCAACAAAGCTGGAAACTACGAACTCTGGACAGCATGTACCGGTACTGGGCAACCCCCAGTACTGGTTCAAGAGTGACAAAACTTTGAATTAAGCCTTGCTTTGGTCTGAACAGCCCGGCGACAACCCGATCACCTTTCCATCCTTAATTAAACACCCGTTGGGACTTTGTGAGGAGCCACCGCGCAGCCTTTGATACTCGGATGCCTCCAAGAACAGCCATGGCGATACAAGCCACCTTAATTCAATGTTTAAACTTGAAACTAAACAAAAACAACCTTACGTGCAATATGAAATAAAAATGAAAACTTACGGATACAAACGCTACAATTTAAGGAACTAGAGCACCAAGATTATACAATCTTGGGTGCTCATCATCCGGACCTACTCTGCACAAGTAGGAGAACCTAAAGCTCCACAAATAAACACCCTTACACTTTGCCTAAGACTCTCACGTACATTTTAAATTTACAGGCTATTTTTTAGAGAATAACGATAGACAAAGCTGGGGGAAAATACTAAGTATTTAGAAGAAGTTGGCTTGCAACTCTAAGGCTAGGATATCTCATACCATAAGAGAGCCTTGAAACTAAATAAGGAGTCTTCGGGTGCTCGTTGCAAGGCCTTAAAACCAAAAATTCATTACGACCATCTAGGATAAAATGATCAAAAAAATAAGATCTTCGCACCGGTTCAACTGAATTGAAAATTAGAGCACTTAATTTTTTAATCATATTTTTTCCGTTAGTTTCATTAACGGTGTAAACGATTTTACCAATTTGGAACGTAAAACAAACTACAGGGACGAAATGGTGACAATTGAAACTAGAGGGACAAAATTGAGACAACCGTATAACTATATGGACGATTACGAAAATTTGCCCTTGAATATTTTGATATGGTGCTTGAGGCCCTATAGGGTATAGATACATCTTTAAATGGTAAAACATAGAATGATAAACTATTTGATTGCATAGCTACGAAGAGGAATACTTCTGCAGTTTTGCTTCAAAATAACTAGTTTTGTGATTTGGAATTTGGAGGAATACCTCACTGGAAATGCCTCTGTGTTCCGGTTTTTTTTTTTTTTTTTTCCCATTCCTCCATAGCACAACCGGATGTTTTTTGACATCAAGCACAACTGGATGTTAATGGGACTAGGGGAAGCTGCTGTGCAGCTTCGTGCTGCACATCGTGCTGCGCATCCGCAGGCCGGCCTTGCCAGCATCGGTCCGGCAATCGGAGACGTTCAACGCGTAGAGCTCGTCAAGTTTTACGTGTGTGCCAAAAATCAGCTTGATCAAATATTGTTAAGTGTCTCATCCGAACACATATAACTTGAAAAAAATAAAATCCAAATGGATACAAAACACTGGATCAAAACCACTGAATCCAATTTTTTCAAGTTATATGTGTTCGGATGAGGCACTTATCGATATTTGATCGAGCTGATTTTTGGTGCACACGTAATACTTGACGAGCTCTACGCGTTGAATGTCTCCGATCGCCGGACCGATGCCGGCAAAGCCCGCCGGCGGATGCGCAGCACGCTGTGCAGCACGAAGCTGCACAGCAGCTTCCCCAAGTCCATGTTAATGGGTATATATTGGGAAGTGGGTTTGTTCAACTCAACCTGCTTCATTTGTCTGTATCATACACCAATAGTACCTACTTTGTCCTATCTTGTGCAAAGGAAACAAACTAATTAAACAGTTTTTCAATTGCTAATGCGGTCACCCATATGAGGTGTTTCATGCTATGCTGCAATTATTTTCGTTTGATTTTTTTTCGCTGCTTCTGCAGATAAATCCTTGGACTCCACATTGCCACCTTTGGGTTTCTGAGAGAAAAGGATCTCATTCATGAGGAGGACCCACGTACTGCCCTTCCTCTAGTAAAGCATATTTCCAACTGACCTCCTCAATAAAATCATCATCCGTGCGACCATCAATAACGTCTCTCCTCATCTTAGTAACTTTGTTTATACGCATCTTTTAGGGTCTCCAGTTTAGAGCGGGGATCTGCGATTCTGCGTATATAAGCCTGGGGATGAGACGTATGACGTCCTCTCTCACTACCTTCACCTCCTCGGGAGAAATTTGACTCAGCCTTAGCTCGATTGTAATATTCCTCTTCCGGATATCATCCTCTGGAATGAATACCGAGTACTTCGAAAATTTTTTAGGAAGATGCCAAGTGTATTGTGTGAAAGCTGAGCCAGGATGGAATAAGACAGGTATGCAACCCGGCAATATCGAATCAAAAGCAGATCTCCTTGTGTACGAATCACCTTGAGGTTGTAAGCAGAAAAGGGAGCTCTGAAACATCTTCATTATAATGCTTGGAGAATGACACTTGCTCTCCCCAAAATCGCATTCCCACAGCTTGCAAACATTGGATTTCTTGCACTCATTTATGATTTGCCCCCGAATAGATTTAGGGTTACCAGGGCGTGGAGCCCCGGCAAAATAGAAGAGCCATTTTCGCTCCAGTTTCCTCATTCTGTCCAGCCAAATGAACACATCAGCATCCTTTGCCGGATGAAAGTACGTGGGGTATGGAATGCCGAAATCATTCGCATTCCAGGGGCTTAATGTTAGGAGTTTGATCCGCCTAAAGTTCTCCAGTATACGCGTAGGCCCAACCTGTTAGAGAGTGTCCACAGAGTCACCTGTTAGAGAGTGTCCACAGAGTCCACACCACATTGCATGGACCCAATATTCCTTGAATGATCCGTTGTCTATCCAACCATGTTTCTATTTATTTGATGTGAGATTCGATGTGAGATTTAATCCATGATCTTTTTACTCTCAACACCGATTTAACACCGGACTTTACCGCACCCACTCCATCGACCGAGAGCCATCCCTTTACTCCATCAAGAGCTTCCATGCATCCGCCTGCATTCTTGCTCCATCGAGAGTCTCCATGCAAGCCCACCAAATCGGTTTGAGTCTGCCCGAGTCCGCCCAAAGGTCGTTAGCCAAGGCCCAATCCGTTGGAGAGTATCCACAAAGTCTACACCATATTGCATGGACCCAATATACATTGAATGACCCACATTCACTTAAAAGGTTAAGCCTTGTAAGTGGTGAGCCATCCAATTGTATATTAAGGTCCAACCATTTTTCTATTTATTCGATGTGGAATTTAATCCTTCGCACATGTTCCGAACACTTAATTCTACCACAAGCATGGACATATTCTCTGCATCTGGTAAAAATAGAAGGTTGGTACCCCAATCTGAATCTTCATCGCTTAACCTTCTTTTCCTCCCATAAAGCTCTACTCCGGCTTCTTCATTAACCAATCGACCAAAGCAAGAGAAGCAGCATCACTTGTAGACGTATTATACCCCCAAAAATACCGTGCAATATCATATCTGTGGGGGTTCAAATTATCAGGACCTAGACGGGGCGAGATTAGGCTCCTTCCTCCTTCCTTATAGCTCCGTGTGTCCTCTGACGATCAAGTTAGATCTAGGAAGAAGAAGATAGGCCTCGGGTTAGAAAGGAACAACGTCCTCCCTAACGAATGTTTGGCCATGACGGGAAGAGCGTTTATGGCCTCGGGAAAGAGATAGGCCTCGGGAAGAATATAGACCTCGGGAAGAACATGAACAGTGCAATGAACAGTATTACTTCATGCTTCAGACGACCAAACCGGCATTTTCCACCAATTGTCGGGATCTTGACCATGGTTCTGGTTAGGTTCCTTCCTCCGTTTGCTCTGCGCCTCCGCCGCTGGACCTACAACAAGTCACTAGGGCTATGGAAGCCCAGTGACCCTCCGACGATCAAGTTAGATGTAAGGAGAGAGGTTTAGGTCTAGGGTTAGGGAAGAACGGCATACCTTTCACAATAAGCATCCCTTTGTATTTATAGACCTAGGTTTGCTTGGCCTTCAAGCCAACGCGTGGAGGTCACGCTCGGGTAACCGCCTCGGGTGACGTCATAGATGACGCACTGGATAAGGTGGTTACGGAGCACATGGCCAGGTCAGCCTTTTGCGAGGATTATTCTCAATGCTGTCACATTCGGTGCAGGAGGCTTACTCGGTAGCCCTCGGTGCTGTGCTCGGACGTCGGTACGGAGCCCTCGGTAATATTTCCTCGGGGTCGGTACGGAGCCTTCGGTAATATGTCCTCGGGGTCGGTATGGAGTCCTCGGTAATGTCCTCGGGCTCAGTACAGAGCCCCATTTATTCGGGCCACTACACTAAGGCTCCGTTTGTTTTGATGTAAAATGTTTTTCAAGTAAAATATTTTTTACAAAACAAACTTCAAACTTTTATTTTTGGGTATTTGGTTGGCACTTAAAAAATACTTTTAAAAAAGAGACAAAATAGTGCAGAGAGAGAAGGCTTAAACGTTGGAGAGATATGAGAATATTAGAATTAAACGTGGGTCAGGACTCACGATCGAGGAAACTGAGCAGTGAAAATTGCAGTAGAAGGTAACAGGTTCATTTTGGAAAATAACTTACAAAAGATTTAAGGGTAAGTCATTTTCATCCAATTAATGGAAAATGTTTTACATATAAAATGTTTTTCTCACTTTTTACACAACCAAATACCGAAAAATAGGTAAAATATTTTGCCGGAAAACATTTTACCCCAAACAAACGGAGCCTAAATGCAGAACATTTAAGGCGTTGATACAAAAGATATAATGGCTTTAAGAAACATAAAATTCCAGATTCGAAGCTATGATCGGTCCATTGGCCCTCTAGGTGTTTGATAGTAATAAGGAATTGGAAGACTTAAATGGAAATATCACTCCGCTTGGTTCCAAGTTTTGGGAGTAATTTTTAACTCTAGGCACAGTTTTCAATTAATCTTTCTCTTGATCTCTCTCCACTCATTACCACTCACTCTCAAAAAAACTTTTTAAGACTTAAACCAAACAAAGCCAAAGGGCGCACTTAATGCGCCTTGGGCCTAGCCCCGAGGTGCGCACTTTATGAGCCTCAACTGCGCTTTGCCACGCTAGACATCATCTTATACATGTCAAAAGCCTATTTTTGGTTATGTGAGGCAGAATTTTTCATCAGTTGAATGCTCTATAAATCCTATTTCGTTATGTGATAATAAGAACAGAAGTCACTCTCACTCCTGTGGACATACCCGATTTTGGAGAACCAAGTATATTTCTATATTGATTTCTTTACTATTTTATATTCGTAAATCATGCGTGTATGTGTGTGACGATCCTAACAATGTACCCCTATCAACGTCACAAATTGTTTAAATGAATCATGCACATACTTCCACCTTGAACAAATGTCACTACGTAATGTATAAAAAGGACGTAAAAGACTCAAATACTGTGTCCCTATTAAGGAGTAATATACACAAACTTGAGTAATAGACCTAACTTTTCACGCTTCATACTTGTCACAAAATATGACGAGCTCCTTTTCACAAAAAGAGTACTCAAAATAAAATCTTTTCCAATTATTGACTTGCTCTTGTTTACCTTGGAAAAGGTTGGTTCACCTAACTTTCCTTGCTTCGTACTTGTCACAAATATGATGTGCTCATTTTGAATATATAATATGGTCCAAGAGTGCTTAGAATAACGTCTTTTCCAATTATTGGCTTGCTCTTGCTTACCTCCAACTCCCCCAAATCATGCTTATTTGTGCAAGGAACGAAAGTGGTGTCATGGATAGTTACGTCAAGTTGTCCTCTAAAGTATGGAGTAGGCCTCTAAAATGGGAGCAGGCCTCATCAACATGGTTGGTTGCCTAGGGAGTGTCTTAGTTGTAAAACAATGAAAATGCTTACAAGAACAAAAAGACTGTCTTACGTTCTTAAACCAATAGTCATATATGACGAGCTCCGTGTCATATTTGTAGTATGTAAGGAGCAGTAATATTTTGAGAACTTGTAATGATAATTTCCAATTTTTTTTTGGTTTGAGGTGGAGTTCTCTCTATTCAATAGATCATTTCTTATGAAATTTTTGGCATGGTGCAACTCACACGGTTTACATGTTATTGATTCCCGAAATGAGAATATTTCCCTCCATGTAAAGTAAGTACTCTTTCTACATTTTTTAGCCCAAAAAACCATCTTGACAAACAAAATTGCAAATAAAATATTCCCTCCGTCCCTTTTTAATTGTCCTGCTTTGTAATTCCAACTTATTAAAAAGACATCATCATTATACCTTTCACATCAACTTTTTCCTCTACTTTCCTTACTTACTCATCATCATTACACTTTTACTCACTAACTTTTCAAAATGGAATCTACTTTTAGGGACAAAATAGACAATGCACCAACTTTTACCCACTAATTTTACAAAATGGACACTTATTAAGGGACAACCCAAAATGGAATAACGGACTCTAAAAAAGGGACGGAGGGAGTAAAGAATTGGCATATTTCGCCTAAGAACAAAGAACATTGTCAACCAACCTGTATATGCAACTATCCATATCATTGTGGGCACACGCCCCAAAAATCGCCCGATTTTGGTTTGTAAGAAATGAATTGTTTGGGGGCGGCCCTCTTGGAAAATAGCGCGGCGAAACGCTTCGATTCAGAGTCGCCACTCGGGTTTTAGCGGTGAGACACCCAAGGAACCGAACTCGAAAACGCTTGCTACGTTTTGCTTTGATTTGAGAAAGGTTTGATTTGATTTGAAGAGGCGTAGACTGGTCCGTCGTCACCTTCGATATCTGAGGTTCGGGAGCCAGGTTACGAGAGGGGAAGGGTTTTATGGCACCCCTCTCGCCCAATCCGGAGATCGGTCTCTACTCGGGCATTTTATTAAAACATTTACATTTTTCTCTCATTTTGATCATTTTGGCCAGTTAGGGCGGGGGAGCAGTTAACAGGGATTAAAACTGTAACAAGTTGCAGTTTATATGACAAAAATGTTTATGGATGCTGGCTTACTTGCTTGAATTGAATTAATCGTAAGAACATAGATTGAGAACAAGCGCTGCAAGAAGTTCAACGGGATGATGTACGCTGCTCGTCGGATGCGTGAGCAGGCGACATGCTGGCACGCAATGGCCAGGCCACTGCACGCCAACACACCCTGCGCACGCCACCTACAAGCTGGCGTACACTACCCTGTTGATTTCTCACAGCTCCTACTCTAAACCCTCTGGGCTCTGGAATGGACCAGCGCACACCCAGGACAAACCACGCAGTTTATAAGGTACTATATACAGATTACACGCAGATAAAATGGTTGTAAGCCATGAAAAGGAACAGAAATCCCCATAAACAGAGTGGGGAAATATGAAGAGGCCAGGATTGAACTGTGATGCAAGGGCCAGGCACTGGTCTATGATGAGCGTGCCGTACGCCACCCAATGGGGACCGTATGCCAGGCTTGTATACTAACTAGTGTTTGGCTTTACATCATCTGGGCTCTGGAACATGACCAGAAATATCCCAGGGGCCTTGAAAGCGAGAAATGGTACAAGTATTGAAAGCTACATTTGAACAGTTCTAAAATACAGAAAACGATAAACTGGTTATTAGCATGCTGGAAGGTGATGACAGAAAATAGATAACAGAGAATGGGCACTCCATGATCCCCACGCCAACAATGCACATACAACCAGAGATGGCGTACGGTTTAAGTATGTTGGCGTGCGCCATGTATTGTCCTCCTTGACTGTTTTATTTTACCAGGAAGGGACCTGGACTGGCATCAGTTACCAGCCAGAACCCTCCTGGTTCCCCTCATGAATCGAAAACAGAAAGCAACACAAAGGTGGTATACCTTTGGTTGCAAGAGATAGAAGGATGGATTGAGCTTTAGATGTTGAAGATGGAGGGTGTGTAGTGACTGGACAGTGGTGAGGGGTGTGTACTGAGCTTCTCTATCTCTCTTTCCTTCAATGGGAGAGCAAGGAACAAGAGAGAAGAGAGGGATGGACTTGGCTTCTTAATGTTGGTTAACCCTTGCAAATGAATGCAAGGGCTTGCATTTATAGAGGAGAGAGGCTGAGTCCAGGGGTGATCAGCTGGGGTTAGGGGTTTGGTTAGGTTAGAGGGAGGAGTCCCATGCATTAAATGCATGGGACTAGTTGATGGGTAGTGTAGGAGAGAGAGGGGAACGTTCCCTGCAGAATGCAATGATCAGGGGACTCTGCGCCGTACTGAGGCGGTTGCAAAGTTTCGAGCACGTGACAGAAAAGCAGTGATTTGACTGGTCTTGACCATGCGTACGCCAGCTATGGACCGGCGTGCGCCAGGTCAAACTGAGTCAACGGTCGATGTCCGACACGTGACACTTTCCTGGCGCACGCCAAGCAGGAGCTGGCGTAAGCAGGGTTGGTTTTGTTGAGGCTTATTTGGCTCTGGGCTTGAAGGGTTTTGAAATGGGTTTGGAGGTGGGTTTGAAGGGAGAGAGTTCAACGCTCAAAGCTCAAATCCTTCCGTCGACCTTGAACTGTTCTCGATCGTTCATCATCATCGGGTCAGTAAAAAGACTAATCTGGACAGTCCAGAATGGGGTGTCTACAATCATCAACACAAATAAGAACAATAATATAGGATAGCTAGATTGACTACCATTTTGAAGCCATAACCTCATAAATCAACACAAGAGAACAAATAAATTACATCCACCACCAATTAAAGCATCAATCAGTCCAAAATCTTTCAACAAAAATCAGTTGTTTCACCCTCATGTCTCTGACAGTCACACTACTAGTTCTAGTTGCACAGTGTATAATTAAGGTGTTAAGCCATACCAGCCAACACATTAACAATTTCAATAACATTGTGACTACCATAGGATGTACATCTAAATACGAATATCAGAAACAGAGCAAACCTCCAAACAGACATATACAATCATATAAATACCAAGACTCAAACACATTTAGCAATTCCGTAAGATGTCAGCTAGTAGGTAGTTGCACGGACAAAACATGAACGGTATGAATAGCCTCTTTCGCAAACCAGGACCCACATTACACTGTAAGGCAAGTACACGTGTATGTTAACAAGAAGACAGATGTTGGCAGTTTTCTATATGTTTTATCTATTATCTTTTTATTTTCAAACTATGTTGAAGAGGTTTGTACATCTACTCATCAAAGTTTAGGAAGAGGGAGATGAATTTCGGGAACAATATGTGTCGGGGTAGTGTTTACCTCTTAACTCCTTTGACCTCATCATCCCACCGTTCCATTGCTCCATAAACTTGAAGGTATGAAGGCTGTAATCGTGTCTGCATCCACAAAAGTGTTTCATTCATATACAAAGTATTATGCACCATGAAATGGTTTAATCTGTCAGCTTCCCGTCGGTGTTCCCCCTTTCTTTCCAGGGGCAAGAACAGGAGTGGATTTAGCGTGGGAATCACCAGCTATATAATGCTACAGTTCCATAGCTAGGTTCCTGCACCAATGGAGAGAACTCAACCTGCAACTATTTTCATGAACCAAAACCTTCGTTGCATGTTTTGAAAACTCCCGTTTCATGCAGTTTCGGTAACCGACTCACCCACGAGTCAACAGAATTTATCTACTCTTCGTCCCTCATCCTTGCAAAAGCAAAATGTAAATGTTTATATTGCAAACATGTCTGCTGCTAGACGAGGAAGAAAATGGACTTCAGGACTTCAAATTTTAGAGAAAAGTTGTGAGGAATCAGTGTCACAAGGTGTTGCAGAGGTTTCCAATGTGAAGTCCCAGAAAACATATCTTTGATACTAAACTACTCCTCTTTTCCAGATTTCCCATACTATTCTAGTACGACAACTAAACGGCTTCTTCTTCTTACATCTTTTGAAAGCTATTCAGCGGGGGCAAGAAGATCACATTTTTCAAACAAACGGGGTAAAGAAGCAAAGAATCTATTCGC
Source organism: Rhododendron mucronatum var. ripense (assembly GCA_019656295.1). Classification (NCBI taxonomy): domain Eukaryota; kingdom Viridiplantae; phylum Streptophyta; class Magnoliopsida; order Ericales; family Ericaceae; genus Rhododendron; species Rhododendron mucronatum. The sequence continues at coordinate 1,774,870 of BPLT01000015.1, forward strand.
TCACCAAGAAAGAAATAATCTCAATATCGAAGTGTCATAAGACAGATCGTTCCTTCCAGTCTTGTTGAGATCGTTCCTTCACAGCCGATCAGTCATTTGTTTGTTGTCAACTGAAGTTGCAGGACTTCTCTAAAAAATGATTGTCCGAAATTGGAATGCATTTGGATTGAGAGAGTAGCATCCCATGAGCAGTATGCTCAACTAAGATACCAAGGAAAAAGGTCCCAGGTCCCATGAGCAGTATGCTCAACCGACTCCCGGAAGGCCCCTGATCATGTATCTCACTTCTCGAATCGTCCATGGATAGCACACTGGGACAGTGCGACGTTGCGACCTGCGAGCCAATATTCAAATCCTTTTTTTGCAAACAAACAAAGATTCCAAAAGCTAAAAAAAGGGATATGTGCAGAGACTCAATGGAAGTTGTTCTACAAATAGAGTTGATTGCGCTGGTAGAGGAATAGAAATCCTTCTATCGAAACTTACAAAAAAAATGAAAGATAATTCTATATACATACGTATAGACACTGAAATACTATAGCAAATGATTAATAATGACCAAAATCTATATTAGAAAAAGGGAACGACATCCAAATGAAATCCTAATCTCAAAACAAAGGGGATATGGCATAATTGGTAGATGCTGCGGACTTAATTGGATTGAGCCTTGGTATGGAAACCTACTAAGTGATAACCTTCAAATTCAGAGAACCCCGGGGAAAAAAATGGGCAATCCTGAGTAGCATCTATTGCCACTTTTAGATAATCTTCACTACAATTGAAAAGGTATAAAATGCATGAATTATGGTCAATAGCAGATGGAATTTAACACATCGACCAATAACTACAATGGCCTTAAAATACTTACATGAATATGAGATAGGGATTGGTTTTGGACCTTTGGGTCCTTTTCTTTGGTGCCTCTGTTCTTTCCTCAGTTCATTTGGTCCTTCTCTTTGGTGCCTCAGTCCTTTCCTCACTTCATGCTCGCTTCCTTCCAGTTTTCATCTTTCATTTACAAAAGATAATTAATATTACCAATCTCATTTTTTTCAGATAAATAGTAAAACAAAATTTAATAATTCCTCTAAAGGGTATTCCACTGGAAATCTTTCATGCCAAATGGTGCCCACTGGAAATATCTCAAATGTGGAGATTGAATGTGAGAACAGAAGGGTAGTCCACTTCTGCATTTCAGAGAACGTGCAAAAGGGACTATGCTTCTATTTTGGGCCTATGTGGCTAGTACCATTTGTATTTCCTTCTTTAAAAAATTGGCCTAGGGTCCACTATAGCATGTTTTTAATCCACTAGGTCCACTGATCAAGTTTCTAACCTACTAGGTCCATTAATATGTATTTGATAAGGCATAAAGTCCACTACATTTAAAAAGGGAAATAGTGCCTGACAAAATTACCCTTTCCATTCAAATCCCATACTTTTAGCCCATTATCCCCCATTATCCGTTCTACTTTTGAAATCCCGGCAGTTACGTTGGAATAGAGCAACAGAAGATTCTCATTTTCTTATACACTGTATATAGCGTTATTGTACATATATAACGTTATATACTCGTTTATCACAGTTTATGCCCTTTTGTGAAGAAGGCGATGACGGCAAAGTCCACTTCTTGATCTCGATGGCAAAGTCCACTTCATAGGCAAATTTTTTTTATAGATTATATGTGAATGTTATTGGTATGTAATTGAGTCTAAAAGTTGATAAATGATCATATATGTTAGCTATGTTGGCATGATTTCATCTTGATCTCGACTGCTTTGTTGATTTTTTTTTTGAGTTTTGCTGCACAAAAACTCCCATATAACAATATATTCACTTTATTGAATTGGTCCGCGCAGCGGCCTCAATGACTTGCTTCTAGTAACAATAATACACATAACAAAACGTAATACATGTGACAAAAAATAAACATATAACCTTATAACGTTATACATGAGATTTTGTCCTTTCTAACTCTAAAAAAAGAAAAAGAGATCTTGTAACTTCTTTCCCTTCGTCCCCGTCGCACTTCACAGGTAACTTAATACTCTTCACCCATTGAATAACTGCACAAATAATAACAAGTCTATTCACACACAGTTTACATTCACAGCCTTTAACAAAATTAGTATATAATCAACATTGATATAACCATATATATACTATCAAAAAAAACAAGAAGTTAACATTGATATAACCATATATACTATCAATTTTGTATTTAACCAAAAAATTGGTTATATACCATCTATTCACACACAGTTTACATTCGCAGTCTTTAACAAAATTCATAAATAACCAACATTGTTATAACCATATATACTATCAATTTTGTATATAACCAAAAAATTGAACACTTATGTAACCATTATAATGGGCTGCTCGGAAGAAATCAAAACGTATAGATTAACCACCATACAGGATTACATGAATCACCAAATACAACTAGTACTACTTTGCCCAGCCATGAATCACCAAATCCTTGTTGGTTTACTATACATCAAAAAATTGCTTTCAGAAGCCCTAACTACTTGTGCAAAGCATGTTCAAGGGAAATATAGAACATAACTAATCTCCCAGCTTTCCATATTCTCCATTCTCCTTGCCCAAAACCTAGCAGTTATAAGAGCATGTATACCAGTTTACATTCGCAGTCTTTAACAAAATTCGTATATAACCAACATTGATATAACCATATATACTATCAATAACTTGCTATAAGCACATTGAATCCCTAACTTAATTCAACCATACCATACCAGATCAAAGATTGATATAAGCACATGCCCATGTCTGTTACACAATCAAAATCCTAACTTTACCAAACACCACCCTAGCAAATATATATAACCATATATACCCATAGTTCACTTTTAGTTTTCTAAGAAACATATCGAATGGATCGAAGCAAATGGAAGAGATTGACGGCAATGGGGATGAACCGAAGGGTTTAGACGGCGACGAGGATGCAGAATGACGGAGATGAATCCAACGAAATCGGAAAAGGAGAATATATAACGTTAAGGTCCGATGAACGGGCGAAGAACGACCACTGGCACCAGAATAAAACGGGTGACGAACGGCGACGAACTACGAAGAAGGTCCGACTGAAACTAGGGCGACGAACGGCGACGATCGACGACGGATATTTGCAACGATCGTACCTTGGGCTAGGTCGACGATCGACGACGGAGGAAGTCTGGGACGTGGGTTGATCTTTGCTTTTCGTCCGTTGATCTTGTTGTTGGAGTGACGACGGCAATTGAGTGCTTGACGATGGCGATGAAGACGACACCGGTATTTGAGTGCTTAAGGACAGCGACAGCAATCGAGTGCTTCTCGCCGACGAGTGTTTGAAGACGAACCGACTGGCTGGGAACTGGTCCCTTCCTCTGAAAAGGGATGAAACATATGAAAATGGGGGGGGGGGGGGGGGGGGGGGGGGGGGGGGGTTTTGTGGGTTTATAATCTTTTGAATCAGAAGAATTTTGAAATGGATGAGACGGGGCAAAATGTTTTTTAAAATCAGGGGTATATTGGTCTTGCCGGGTTCATTTAATCCCTAATAATAGGTTAGTGGACTTAAGGGGTTATGAAATTTAGAAGTGGACTAGATGAGTTTGGAAAGTGCTATAGTGGACTTATGAAAAATTCTCCCTTCTTTCTTTTGGTCTAATAAAAAAAGGTCCTCATAGAGTAGGCACTTGTCATTTGTATAGCTTGTGAATGAAACCTCATTCAATTTCAGAAACACATTTACAAAGCACTAAAAAACCAAGGGAGATTACAATACTAGGTGCAAGGGATACAATGTAGTTTGAAAGCCAGATACTCTCCTACACTATCTCATTGTGTACATTGCCAAATTAGGCTACACATCTCTGCTGCAATAAGTGGGAACAATAATGTCCCTAGAGAAGAGGTTCCAGACCCACTTTTAAGCCTCAATACCCACTTTAGCTATGTCCCTAAAGAGGTGCTACTGACATGTTTCTAATCCCTCCAATATTCACAGGAAAATCAACAGACATAGGAACATCAACACACACACACACACACACACACAGAGAGAGGGGTTCGTACTAGGGTAACTCTGCATACCAGGTATCGATTCAACTTACCAGACAATGATTGAGTTGGAATCGATTTGTATGAAACATAGTCGGGCGTTTGTACTAGGTCAACTCTTTAGACGATGGAGAGCAGAAAGGAGATATGAACGAGGAACAAACCCTAGAGAGGAGATGAAGGTGGAGTTACGTTCCAGTGGAAGGAGAGAAGAAATGAGTAAAGACGGGTTTTTGGCTTTTGGAGAGTGGAAGGGGAATAAAGAAGGGAAAAGTGGAGAGGGGTATTTTTGTAAACGTCTGTTTTTAGGACCATGTCTTTGGAATTAATCTTCTTCTTCTCATTACTTAATGAATTTCAAGAAAATGGTCCATGAGTCAGGAATAAAATGCCACTCATTCCACTGAAATGCAATTCCCCCTTTTTTCTGTTCACTCGAGATAAGGAAAGCTTGTCCTCCCAAAATTTTGCGGCGGTCGTCAAGATAACTGAGACCATGGCAAAACTCATTTCAAGCAGGTGCAGTATCCAATCAGTGGTGCCGGAATCATATATATTGCCACCGGAACAAAGACCCGGTTACTCAGTTGCTCCTCCCTGCAAGACTATTCCGATAATTGATCTCGACGGCGATCGGATTGAAGTGATTCAGGAAATCATCGAGGCTAGCCAGGAATATGGATTCTTTCAGGTGAAAATTTCAGTGTTTAATGTTATCTGGTCATACTTTTTTCTTTTAATCAATAGTCAATTCATTTCATTCAAACCCTCAAAGGCAAAGATTTCATCATAATAAACAGGAATGAACCAAAAAGTATTAAAATTCTAAGACACGAGCTATTGCAAAAGCACTGCAGGCTAATAGGTTCTACGGCGTGTATTGCAAAAGCAGATAAACACTATGTGTCGGCATAGGGTCTGTCCACGATTTAGTAGTAGAGCATCCAAGGGAACCTAGCTCAAACCATAAGCATAAAACACATGCAACTATGCAAGATGAACGCACTGGCGAAAACCCCCACAGATCTGCTATCTGAAAGCCAACACCGGTCGGCTCGTGGCGCAAGAAAACGCCGATCTAGTCATACTTCAGCTATGCAAAAATTCAGTGTTTCATATTGTGAATAATTATTGTACTCCCTCCGTCCTATTTTAAATACTCTCTACGGAAAACCATGTAACTTTGAGCTCACAATAAAAGATTTTGGAATTAATTGGTTTTTTTTTTTGGCACCGTTCAAAAGTACTCATTGAGATCTTTTGAAGGGTGCAAAAATATTCGGAAAATATTTCCCAAAATATTGTGTTTTTTGAAGTCAAAATGCACGACTTTCTGCTGGATACGAGAGGGAGGGAGTATGTATTATAAATTATATAGATCGATTCTAGCAAGGGTGGGGAGGCCCGTTAACTTCCCTGCGTCCCTGTGATGTTATGTGATAAGATCAAGAAATTAGAGTAACCAATTGGAGTATGACTTTGGGAAAAACAACAATTGCAGTTGAGAAACCATGAGGTGTCGGAAGAGTTAATGAAGGATGCGTTGGTGGTGGCCAAGGAGTTCTTTGATTTGCCTGTGGAGGAGAAAGAGAGGCTCTACTCTGACGATCTGAATCTCATCAGTTGTGCGCTCAGAACAAGCATTGACTTCCCCAAAGAGAAGTTCCATTTCTGGAGAGACATTTTGAGGCTCCGTACTCACCCCTTGGAGGATCATATTCACCATTGGCCAGAAAATCCGGCTCGCTACAGGTATATATTACTACAAGTTTTACGCCGGCACCATTGTATGCATTCACTGGTGGTGAGAATATCAAAACATACTAATTTAAAGATACACTAGTAGTGTGAGTGAAAAATGGATTAGGACATGTGACAAGAATTCTCCTGAAAGAGAATTAGAGGTGAGGGCAGACATGGACCACATTGTCGATTTGGCGTGGACCGCATCGTCTATTTGGTTCGGGCAGAGCAGCAACCTAGTCACTAACCAACTCTGTTCCGTTTTAAAATCTCCCACTCACAACCAAGCCAATCAAGTTTTTAGAACCAAATCAATCTATTCACCCAGAAAAAAAAAAAAAAGAAAAACAACTTGGTTTGGTTCTATTGGAACCCCTTATTCCAGATCTCAGGCCAGGGCCGCATATCTCAGGCCAGGTTAGGTTCAGATTGGGCATGTTCTACATAATCATGGGGCGGGCTGTTCTCCCAAGCCTGTCTTGCTTGCTATGCTATGCTATATCTGGCTTTTAAAGGTTTTTAGTTGTAACATTGTGGGATTAGAAGAGATTAGTATTATGGAGAAAGTTGGCAGGGAAACCATGTCTAATTCATTGTCAACACTCTTTGATCGTTACAAATTCGCTCTCTTTATTTGGCTTTTCACAGGGAAGTGTTTGGAACATACTCAGTGGAGGTGAGAAGCCTTGGTTTGCGGATTTTGGAGCTAATCTGCGAAGGGTTGGGCCTTGAATCAGGCTTCTTCCGGGGACCATTGAGCGAGGACCAACTGATTATTGTTAACCATTATCCACCATGTCCTGATCCAACCTTGGTATTGGGCTTGCCCAAACATGGTGATCCACACCTTATCACCCTTCTTAACCAAGGGGATGTGCCTGGGCTTCAAGTCTGGAAAGACGAACAATGGGTCACAGTTGAGCCAATTCCTAATGCCTTTGTGGTTAATATCAATCACATGTTACAGGTACGTACTTTTCTTCTACTTCCCTGATGCTACGTTTGGTTAATGAATTCGTGGAGGAAAATGCTTCGAGTCATGTTACCATGTCGCTTTCCGAAAAATAGTATTGGCTCGCTCAAATGGTGTTCATCGGGTTACAGCATAAATGTTTCGAGGATTCAACAAAGTCTGATCTAATGAACTTTTGCCTGCATTAGCATAAACGAAGGGAAAGAAGAATATGGAGTCTAAAAAGAATCAAAACGAACCAAGTGGTTGTTAATTCCATTTCTGTACAGAGAGCGCTTTCTCGATTTTCGGGGTACTGGCTCGCATATAGGTTCCATTATATACCCTGATGCACCTAATCGAATGGGTCATGACTCTTGAAACCCAAAACGAACAAAGTCGAAAGGTTTTGAAAACATCCAAAACAAAACCATATATTTTGATCAATCCCAACAGTATTTACTCATGTTGTGCCATAAACTCCTAAACTCTTTCCTAGGTTTGGCTTCTATGATTTTCAGTCAATTTTTCGTTATAATGACAACTTTGTCATTACCTACTTTACTTATTATAAACATTCAATTTTGTAGATTATAAGCAATGGGAAGTTGAAGAGTGCATATCACAGGGTGGTCACGAGTTCAAACGTTGATCGAACGACAGTTGCTAGCTTCATCCTTCCTTCCAAGGATAGCCTCATTGAACCAGCCAAATCTCTTGTTAGCAAATTGAGTCCCCCGCTGTACAAATCTTTCAAACGTGGAGATTTCGACAACATTTATTTCAATGATACCCACGAGGGAAATGATCCGCTCGAGCACTTTAGGATCCAATCTTAAGTAGGTTTTTGTGCTCGGCGGTTAAACATGTATCTAGTTCAAAAGTCTATCTCTTACTTCCTAACTTGCTATAAGAGAGACTAAACATGTAGTACAACCGTCATTGTGTCATGCCGTGATCTTCATGTTATTGTGCATTGTTGTTACGTATATGAACGCTGAATAAGCATCATCTCTTGGAAAACCACTGGAAATTTCAGTGGAAATATGATTTGTTATGTTCTATAAAAAAAATTCATTCCATGGCCATGTGCTTGTTCTTTCTGTTTCTCTGTTTGAGTTATTGGATTACTACGTGACTTTGCTTGTAAAGTAAAACTCAATTAAATCCATGATGGGTATTGCATAAGTAGCACTATATAATGCATACTACTCCATTAAAAAGAAAAAAAAACTTATCAAAAAAAAAGGCAAAATATAAAGAATATTTTTATAGGAGTATTACAGAGTTGGGGACCCTATTATGTGATAAGCACGGTAGGGGACGCTCTAAGTCTCTACGACAATGTCTTCTTTGCCAATCGCATTGCCCAGATCATTTACGAAGGTCTATTAATCTAGTTCCAAAACTACCACATGAAAGGCTTTATTACAAAGACACTTTCATATAAAAACTTTCAGGTTATTCTAGAATTACACGTGTCTAATTCTCAAAAAAAAACCTTTAGATATTTCACAAGAATATTCTAGAGTTAGATATTTTATAGTTTCTAAAAATTATTTAGAGTTTCAGGCCCACTGGTCCCTCAAAAGCACAGTACACACAGAAGGCAAGTTAGTTATACCAAAGCCCAATACGAAACAAACTCGGTTAGCGTAGAGGAATAGTATTCTGCAGTTTTGATATGGTGCTTGAGGCCCTATAGGATATAGATTGAATCAAATGATACTGTAATATATCTGAGTGCATAGCTACGAAGAGGAATACTTCTGCAGTTTTGCTTCAAAAGTGTTCTTATTTGGAACTTGGAGGACTACCCAACTGGAAATTAATGCATCATTGAGCCTGTGTTGTAAAGGCCCTCTTTGGACTGTGGTTTAGGAGGGAAATGACAAGGGAAAGGAAAACATAGAAGGAATGAAGGATGGTGAAGTGAAGAAGAGTTTTTATTTGAAGATAAAAAATAAAAATAAACAGAATTTTTATTTTCTTGTGGTTTGCCAATCGTTTTCCTTTGCCTTGTAAAACAGAAGTTGTTATTGGGGATACTGTTATTTACCGTTATTGTTTTGTTATAGCTATAATTTTTTAGTTTTGTCCTTCAATTTTTTTTTGCGTTTGTTAGTTTTGCACCAATTTTTTTTTATCTATTACTGTTTCGTCTCGACTAGATGAATAAAAAATGTAAAAAAAAAAAATTATGATTTTTACAAGTATTTTTGACATCCAAAAAATTACTTTTTCGATATTTCCTGGATATTTCAAAAAATATTTGTATGAAAGTCATAATTTTTTTACTTTTTCTATTCCTCTCGTTGAGACAAACTAATAATATATAAAAATTTGACGCAAAACTAACAAACACGATTTTTTAATAAGGACGAAACTAGTCAACTTTTTCACTTGCGAAAACACTCCCCGGTAGTCAACTCAAACAAAACTCAACTCAGTAGTCAGGGTCCAGGGAGTATTTGCCTACTGTTTTCCTTTCTCCTCGTATATGGCTCTCCGAATTCTTGACCCAAATAAATCATTGCTTTTTTTTTTTTTGGTTTCTTGGTGGAGGGAGAGATGATGCCATGATTGTCTATACATTGTGACTGTTTTGTTCTGTTGAATGCGTTGTGAAGCTGTTTTTTGTTTTTTTCCATAGCACAACTAGATGTTAATGGGTATATATTGGGAAGTGGGTTTGCTGAATTCAACCTGCTCCATATGTCTATATCATAAACCAACCTATTTCATTTGTTTTTTCGTTTAATTTTATTACGAGGGCATCTAAACAAACCAAGTTAACTCGAGTTTGTGTTTGCTCGTTTAAAACTCGTTTAAGATTTGTTTCTTAAATAAAGAAACTAATATATTTCGAAGCTCATTAATGACCCAAACCAAGCTCGAACGAGCTATTACTTGGCTCGTTTCACTTGTGATGTATAAAAAATTGAAACTTCTTGTATTCGGCTCTGTTAAAAACGCTTGGCTAGACTCATGAACAAGCTAAGTTTTAAAACATATTTTTGAAACTCACAAGTATTCAAACCGAGCTTAATTAATCAACAATTTGCTCAACTCGTTTGGATTTAATGAAGGGTTTGAATCGTTTGTGTAGGATCTGAAGCGTGTCCCACACCTTGATGTGTGTGCACATTTGCTGTATTACGGCGGCTACTCTAGAAAGACAAGTAAGACCCCACAGTCCATCCACTCTGTTTGACTCGAGATATAGAAAGCGTGTCCCCCTATATACGTTTTATTTTTTCCCAGCATCTTTTAAAGCTCCCAATTTTTTGCGCCGCTCGTCAAGATAACTGAGACCATGGCGAAACTCATTTCAAGCAGGTGCAGTATCCAACCAGTGGTGCAGGAATCATATATATTGCCACCGGAACAAAGACCCGGTAACTCAGTTGCTCCTCCCTGCAAGACTATTCCGGTAATTGATCTCCACGGCGATCGGAGTGACGTGATTCAGGAAATCATCAAGGCTAGCCATGAATATGGATTCTTTCAGGTGAAAATTTCAGTACTGTTTAACGTTATCTAGTCATACTTTTTTTTTTTAGATCAACAGTCAATTCATTTCATTCAAACATTCGAAGGGCAAAGATTTCATTGCAATAAAAAGGAATGAACTAAAACTACCAAAATCTAAGATACGGGCTATTGCAAAACCATTATAGGCTTACTAGATGTTATACTTTAGGAAGTAAATATAAATATTTTTGTTTTTCTGATATAACAGAAGTTTTTGCCTAGCTTAGTGGTAAGGGCTTGGAAAATCAACTAAGAGTACGTGGGTTCGAAACTTGGCAATGATAAGAAAAGATTGTCTAGTAGATTCAAAGAAAAGATTACGCGCAATGGTTTTCCATCTCAGTTTATGGTCTGATCATTTTGAACTTTCAATGATGATTATAGATTGTGATAGTGACATACGATCACACCTTTTGGCTGTGATTGTTTCTCTCTTTCAATCACGGTTTATAACCTAGGAGTGTGATGAAAAACTTACATTCACAGCCAATAACTGTGATCTTTATGGTTTATCGTAGTAGTGAGAGTAGCCAATGAACTTTCAATGATGATTATAGATTGTGATAGTGACATACGATCACACCTTTTGGCTGTGATTGTTTCTCTCTTTCAATCACGGTTTATAACCTAGGAGTGTGATGAAAAACTTACATTCACAGCCAATAACTGTGATCTTTATGGTTTATCGTAGTAGTGAGAGTAGCCAATTAGAGTATGACTTTGGGAAAAACAAAAAAATTGCAGTTGAGAAACCATGGGGTGTCGGAAGAGTTAATGAAGGATGCGTTGGTGGTGGCCAAGGAGTTTTTTGATTTGCCCGTGGAGGAGAAAGAGAGGTTTTACTCTGAGGTTCCCCATCAGAATTGTATGCTCAAAACAAGCATTGACTTCCCCAAAGAGAAGTTTCATTTCTGGAGAGACAGTTTGAGGCACCCTTCTCACCCCTTGGAGGATCACATTCACAGTTGGCCCGAAAATCCGGCTCGCTACAGGTATGCTTTATATCACTAAGCTTTACTCACTTTTAACTGCGGATAACATCTTTCGTCTCCATACGCAATCAATTATATTCACCGGTGGTGAGAATCTCAAAAGAACTTGAGTTTGGTTAGATTGGATACTGTTATTGCATCTCCTAAGCCAGGGTCACATATCTGAGGCCAAGTTAGTGTCAGATTGGACATGTTCTACATATTAACGGGTGGCCTTCGCTCCCAACCCGGTGCTCTCTAGCCAACTGATCCTGTTGATCATATAACTGGGAAGGAACGTGTCACATTAGAGGTGAACGATAAGAGGGGTCCTATAATCACCACGATGAGGCTGGTCCCTCTTTCAGTAGACTCAGCTATGAATACAAATGAAGATCTTGTCATATATGCCTTTTAAAGGCTTCCAATCGAAACATTTCGGGATAAGAAGAGATTATACTATGTAGATATGGCTGGCAGGGAAAAAAACATCTAATTCAGTGTCAATTGTCGACACTCTTTTGATCATGACAGATTTTTTTTAATCCCTTGATCATGAGTCATGACGAATTCGCTCTCTCTTTATTGGGCAATATTTCACAGGGAAGTGTTTGGACCATACTCAGTGGAGGTGAGAAGCCTTGGTTTGCAGATTTTGGAGCTAATCTGCGAAGGGTTGGGCCTTGAATCGGGCAACTTCGGGGGACAATTGAGTGAGGGCCAACTGATTGTTGTTAACTATTATCCACCATGTCCTGATCCAACCTTGGTATTGGGCTTGCCCAAACATGGTGATCCACACCTTATCACCCTTCTTAACCAAGGGGATGTGCCTGGGCTTCAAGTCTGGAAAGATGAACAATGGGTCACAGTTGAGCCAATTCCTAATGCCTTTGTGGTTAATATCAATCACATGTTACAGGTACTTTTCTTCTACTTTCCCTGATGCTACGTTTGGTTAATGAATGCGGAGGAAAATGCTTCGAGTCATGGTACCATGTCGCTTTCTGAAAAACAGTATTGGCTCCCTCAAATTGTGTGCATCGGGTTACAGCATAAATGTTTCGAGAATTCAACAAAGTCTGATCTGACAAACTTTTGCCTGCATTCCCATAAACGAAGGGAAAGAAAGAATACGGAGTCTAAAAAGAATCAAAACGAACCAAGTGGCTGTTAATTCCATTTCTGTGATTTTCAGTCAATTTTTCGTTCTAATGACAACTTTGTCATTACCTACTTTACTTATAAACATTCAATTTTGTAGATTATCAGCAATGGGAAGTTGAAGAGTGCATATCACAGGGTGGTCACGAGTTCAAATGTTGCTCGAACGACAGTTGCTAGCTTCATCCTTCCTTCCAAGGATAGCGTCGTTGAACCAGCCAAATCTCTTGTTAGCGAATTGAGTCCCCCGCTGTACAAATCTTTCAAACGTGGTGATTTCGACAACATTTACTTCAGTGATACCCACGAGGGAAAAGATCCGCTCGAGCACTTTAGGATCCGATCTTAAGCAGGTTTTTGTGCTCGGCGGCTAAACATCGTATCCAGTTTAGAAGTCTCTTGCTTAATAACTTGCTATATAAGAGAGACTAAACATGTATAACAACCGTCGTTGTGTCATGCCATGATCTTCATGTTATTGTGCATCGTTGTTACGTATATGTATGTGAAATAAGCATCATCTGTTGGTACAATAGGCCGCTGAAATCTGTACTGTTGACGAAATCTCCACCAAACCTGTAATACGCTTCGAGTCACGACTATGTCGCTTTCCTAAAGACAGTATTTGCCCTCACCAATTGGTATGCAAAGGGTTACAGCAAATCTGCCTTCAAGATAAATCGAAACCTGAACTGGAAGTTCTTTCCGTTTTCGTTTGCACTAACGAAACGGACAGAATACCTGCTTGAACGAATATAAGAACCGAGAACCACTGTGTTCTATTTTCTGCAGCAAAACAGAACGCAGAATGAATGCTAGAAAATATAGAGAGATGTGGGAGAAATTTGGATTATATGTTTGTGTGTGGATTCTGACAAGTAGTGGTCTATTTATAGGCCACTACGCACCCATTGAGAATGGGTACGCACCCGATCCAATCGGACCGTTGGATTAGATTCTATGGTCTAGATCGACTAGTCACACCCAACAGGTGTACTGTTTCATTCACACCCAATCGGATTTGACCCAATCCGTTGGATTGGGCCGCTAAAGCGCCACAATGCCCACGCCGCGCTGCGCGCGTGGGGGTGTGTACCGGCTCTACCGGTATGGTGCGATGCACCATAGGGCTGCACCACACTAGATCATTGTTTATTCATATTAGGAATGTTTCCTAATATATACCACTCCAACATCTCTCAACTAACCAATGTGGCACAAAGCACACAAAGAGAAAAAACAAGCATTCTAAGGAAATAAAAAAAATTTCCAAAACCAAAACAACGACTCTTTTATTTTGAAAATCTCTAACATATCCTCTCCTTTCCGACTATACGTGAAATAGAATATATAACGGGGGTTTTGAAAAGCTCATTGTGCTATGTTTTGTAGTTAATAAAGCATAATTTCATGATTAATCAACTACGACAAGTTCGACAACCATAAAAAGAAAAGAGAATTTTGAGTCCCCTCTTCTTAATTAGCGTGGTAGGAGGGGAAAAAGGGAAGGGAAAACAAGCTGGAGTTTATTATATAGCTCAGAGTACGTAGCATGGAAGCCTTCAACTAGTTTCATACTCGGTAAAAGAAGGGCTCGTCCGCTATTTAAACTTCAAAGGGAAAAAAAATTTATGAGAAAACTGATTTAATTTCTTGGAAACCACTGGAAATTTCAGGGGAAATATGATTTATTATGTTTTTTAGTATAAAAAAAATTCATTCCATGGCCATGTGCTTGTTCTTTCTGTTTCTCTGTCTTGAGTTATTGGATTACTACGTGACTTTGCTAGTAAAGTTCAACTCAATTAAATCCATGATGGGTATTGCATAAGTAGCACTATATAATGCATACTTATCCCAAAAAAAAAAAAAAAAACACACAATATAATGAATACTTTTATAGGAGTATTACAGAGTTGGAGACCCTATTGTGTGATACGCACGGTAGGGGACGCCGTAACTCTCAACGGCAATGTCTTCTTTGCCAATCGCATTGCCCAGATCATTTACGAAGGTCTACTAATCTAGTTCCAAAACTGCCAAGTAGCCTTTGGTTAAGTGGCATCAGGCGTGTTCTAAATCAAGTGTTTGGAGAAAGGAGGTCAGAAGTTTAATTCATTTTCTAATATGTTAATCTAACTATTCTAATAGTATTGACTTTCGTTGATAGAAAAAAAAATCTAGTTCCAAAACAGGGTAAGAAAAAAGTTACTATAAAACTTAATCGTAAAGCTTTATTCAAAACCTAAAGAAAACAACACTCACACACGAAAAAAGTGGTCCAGTTAGCAATGCATGTTGAAGATTAAAAAAAAACCCTTTGCAATCAAAGTTTTGGAAGAGAACAAGAGGATAATTCCACATACCAACTCACTTAGGCAATTGTTGACTAAGAAAAGGCATAATGGATCCTTCAAACACACACAAAATATCCAAACTCTCGATGTAAGAGCTAGCCCAACTGACGCAGGCCCAAGAACCTCGCCACTAAAGAGTGGCACCACGACAAAGGGTCCAAGGGGCCTGCACCAGAGGTCAAGCACCCAAACCACAACGGGTGGGCAAGACGTGGTTGCTTTGGAGGAGGGCAAGCTTTGTAATCAAAGTTTAAATGTATTTCAAAATTTGAAATTGACTTTCAATTTTTTTTTTTAGTACAATTAGCTATGTTTTTAGCACAATTTACAATTGGGAGACTTAAAAATTCGTCCTTATTGCTCTCTTCACTTATGAATTCATCCTACCCTTTTCAGCAACTTATGATTTCATCCTTCTCATACTTTTAATACCGCTATTGCCCTTTGAGTGTTGTTAATTGTATATATTTTAAACCATATGTATAGGCTTGATTTTAAACCATATATGTAATACAAACTTTTTGATTTCATGGTAAATTATTTGTAGCATTTACTATGAAATAAATTTATATGTTTCGATCTATCATTTCATGGTTAATTGTTTGGACCATTTATCATAAAACTATTTCATGGTTAATTATTTAGACCGTTTACCATGAAACTAATTTGGCGAAATCTGTAAAGTTGCTGCGCGGACCAATTCATATAAGGATAGTTTGAGATGTACAAATACTTATGTTTATATTCTAAAAATCTTGTCCTATATAAACAAGAATTTTGGGATGGAAATTACTTATGTTTACATCCTAAAATTCTTGGCCTATATAGACAAGAATTTTGAGATGTACATTACTTATATTTACATCCTAAAATACTTGGCCTATATAGACAAGAATTTTAGAATGTAAACATAGGTATTTGTTCATCTCAAGCTATCCTTATATAAATTGGTCCGCGCAGCGACCTAACAGATTTCGCCGGACTAGTTTCATGATAAAAGGTCCAAATAATTAACCATGAAATAGTTTTATGATAAATGGTCCAAACAATTAACCATGAAATGATAGGAACATACAAACATATTTCATGGCAAATGCTACAAATAATTTACCATGAAATCGGAAAGCTTGTATCTCATTTAATTATAGAGATTGATATTTATCCCAATCCTTTTAATTTAGAAAACCATAAATGTATATATCTATATGGATATCATAATAAAGGGATAATAAGGATAATTCACGTATTGAAATAATGAAAATATAAACATACAAAGTAAACGGAATGAATTCTTAAATGACATGAATAAAGAGAATAATTATTAATTTGTCCTTTACAATCGTGGATGTGGTCATCCATTGATCCGGTGATGCAATTCTTTTCTTTCAAGAGAATTCACATTTTAAACCCTAGAGTTTGATGCATGTCCCACCAAATTTTGTCCTATCTCTTATGGAAAGAAAACTAATTGGTAAACAATCAATCGTCAATGCGGTCATCCATTAATCCCGTGATGCAGTTCTTTCCTTGGAAGGGAAAATCACATTTTAAACCCTAGAGTTTTATGCATTTCCCCTAGAGTTTGATGCGTTTCCCAAATTCAACCCTGTCATTTTAATTTTTTGAACTTGAACCCTATATTTATTAGGAGATGGATGGATGGTCCACCTCCGTTATTGACTTAACGGAACAGTTGAAATGTGGGATTCTTTACACCGCCGGTGTAAATATTTATTTCCTCCAAATTAATTGTATTGCGCTACGTTGTCATATTTTATTAATTGGAATCACTGTTTTGACATGTATCGCAATGCAATTGATTTGGAGGAAACAAATATTTACACCAGCGGTATAAAGAATTTGTTCTCAAATAAATATATTGCCCACGTGGCATTATGTTGGTGGGTCTTCCAACTTGATGTTAACATGCATTGCTAATTTAATCACATCCAATCAAAACCAATCTTAGCAAAAATCTAGAATTGTTTCAATCACTCGTATATAATTCCACTCTTATCAACATTCTAGAATAGTTAAAGGAGATGGATGAATGGTCTACATCGTGATCTGCTAATAAATATAGGGTTTAAGTTGAAAAACCTATAACTATGGGTTGAATTTGGGAAATACAGCAAACTCTATGGATTAAAATATAACTTTCTCTTCTTTGACTATTATTGCAGTCTTTTTTATATATTGCAAAGAAAGACAAGTAAGGCCAGAATTTTCTCAGAAAATGACAGATAAGGAAAGCTTATCCCCTATAAAAGCCTCCAAAATAAACCAAACTTGTACTCCATATAAACTAAAACTATCAAACTGAGACTATGGCTCAGCTCATTTCAAACACGTGCAGTATCCAATCGGTGGTGCCGGAATCATATGTATTGCCACCGGAAAGAAGACCCGGTCAGCTAGTTGTTCATCCCTGCAAGAATATTCCGGTGATTGATCTTGACGGCGACCGGAATGAATTGGTTCAGGAAATCATCAAGGCTAGCCAAGAATATGGATTCTTTCAGGTGAAAAAAAAATTCATTGTTTAGCTATGCAAAGATTTTAAATCGTTCAAATTAGATAACCCAACGGAGAAAACAAGAGTATGATATATGTTTGGGTAATGATTTTTCGCTCTCTTATATCTACTTGAACTCTATTTTTTTTTTCTTTCTTATTGAAGTGTTTTTTTCTTTTTAGAAATGTTCTTTGGATATGTGAAAAAGTAACTAGGAATAACCAGGTTAAGTAAAGGTTCTTCAATTATTGTGGGGCCCATGTAACTTGTGATGTGAATATACTAAGACTCTCCTGGGTGGATAGATAAATGTTCGGATTTTTGCGATTATTGTTAAAGAATGATTGCTGAATATCAAAAGCTTATTCCACGAAATTCTATTTTTTTTAGATTGAGTTGATCGATTGTGACGCAGCGGACGTACTAATCAAACGAATGATAGGTACTCGTAGCTAGTCATGAGCAGTTCTTGAATCTACAAGAGAAAGACAAAGTCTAAGATTTTATTAATGAAAAAGTTTTAAAAGTTCCATAATTGAATAGGTTACGGGCCTTTTTATAATACCCTAACCCTAGAAATTCTACTGTAAAAGAAATAATAAATCATGCCAAAACAAGCGACATTAAATAAAAGATATTTCTTAATTAATTAAAATAAAATCTTAATTTTTATAGACCAAGAATCCTAATAAAGGTAGAAATCAAAATCAAACCGAATACGAAAAGTTAATAATTCTAACCTAAAGCCAAAATCTTATTCTAAAACAATAAAAATAAAATATAAAAACTTTCTATTTTTGTCCTACATCAGATTGACTTGTTCTAGAAACAATTATTTGTTCATAATCTAACTAAACAGGTTATCAGGGGAACTCAGGCTCCTTTAGCTGACCTCATTGAGTGGGTTACCCAGACCACTTAATCCAGTCAAATCTCCTTAAGTAAGATCAAGGTATTAGATTAACCAATTATGACTTTTGAAAAATAAAAATGCAGTTGATAAATCATGGGGTGTCGGAGGCGATGATGAAGGATGTGTTGGTGGTGGCCAAAGAATTTTTCGATTTGCCTGCGGAGGAGAAGCAGAGATTCTTCTCTGAGGATCCAAAGCAGACTTGCAGAATGAAAACAAGCATTGACTTTGCCAGAGAGAAGGTTCATTTCTGGAGAGATAGCTTAAGGCACCCTTGTCACCCCTTGGAGCAACATATTCAGCAATGGCCCGAAAATCCGGCTCGCTACAGGTACGTATAAGTTGTACTCGCTTTTAACTACTGATGGAAAATTTATGTACCCGGTCCACAGCGTTCGCCCCATGATGTGGTGAGAATCTCGAAACAAATTAATTTGAAGACAAGACACCGTCATGTGGCCGGAAGTACATTAGGACATGAAAGTATGAAACATGAACTTTTCAGGACATAGAATTCTTGTGCTTTCTAGTCGTAACATTGTCGGATAAGAAGAGATGATCATGGAGAATGTTTGCAGGCAAAACTTGTCTTATTCATTGTCAACTGTCAGAGCATCCTTTGATCATTGTCTCTCTTTATTGGGCTTTTTCCACAGGGAAGTAGTTGGACAATATTCAGTGGAGGTGAGAAACCTTGGTTTGCAGATTTTGGATCTAGTCTGTGAAGGTTTGGGCTTCGAACCGGGCTACTTAGGGGGAGAGCTCAGCTGGGGCCAGATAATGAGTGTTAACCATTACCCACGGTGTCCTGACCCGACCTTGGTGTTGGGCTTACCCAAACATGGCGATCCGTACCTTATCACCCTTCTTAACCAAGGAGATGTGCCTGGGCTTCAAGTCTTGAAAGATGAACAATGGGTCGCAGTCGAGCCACTTCCTAATGCCTTTGTGGTTAACATCAATCACATGTTGCAGGTAATTTTTTTTTTTCTCTGTTTTTTTCCCCCTTGATCCTGTGTTTGGTTTCCTGAATTTGTGGAGGAGACGAATTCAAAGGAAGTGAAAGGATCTAAATTGACCCAATTATGAAAAAAGTTGTGCTACAGGTACAGCAACCCACGTACAACAGCTGTATACAGATCTATTTCGTGTCCATCTCGGATTTCACAATTATGATTAGAGCCGCTCATTTTGTTCAAAATATATTGTTTAGGATCCGATATCGGTAAGGGTGTTTACGAATCATCCAACTTTGCTCCAGAACGTTAGGCTAAATTTTGAAGCAAAGTTGTATGATTTGTAAACGCCCTTACTGATATCAGATTGAGATAATTTTTTACAGAGATCCTAAACAATATATTTTGAACAAAATGAATAGCTCCAATCATCTTTATAAGACCCGAAAAGGACGCAAAATGAATCTGTCTGTGACGGCTGTACGGGATTTGCTGTACCCCTTGTATTTGTGTTATGAAAATGAGTATAAGATAAAGAATAGGGAGAAATTCAAAATACCCCCCAACCTTTACACCCAAATTCAATTAGACTCCCAACCTTTTAAAAACTTCAATTTTACTCCCAACGTTATATTCCGTTAATCAAAATCCCCCTTTCGTCCGAATTACTAACACATTCAGTTAAAGGCTCCGTTAAATAATTTCCCGATGGAATTTCGATGATTCAAGCCGTTCAATATGTTCAAAAAGTGATTTTAAGGGTACCCATGAGAAATCAACAAAAAAAAATGACCGAAAAGGGCTTCATCTGAACAGTTTTATATTGAATAGTTCAATAAAAAACTGTTCAGATGAAGCCATTCCCGGTCATTTTTTTTACCGATTTTTAGCGGGTACCCTTCAAATCACATTCTAATCACATTGAGCGGCTCAGATCATCGAAATTCGATCGGAAAAGGGGAGGTGCGACCAAAGCAAAATCCGGACGTCCGAACTTGAACAAAATTCGAATCAATTCGCACCTCCCCTTTCCCAAACCAATTTCAATGATCCGAGCCGCTCAATGTGATTTAGACGTGATTTTAAGGGTGCCCGCGAGAAATCAATAAAAAAATGATCGGGAAGGGCTTCATTTGAACAGTTTTTTATTGAACTATTCAATAGAAAACTGTTCAGATGAAACCCTTTTCGGTCATTTTGTTTTGTTGATTTCTCATGAAAACCCTTAAAATCATGTTTTGAACACATTGAATGGCTTGGATTATCGAAATTCCATCGGGATATTATTTAACGGAGCCTTTAACGGAATCCGTTAGTAATTCGGACGGAAGGGGGCATTTTAATTAACGGAATATAACGTTGGGAGTAAAATTGAAGTTTTTAAAAGGTTGGGAGTCTAATTGAATTTGAGTGTAAAGGTTGGGGGTATTTTGAATTTTTCCGTAAAGAGTATATATATATGAGACTTGACTACATGTTACTAACTAGTATTTCACTTGTGTATATTAATTCCATTCTGTAGATAATCAGCAATGGGAAGCTGAAGAGTGCTGATCATAGGGTCGTTCCCAGTTCAAATGTTGCTCGGACGACAATTGCTAGCTTCATCCGTCCTTCCAACGATGTCGTCGTTGAACCTGCAACATCTCTTGTCAGCGAATCCAATCCCCCACTTTACAAATCTCTCACATTCGGAGATTTCATCCACAGTTATATGAAAGATACGCACGAAGGAATAGATCCACTCGAGCGCTTCATAATCCGACCTTAAAAAAACATTTTTCCGCTCGCTATTCAAACATCGTATCTTCTGCATTGTCTCTCGTTTTTCATCGTTTCAAGAGAGAACAGACTTGGATAATAGTTGTCATTGTTTTAGATATATCATGAGCTCCATGTTATTGTGGCACTTTATTAGGTACACGTATAATAATCTCCTTTTAGATTTATGTGAAATAAAACATGTAATTGGGGATTTTGGATAAATCATTGTGCTTTGTTAATTTGTATTTGATTAAGTAAAATTTCACAATAAATCAACAACAAAAAACAAACAAATAAAATTCGAGTCTCTTTTTCTTTTTTTGTGGGAGGGGAAAAGGGATAGAGAAAACAAGCTATATGGCTAACTCGTAGTAGCTTCAAACCTCACAACTAACTTCATTCTCAAAAAGCGAATGACTTGTCCAGCAGGTCAACTTCTTAGTCAAAATGTAACAAATTTCACATTAAATATCTCTCTACCCGAGACAAAGTATTACGGTTATGGAATTTAGATGGGTGTGAAGCAATTGAGATTGGTAAAATTCATGTTCGATGTTGATATCTTCCTACTAAATACATGATAATGTTTAATCACTTTGATAGATGAAAGATAAGTTACCCACAAAACCAAAAAAAAAAGAATGAAAATGGGCGCACTAATTTTTAGCCGCCTCTAATCTATTTTTCAATAGTATATTTTTGAACAGTTCATACAAAATTTTGCTCCGCTTTTAATTAAACTATCCACAAGATGAACCGTGAGATTGAGCTTCCGTAATTATTTGAGGTATGCGCAGAACACCTATGTTATGAAAATGCTTTTCTTCATTGGATTCCATACAGTTGTACGGAGTATTTGTAGTGACCGTAACAGGGTGGGTGAGTTGACATGTTTCAAAAGCTCTTGATAAAAAGCTTAATAAGTAGCTTTCTACTGTTGGTCCGATGAATTGCACTCTGTAGTTTTGGCTTGATGCGCTTAATTATCTCTTTTTAATTTCTTCAAATTATATGTATTTTTATCATCACGTGACAATAAATATATGTCTTTGTTGGTTACGGGTCAGCATCCTGCCCACGCGGGTCAAACCGTGGTATTTGGGGCCTGCTATGCTTTGGTATAAAAAAATAGAGTTGCGCCTTTATCACCACCTGCCGATTTTGGTAAGATGGTAAGCGCTTAATTCTAAGATCCTAAATTTTTTTTTTTTTTTTATCGATTAGCCTCTCTAACGGATCGGATTCGATTCTACAATATGAACGATTCTTATCACCGAGATGAGGTCCGTGGTGGACCCACTGCTGTTATGAACGGCACCATGTTTCATCTTTCATTCTTGATACTCCATTAATTAATGACGTAATTGTGATGAGTTTGAGGCTTGTGCATGCTTCACTCACTTTCAAAAATGGGGATTATTCTATTCAGCAATTGACCACTAGTATCATGTACTCATCTCACGGATATAATCCAAATGGGTGGGTGGTGATCTGTTGTCCCTAAAATTCCTTTATTTTCTTGATAACTCACCACTAATCTCGGGCCCTAAGGTTAACGACTAGACAAATCTCTAGAGGCCACAAGATTTGAAACGTTTGGCTTTTGTAAGATTTAACCTTGCAAATTTAATTAGGCCTCCTTCGGCTAAATAAGTCAAGGTGGCTTATTTTTTTGTCTTTATTTAAAAAAAATTCGCATTTGTTAGTTTTTTGTCGATTTTTTTTGAGAATTATTGTTTTGTCATGATGAGAAAAATCTTAAAAAGTAAAAAATTATGATCAAAATCTAATTTTTTTTGAATAAAGACGAAAATAAGCCAATAAGCCAATTTTTCGTCTTTATTCAAATAAAAAAAAGATTTCAATCGTAATTTTTTACTTTTTAGATTCTTCTCGTCATGATAAAGCAATAAACCTCAAAAAATCGATCAAAAATTAACAAATGCGAAAAATTTTAAATAAGAAAAAATTAAAAAAAAAGGCATATTTAGCCGAAAGAACCGACATGATCTCGCGGATGTGAGAATCAAATACAAGATCTACCTCCAAATTCGTTCATGGAACAAATGAAAGAAAGAATCCCAGTAGAAGATGGCCGGCCGGCCGGGTTGCCAAATTATACGCCTAACATCCAAATATCCAATTCATATTGATAGTCATCAAGAACTCACTCATAAGTCATAATTACTAGTCGGAACATTTTTGGACACTCTCCGAGATATACTGTACATGTTAGTAAAAAGGTAAGCTGCAAGATCTAATTGGGATTGTGCTGGTTCCCAAACCATTTTTGGGAAGAGAAAGTGATCAAAGAAAGCAGAAAGATAAAATCATAGTAGTAAAAAAGTAGTTTTGAGGTCTTGGAATCTAACAGCAAATCGGAATTAAGCATATAAAATTGCCGCACCATTAATTTCCTTTGTTTATTATATATATATATATATACACACACTACGGATCCAATGAAGGATCCCGCACGGCTTTACCGTGCAAGACTCCCTTTTCCCGAGCCAATTTCGAAGATCCGAGCCGCTCAAAGTGTGCAAAACGTGATTTTAAGGGTATCCGCTAGAAATCAAAAAAAAAATGATCTCGAAGGGCTTGATCCGAGCAGTTTTTTACTGAACCATTCAATAAAAAACTATTCGGATCAAGCCCTTCTTGATCATTTTTTTTCTCATTTCTCACGGGTACCCTTAAAATCACGTTTTGATCACTTTGAGCGGCTCGGATCATTGAAATTGACTCGGGAAAGGGGAGTCCTGCACGGTAAGGCCGTGCGGGATCCCTCATGAGATCCGAACTGTATGTATGTGTGTGTGTGTGTGTGTATATATATATATATATATAATGTTTTTCAGCCTTAGATGTAGTCTCCGTTCCAGAACGCTGTTTAAGTATTTATTTTTTAAAAAGACAATTTCAAGCTCAAAAATAATGTGTTTATACAAATAATTTTCTTTGCAATATGGATCTTGTTTAATAAATCTTATCGAAATCTTTTATACGATGCAAAAAAAAATAAAAAATATATATTTTATTTACATTATTTTAAAGTTTGAAAATGTGAAATAAGTACTTATTTTTTAAAAAAGGTGTTCTGAAACGAGCTCTAAGTTATTATGGAAGGATGAGAGCACGTAAATGGATTTCTTTTGGTTCGATGGTTAAAGGTGTCATTCGCTTCCACATAAATGGATTTTGGAAAATGACAGCTCAGAACGAGTTTTGATAATTAATATCCGCCAAAGACATTTTCAATATTAACAAATGTTCTCGGCATGTCCTCGGCGGGTATTAATTATCAAAACACATCTTTAGCCATCATTTTCCCATTGGATTTTCTTTTGCTTCCACACACCTCAATTAATCCCCTTCTCGGTCCAATACAAAGTAGACCGCCACAATTAGGGGCTTTATAGTAATAAATTATTTTCGTGCGTCCTGAATTCAAGAATCAAACCCTGATTAATTGTGTGGGAGCAAATCTAGCGGGAACCAACCCCACTGGCCCTGAGGCTATAAATAAATGGATATATCTACTCAAACACGGAATTGAGTATATTCCATTTTATTAGAGGAGATGGTGTACGGGCAAGTAGAGGAGGAATATACCTATCATTGTCCTTTGTCTGTTTGAATTCATCGGCCCACTCATTTTGTTCACCAAAGTTTCTTCATTGTATGTGGAAAATATGACGCATTATTTGCATCAGTTGCTTTCCCATTAGAAAATGTTATTGATACAGGAAAAGAATCCATAAAAGTGTCTATGTAAGGGAAATCAATGGCCCTGATTTATTGATTTCTTAGGTCGTATACATTGTATATCCATGAAAGTGTTCATCAAAGAGTCATTGATTTCTCAGTGACGGACGCTTTTCATGTATTCTTAACCCTCTTTCTCATCCGGTTTCTTAGGTCGTATATATTGTATATATGGAAACAGCTATAGTACATAGTCCAGAGAAGAGGTGTGTATCGTAGATTTCATGTTGTGTAGGTGATTTATTTGATGAGCCTTCAAGATGAATGATTATCAAGTTTAAGTGGACCCAGAGTGAGCCCAGACAATTCATGTTAGAATTTACAACTCTCATAATTTCTCGTAAGAATTGAATCAGGTAAAGAATAAAAATAGATTGCAATGTTGATCGGAACTCATTTTTTCTCGAAATAAATGTGTTTTGAAAGCTTTTCAAATGTATCCAAGCAACATATTTGATGCAGCTAATGTTTTCAACGAGTTTTAAAAAGTAACTTAATCACCTATTCAACATGAAAACCCCTTATAATTAAGATTCGTTCTGGGTATCAAATCCCTGCGCAAGATATTCCGTAAAATTTCTTTATCTCTCACTTTTCACTCTTTATCTCCAAAAACCTCTCTCAAAACACAAACCGAACATATTCGGTGATCCCCAAAAAGACCCACAAGAACTTGAAAAAGACCGTCCTGTACTTCCTCTTGGAGGATCCTATTCGGCTATTTGATAATGTCGTGGCCATGAAGGGGGAGTTGATGTTTCCACTAAAACGTCTTTCCAAATTCCAGGGCCCTAAGACCGTTGCAGTCATTTTCAACCATTTCCTTTTGTTTATGGAGACAATCATTAATGTCATTACTTACCCAAAACTAATCATTAATGTCATTAACTTAGGGTAACCCCATTCCAGTAAAAAATCTTAACTTCATGCTCACATTACAAAAATAGAAAAACATCCATAAGAACTAAAATCATGAGTCTTGCCAGCAAAGAGAATAAGTTATTCATGGAACAATGTGATCTCAGCCTTCCGTTTCGGCAATCAATGGTTGAGATATATTTTTAAATTTTGACCAGTAATAAATAGGAATATTGATATTACCGGTAATAGTTTGTTTGTAATCCGGATCGTCCTGAACACTTTTGGACGACTGAGATTTAGCTCTGTTAAACTTATTCATGGCTTCTCCGTGAATAAGTTTTTCTCTTCAGTAAATATGTCTTGGAAAAGTCTAGGAACACACCTTTTGGGTACTACCCCGAACACAATCGAATCCGAAACCATTAGATATATATGTGGATCCATATACATCGAACGACTCTATATGTATAGACATATAATTCTGTCCGGAGTTGCATTTTAAAAGTTGCGTTCTGTACTCTCTATCCTAATCTAGTAATCTTAACACTCCCGACAAATTTGAATCATTATTTGGGTTAAAAGCAACAAACCGGATTTCCTCCATGTATATCTTCTCCCATACAAATGCATTAAGAGAATCATTTTCGATGATTGATCATGTTATCATTTTGCCGTCCTGTTTTGTTTTTTACCTCTTTATGAGTATTAAAATTCATCCCTCCAGAGTGAAGAAAGGCAAAAGAAAGCATGAGAAATGATTGGAAATCAATCCCAATAATCACCCTGAGATCACACTACTAATTTCCAATGTCTGCTGTTGGGTGTTAATCTGGCCCTAATTTTGCCTGGAATTAGGACTAGGATAGGGTTGGAGGGTGGCAAACCAGGGAGATGGACCCGGACATCTGTTTTTTGTTTTTGTTTTTTGATTGGCAAAAGTTAGTATTGCTAGAATAGTTTGATTAACACTTCAAAACTCTTGAATTTCTTTCTTGGTACTTTAAGTGCACAATTGATGTCATTGTGTCAAAGATCTCTTCGCTATGCTTTTGTTTGTTTTGCTTTCCTTTCATTCATCTAGTCGATATGAAAATTGACTCCTAGCTCAGTTGATAGAGCAGATAAATTAGGATTTTATCTGCATCCGCTTTTTCCTAGGATAATACCAAAATGGAAATATAAGAAGTTAGGGAAAAAAACTTTCAAAGTCCTCTTATGCTCAAATATTCTCTTATTAAAACTTTTACTCGTAGCTATAAATCGATGAAGGATAAAAATAATATAACAAGACTTTTATCGGTGGAAGTATGGATAGATAAATGACTCTATCTCCACCCGTTTTTTCCCTAGAATTTTATAAACTAGGATTTTCTTGAATGGAGTAAAAGAAAATCTAATCAAGATGAATCTGGGAAATTTATTTCCTATATAACGTTTGTATAAGTAGACTTTTAAAACGATTGATCTTTTACTTTCTCAATTCCTCTACTAGAGCCAAACTAAAATGTCCAAAAGAATAGAATTTTGTGATCATGATTGGGAAAAAAATTCGAAAAGAAGTGGAATTTTTTTTTGACTTATCAAACCAAGGCTAAATATGACTTGATGAAAATTAAGTTGGAAACCATTGAGGATGCTGGGCAGGAAAGAAGGGGGACAATGGCACAATTGAGGTGTAGGCTGTCATACCTTTTAGCAGCTAAAATGATTGAAATGACAAGGGTCTTGGCTTGGGAGGGTAAATTTCAATTTCAGGGTAGGGGAAAAGAGAGATTGGTATGGCAGAGAGAAGAGATGATGGGAAGATAAGGAAGGCAATTTCCTCACCTTAAATCATGTTGTTTGCCATCAATAGGCTACCCAAGAAAAAAGGGCATTCTCACAAGGGGAAGATTTATTGGAAGTAAAATTCCACACTAAATCCAAATGAGTTTATACTTCAAAAAAAAAAAAAAAACTCATTTGTAGACTTGTTTCTGTGTGTCTGCACATAGGATCAGTAAGTTCATCACTTAAGACCTTCCAAAATAAAATTTAAACAATCTACTACTACTTCTTGCTAAAGGTCTTGAAAAATAAAGTTCATTTTCGTGTTCAGACCCGCAAAAAATTATTGATTCGTAATTTGTTTTACTGACCAAATCAAACCGAGCCTTACGTCCCAATCACTTGGGGTCGGCTACATGAATCTGTTTCCTCCATTGAGCTCTATCAAGAGTCACTTATTCACACAAGTCCATTGTACTCATATCTTTATGCACAATAACATCTAATGTCAATTTAGGTTTACCCCTCTCCGTAGTATTGCTATTTAGAGCTATCGTATCCGCTCTCTTAACTACTGTATCTTTTGGTTTACGGTAAACATGCCCAAACCACCTTAACTTATTTTCTCTCAACTTCTCCTCTATATGTGCTAGATTTTTTTTTATAAAGATAGTAAAACAACTTAATTTACAATTGAGTATACTCCATTGTCTTGTACTACTTGCCTGTGATAAGGTGGTTGAAGTCATTTGATGTGGTCACAACTATAAAGGCAAAATAAAACTTGGTTTTTGAATGTCATCAATTTATTTTTTTTGCTGGAAGGAATACTCTCCCCGTTCTAAAAAAGTTATCCAGTCAACGAAAATCTAAATATGATGTACTTTTATAATAATAAATAAAAAAATGCTAGGAGTAATATTTTTAGAATGAGTTGAAACAGCTCATTGATGCTCCGTAATAATTTGCAAAAGAAAATTTTGAACTTTTATTCACAAAAATGCATTATTTTTAAATTCTCATTTTGTAAACCAGACAATTTTTGTTGTGACTGAGTGAACAAGGTATATAGTAGGAATTTGATTTTGGCACTCCTATTTTAGGCACAGGAACTTCACTTTGTGTCTTGATCATGTGAAATTAGATTATAAAATAAATTGTGAAGTGCCACTGATTAATACTGGAGTGCCAAAATCACATTCCTATATAATAATGTCCTTAATTAGATATTCATCATAGGATCAAAAAAAAAAGATACTCCTGGTCCCAGGTTTCTATTTTCTTAGGAAAAAGTAAGTACCCTTTTAATGTGGAGAAAAATAAGAAATGTGTAGAGATTTGGGCAATCTTTTTTTTTTTTTTTTTTTTGATTTGTTTTTCGAATCACACCCAAAGACAGTACACAGTAGCTGTAAATCGAACGGGATGCGTAGGATAACTCGAGAACCCATCAATGATGCCCACTAGGCACCCTGCGCACCCTACTCTCTCTCTCTCTCTCTCATCGACCAAAAGCTGCTCGCTCTCTTCTGTATATATAATGGAAGTTTCAAACTCATACAACTGCGAATTCTGTTAGCTCTCCTTCCCATACACTGCTGACTGCACTCTCTCTCTCTCTCTCTCTCTCTCTCTCTCTCTCTGTTTCTTGAAAGTTCTCTCTCTCAGTCTCTCTGTTTCTTGAAAGTAAAGCAACGTGACCTCTCGTCGTCAATGTCGTCGGACATAAGTTAATTTTGTGAATTTTCTGTTCTTCTCCTTCAAACACTTGCCTTAGGGCTTTTGAAAAAAGACTCCAAATTTCCATAAATTCTACCACTTCGGGACTTCAATGGCGGTTGTTTTTATTTGGAGTAGTCCGTGTGGCGTTCCTAGTAGCTGATTTCATGAGTTTGATCGGTCACGTGGGTCAGTGAACTCTTTCAAGATCCTAGCTTTTGTGTTTTTTTCTTTGCCTTAAAGTTTTCTTTTCAAGATTTCCCCTAGGGTTTCAAAGGACTCGATTTTTTCAAACAATTCCACGGTTTCTTTGAATTTGATGGCGATGTGTCATGAGTGCTTAATTGGAACTGATTTCACGAGTTTAATAAGTTACTTGGGTTGCTGAGCTCTTGCAAGACTTTGGATTTTTTTTTCCTGGGTTAGGGTTTTAGCTTGTGTTGTTTGAGTGAGGTTATGGGGTTGGAGGATCTGTTGCTTTTTCAGACAGCGGGACCGCCAATAAAGCGGCGAGCAGGGTTGCGAAGGAAGCAGGCTGGTAGAGGTTCTTACAGAGGTAGCTAGGCTAGAGGGGGAGGTGGTGGTGAATTCAGTGGAAATTAGGGGTTTTTTTTTTTTTCAGTGAGGAGTGGTTAGGGGAATTGGATTAACGTTCTTTTGAATATAGACCAGATGGGTACTCACTTACACCAAGCACTCAGGGCCCTCTGTCTCAACACTGACTGGAAGTATGCTGTCTTTTGGAAACTCAATCATCGAGCTCGAATGTAATCTCATTTCCTTCTACTTTTAGTTCATTTGAAATTTAGTTTTTCCTATGACAATGGATGGATATCAATGTGAATAGTTTGGTGAGTATAATTGGATTTAGGGTTGTTATTTAAACTTGGGTTTATAATTTCATGAAGGCATCTTTAAGTAGGTCTAAACTATAAAATCTGAGGTACTTGAATTTGGACCAATTGTTTCTATAATTGGCGTTTTGAGTTTTTCTTCAATTATATGCACATATCAAACTGGCTTGCTCTTGTGTCTATTTCTGTTTCTACTTTCTACACTTTTCTGTTTCAAGAAAGTCATTCAACAGTTGAAAGCCCAATGACCATTTTGATATCTTGATGGTTGTGATCCCTAGTCCCTACCCTTGAATTTGATTTAAAAAAAAAAATATTGGGGCAGAAATAAATGGGTCCTTAATATCTTCTTATGGTTACTTCTGTCGTGGAAAATGTTTATTCTAGTATATCAATTTTCGTGACTCAATTTGGTAAGAAAATACTGTGTTTTGTCTGCCCTGCTGCCTGGTGTAGCAATTTACATTTGAGTTAGTCCATTCCATTCTGTAACAATAATACTCAATACTCTTCATTGTTATTCTGAACGTTGGATTTCTGGTAGGGTGCTGACTTGGGAGGATGCTTACTATGACAACCACGAGTTATATGATCCTCCGGAAAACATGTGCTTCACTGGAATGGGTGATAAATTGATTGATTGGCATTCACGTGATCCTCTTGGGTTAGAGGTGGCAAAGATGTCATGTCACGTTTACTCTCTTGGTGAAGGGTATGAAATAAAACAATTGATGGAAGTTATTTTTTATATTTTTATAATTGGACCTCAACCCCAACCCATGCTAAGTGCTCTGTGCACCAGCTTTTTGATGAAGTTTTCCTTAAGTTAACTGAGATTTTGAAACATTTGCCTTTCCTTTGACATACCCTGATACCCATGCTTGTAGGCCTTAAACCTTCATGTTTGCTATCCTAGTCATGAAATCAGTTTGAAACGAAAATTCTTCAAGAATGAAAGTTTTCACTCTAACGCTTTATTTATCAAATTGTCAAACAGGGTTATTGGAAAGGTGGCAGTTACTGGAAAGCATATGTGGATTTTTGCAGATAACTGTGTGACAGATTCATGTTCACCATTTGAGGTGAGAAATTATTTGGTGATACTATAGCACTGTAAAACTCATGCGCTATACCATGTGGGAAGGACCCCTAATTTGTTCTCCACACCACCACTTTTATTTAGTTTAGCTTTCCATTTGTTCTTATTTCATAATATTGGTAATTTTCCAGCATTATGATGGGTGGCAAACTCAGTTTTCAGCTGGGATTAAGGTGTGCTTTCTTATCCTTTTTCCTTCTCAAAGTTTAGTAACTGATATTACACACTACTAATGCACTTATGTTAGGCCTAGGCACACAAGTACACAACATTGATAATTTGTGGAGTCTTGATGTTAATAGTAGCTCTAGAGGTTTGTGAACACACGATGATCTTACCTAGTAAAACAGCAATCATTGTGGGTCATCATGATGGTAACATGGATTCCTTCCTCTGATATCAATTGGGTTCGTAGTCCTGACTTTTATATATCTAAGACTCTTCATGTAGTCTCCCAATGTGGTGCTTAGCGTACCTCAATGAAGGTTGGTTCGTTGCTCCCCCTTTATCCTCTGACGTCCTCGACTCCTCACTAGGGGATCACTCAACCATGAAACCACTAGTTCCCTTTTGGTGCCTTGAAACGACCCCACGTTGTAGTATCCTTGAGTCCACGGCCGTGAACACGGATGAGTCAGTTGGCTCTGATACCATGATTATCACCATCGACTTTGTCACCAAAGGATAGCCTACGTTATCAATCGGCTTCATTGTCTCCACTTATATACCCAAGGCTTCCTATGCAAATTTTGACATGGAACTGACTCAAGTTCAACATACAGTATCATTTCAAACTTGTGAGTTGCACATTAAGTTGACGTTACTTGGCTTTGTAAATCAACACATTGGTGCACTGCCACTGCGACTTGGTAGTTGGTCCTGTGATTTAATTGTATTGGGCTTCTGGCTGTGGAGTAGGACAAAGAAATAAAGTGGCTTTGTGCTGCACAGAAGCTCAAACAATATCTATGATTCTATCATGTGATTATGGGGTTGTTTGGTGTGTCGTCGTTCAGTCGATTGTGAAACACGTCTTGTGAAAACTATAAGAGAGAACTGTTATTGGAAACTTCGTTTCTAAAGCTTCTGATTTTAGAAGAATTTTCTTTACAGCTAATACACTTTGGTCCTCATATCATCTGTTTTATTTGACATGTTTCCTGAACAGTATCCCTTTGTCTTTTGTTTTCAGACTGTTGTGGTGGTGGCTGTTGTTCCGCACGGTGTTGTACAACTTGGCTCTATGAATAAAGTAGGACAATTTCTATTGCTACAGTTACTTCCATTCATTATATTTGCGACATGCTTGATGTCAGTACTATGCTTCATATTGTAATAGACCTTCCTTGGTTGGTCAGCGCTCCTTGTATTCTCATGTTTGCCTATGGAGTTAATTATAGATTATTAGTTTTTTGTCTTACCTTTATTACTCTTTTAACCCTTGAATCTTGGAGTTTATATGTTTGTACTAGGTTTTTCATTGAATTGTTTTTTTGGGTAAGGTAAAAATTTATTAGAAAACCCACATTACACAAAACAGGGCATACCCCAAAACAACAAAACAAAGGGGCATTCCCTAGGAAGAGACAACACGGCACAAGGCCAACCCCTTAAGTGTTTTGAAACATAAAAAGTAAAGAGAAACCCCCTCATTTGTTTTGAAACTTTGAGCTAGAAATTTTTGTCAAGTTCCAAATTACACTATAGGATCTTATATCAGTAGGATTTAAAAATCAAATTGTCAAGTGAACACCTATTTGCACACACCTTATCACTTTTACAAATGGAAATTGTGAAATGCTTTGGTTGGATTGAATCAATTAGTTATCAAACAGCATCCCTGAGTTAATATTTCCAGCCCTCTTAACCCTTTTGTACTCTCTCATTCTCAGAGTTGTTTTCAATTATCAGTGAAACTTTTTAGTTTTTACCAACTGCCTCCTTTTTTCATTACAGCCGCAACAAGGTGTCTACAACTTGTCTGTGCTCTGTTAAGTTGCTCACTCACATACAGAGCAAAACTTCACCATCTGCTTTAGTATTGTTCATGTTTTGTTGGATCTTGCAATTTTTTCGGATATTTTCTGCTTGCTCTTGTATTTTGTGCAAGATTTTCGTATGATTCAATGATTTGCTTGTTGAATATGAGGTAGACAGTTTACTCCTCATACTTCATGATTCAACCATCAAATACAGCCAGTACACTTTCTGCTTGTTTTAACTCCAAGGAAAAAGTTTTTCGCCTTACCCATTTTTTTCTTACGTTGGACTGTCAAAATGTGCATCTCACATTCACTTTCTGAAGTCAAGCCTACTCATCAGTTGCTCCTACTTTGTATTTTTGTTCTTTTCTTTCATCTGAGAGGAGCAGATCCCTGAGGACTTGAAGCTAGTAAACCATATCAGAGATGCCTTCTTTGCACTTCAAGATTTGCAAGTGGGGTGTACTCCTTGCATAATTCAGTGTACTATGGGGCCTTCCTCTTCCTCATGTCTGGTAAGTCTTTGTCTCCACGAACACACCTGTTGAGCGTAAAATAATCTCCTGATGGATCTTTCTTTCCCCAGTCAAATATATCTACGATAAGTTCAGGATCTGGAAATTTTTATGATTGCGTAAGCAACATTGGAATACCTGTGAACAAGGAGAAGAGTCGGAAGACTATAATAAGGTCTCATACATCTTCCTCAATTACAAACCTTGCTGATTTTTCCTTCGTTCAACCCTCGCCTGGGGATTTGCTAAAGAAAACAGTTGAAGCAAGCAATAAGGATGGAGGACTTGAATTATCAACATTAGGGGGTCATGTAAGTAGCAACCTACTACAAGCAAGTCCCGAATTTTACTTTTCAGAGCAGCAGAAATATCAGAATGACATGCAAGTTCAGGATGTTTTGGAAAATACCATAGATTTCCCTACAGAAATTGATATTTTGGAGTCATTGAAAACACCATTCAAGTTTTCTACTGACTGTGAGCTGTATGAAGTACTTGGGCCAGCTTTTCGGAAACAGAATAGTTCTTGTGATTGGGAGTCAGAGAAGACTTTTACCGGAAAAAACTATTGAGATGCCAGATGGAATGGACTGTACTAGCCTGTTGACAGCAGAAACTGGCTCAGAGCATCTTCTAGAAGCAGTGGTGGCTAACGTTGTCCGTAGTACAAGTGATGATAGAAGTGAAAAATCATTATATAGTTCGCCAAAGTCCCTGTTGACTTCTGAAAAAATGCCACTGCCAACGTGTGATAAGGTTACTGTTAGTGCAGTTGGGTATTCATATGACCAATCTTTTGTAGAAAAGGACACATTGCACTCCTTGGGCTCTGAGTCATGTGGTGTGAGCTCTTCAATGGGCTTTTCATCAAGGAGTCATAGTGCATTTAGTGAGCAGCTGAACAGTGCACAAGAACCAGCTAAGGGCAATAAGAAGAGGGCTAGACCAGGTGAAAATGGTAGGCCGAGGCCAAGGGACAGACAATTGATCCAAGATCGTATTAAGGAGTTGAGAGATCTTGTGCCCAATGGATCAAAGGTACTTTCCATTATTCTTTTTCACCTCTTAGATTTGCACTTCTTGTTTATCCGTCTCTTTACTTTTCTCTTTAACATTTTCTGTGCTGACTCTTTGGATATTTACAGTGCAGTATTGATTTACTTCTGGAGCGCACAATCAAGCATATGCTCTTTATGCAAAACATCACTAAGCATGCTGACAAACTAAGTAAATGCGTAGAGTCAAAGGTAAGGTTCGGCGTCCTGTTTCTTCAGTTGAACACCAATTGCTTTTATTTGATAGTATCCATGCCTTGCACGCCCGCAATTGGTAATAGATAGAAATTCGTTAGGACAAATAAATTGGAAGATAAGAATTGTTGCTAGGAACCTAAATTATTTTGTGTGCTTTCTCCGGGGCTTTTAATTTTGAACATGCTTTTTGCTAGTTGTTGAATTCAGCTTTTAGTAGTTGAAGGCAAGAAAGTGTCATTCATGGACAACATATAAGTTGCCTTGTGTTGAACTTGACTAGTCTCCCGAAGCAAGAAACTCTGATTCGACCTTCTATCTTCAGTCACGATTTTCCTGATAAGTTGCCTTGTGTTGTTGATTCTGCAGTTGCACGACAAAGGAGCAAGTTTAGGAGGCTTACCCGGATATGATCAGGGTTCAAGCTGGGCAATGGAAGTGGGAAGTCACCTGAAAGTTTGCCCTATAATGGTAGAGAACATTAACGTGAATGGGCAAATGCTGATTGAGGTATAGCCTTGTCAGATATGCATTAAGTTCTTGGATTAAATAGGAGAGAAGGAAAATTCTTATAAGAGATGTGGCTTTCAAGTGAGCAGCATCTCAGAGCAAATCCAGTGTAGCATTTCTGATTCTAAATGTGGAGTAATAGTTCTGCTGGATCCATGCAGATGTTGTGTGAGGAAAGCGGCCATTTTCTTGAGATTGCAGAAGCCATCAGGAGCATTGGTCTAGCGATTTTGAAAGGTGTAGCGGAAGCTTTTGGGAAAACAACACGAATGAGTTTTGTGGTTGAGGTACAGTCCTAGTTTTGGCTGGGTCTCTGTGAGTTGATTTTTGTTCACCCTCCACTTAAGAAGTGAACATTACCCTCCTTCTTATTGGTTGAAATGGTGTGGATCCCACCAAAAAGTGAAAAAGTGTATTGCAGGAGTGGTACCTATACCATTTCAACCAATAAGAATGAGGGTAATGTTCACCATCTTTTAAGGACGGTGAACAAAATTGCACTTGAATCTGTAGCCCACTAAAGAAACAAAGTTTGCATTTTAGGTTCTAAATATGAGATCACTTAATTATGAATGAACAAATTTACTTGGTCTTTTCTTTCTGATGGCACATCATACATTGATGTCTGCGTCAACCTGTGCTAATCACATAGCACATGAACTTGTTCCAATTGGAGCATGTCGCCAAGACCAAAATGGGGAAGCCCCATTTGGATGCAAGACAGGCTAAAAGGTTTCAAATAGCAAAATCTTCAGCTGTTTCAGTTTTTGGAATATTTTCACTATCTTATAGACTTGATACGACCTCCATAACAGAGTCTGCTAGCAAATATTAGTGCAAGTTCCTTCTGCCAATATGTGTAAACAAGGTTTCCAATTTTGTGAAAATTGCAGGGGCAAAACAACAGAAGCATGCATCGGATGGATGTGTTGTGGTCACTTGTGCAGATATTGCAACCCAAGACAACGGTTTAGCCGCTATGACAAATACTGAACTGAAAATCAAATCAAGCGCAGAAGGTAGAGGCTTCCATGTGGATTCTGAAGATATTTGGAGTTTGTCGCCCCTATAGAAGTTGATAACCTTGTAAAGATTTGCCTTTTCATTTCTGCTGTCGTGTGTGGAGATGGTATCTTGTTCTTTTTTGGTTGTGTTTTTTTAACTGTGTTGTTTTGTGTACCACAGATTTTTTTTTTTTTTACCTTGTTTGTCCTCTTGGATCAATTTTTGAGAGGCATGGTAATTGCATATCGTTTTTTACCAGCAATTTAATCATGTAAGTAGTCTATGCAACTTTTCTTATATATTGATGTTTGTCCTATTCTTTTTGTTGTTCTTGTTGACGTCTGACTATCTCCAGTCAAGTGGAGTTGGGCCGAGCTCAATTTTGATTATTTAAGCATGAGTTATGATGTTGATCTTAAAACCTAGAAAGCGTGGCTCAGTTCGGATCGTTTGTGGTCCTAGATCCAAAATCGATGTATATTTGCAGCATGAAATCTATAGAATTAATATTTGAATGCTTCTGCTGAACAGATTACCAAACTACTGATATGAACTGCGAAATTCGTATTAGTTGTTCAACAAAATGGAAATACTGGAAAATAGCCCCTTATATATATATTTATTCAATACGATGGATCAGATAGGGATTCACTCGATAAGTGTTTCAACTTTCAACAGCTCAAGGCATGAGCAATTACTTGTACAAACAACATCGCTAGAAGCCTTGCTACACAACAACATAACTTTCAGTAACCTCTCCAGCCGGCGCCGGCACCCGGCACTTCATAGCTTGAAGTGAGGAAGGGCAGAGTTGACATCTTGTCCTTTGGTCTTGTAATGGGTAAAGTACTCATAGCATAGGAATTCCCTGTATATCGCCGGACTTTCCTCCGACAGAAGCTCCTTTATGGGTCCGAAGGGTTTAGCTGCAGCCTTACTGCTGGGACTGAAGAAGCACGCAACTGATACTCTTGGTCCAATTGGTTGAGCCAAAACTCTGTGCTCCACGCTTACGAACTTGTCATTTGATATGATCTATATGAAACAGGGTTGAACAAAAGGGAAAATCGAACTTAGAGAAACCCTTGAACAAATGGAGGAAACCAACCCTTTGAAGAGCGTTGTTCAATCGGCATATTTGAAATTGAAAATGCTCAGTAAATTTGAATTCTACATGATTTCTCAGTACTATTTCGGGATTTCGTTTGTTCGTACATAGAAAATCTGAAGTACTACTAGAATGCATGTTCATGTTTATGCATTTGTTACGTACGATTCATACCTGCATCAGATCCCCAATGTTTGCAATGAGGGCGCCGGGAACTGGAGGGACATCGACCCACTGGTTTTTGTGAAGAATTTGGAGGCCGCCGATGTGGTCTTGCAGCAACAAAGTTAGAAAAGTGGTGTCTGAATGCTTGGGAGTGCCCAAGGTCAGGTGCGGCTCGGGGCAAATCGGGTAGTAGAGGGAAGCCAACGCTTCGGTCTTCATGCATTCGATACGAGAAAGGTAGTCGCTGCTTAGTCCTAAAGCCTCGGAGAGTAACTCGGCCATTGTCTCCCTCAGCTTAATCATGCATTTCACGTACTCTTGCACTTCTTTTCTGCAAATTATTTAATCGGATGTGTTAGAGATTAAGCGGAGCGGAATATTAGTTACAAATTACTTTGCGGCAGCAACATCGGTGAGTCGAATGAGAAGATGTTCTACTTGTCAAAAAATTAAACACGGTTGACGGATTTCGAAAAATTCACAAAGAATAGTACCAGAACATATTCTACTATACACGACTTGAAATTTACACTGAGAGAGAGAAATATTTTATTTTATTTTCTTGAATCATGCAGGGTCAGCGGAATATGTTAATGCTAGCTACTAACACGTAGTTACGTAATTGAACTAGAAAATATATTTAATTTAGACCAAGAAAAATGAATCCAATTGGTTAGTTAATTTGTAATGGAGATTGATTCTTTTTTAATCACGGATTTTCAATCAAATTCTTCAAAAGGGATTGAAAAAAGTTAGTCAAAAGGGCACACACCCAAAAAAGGAAAAAACAAAAAACGGCAAAACAGAACGTTGTGGAATGGAAGGTGACAGGACAATTGACCCATGTGCTACCTGATGATATTTTTTTTTGTTTTTTTATATAGTCAAAATTAAAAAGTGCTTTCAATAAAGGGCATTAGGTCCTTTTAAATTAGCCCGGAAACATAAAAGATGGTCAGCCACGGTCAACATCACCTTGTACTTGGTTGCCAAATTTTTTTGACAATCAAAGAAAAATATTAAGCTGTGTTTGTATGACTTTTTGAGAAATTTTTTAGGGTTATGAGTAAGGAGAGAAATTAAGTAATTATTAGAAGTAGGGATAATGAGTGAAGAGAGATAAAAAGAGAAATTAGAATAATGATTAGAGATAGAAGTAATAAGTGAAGAGTAATAATTGAAAGTAAAGATAATGAATATATTTTGAGTTTGAAAATTTTTTTTTTTTTTCAAAAATCAAACAGATGTTTACGAAATCGAAATTGATTGTCAAAAATTTTGTCCTCTTCATGGGGGCGACGCTTCATTTGACGTTTACGAAATCGAAATGGATTTTCAAAAATTTTGACATCTCCATGGGGCGACACCGACACTTCATATGACGGGTAAATAAGCCCCATATAGTACACACCCGCACATGATTTGTTCATCTAATACATCGATCACATCGTAATTTATCTGTGAGATCTCATATCGGAAACTTATGAAAAAATCAAGTTGTTTATATAATAATGTCCACCAACTACTACTAACTCAAGGTTAACGTTTTGAGCTACGTAGTTAGGTTAAGAATTAAATAGGTCAGCTGATACGGATCGTTACATTATCAAAATATGGTCAATCGGGTATCACTGGTAACACCCCATTTTTTTGGGGGTTAAAAATAGACTTTTTTTCCATGAGATTTTTCTTCAAAAATCCCATACATAAGACCAGTGAAATAAAACTATATACCGATGATCACATCTTTATATCAACTCATGTGAAACTACTAGACACTTATCACGATTTGTAATCTCTACATACGACAATGTTATGATGATCACTCACATGATACGGCCAACGGGCCAAGTGTGTGTTAATTATCACCATAGCATTATCGCTTGATTTACATAACCCGTTTTATCACGCTACATGAATACTGAATTACCTAATAGCTCAAATATTTGATGCATATATATACACACACGTGTGTGTGTGATTATACGTACCTGCAGACAAGAGGAATAGCTTGAGGATCCAAATAATCATCACTGAAAACACAAGTCAAAATATCCCTCCAACTAGCCGCATCAAACTCCCTAGGCGGCACATTGCTATTGAACCTAACCCTCTGTCTACTATCCCCGGAATAGTACTCCATCTTGTCCTCTCTCCTCTGCTCATGAAACCTCCTGACTGCCTCCAGCATCGCCTCCATGACCCCTCTCGGCACCCCGTGGTTCACCATCCGGAAAAAACCCCACTCGGACGCGGCCGCCCGTATCCCATCCACCGCCTCCCTCCGCCTTGCCCCGTCGAACTCCACCCCGGTGAAGTCCACCGTGGGGAGCTCGAGGGGGGATTCGGGCGGCGGGTTTTCTAGGCTCTCCGGAGGGTGGACAAAGAATTCGGGGAGCTTCTTAACGCCGGCGTCAACTAGTCCCTTGACGCCAGCTTTAGTCTCATCGAATTCTTTCACTTGCTTGGCCCAGTCGTACTGGGTGTTTACGGGTTGTGCTGGCATCGTTGTGGCGACCATTGTTGCAAGCGGGGCTATGGTGTTTTGAGAGAGAGAGAGAGTAAACGTGTGTTTGGTGAGAGAGAGAGAGATAGAGAGAGAGAGAGAGAGTAACTGGTGCGTTATGTATTTGGTGAATGTGAGTTGTAGTTAGCTAGGGGCCAAGGATCCCTTTTATAGCGTAAATCAATAGTGTTCTCTGACGACACATGGCAGATTAGTAATGACATGGTCCCAAATATTATGCATGGCATGCTATCTAGAAGTGTTATATGATGCGGCAAGAACTCCGAGAGTCTGTGCGGTGGTCAAGACCTTAAACTTAAGAGTTTGCTCAGGTTTAGATTTGAAACTTTTTAAAAGTGCTTTTTAACTCCTTTGCAGCAATTAAAGTTCATACGGGACTTTGTTCCGGTTTTAATTGGGTCATCCTCTAATGGATGGTGAAATTGATCCCTAGAATTAGCTGAAATGCACGTAAATATCTATTGCGTAAGGGTCATCATCGGGCCGGGCCGGGCCGACCGGGCTTGTTCTTTTTGGCGGGCCGGGCCACCTACCATAAATTGAAGCCTAAGCCCGGCCCACGAGCTAGCCCAATTGGCGGGCCGGCGGGCAAAAAGCAGGGCGGGCTTAAATTTCCTTGGGCAAAACTAAACCAAGGGAAAAAAGAAAGGATTTTTTGGGATTTTGGGCTAATGGGCGGGCCCGTTGGCAGGCTTTTGGACGGGTATGCCCGGTGGGCCGCCGGGCGGGCTCACGGGCTGGGCCTACGGCCGGGCCGAGTAAAAATTCATAGGCCCGAGCCCGCCCATTACAAACTACGGGCTGGGCTAGCCCGCCCGTTTCTCGGGCTCGGGCCGGGTAAAAGCCCGATGGGCCGGACGGGCTAAGGGCGGACCGTGGGCCGTCGGGCTAAATGATGAGGCTTACTATTGCGTGATGCATTTGATGACTATTGTCTATCACATTTGACTATTGTCTTAACGTTGTTTCTTTACTTCTATCCCACGTTTTTTTTTTTGGTCAAATGGAAATAGTATATAACTAGGCAAAGAACCATATTACGCACAGACCATCCTAAAAAGAGAAAATACAAGAATCATAATTAGATTTTAAGATGGCCAACCCCTTCGATCCCAAGTTGTTGTAGATATGGTAGAGATGGCTATTTTCTCGGGATGTTATGAAAATTTAACGAAATTTATTATTTTAGGTCTATCATGTTTTCATTTTTCTTTTCTGATAAAAAAAAAAAGTTCTAGAATTGGATTTGAGCATCGAACATATATATCCATATATGTCCGCAGGATGGGACTGGGACTTGTTATCATCTTATTATAATTTTTTTTTGGTAATCCGAGCTTATGCGTACCTTAAACCAACTCTTATGATCACTTTAATAGTCTTTTCACACGCTTATGGGTGATGCATGGTGAGATAGTTCCAAAAGTCGCTGTCAAGATCGAGAGGAATCGAAATTGAGACCTCAGGTTAAAGTAAACCCCCAAAACTCAAGCCACGACCAGCTAACCAACGCATTACACTCTAACCAGCTTGCGTGCACTTTGAATTCATTAATCCTCAATGAAATCGTATGCAACTATTAGGATGCGTTTCTGCTAATGGTAATAGTCAAAGTAGTTTTTTCCCAAATAATATTTTAGTTGATGTATATATACAAGGAGAACGACCTTCCTAAAAATCCGTAAAAATCTAGTTTTTAAGTATTCCATTTAATTTAACAGAAACACACAGACAATGTTAATGTGCTGCTATTCTGTGAATTCAAAAGTCATTGGTAGGAGACCAACCCTTTTGTTTTCTTCCTCTCAGCTGCCCAAAAAGATTCCCAAAAGGAGAGAAGTGAGAACACAAATTCTTAAATCCGACCCAGATTATTACGATTTCAGAGAATAGAAATTCAACGAAGTCAGGCTCCGTTAAAAAGGCAGAAGTTTCCCGTCCTAGCTTTTAAATTGAAGTTTCGACTTCTAGATCACCTTTTCGTTCACTTTTCTTTTCCTTTTTAAGTACTACTGTACTAGTATAAGATTAGTTAACTCCGATTGGTAGTGCATTAGGTGATCGGCCAGGACGTCGGAGGGGTCTATCACCCCGAGGTCTCATGTTCGACATCTCTGCACTGCGAAAAAATCTTTGAGGTCACCCATGCGTAAAAACTGGAAGGGGTTATAGAGATTTAGTCCTATGGTGCGTGTAAGCTAACCCGAGGAACTCCATGCGTTACCAAAATAAAAAAGATTAGTCACGTTTACAGTTGACTAATATATGTTACCCTCACAAGCTGTTTTACCCCTTCCTCAAACCCCCACACCCCCCCGCCCCCCCGCCCATCCCAAATATATATATATATATATATATATATATATAGTAATTTTCAGGTCCACTCGCCTGGATTTTTTTATGGTCCAGATTTTTCATTTCCCGATAGATTTACGATGATTCAAGCCGTTCAATGTGATCAGAACGTGATTTTAATTGTACCCGCAAGAAATCAACAAAAAAAATGATCGGGAAGGGCTTGATCCGAGTAGTTTTTTTATTGAACGGTTCAGAAAAAAACTGTTCAGATCAAGCCCTTTCCGACCATTTTTTTTGGTGATTTCTCGCGGTACCTTTAAAATCACATTCTGAACACATTGAGTGGCTTGGATCATCGTAAATCTATCGGGAAATGGGAGCTAAGACACAAATCCGGACCATAAGAAAATTCGGACGACCGGACCTGAAAAAGACTCATATATATATGTGTGTGTGTTACCCATGCATGTTTTAAAATCAACGGGTAAAATATAATTTAATCCATACTATATCTTATCCAGACTACATTAATATACTATACCGTGTAGTACTGAAACACTTATTACTCCGTATATCATTTTATATGATTAATATATTCTTTTTTATATGATTAGTACGATGTTAATTTCAGAATTATTTGACGTGTACTCCATTTCAATTTTACGGGACCGGAGGCGCTGCAGTGTAATCCGGTTGTCCATCTCGGCAATGGACGGTTCGGATTTTTATTCAAATAATGGATGGTTATGATTTATAGAAGTTCGGATTAAATCCAAGCCATCCGCATTGAGATGAACGGTTGGATCGACCGCACTACACATGTAGTGCGGCGGGTGCACTACAACCCTTCCCATTCCCAATTTTCCGGTCTTCAATATTCCAGCCGGCCTAGCCCATTCAACAAAACGTACTCCTACATATTAGTAATATCGTATTATTAAATGACACACACACTCTTTAGCTTATGATGGATCAATTATATAACCACCGTTACTGCTACAATCGATCAATCGATCACCTGATCTTCTATGAAAATTCTCCCTGTGAAAATGGCGTGAGGATTTTCATGGGATCCGGACGGACCACCATCCACCGCCCGCCCCCACCACTTGTACTGCACAATCAAGTTCATTTCATTCAAAATTATTACTAGTCGGTTAAAGAACAGCATGCATGGGAATGGGAGTACAAGTCAATTTCGTTCTCTCGTTTTCATATTACTAGAGAGCAACCAAACAATGGATTTTCAATTCTATTTCACTTTACATTCTCTAAACAATGGATTTTCGTGCTCTCACGTGCGAATTACGTGACTTATTAGCTCATCGCGCCAAAAATAATCACATACCATACCTATACTATACTCCCTCCGTCCGGATTTAATAGTCCCTTTTTGGAGTTCGTGCCATTTTTAAATCGATTATATCTTCCAATTTATAATGTTTTACGTGATTTCGAAAACATCGTATTATAGAACTAATTGAGATCTATCAAATAAGATCCATATTCGATATGAAATTCATTACGAATTCAAAGATATAACTCATTTTTTAGCCGGTTAGAATAGAACTAGGGACAATTAAATCCGAACGGAGGGAGTATTTCATATGCGGCCAGCTGGCCCAAATATATATGCTCCGATCACCACTTGGACTTGCGATATTCGAATCTTCCTCTAAAGTATACAATTTTACTTTAATCATGAAAAATCAACAACCAAAGAACATATTGTTTGACTTCGCAATACTCAGAAAACCAATTTACGTCTTCTAGAAATTAAATCACCGTCTTGTATAATACTATTCAGAGTTTATCACACGTGGTAGTAGCTGGTTGACAAATTCAATTTACTTCAAT
Organism: Rhododendron mucronatum var. ripense; assembly: GCA_019656295.1. Taxonomy (NCBI): domain Eukaryota; kingdom Viridiplantae; phylum Streptophyta; class Magnoliopsida; order Ericales; family Ericaceae; genus Rhododendron; species Rhododendron mucronatum. The sequence goes on from BPLT01000015.1 coordinate 1,819,092, forward strand.
ACTCACTACGTACTCAAACGAGTAAAAAGAATAGACTAGTACGACTTTATTGTCTAACACAGAAGAAATCACAGCCAGGTGGGAACACAGGGACCATATACCACAGTGCAGGGGTGTGCTACGCTTGTGCAATATTGCGCAATCCGAGCCGTTCAATATCTCTTCAATCAGTGGTTCATATTCTGGAGAGTAGTTTAATTTTTGAAATTTTAGACCATTGATGAAAACACTTTTGAATGACTCGGATGATGACCTTGCATTAAAGGGTCCCGGTAAAAATAACGTTACGCGGGGTGTTTCGGACTAGCTTGCGCGCACTAATTCGTAAGCCCCTTCCCTCCCCGCAGAGTTTTTTTTTTTTTTTTTTTTTTTAAAGAACCTGAGACTTCACCGGCCCCTACTTCTAGAGCGTTGCTGTCCTTAATAATTAAAATCTGATTGACTATATATGCAACAACCCAGATTTTTGCGCAGAACTTATTATTTTCAAACTATATACTAATAATTTCAACATGAATGATCTGATTACGTTGAAATTAAACGTACAAATTAACTATTTAGGTTTTGAATTTAGCGATGACGGAAATCTATATTTAGTTGGGAATAAGAAATGTTGCATGCCACCGTAGTTCGACCTCCTATTCCAGCCCAAAATGCTACAAGATCTTATCGAAGTCTAATAAATAAGGCTAATAAGAATTGGAGTAGTTGGGGCACTGCCACGTGTTGCCCTCAATAATTAGAGTATTTGATAGTGTTGGGGCACCATCAGGGCCATAAACGAGTCGAATTCGAGTGTGGCTCGAGCCTTAATGAGCCAAGCGTAATCATTTACTAAACTAGCTTGTTTAATCGAGTTGAGCCTCCCTTAACAAGTCAATCTTTTGTCAAACGAGCCGAACTGAGTGGAGCTCGACTCGTTTATTAAACAAACCGAAAACTCGAGCTTGAGCTCAGCTTACACTAGTCTCGTTTACTAAACAAGCCAAAAACTCGAGCTCGAGATCATGACCTGCTCGGTACATTTACAACCCTAGCTAGGCACCTCGTGACAGTGCCTCAAAACCGACAACTATGCACCAACCCAGATTTTTGCGCAAAATATATTATTTTCAAACTATATACTAGTAATTTCAACATGAATGATCTAATTATGTTGAAATTAAATGTACAAATTAACATTTAGGCTTTGAATTTAGCGATGACGGAAATCTGTATTTAGTTGGGAATAAGATAAGAAATGTTGCACACCACTGTAGTTTGACCTCCTATTCCAGCCCAAAATGCCACAAGATCTTATCGAAGTCTAATATGTAAGGCTAATAAGAATTGGAGTAGTTGGGGTGTTGGGGCACCGTCACGTGATGCGCTCAACAATTAGAGTATTTGGTAGTGTTGGGGCACCACCAGGGCCATAAACGAGTCGACTTTGAGCTTAGCTAGAGCCTTAATGAGCCGAAGTCTTAACGAGCCAAGCGTAAACATTTACTAAACTAGTTTCTTTAATCGAGTTGAGTCTCTCTTAACAAGCCAAACTTTTGTCAAACGAGCCGAACTGAGTGGAGCTTGGCTCGTTTACTAAACAAACCGAAACGCGAGCTCGAGCTCAGCTTACACTAGTCTCGTTTACTAAACAAGCCAAAAACTCGAGCTCGAGCTCATGACCTGCTCGGTACATTTACAGCCCTAGCTAGGCACCTCGTGACAGTGCCTCAAAACCAACAAATATGCAGCAACCCAGATTTTTGCCCAAAACATATTATTTTCAAACTATATACTAGTAATTTCAAAATGAATGATCTAATTATGTTGAAATTCAATGTACAAATTACTATATTTAGGCTTTGAATTTAGCGATGACGGAAATCTGTATTTAGTTGGGAATAAGAGAAGAAATGTTGCACGCCACTGTAGTTCGACCTCCTATTCCAGCCCAAAATGCCACAAGATCTTATCGAAGTCTAATATGTAAGGCTAATAAGAATTGGAGTAGTTGGGGTGTTGGGATACCGTCACGTGCTGCCCTCAACAATTAGAGTATTTCGTAGTGTTGGGGCAGGCCATAAACAAGTCGACTTCGAGCTCAGCTCGAGCCTTAATGAGCGAAAGCCTTAACGAGTCAAGCGTAATCATTTACTAAACTAGTTTCTTTAATCGAGTTGAGTCTCCCTTAACAAGCCAAGCTTTTGTCAAACGAGCCGAACTGAGTGGAGCTCGGCTAGTTTACTAAACAAACCAAAAACTCGAGCTCGAGCTCAGCTTCCACTAGTCTCGTTTACTAAACAAGCCAAAAACTCGAGCTCGAGCTCGTGACCTGCTCGGTACATTTATAGCCCTAGTTAGGCACCACGTGGCAGTGCCTCAAACCAACAAATAATTTTTTTGAACGAGTGATTACACTTATGTTAGGTCCACACAATTTAGTATTGAGCCCTACAGAAATGTGCAATGGAGAGAGGGGTGTTGGGGCATCACGTGGTAATGCCCAAAGACCACCAAATAATTTTTCTAAATTGAAGAAATAAATTTGGACCAGATAGAGTACTATTGTACGTAGGAAGAGAGATAGTCAGTATAATTAATCGGGTGCCAAGTGCTGTGTCCTGTAAGGCTGTAACATCACACAACCAACACATATTAATTTGATAGTACGATGTTGCAGCCAAGAATTGAAAACATTAACCACCCCGGCCCGGAATTCCGACAATTTGTCCTGTTTTCTTTGTCTAGGACATCAGAAAATTGAAGGACCATCCTTCTCCCAGCCTAAATTATTATTATTATTATTATTTTTTAAAGAGGATTCCAATATAAAACTAATTGAAAATAGGTGAAGTAACTTCTCTAATATATTAGCCATTTTTTGATGGCTTAGATGAGTGATGCGGATTTCATTTAATATATTCAAATTCATCCCATTAACTAAACGAGCTTAAAAACTCTACTCAAACCAACCTGATTGGCCTAAATGCATACCCAAAACCCTAAAAAAGGGACTGGGTTGGGCGGGCTGCTGAGCACCCCTAGGATGAACTGATGGGATTATTTCAATCCCACCCGTTATGAAAGCGTGACAAAAAAAAAAACACGCACAAAGATAGATACAATATATGTACGCAATTAGCCCTCACCTACTTCGTAGGGCAGGACAATTTCCACCCACAAATATTGAATGAGTACAACAAAAACAATAAATATTCAACCTAATTAAGCCCAAGCTCACTTGTATTTTGATCTTCACCTTCACCTTCACCTTCACCTTCACCTTCACCTTCACCTCTGGAATTTCAATTTGTTGTCTTTGGCTGGGGCATCAAAGAAGCACCTTCTTTCTCCCCGTCTAAATTGACACTTCGTGGACTTTCACGAACTGTTTCTAGAAAGCAGAAACTGACAGCTTTTTCAACAAGCAAGAATTAAAACAGCGAATAACTAGGGGGGATGATTCGGATGAACCCCTGGCAAAAGCTACACCAGCCACATCTCCGATTTAGACGTAGTTTGGATCGTCAAATTTTTTGTCTAGACTACTTTCTAATCTAAGTAGTTTGGATCCAAAAATTGCATATATACATCGAAAGATATGACAATTGTATCGATTCTTGACGCGTTGAAAAATAAATTACGTTGAAAATATACTCGCATCACCCAAATTTTAAACTGGATAAAAATCTATTTTTATCTCGATAAAGAAAGTATTCAAAGTACTTAACTACTATAAATTGGTGGAATAGATTCTTTCTCTAACAATTCACAATTGAGCAGTCGATGATTTCAACATACTAATCCTAGCACTTTGATGATATTCGAGTTGAGTTTCAACCTCTCCCTGCCTCCCCGCGCTGTTCGAATGGCAAAGGCATCGGATGAAACGTATCAGACCGATGCCTGGAAAATGAAAATGAAGAGCACAGGGACCATATGCAACGGTGAAAAGCAGGAATTTTACCCCTTTTTCTCGCGAAAAACAACCACCGCTTAAGCCTCAAGTGACACCGGGATTACTTCTATTTATACGTTAGGGCGATTACCTGCAAACTTAAGCCTACAATGCCGTATTTGTTACACCGCGTTGAAACTACGTAGCGGGATGCGTATGATTTGAAAGGACGTAGCGATAATTTGAAGAAAATTCCAAGAATTGCAATTGCAAAATCAATGAGTTTGTCTACCTATATATGTGTAAAAAAAAAAAAAAAGACAAACAGGCCGGCCTCAACGTGTTTAATTGCACTAAATTCAATTTCATCAACCAATGTACAACCAAGATTTGATGAGGTTGTGTGGTCTACATATTGCCTCAACGTGTTTAATGAGGTTGTTCAACGTTATGATACCACCAAGATTTGATCGTTATAGGTGGCAAGAGGCTGCTCTCAGTGTATTCTGAAGCATGAAATTCGAGGTTTTGAATCACATACCGCACCAGTAGGTACACGTCAGATTTGCCTATATCCGATACCCAACCCTTCTAATTTTGTTCCGGTTCAATTTCTGGTTGGTACATTAGGCAATTGCCAAAGAAGGCTCGAGCAAAATTGCGCGCGTTCAAGTAAATAATGATAAGATGATTACTATCAGCTGGGTAGTTGTCTTCAGACATCGATCCTCGTAGTTGATGAAGTATCATTGGTTAAAGTTGATAATCTTTTCTCCTCGAACGCGATTGCCCAGTTGGTGTGGTCGTGATGCGCCTTCCTCATCAGTGTATTTTTTCAGTCCACTGGCGCTACTCGCTAGTATGTACTTTGTGAGGTTCTCCTAGAAAACCAAAACAAAAAACTGAAATTTACTTGGACACTCCTGAGATCACCGTATCTGTGTTGTACAATCTGAGGACACGCCGCTTGGGCGGTCCATGAAATCTTAATATTTTCTTATGGTGGACCGGGGACACACATTGGACACAGTAGGGTGATTTTTCTAAATTTTAAAGGTTTTTTCATGATGAAAAATAGTTATGATTTCAAAAGAACTGTGCCAAAAGTGTAAAATAAAGCGTGGATATGTGCATACCATACAACTTCGGTCAGTAATGCATTCAATAGGAATCCCAATGTAAATATTTACTAGGTTTGCATACCTCAAAGAGTTTAAAAAAAAAGTGTGTCCTTGTCGTGCCTGTGTCCCCATTTTTTTAGAATATTCATGTCCTCTATCGTTGTCTTTGTCCCCGCCGCATCCGCGTCTGCATTCGTGCTACATAGTTGGAGCAAATTCAGACATAATTGCAGGGGGAAAAAAACTGTTCAGAGTATAGGTAAGGGTTAAGTGGCACCTTTTCTAACAGATGCGTCTTCCTTGCTCATTCGCAAAACACAAGACGGAAGAAGCTCTGATGGATTTTGAAAGCGATGAAGAACTCGAGCCTTCTGGAAAAAGCTGAAGACGCAAAGAAATAACGAAGCCCTCCAATTTTACCCAAAAAAGAGGACCGAAAACCAATCGAGCCTCTTCGTATGTATGTACAATAGATAAGATGATTCCGCCTGCCAATAAGTTGAACTACATTTGTTCATTGTAGGCTTGGCACTCATCTTATATTACAAGTTAAAAAAAGGACACGATCATATAAAAACCTTTAACCCAAGTTCAGTATTCGGGTTAATACCAACCAAGGGAGAATCACAAAAATAACAAACGGGAGAACAGTGGTTGAGGACCAATTATTCAACCAAACCAGGGCCAGGAAAGTTCACAAATGTTTTAGAGCACCACTAGCTCTCTCCCTATAGGTAATCTTGTTTCCAAGTGCTGCCTCACACGGTTTTCCAGCCGCTTGCAGCTTATCAGGATCTTCACGAAACCGTTTCACTAGCTCATGTGGATCAATGATTATCTTCTCAAGTGAGACAGATAGTAAATACGAGGCGATCTGCAGCTCAGCTTTGCATCCAACAATTGTAATCAATTCAACCATCTTGAGGCATTTATGTGGCCGTTTAGGCCATCGCACCTTCCTTTCTTCACTTGTGGAGAAGCTCCGAAACTGCAAGAGGAAAAATATGATCCAACTAAATTAAGATCCAACAGATCGATAGCGTGAGACAAGCACAACACCTTCGCACAACCAGATTTGTAGTCATTACATATACTACTAGCATGGGTGTGCACGATTGGCTATAAGTTTTGCAACTCAACGATTACTCAAGACATTCACCTATGTACATCTAAACATGAATCAGCTCTCTCCTATACACAGTCACATCTGCCAGTTGAGATTTTAAAAGGTTTTCAAAATTCCTATTTAGATGAAGGTTTTCCTATTTCCTTTTTAGATGAGAGGACTGATGTCTCAGATTCAGGTATGAGCATTGCAAGAGTCCAAGGCATAAAGACTCTGAGTAAGAGATACCAAACTCCTGCTAGTCTCACACGTGTACAAACACACACGCAGAGACTGTGTGCCTGCGCTGCAATGCATTCATGATGTGTCATATGCATGGTTAAAAATCATCAATAAAAATTCATCTGATCCGAAAACAATTGGCCTTAGGAAAGAATATTCACCTCAATCTTAAGTCAACTCAATAAAAGAGACGCCCTTATAGTAGGCTATCACAAAGGAGGAGTCTAGAGACAGTGTAACCAAAAGCAAAGTCAATAAGAGATAATAGACAGTGAGATAATAAGAAGAAGAGCAGAAAAAAAAAACTACAAACAAAATGCCAACAAACACAACTTGGATCAACAAGCTAACCTTACACTGGCAACCGAAGCTCAATACAAGCGTCTCTAGTTGCTGGAGATAGCTTGATCTATGGATGAAGTTTTTAACTATAGATTAGTGCAAGCATAACCCAGACCAAAAGTAGCCTTAACAAGAAGCGGTGTATCTTTTAAGGAAATGCTGGTCTTTTGTCCAGTGTATTTGAATGACACCAGATTTGAGTCACAAATATTGAGTTTTTCCAGATTCTGCGTGTCTTGTATCTCCAAGTGCCTTAGCTTGAGTGATGGACCAGAAACCGAAAAATTCACCAAACATTTGTTAGGTAATACAGATAACTCTTCAAGAGATGGGCAAATGGACAGATAGTAATAGGGAACTTCTTCCGTCACATCTACATGGCACAGGAAGAGGGAAGTTGGGGAATCAAGACTGTAACCGTGAAGAATCTCGGCAGTGAGAGGGTAATTCCAATTCGCATTTGTCCAATTACAGGCAAAGTTCAACTTGAGCTTTTTAACCCTCTTTCGAAAAGCAAAGGCGATCCAACCGTCGATATCACTCTGAACCTTTTGTTGTTCAAAGAAAATCCAAAGCTCAATATGTCTGTCGTTTCACCACGATGCAACTTCAAGATGCAATTAACCCACTCAACGAACTCCCTGCATCTAAAACCAAATGACTCCTCTCCAAAGTCCAACTACAACCCATCACGAAACTTCAACTTCAAACTACAACTGAATCTTCACAAATCTCTCCATTGACGGGACAGGACACTAGTGCTTGCTTCTTGTTCAAGTTGAGACACAATGGAAACAGTAACTTCATCTGGCAAGTTACTGATTCGGTCCTCCATGCAACTCTGTGCCTTTCCCCACTGACAGTTCCAAATAAATAGAATAAGATCTTTATCAGCAAACTAAATTCAAAAGTTAGAAACCTTTTGAAACCTGAAATTGAACAAAATTGCGAGCAATTTAAAATTTCTCAGATTGAATACCAACTAAAATTCGTAAATTGAACAAACAAGGTATGTAAGGCAAAGAGAAAGTGACTCACCTTAATTAGAGGGATTTTAGATGGAGGCAGAATGATCCTCCTCCTCTTATTTGCAAGTGCAATTGTACTCTCCATCGTGTTGAATTCTTAAAGTGTTTTTAACTTATCTAGAGTGTGCAAAAACATATCAAATAACATAAACATGGCAGCAGCAGTATAACTTCTCTTCTTTCTTCCATTTTTTCCCAGAGAAAGGAAAGAAGTGCATAGATAATAGAAGTAACAGCGTACAGCAAAGCATATATCTTCATCAATACGGCCCTAGGCAGAAGTCAAGGGGAAAAACCCCAGCATGACAATCGCTTCCAGTAGCTGTAATATTACATGTGAAATAGATAATGAATAGAGTGGTAACCTAGCAATAACCAGCATGCGGCAATTTCCTATGATCATATTTGTCTAATTGTCTTGTAAATAGAACCCTTTTGAGGGAAGTAATCATGCCATTAATCAACAGAACAATATATCTTTAAAGAGCAATAACCTGCTCCAAATAATTGTTTTCCTGCAATTCTTCAAATGTTAGAACTTGACCAAATACACCTCTCCCCTATCGAAGTTCTGTTCAAAAACCTCATCCGAGAACTTGTATAGAGAAGGATTTCCTGCGGCGCAGCAGTTCTTCCATACCAACTTAGCTGCCCAGTGCTGCCATTGGCATAACAACCGGTACACCATAGGTTGGCCCAACCCAGTCCTCTATTGTATTCAGTGACAACCGACTACTCTACCACCGCTTCCACCATTGTTCCCCATGCCTTCAACAGGAAACTTCCACTGACACTACATGTAACAAAAGTTCATATGAATCCGCCGGCTACTGTTAGAATAGTATTGGGATAATATCATGTTACCATGTTTTCTATGCTAATATGCTATTATTCATGTTTTTTAATTTGTTTATCATTCATGTTTCCTATTTAGTCAGGTTTTTTTTTTTTGGTAAGTCTATTTAGTCAGGTTTACGTTTGAGAGCATAACAAACGCCAAAAATATGTTCAAGCGTAGCTTGTTTATGCGACGAGCTAATCTCAAAAGAGCTTTAATTGAGCCGATTCAGCCGAACGTGAGCTGATCTCGAGTAGTTTGAATTTTACATATATCATAAGCCAGACGAGCCAGTATTAGCTAAATCCAGCTTGGTTTGAACTTTAACGAGCTTCAAAAAATGAATGCTTTACTCTCCCTCTGTTCTTCTGTTTTTGCAAGAACCTAAATCCCTTGCAAAAACCAGTGCTCGCAACAACTCGTAAAGTAATACATGCAAAGTAGTTGACAATCACCCCAATTTGAACATGCAATGGAGCAAGAATTAAATTTCTTGTTGTCGCAGATTAATAGGTGTACAAAAGATCATCAATATATTAAGGTAAAATTCAAGTGAGACAATGAAATCCCATATAAACAAAATGGCTTCCAAACTAGCAATGGAGTAGTGGGCAGTTTTTGTTTTTGCCAAGAACAATGAAAGCTATACAAAATCGAAATTAACGTACCTGCTACAAACTTACAATGGAGTAGTGAGCAGCCGACCAGGTGCTTCTCTGCTGAACAACCACATATTCTCTAACTTACCCCAAAACCACATTCTCTCTCTCTCTCTCTCTCTCTCTCTCTCTCTCTCTCTCTCTCTCTCTCTCTCTCTCGTCGGGGACGTCCATTCGGCGGAGTGAATTTATTCTTTGCTATCATGGGTTTGATACTCTCTCTCCCTCCCCCGTCGGGACGTCCATTCATTCGTCGGAGTGAATTTATTCTTTGCTATAATGGGTTTGATACTATGTGGCCAAATCTATTTTCAAAAAAAAAATTCACTTTGACCATCTCCGATCATATATCATTCAGTAATCGATTCAAATGATATTTGACGTTGTTAATCTTCTACACAAGCTCTAAAACTTGAACGATTGCGATTATGAAGATCAATCGAAATGAAATCACAATTTGACGAATTCACGTTCAGATCCAATGCTGCAAGCTTTCAAAGTCATTTGATGCAACGGATTTGATACGGTGTAATAAATCTATTTTCACAAAAACAAAATTGGCACATATTGTCTTCGATTATGTATGAATCAGAATTCGATTTAAATGATATTTAACAGGGTTTATTGTAGAAGCAAGCTCTTCAACATGAACAACTTCGATCATAGAGAGAAACCGAAATGCGCTCACAATTTGATAAATTCTTGTTTCAAACGACTTCTCAGGGTGAGCCTGCGAAGTACCAACTAGTACAGACGACGTCGTTTTTAAGATAACTCAAGTGTTCAAGAGGCGAGCTTTTAATGGAACCACGTCGGCGCGTCTGTTATATGCGAGTTTTTTACAGAACACCAACTCTTCACGGCCAGATGTAATTATCAGCGGCGAGACGTAATTCTTTGCGGCCAAGCGTAATTATTTGCGGCCAAGTGTAATTATTCACGGTCACTTGTAATTTTCTCGGCCAAGATGTAATTCTTGGTGGCCAAGCCATGAGTAATTATTTGCGGCTACGGCTAAGAATTCTTTACGGCCAGAAGTAATTCTTTGCGACCGTGAGTAATTTTTTGCAGTGAAAAGTAATTCTTACAGAACCCAGTCGTCATCGCCATTTCTCCCAAGATTTCTCCTCTCTCTCTCTCTCGCTATGCATACACATATTTATTTTCCTGAATCTTCATTCATAAACGGGCGTCAATTGATTCTAACCTCACATTTTCGGGTATACAAAAGCTCAATTTTTGTCCAGATTGTGCACGATTGAGCCTATCAATTTCATCACTTCATGTAACCCAATTTAATTCAGGTCTATCTTCTATTTCGGTACATGGATTTTTATTTCTTTTTGCAATTCTTGTTATTGCCACCAAAACTATAATTTTTCCTTTCTCTAGATGTACCTCTATGGAATATCGATGTACCTCTATGGAATATCTCTGGGTGTTTGGATAAGTGTCCATACGTGAATTTGGAAGTCTTATTGCCCTGTATTGATTAGCTGTAGGATCTATGGTTGTGGTCGGTTTTCTTACAACAGAGCTCGATAGTGATATGAGCATACTTGTTGAAAACCTGCAATCCTACAATTTATATTGTCTCCTTCAAAAACTATAAGTATTTGACCCGTATTCTTTTTATGTAGAAATCCTATGATATGATGAGGTATCCTACAATTGTGCGCGAGCGCGTGTTAGGAAAGAGCTCCTTATTTCTCTAACTGAGTTATGATCTCAAGATACTGTTGTTATGCAATCTTTGTAGTAACACTCTGTGCATACACATGGTTCTGCTGCATGGACATGTTAACTAGTTCGCATTCACGGATATTTCTAATACTATACCCATAGCGAACAGAGGGAAGGGATTGTGGTAGCCTGTTGACAGCAGAAACTGGATTAAAGCATCTCCTAGAAGCGGTGGTGGCTAATGTTGTCCGTAGTGCAAGTGATGATAGAACTGAAAATCCATTATATAGTTCGCCAAAGGCCCTGTTTGACTTCTGAAAAAATGCCACAGCTAACCTGTGTGATAAGGTTACTGCTAGTGCAGTTGGGTATTCATATGACCAATCTTTTGTAGAAAAGGACACGTTGCACAGCTTGGGCTCTGAGTCATGTTGTGTGAGCTCTTCGATGGGCTTTTCATAAAGGAGTCATAGTGCATTTAGTGAGCTGCTGGACTGCCTGGACCAAGAACCAGCAAAGGTCAATAAGAAGAGGACTAGACCTGGTGAAAATGGTAGGCCGAGGCCAAGGGAGGACAGACAATTGATCCAAGATCGTATTAAGGAGCTGAGAGAGCTTGTGCCCAATGGATCAAAGGTACTTTCCATCGTTCTTTTTCACATCTTGATTTGTGTGTCGTGTTTATTATGTCCGTGTCTTTAACATTTACTGTGCTGACTCTTTGGATATTTACAGTGGAGTATCGATTTACTTCTGGAGCGCACAATCAAGCATATGCTCTTTATGCAAAGCATGACTAAGCATGCTGACAAACTAAGTAAATGCCTAGAGTCAAAGGTAAGGTTCAGCATTCCTTTTGTTGGCAACCTATGTTTTCAGTTGAACACCAATTGCATTTGTTTAAGAGTACCCATGCCTAGCGCGCCCGCAGTTGGTAATTGATAGAAATTCGTTAGGATAAATATGTTGGAATATAAGAATTGTTGCTAGGAACCCGAATTATTTTGTGTGCTTCCTCTGAGGATTTTAATTAACATGCTTTTTGCGAGTTGTTGAATTCAGCTTTTAGTAGTCGAAGGCAAGGCAGTGTCGTTCATGGACACATATAATGTTTCTTCCTTTTTGAGCCTTGTTTTCACTAGAACATGTTCGGACCAGAGAATTTGATATTCAGACATTGAACTTGACTAGTCTCCCCAAGCAAGAAACTGTGATTTGACCTACTATCTTCAGTCATGATTTTCCTGATAAATTGCCTTGTATTGTTGATTCTGCAGTTGCGCAACAAAGGAACAAGTTTAGGAGGATTGCCCGGATATGATCAGGGTTCAAGCTGGGCAATGGAAGTGGGAAGTCACCTGAAAGTTTGCCCCATGATGGTAGAGAACATTAACATGCATGAATGGGCAAATGCTGATTGAGGTATAGTCACGTCAGATATACATTAAGTTCTTGGATTAAATATGAGAGAAGTAAAATGCCTATAAGAGATGTGGCTTTCGAGTGAGCAGCATCTCAGAGCAAATCCTGTGGAGTAGTATTTCTGATTCTATATGTGGAGTAATATTTCTGCTGGATCTATGCAGATGTTGTGCGAGGAAAGCGGCCAACCTGAATGAGGGGTGTAGCAGAAGTTTTTGGGAAAACAACCCAAATGAGTTTTGTGGTTGAGGTACAATCCTAGGTTTGGATGGGTATCTGCAGCCTACCAAAGAAACAAAGTTTGCACTTTTAGGGTCTAAACAAAGATAACTGAATTATGAATGAACGAATTTGGTTGGTTTTTTCTTTGTAATGCACATCATGCATTGACGTCTGCTTCAACATGTTGTAATCATATGACATATGAACTTGTTCCAATTGGAGCATATCCCTGAGATCAAAATGGGGAAGCTCCCTTTGGATGCAAGACAGGCTAAAGGTTGTAAAGACCAGAATATTCAGCTGTTTCAGTTTTTGGAATGTTTTCTTAAATAACAGAATCTGCAAGCAAAATTCTTGATGTTTGTTGGACATCATTTGAGCAATATAACGCCGCACTTCTTGCATTCCAGTAAAGAATTTATTGCAAATTCTTCCGCTAATATGTGTAAACAAGATTTCCATGATAAGGATCAAAAAAAAAAAATTGTATGATAATTGCAGGGGCACTTGTACTGATATTGCAACCCAAGACAACCAGTTTAGCAGCTATGACTACCACTGAACAGAAAATCAAATCAAGCGCAGGAGGTAGAGGCTTCCATGTGGATCCTGAAGATATTTGGAGTTTTAGTCGCACCTATATAAGTCGTTCCCTAAGTGTATAGCGCTGTAAAGATTTGCCTTCTCTTTTCTGCTGTTGTGTGTAGAGATGGGGCATCTTGTTCTCGTTCTTTTTCTTTTTTATCTGTTTTCTTTTGGGTACCTCAGATTATTTTGAGATTGTTTGTCCTCTTGGATCAATTTTTGATAGGCTTGGTAATTGAAAATCAATTTTTACAAGCAATTAAATCATGTGTGTAAATTCACCGATGCAACTGTTCTTATTGATATTTATCCTATTCTTTTGTTGTTTGCATACATAAATGTCCAGATTGCTTCATCAAGGACTTTGACTGTGGCTAATGTTTAGTGTTGTAGCCAGGGGTGTAAATGAGCCGAGCCGAACCGAACCGAATATTGGCATGTTTGAGCTCAGCTCGATCAGAATTCGTCTGACTCGAGCTCGGCTTGACAAGCATGTAGAAAGCTCGAGCTCGGCTCGTTAGTATTCTGTCTGGAATAAATGAGCCGGCTCGGGTCGAATTCGTCAACTTTTTAACTTTAATATTGAAAATTTGGCTAAACGAGCCGAGTTGAATCTATATATTTCGAGCCAAGACGACATGTTCGCGAACCTATATATTGGCATGTTCGAGCCGAGCCGAGCCAAACTTATATATTTCGAGCCGAGATGAACCTGCTCGCGAATCTGTTCGAGCCGAGCCCAGCTAGGTTCGAGCTCGGCTCGTTTATCAAACGAGCCGCAAAATCGAGCTCGAGCTCGCTCGTTTATCCTTCGAACCGAGCCGAACTCCCGAACTCGCGAACTGCTCAGCTTATTTACAGTCCTAGTTGTAGCGCATGGTACTTGAACATAGGCTCAGGGCATTTTCTCTACACAAATTTTAAAGTATCCAAAAAATTGCATAATTGGATCTCTGTCCAACGGATAACAAGATGCATCATTCTCATTTTACTGGTGATTTGGATTTGATCATAGAAAAAATTCTCTTCAAGTAGAAAAAATTCTCTTCAAGTAAACCAGTCTATCCTTTGTATGACACTATCATGGTGATTGGAGCAAAGACACATTTGATTGTTAATTCCAATGTGGCAAATCGATAAACACACATTTGATTGTTAATTCCAATGTGGCAAATAGATAAAGGCATCTATCTGCATGGATTAAGTCGAATTTTCCATCTCCAAGGAAAAACATTATGATCGCTATCAAAGGTGCCTGTTTTTCCGATCTCAATTTTGGTTATTTAAGCATGAGTTATGACTAATGATATTGATCTCAAAACCTCCAAAGCACGACTCAGTTTGGCTTGTTTGATGCCCTACATCCAGAATGGAGTATATTTGCAAATTCGGGCTATAGAGACATTCCCTGTGCTGACTTGCATTGACCTGCAAGCTACATATGCAACATGATATCTATAGAATTCACAAATGAATGTTTCGGCTGAACAGATTACCAGACTACTGATATGATCATATGAACTGCAAAATTCGTATTTGGTGGTTCAACAAAATCAAAATAGTGGAAATAGCCCCTTATATATAGTTCATTCACATTGATCGATCAAATAGGGATTCGTTTGATAAGTGCTACACAACAGCATAAGACATAAGCAATTACGGACGTAAACATCATCCTTAGAAAAACAATGACCAGTAAGTTAAAAAAGCAGCAACAGCATCACTTTCAGTAAACTCAACGGCCCGCACCGGCACCAGCACCTGGCACTTCATAGCTTAAAATGGGAAAGGGCAGATTCGACATCTTGTCCTTTGGTCATGTAATAGGTAAAAGATTCATTGCACAGGAACTCCCTGTATATTTGAGGACTTTCCTCCGACAGAAGCTCCTTTATGGGTCCGAAGTGTTTAGCTGCAGCCTTACTGGGACTGAAGAAGCATGCAACTGATACCCTTGGTCCAAATGGTTGAGCCAATACTCTGTGCTCCACGCTTATGAACTTGTCATTTGAAATGATCTGTACAAAACAGGGTCGAACAAAAGGGAAAATCGAAGCTAAAACAAGTGGTCTTGAACAGATGGAGGAAACCATCATTGACTTCTCAATACTATTTTGGGTTTTCTAATTGGTGCATAGAAAATTTGATCTACTAGAATGGATGTTTGTGTTTATATACGTACCTGCATGAGATCCCCAATGTTTGCGATGAGGGCGCCGGGAACTGGAGGGACATCCACCGACTGGTTTTTGTGAAGAATTTGGAGGCCACCAATGTGGTCTTGCAGTAACAACGTTAGAAAAGTTGTGTCAGTATGCTTTGGAGTGCCCAAGGTCAGGTGCAGCTCGGGGCAAATCGGGTAATACAAAGAAGCCAATGCCTCACTTCTCATACATTCGATACGTGAAAGGTAGTCGCTCCCTAAAGCCTCAGAGAGTAACTCGGCCATTGTCTCCCTCAGCTTTATCATGCATTTCACATACTCTTGCACTTCTTTTGTGCAAAGAATTAAGCAGATGTGTTAGGGATTATGCAGAGCGAATAACAGTTTTGAATCATTTCACACCAACATCGGTGAGTCCAAGGAGAAAATGTTCTACTTCTCAAAAAAAAACTCGGTTGAAGGGATTCGAAAAATTCACGAAGTATAGTACCAGAACATATTCTAATATGCACGACTTGAAATTTACACCGAGAGAGAAAAAAGTTTTATCTTATTTTCTTGAATTTACTTAATATTCAACCAGTCATACATATAGCCATACAATGTTATCCCTAGCCAAGTCAACTTTTGCTTTTAATTTGCCTATTAAAAAAAAAAAATTGCTTTTAATTTTTTTGACTTCAAACTATGCATGAATTACTTACTCATATGTTCATGCATGTATGATATATGTATGTTTGGTATACCTATATATATATATATATATACATACATACATACATACCTGCAAACAAGAGGAATAGCTAGAGGGTCGAGATAATCATCATGGAAAACACAAGTCAAAATATCCCTCCAAGAAAAAACCCCCACTCGGACGCGGCCGCCTGTATTAAACCTTACCCTCTGTTTACTATCCCCAGAATAGTACTCCATCTTGTCCTCTCTCCTCTGCTCATGAAACCTCCTCGCAGCCTCCAACATCCCCTCCATGACCCCACTCAGCACCCCGTGGTTCACCATCCGGAAAAAACCCCACTTGGACACGGCCGCCCGTATCCCCTCCACCACCGCCCGCCTTCGAGCCCATCTATCGCCCTCCACCCCCTCAAAGCCCACTGTGGGGAGCTCGAGGGGGAACTTGGGCGGCAGGTTTTCTAGGCTCTCAGGAGGGTAGATAAAGAATTCGGGGAGTTTCTTAATGCCGGCGTCAACAAGTCCTTTGACGCTGGCCTTAGTCTCGTCGAATTCTTTCACTTGTTTGGCCCAGTCGTACCGGGTGTTTATGGGTTGTGTTGTGATCGTTGTGGCGTCCATTGTTGCAATTGGTGCTATGGTGTTTTGAGAGAGATAGAGAGAGAGGTGGAAGCAAACGTGTGGTGCATAGTAATCATATCCATATACTATGTCCAAAGAAGGGATGGGATTTTTATTTTTATTTTTTAAAAATCCCAACTTGCAGGAATCCTGAACTAATCCTTGCAGTCCCCCTCTAATAGTATTTTCACACGCTTATGCATAGAAGTGATGTGGCTCAAGAGTCGCTGGCAAGAGAAATCGAACTTTGAGATCTTAGGCGAAATCAAGTGAACCCCTAAATCGCAGGCCACGATCAGCATACCAACCCACGAACCCATTACAGGATGCCCCGGACCAGCTTGCTTTCACCTTGAACTTATCCTATTTAGTCCAATAGAACTTCTGTAATGACCCGCCTTTTACTAGATAAAATTCCAAAATATGCGTGAGACAAGCACAACACCTTCAGACAACCAGATTTGAAGTCATTACATATACAACCGGCATGGGTGTGCACGATTGGCTATCGGTTTTGCAACTCAACGATTACTATCCTATATTCATCTAAACATGAATCAGCAAACCTAATCATAATGCAGAAGTCATGTGCTCCCTGGCAGCTCTCTATGGTTCTCTATCTAAAAGGGTCTCTTATTTAGATGAGAGGACTGATGTCTCAGATTCAGGTCTGAGGCTCTGAGCATTGCTAGAGTCTAGAGAACAAGGTGAGCATGAAAGGGCATGAAGACTTAAGAGTAAGAGATACCAAACTCCTGCTGGTCTCTAATTCTGTGTGTGTCTGGGAATTGGAATTATCCTCTGACTGTCGAGATTCTTCATGGTTACAGACTTGATTCCCTAACGTCCCTCTACCTGTGCCGTGTCGATGTGACAGAAGTTCACTATTACTTCCTATCCGTTTGCCCATCTCTTGAAGAGTAATCTGTAATAGATAACAAGCGTTTGGTGAATTTTTCCGTTTCTGGTCCATCACTCAAGCTAAGGCACTTGGAGATACAAGACAAGTGGAATCTGGAAAAACTTGATGTTTGTGACTCAAATCTGGTGTCATTCAAATACAGTGGACAGAAGCTTCTTTTGGTCTGGTTTATGCTTGCGCTATAGTTAAGAACTTCATCCACGAATCAGGCTATTTCCAGCAACTAGAGATGCCACCTTCTTATAATCTTACTGTCTCTAAATATCTCGTATTGACTCGGCTTTTATTTATATTGTTCAGAAGTTGAGAAACTTCCCCAACTTTCCCAAGTTAAGGAATCTCAGGGAATTGCAATTGGTGCTAACTCTCATAGTCTCTAGACTCATCCTTTGTGGTTGCCTACTAAGGTCGTCTCCATTATTGACTCATCCTTTGAGAGAGATTGACTTGGTGCTCATTCCAAGTGCATCTAGTCTTGAGGTTCGAGTCTTCTAAGTCTAAGCCCCACTAACAAACGAAAACTTCTTGCTTTTCCTCCAGAAAATAAAAAAATTATTTTTCATTATTTTCTGAAAAGCTTTAACATGCAACATGATGCATATATTCTAAAAACAAACCTGAAATTGAACAAGATTTCGAGCAATTCGAAATTGCTTAAATAATATAAATAAAATTCATAAATTTAAGTTATTTAACAAACAAGGTATGCAAGGCTAAGAGAAACTGACTCACCTTAATTAGAGGGATTTTGGATGGAGGCTCAACGATCCTCCTCCTCTTATTTGTTCATGCACTTGTCTGTTCCATTGTGTTGAATTTTTAAAGTGTTGTTTTACTTATCTACAGTCTGCAAAAAACATATAAAATAACATAAACATGGATTACATGCAGAAGCAAATTAAGCACTACAACTACAGTAGTATGACTTCTCTCCTTATTCTCCAGAGAAAGAACTGCATAGATGGTAGTAATGACAGCTTACAAAAAAATCATATATCTTCGTCAATACGGCCCTTGGCAGAAGTCAAGGAAGAAAACACCAGCACGACAATCGCTTCCAGTGGCTGAAATAGTACATGTGAAATTGATAATGAATAGAGGGGAAACCTAGCAATAACCAGCTTGCAGCAATTTCCTATGGTCATATTTGTCTAATTGTCTAGTAAATAGAATCCTTTTGAGGGAAGTAATCATGCCATTAATAGTCAAAGCAATATATCTTTGAAGAGCAACAACCTGCTTCAAAATATTGTTTTCCTGCAAGTCTACAAATATTAGAACTTGAACAAATCGCTAATTCAGTGACAGCCAACTACTCTACCACGGCTTCCACTACTGTTCCCCAAGCCTACAACGGGAAACTTCCACCGGCACTGTATGTAAAAGTCAAAAGTTCATATAATTCTGCGGGTTCGTTATACGTACTCCATCATCTGGCAAAGCTTACACAGAAAGCAAATAAATTCAGTAGTGTTCACACTATAAGGCGAGTAAGATAAGTAACATGTATCTGAAAATTTCTGGCCCCTCCCTTCCTCAAATATCGAACCGAAAGAAAGTTTGATAGGAGACAGGACAAGATTAGCATGTATAATCAGGATATTAAATGAAACCAAACGGAAATTTATGTCAACTTTGAAGGTTCGTCTAGCTAAGAACTGCAAGAGAAGTCTACCAATGTTGACAACATAACATCTTGCACAAAATTTGAGCTCAACAGGCTTTGATTTCAATAAACCTGCAAGCCTTCGATATGTGCTTCCTTTCTAAATTGAACAATGTCATTATTACTGGGGCAGACACACGGGGTGCCCGGGCCCTTGCACAATTCTAGATATCTGCACTAGTCAGACAACTTTTTCATGTTAATTATAAAATAAAATAAAAATTTATAAGGGATTGGCAGATGCAAATCCCTTGAATACATAAAATTGCCTAAAATTTCCCATATAGGTGTGAAAACAACCACCCTAAAGGTCCGACATAGCAATCATTTTTGGTCACACAAGTAACATAAAAAGATGATTACACAGATACACACAATTTCGTCTCTTTTTTCAAACCCAGCAAGTGATAATACACATGTTCATAGTATAATTGTTGTTATATTGTAGAAATACGTGCGGTTCGGGCCTGCTAAGTATAAACTAAAGAAAACCCAACACCAAGGGCTGCATAAAATCGGTGAAAGGATAAAGAATGGTGGGAGATAAAAGAGAATGATCAGATAGAGCTAATACGTTATGGGATGCCATCATAGCGGCGATCAAACCAATAGGGAAGTAAAATCTCGATCATCATCTCATTCTCTAGAAAAAACTGGATTACTACCATTGATAGTAGTAGAAAATAATTCGACCGAAGAAAGAAAAAGAAAACTCGCATGCGGGTGGGTATTGCGCAATGGTGGTGATTGCTGATGATTATGCGCGGTAAGGGTCGAGAAAAGGCGGAATTGGGCGATTTAAGATGTAAGTGAGAAATCTAATCCGGAGCGGTGATGCGTGGGTATTCGCGCTTCCGATTTGGGGCGGCAAGTCGGTGGTTGCGATTGTGGGCAAAAGTGAAACCCAACGGCTCCTCTGCGAGAAAAGGTTGAGAACTTGAGATAAAACCTAGAAAGAGAGTCCCTCCTGTGTTGAGGGTAAAATAGACATTATTCACCCCGAATATAATAGAATATTCACCCCTCCTATCAACTGGAGTATTTGGAGTACAAAATAAAAGGAAATAGAGTAAATTACAGTAAATTCCCCTCAACTAATCCGAATTTTCACTTAACCCCCTCCGACTACAAAACCCAACAGTGTGCACCCTCTAACTATCCAGAATTGACACTTAACCCCCTTTTGTTAGGTCTCCGTAGGAAAAATGCACCGACGGCCGTCTCCGGCCACCGGGCGGCCGATCCGAGCCGTCCAAAAATTTAAAAAAAAAAAACCGAGTGGGCTAACGCGGGAATCAATGGCATCCGACTTGCGTAAATGCTCGATCTAAACACCCCATTTAATTCTTGGGATGTTTGGATCGAGCACCTACGCACGTCGGATGCCGTTGATTCCCACAATAGCCCACTCGGTTTTTTTAAAAAAAATTTTTGGACGGCTCGGATCGGCCGCCCGGTAGCCGGAGACGGCCGTCGGTGTATTTTTCCTACGGAGACCTAACAAAAGGGGGTTAAGTGTCAATTCTGGATAGTTAGAGGGTGCACACTGTTGGATTTTGTAGTCGGAGGGGGTTAAGTGAAAATTTGGGTTAGTTGAGGGGGGTTTACTGTAATTGATGCAACAGTGCTGCTACAGTAACCGCGTACAGTTTGCTTTTGCGTCTGTTTTGGGTCCCGCAAAGATGATCGGAGCAGCTCATTTTGTTCAAAAACATTTTGTTTAGGGTCCTTGTAAAAAATCATCTCAATCCGATATCGGAAAGGGCGCTGACGAATCATCCAACTTTGCTTAAAAAATTAGCCGTTACCGATATCAGATTAAGATGATTTTTTATATGGATTCTAAACGAAATATTTTGAACAAAATGAATGGCTCGGATTATCTTTGTGAGACCCGAGACGAGCGCAAAGAGATCTATACGCCACTACTGTATAGTCTTTATTGTACTCCTATTTATAGTGTTGATGCAAATACCATTTTCTCGTCTTTTAGCGGATGAATTTACTGAACAATTCATGAAATTGTAAAAAGTGTATGTATGCAGTAACTATTTCATAAATTTACCCCCTAAAAGACAAAAAAAAAAGGAGTGCTTGCATCAATTAGGAAATTATTGAAATCAATTGTCAAATAAAACTATGGAATATTTTGTTTTTATTCACTTTTAAAATAAGCTATTTGAATTATTTTGATTTTAAATTAAGTTTTTTTACATTTATTAATTTTGTGTTAAATCTTTGTAAGATGAATATTTAATTAGATACAAAAAAAAAACTCTACTTTCGCAATAATTCGGAACCAGTGTTACATGGTACTCCAAATCACATCACAGTCATACATTTTCTTAGATTCCATAACTAGATGCATGAAATCTAAACAATCGTGTGATTTTGAATGTCTGAAATTTTACGTGACGGTACTCTGAATTATTGAATAAATTACTCTGTTGAGGTGCACGTACGAAACTTAAGACGAAAGGGTGTGCATATAAACACCTCTCTGTAGCGGTCAAATGACTACAAAACCCTCGCAACGAATCCATAATGTCGACTAAACCTCACCGTCTTTACCGGACACCTCCCCTCCCGCACAAAAAACCAGAAAAGCTGCCCATTTCAGCTTCCGCTCCGCCGCGGCGCTTCCCGATTGACCCCCACGTAAATACCCACGTAGAAATCAGCTCTTTTTTCATCTCTACATCATTTAGTATCTCGTATCAATCGATTCTGACTCTTCTCTGCTGCTACTATAAATGGCCAAGAAATTAGCCAAGAGTCTCTTTTACGACATCGGTAAGCTTGTTTCTTGATCTTTCTTGGATTTTCGTTGAAAAAATTTATCGATCTTGTTGGTGATTTCTTGGTCTAGAAGTGAACGTGAGCAGTTTTTAGGTTTCCTGCTTTTATTTGGTTGTTCTTTCTTGAAGGTGAATTTTTTTGGAATTTGATGTAGCATCCAATATGATTCATATGTTGTTGGCTTTAGGAGTGTTTATTTGGTGAAGTGTTGTTGTACCATGGAAAGAGAAAATGGTTATATTTTGAATAGGAGATAAAACCTATTCAGTCCTGACCTTTTCAACAAAAAGAGGGAATTAAAGTGTAAGGGGAAAGTCTGCTGAAGTTGAATGATATGATGGGATGTTTGCTGCCTGCTTATATTCCAAAGTGGCGAAGCTTATGATGGCTAAAGCTTGTTTCTTCTTGTTTTGGGCGTTTGGGTTACGGGTCATGAAAGAACGTAAAAAAAAAACCCTGATTTTTAAAAGGATTAAATTTTTAATGTCTTTTGACTTGTGCCTTTCAAATTTCAATAATCAACTTTACCGCACGTTTAGCTGCAAGCATGCAAGAAGCTCATGATATGAAACTAGGCATAACAATTCATCCCCACAGTTAAGATACGATCAGCCTGTGGGCTGTGGGCTCGAGAAATGATTTTCTCCAACTATATGGGTGGCTACTGCATATTGTTCCATTCTATCACCTGGTAGCTTTGTTCCCGTTCTCCATAGGCAAGAGAATGAGCACTCTTATGCTATATAAATAAATGCCTTTCCTTATTTTCAAGCTTCTTATCCAAACATTGTGATCACTCCCTATAGAAAGGTCCTCCTCAAAGCACATCATTAAGACTTTCAATGCCATTTCACATTGAACGAGAACTTATATTTCTCTTCACTGTTGAAATCCACATGCAATAATCCTAAAGGGATTAGGATGTGCCATATAAGGTTTTGAGTAACTGAAGGAGTATAAGCTGACTCCTGTAATGCAGAAGAATAGTTATGTGTATTAGACTGGGTAGTTATTTATATGGAAAAAGAAAAAGTGAGAAAGAAGACCCCCTGTGTAACCTACTGAAAGATATTAATCGATCATACAGTGAGAGGGAGAACACTGACTTCAGTTTGATTTGAGCTTGTCACTCAGAATATTCGACTGTCAACACTTGTATGCTTGTGCTCAGCACAAAGAGCTTCTGGTTTGGATTGTGATTTTTGGTTTTTCTTTTGGGTGCAGATTTCACTATGAAATTGTGGAATAAAGAAGTGTCCTATCAAAGGTTAGTGCACAATATTCTAATTAGGTATCAATCACAGTGGCCAAAGGTAGAAAAAGGGGAAGTTGGTGTGTCCACAGAGGAAAATGATACGTCTCAAGTACCTGTTATGCCTAAAGTGGACAATAATAGGAGCCATTATCGGCCAATTAAGAAATATGGTTCCATTGATGAAGATTCGAGTGATCACAAATGGAGTTTAGAACTTGCTTGGGTTACCAAAGCTCTTGAACCAGCCTTGCAGTTGTGTAGGCGGGCTCTGGCAACAGGTCAGTTTTTTTCAATAGCTGTTTTATCTGTTGTGTTTGTTTATGCATTATGTTGCTTACTAAAATTAATGGGATGCATATATATATATAGCCACACAAATAAATCCTGCAAGAGGCATGTCTGAATAATAGCAGCTTGTCATAGTCCCTAACTCGTGTGTAGCATTGTTTATTTTGAAGGTTCATTTCATGTTGCATCGTAAGTACCCCCTCATTGTCCCACTAAATTTCCTCGTCCTAAACTACTATATTTTCTCTTGGACAACTATTGGGGAGTTGGCCTTGTAGAGATTGTTAGTCCATTGGATGTCAGCAGACTGATTTCGTTTACAAATTTGCAGGAAATGGATTTGGAAACAAGTCCCCAAATAACCCCAGATCACTTATGGAAATTGTTGCAAGCATTCAGCGGAGTAAGTTTGGACTCCATGATTGGAGCCTAAGTGATCTTACAATAGGCTTGTTTCTTATATACCTTCAGCAAGCATCCAAAAATTCATCTGAGGAGGTTAAGGGTGTTCAAATTTTCTCTGATTCCATAGTAAGCACTGGAACCTTGTATTTTGAAAACTTGATTGCAGAATGCCAGAAACTCAGACATATTTCTGTTCCCTCTGAGTTTTTATATTTAGTGTATCACCTGTTCACTCTGAGTTTACATAGTATGTATTCTGCAAATTTCTGTTCATCTATTCTTATTTGTCTTCTCCCTTAACTTCTTATCAGATCATGGTTTTCTGATTTAGGTCCAGGATCTTATGTATCACATAGAATTAGCAAAAGGGGCATATAGGGATAATGCTGCAGGTCTTGCAAGAAATAGCATGCTTCGTGAAAGCAACGTTCTGAAATTTGTCAAAGATTCCAGCATTATGAGGCCTGGATATTATATAGGAGTCGATCATCGCAAGAAACTTGTAATTCTTGGAATCCGTGGAACTCAGACTGTCTACGACCTTATCACTGATGTTGTTTCTTCTAGTAACGAAGAAGTCACATTTGAAGGCTACTCAACTCACTTCGGTACTGCTGAGGCTGCTCGTTGGTTTCTTAGGCATGAGATGGGAACCATAAAGAAGTATTTGGACAAACATGAGGTGGTTAAAATTGATTTTTTGTCAGAATGTTTTTTCTCACATCCTTTTGAAGCTTTTTGTCATTGTTGAGACTAATTCATTTACAGGGATTTAGGTTAAGGCTAGTAGGTCATTCTCTTGGAGGTGCGATAGCTTCTTTGCTTGCAATAATGCTTCGCAAAAAGTCATCTAAGGAGCTAGGGTTTAGCCCCGATATTGTTACCGCGATTGGATATGCACCCCCTCCATGCGTGTCTAGAGATCTTGCTGAATGCTGCTCTGATTATGTCAGCACTGTTGTAATGCAGGTTTGTTGGTGGTTTGATCATGTTAGTTCAGGAAGTTCTCTGGAAGTGCAATTTGGTGTGTTTGGTTGTATCTCCCTTCTCATAAGCTCTTCCTTTCTTTTTTATTTACAGGATGATATCGTTCCACGGTTAAGTGTAGCTTCTTTAACAAGATTGAGGAACGAAATTCTGCAAACAGATTGGTAATTAAATAAGCTTTACACTCTGTTGATGAATGTTGCTACCTTACCTTTAAATAGGGTTGGAAATCCCAAAAAGACATCTGTGCCTTGGTTTCTCTAGCGCATGTTATCTGGACATCCATCAATGTGCATACTTTTCCTATGCAGAAGATCTGATTTCTCTGTTTGTTCTCAGCATTGATAAAAAGTGCACCTACTCCTTTAACTCCTCAAATGCTTCTCAACATGAGTCGTTTTATGAAAGATGGTCTAAGAGGGAAGATTTTCTTCCTAACTGAGTACAACTGAATTGCAAATCCCCTTTCAGGATGGATCGGCTATTTTAGTCCTCTATCCTCTTGGAAAAGATTTACATAGTTTCTTGAAAGTGTCTCTTTGGATTTACACAGAGGGTTTACTATGAATCTCACACAATGGGTTACTCTATTGGGTGTCCTGTCAAACCCTTCCTACGAGGGTATTTTCATCGGACTTTTTGCTGTTTCTTTTTGTGCATGGGTTTGGTGGCAGGGTAAGCTTGGTTGTACTTATTTAGAGTGTACTACAGGTCTGTTTGGTTGTGTGCTGTAATAACTAGATATGCATGCATAGTTGGCTGAGTAGCATAATGGTAGTTTAGACTAGGTTTAGAGTGTACTACAGTGGGTTTTGCTTGTGTGCTGTAATAACTAGGTATGCATACATAGTGGGCTGAATAGCAAAAGAGTAGTCTAGATTAGGTATCACCACAAGATGAGGGTCCCGCTTATTGGTTCAAATCAATTTGTCATTTTTTTACAATACGATGACACTTATTAAGAACTACACTCTCCCTCGTTTATCTTTTTCACCATGCATATGTTGGCTTACAGATGCTAATTCTGCATCCATTGGAGATAGCTTATCAGCATTAAGGTGTTCTTGTGGTTTTGTCAACTTCCTCTGCTTTTTGCCAGGAAGAGTGTCTTAGAGAAGGAAGACTGGAAAAATGTCGTAGGTTTGGTGACAAATGCCAAGCAAGTTGTTTCTTCAGTACAAGATGTAGCTCGGAAGCTTGCTGATTATGCCCAGTTCAGGGGCCAGACAAATGTCTCTGGTAAGGCCTTGCTTGCCTGCAGCTTTTAAGATGTTAATCTATTTGATGACTATTCAAAACCACGCCATTGTAACAAAACTTGATGGGAAAATCTGCGGAGATACTCTAGTATAGGAGTATTAAAAACAGAAGTATTATGTCCTGGCCTTTCATGCTCACATTGTTTATTGGCCCTTAACTTCTACACAACAGGATTTCTATTGTGTCTGAGGCGGTGCAAAATGATACTGTCAATCTGCTGTAACAGTATAATATCATGTGGATGCTTTAAATAAGAGTTGTGTTTTTTGTTTTGTGCCATGATCAAAGTTCTAGACTTTACCTGCCATACCACTATGAAGATGTGTGATGATGCACACACCCTTCCTATGACGTCAGCATTGTAATGCCTCTACGAGAATTAGCTGATTTCATATTCTCTCTACAATCTTGGTCTTTGATATCCATGGTCGCTACGTCAGTATCCTTAATAAGTTGAACATTTGCATCATAATCCCATAAGTTTGTATTTTACACTTACTTTCTACGAACTTAACCCAAACTTGTGCATCTCTACTGCACTAATTGCTTCTATTATCTCTGTGAGCAATAGATGTGCACATGATAAAGAATTCCACCGTAGTTCCGGGAGTCTCTTCGACCTCTAGTGCAACGGGAGGCAGTGCTATTCTTGTTAAAAAGGAGGAAGTTGAGGAGTTGTTTGTACCAGGGACTCTCTATTATCTAAAGAGGAATGTTGAAAATAACAGCAGCAGCAGTGATCACACGAGAAGGCAATATTTTACTTTGTGGAGGAGGGATCCGGGTGAGCATTTTCAGCGGATAATGCTTTCGAATAACTTGATTTCGGACCACAAATGTGACAGCCACTATTATGCTCTGAGGGATGTGATCAAAGGTAATCCTGGCCCCATTGAGGAAACCATTTACAAATAACTATCAACACTCGTGTATCCCTGTAAAACTATGTTAGTTGTCTGTGCATTTGTTTCTTGATCTGGAGAGCCATGTTTTCAGTTCGTGAGAGATCTTGCAGAAAAAGTTAGGCAGTTTTCAGCTGTTTGAAGTTTTATCCAACTTTGTCACCAGATGTAATTATGCTGATGTTGTTCAATGTTCATTCACAGTAACTGTTACTGTGGTTTAGTTCATTTCTTCTTTTCCCCGTAAATGTACTTTTGAATGAGAATATATCTCGTTTGTCCAGTTCCGCATGGTATTCAAATTTTGACCAAGGACAGCATGGTATCCCCGAGATCCCCTATCCTAAAATCATGTCCTTAGATATCGTCTCCTTGGGACCGAACTGGGACCTTGCTGTGACTTGAAGGCACGGGATGGACCTTGTTGTGCTGTCAGCTCACAGCAGCTCCAGTTCATAAATCGACTTTCGCCTTATGTCCACAGGTACAGGAGTCCAGATTGCTTAGTTCTGAAGAGAAGTACCCTCAAGCAACCTCCTTTCAAACCTCGACAAATTAGTGCTGTTGTGACTTGTCCTTATGGTTTTGCCATTTTTCTTCTTCGTCATTGTATTTATGGTGAGGATGTTCATGTTTTTCTTTACACCTTTCTTAGGTTTAGTTTATTGCTGACATTGTGACCGCGAATTGCTTATCCATCAATGTTCTTTTGGGATGATAATTGTGATTAGACTAGGTAGTTAAAACCATGAGAGTAATGATTGGTGCCCCCCATTAGTTAATACCCACCTTATAAAAGGATAATGACAGTATTAGCTAGACCCTAGGGATGTTATAGCATCCAAGAAAAAGTAGAAATATGCACTTTCAAAAGAAATGATTACAAAAAATGCATTAGAAAGGGAATAGACGGTGTCTTATCAATGATAAAGTTGCTTTACGACTTTATCATTGCGAATCATGAAGTTGGTCGAACAAAAACATGACAGCAAGTAAGGAGATTTCCATTCTAAGCTTGCAAGCTTGACTCTTACCGTTGACAATAAGACCATTGGGACTCCTTGAGGGGTTTTTGATCTTTTAAATTGAAGGCCCAAGAATTAGTCGATGCACTCGAAAGTTGACCTGAATTCCCTATTGGTAATACATATATAAATGAAGTTGCTTTATGATTACTATTTTTTGGGATGCAAGTGGGCTTGTATGCTCAATACATACAATCAGGCCCAAAGTGTTTTCCAGTTGGGTTATTTCCCATCTCACAGAATCTTTGATCAAATTGAGGACCAGGCCCAGTCCAATTTGGATCGACCTGACTTTAATCTCTAATGTTACCAAAGCACAAAGAAACCACATAGATGAACAAATTTAAGAGCACATGTACGTCTCATGTGTTTGGGTCAATTTACGCGCGACTAATCTTGGAGTCCAATTCACTATCTGTTGGTGGGAGTACTCCCAATTAAAGTCGGAACAAATGCCCCCGTATGAATTGGCCCCGAAAGAGTTGATAGCACAGTCTTAGTATATTACGTAAGTTTCGTAATACAAAAAGATAGTATATACTATACATAAGTGATTATATTTGCGTATATAACTATAGATATTGTGTAATAATATAGTGGATGGAAGTGGTCTTAGACAGGCTGGGATTTTGAACACAGCGCCAGCCTAATTACGAATAAAGATGTGTGGTTTGGTTTCCCCTTATTGGTTCAACAAAAGTTTATTGTACTTCAAAAGTGTAATTCGTGGGAAGGCACTGGACTATCCACACAACACAATATGCATGTGCCCTCCCACATTATAGACATACAACGTGCGACTTTCACTACGAACTTACATTGGAGAGAGAGAGAGAGAGAGAGAGAGAGAGATTGATTCATGGTGGGTCTAAGTTCCACAAAAAAAAACACCGTCCAAAGACCAAAAGGAATGGCGAAGAAAACAAGTTTGAATTCAAGACCAGATTAGCTTTTAAACCATATTAAATTAAGGGTGTAAATGAGCCGAGCTTTAAAGTATTCGAGCTTGCTTCATTTAGTCTTGCTTACTAAACGAGCTAAAACCCGAGCTTGGTTCATTCAGTCTAGCTCGGCTCGTTTGTAAATGAGCAGAGTTCTTAAAGAGCCGAGTTGAACCCAGTTCATTTACTAAATTATCCGAACCTATACACACGAGCCAAACTTGTGAGTTCTGAGCTCGGCTCGCTTACACCGTTACACGAGTCTAAAACTCGAGATCTGAATTGGCTCGATTACTTAACAAGTTGAGCCAAGCCGGGTCTCGAGTCCAACCCATTTATACACATCATGAAAAAGTTACGTACAGGACAATTCTTTGCTCACATTACTAGGTGTTCCCCTGGGGTCCAATACTACTCCTGCATATGAAGTTAACATGTGCCTTACACTCAGCACAACATTTGGTTGCAAATTCTTGATGCATTTTTTAGAAGATTTTAATTGCGAAAAACTACATTTTCCTTTCGAGAAAAAGAAAAAAAAAATGTTAAACTGATTGGCATAAGAACAAACAACTCTTCAAGGGAAGGAGGATTTGTCAATTTGAAATTCCCTCAAAAAATGGATCCAGAAAATAACAAATGCTGAAACTTGCAACCAAAAACGTACGTTAGCACAGTTTAATTTTCGTCATTGGATTCCAACTGTTTTCGTGAGACTAGATTTCTAGTTAGCTTTCAAAGTTAGTATTGGTCCAAAGTCCTAAATTCTCCTTCACCAGTTCCTTCATCACCCAAAAAAAACAAAAACACATACAATTTGTCCACCGGCTCCCGGCCTCCCTGTGTCTCACTCACTGTCATCTCTTAACCCTCCCTTCGAAATGACAACTCCAATAATCGCAAGGATTTCGCTAAGTGGACATGAGAAAGTAAGGGATATGATGCTCTCCAACAGCTAAGGACGGATGTACATGGGGGCACATGCTCCCACACGAAACAAAAATATTTAAAAAAAATATTTATGTATGAATTAGCATAATTATGAAAGTGCATGTGCTAATTTATAAACATATACACTTGTATATGTCCCGAAAATACACATATAAAATTAGTTTTATGCCTGAATTCATCGTATGATGCATTTATACTTGTTATACTTTAAAAGGCTGCTTGTCTATTTGGAGTTATTCTCTCTTGATTCTCTTTATTTTAGCTGTCTAGAGGAAATATTTTAAAATAAAGACATTTAACAAAACTAGCTCGATCATTCTAAAATTTGTTAATGTTCATTTAAAACAAACTTTAAAAAATTTGTCTGAGATTTTGTGCTCATTTTTACCTAATTTAACTTAAAGTACGTTTTATAAACTTTTGTAATTAGTAATTCATGCTTTAATTTTGAACGATCTTATTATGGTTGACTAAGAAAATAAACTTTCGTTATTATGATTAATAGGTGCCCCTACTAGGGTATATTCATAGATCCGTCCCTGCCAACAGCTCTAGCCACTGGAGGTTTCCTCGGTTGTTTATGTCAGGCCGGGCCTCAGAATAAGTAGTCAAGCTGCACGTAATCCGGACGGGACATCCAGTTATCAAAAAGACTCCAATATTGTCGTAAGTGATTAAAACTAAAACATCATATCAGTCCCTATATTCTGGTTTGGACTTTGAATTAGTGCTTCCTGTTCAAACTACATTTACAAGTAGCAGCATATTTATAAGACTAATTCCACAAGTAACTCTTGAAAATGAAGCTTTCTAAATTCTAATAATGTTCCTCAAAAAAAAATAAAAAATAAAATAATTAATAATGTTCCTCAATCATTAAGCAATAGTATTTTCTTTGTCGTCGGTGGTTTCGAAGCTTGGCTTTATTCATCATCCAGTCCTTCGGTTGTTATTCAAATGCAACTTCGACAAAGACTCGATCCCCTTAGATTAAGACTTCGAACCAACTTAATTATATTTGTGAGTTAACAATGACTATATTAATTGAATCTCAAGGGGTTGATTGGGTGGAGTTAATTAAGCATAACAACAAGTAATTAAGTGGCTTAGAGGTTTGTTGTTTCTGCAGTGAAGAATTGCATTGTACGTAGGAGTAGTTGTTTGGCCACAGATTCAAAAAAAATGCATTCTGCTAACATATATATTTTGAGAAAAAACCTGATGCATGCGCAGCGCAGCCTCCTTTTACGACCCCTTATATTCACCGAAAGTATGTAATTTTTTTTTTTTGCTTGGCAAAACGAAGAATTTATTAGCTCGAAAGGGGTACATCGAGAGATCACTCAATAAGCACACACACTTATAGAGTAGAAAAAGCAAGAACCAAAACATAACATAAACAAGGACAGAAGGAGAAAGGCCATCCAACAAAAAATTGGACCGCTACCATCCTCACGGAGCAACTTACACTTTGACCTTCCTCATTCCATCAAGATACCCCTAAAATTGGACCGCTACCATCCGAAAGTATGTAATTTGGTGGTTTAATTCGGGCTCTAAAAGTAGTGTGGTGGAGGCAGGATTCTCTGTGTCGAAAACCCAAATGCCTCTATGCCAAGGGGCTGACCGTTGAAATTTAAAACATAAAAAATAATAATCACACAATCCAACAGTCGACAAACCCCTTAGCACATAGACACAGGGTTTTCGGGACAGAGACGATTGGACCCCACCCCAATGTAGTGAGGACTTGTGCAGTTTTGTCACATATGATTGTGGTACGTACTTAATTCAATTATTTTTAAACTTTGAATTAAGTTTTTGTAATGGTGCAAGATAAGATATATAGATGATGATGATGTGATTCGATAAAGAAGATGAAACCCTAGACAGAGGGGGGCAATGAAATGATCCATACACGTGCAACGGCCCCACGTGCAAACGGCGTGTCGGCTTGACCAGTTTTTATACTAAAAATCAGACACATGTCTGCCTCATTCTTTCCCTTCAACCAAACACGCCCTTCTCTTCCTAACCCAATATTTTTAATTAGTACTATATGGTTTAGTTAATTGGCCGTGGAAACATGTGGGGGTACTTGGTATAACCTATTCTAATGTTAACTTCATAACTTGGTTCAAACTTGGATCGCTAGCTACCATATATATTATACTAGGATTATCTTTGCCAAGCCACTAATGCTAGCTAAAGACTCAATTTAATGATGTTAAGCTACAATTATTTATACCGATCCAATCTTTTGATAACTCAGTTGTTTGGGCCAGTTTACGTGCACATTGACTATTTAGTCGTAGCAGAACTGCTCCGTAATAAGTAGTCTCGAATTGAAGGAGTTGATATCGCGTGGAATCCACGGGAACAAAAATTATCCCCAAGGGTTTAGGCATTAGGCACCATAAGATCAACCATTTGAGGTTAATTATTTATACTATCAACTAATCAAGCTAATTAGGACATAACTAACCTTGTTAGTAAGAGCATCTCTAACAATGGAGATTATGGAGTGGTTAAAATGTTTGAGAAGTAAAAGTGGAGTCCAATTTAATTCAATATATGTAACAGGAAATCATACCCCCGTCGCAGAGTCGCTCATCTTTTGGAGCTGTTTTAAACAAATGATCAATTGATTAATGTTGGCAATTATGTATGATCAGTACTTAATTTTAGTATTTTCAACATACTTGTTCTGAAAAATTGAGATTGTTAATAATTAAGTGAGTTTGGTACCTGGCCTTTTGCTTTTTTCCAAGTGTGCATGGTACTATAATTACAATAGGAATGGACTATAAAATCACTTAATTTTAAAGAGTACCAATATTATGGAATGATGAAGGGAAATCTAGATATATATATATATATATATATATATATATATATATATATATATATATATATATATACACACACACACACAGACGTAGTTGTTACTAAGCTATTCAATTATTGATTAATCCTCTAATAGTTTCAATTTATTTACACATACAAAAATTGCACCAAACATGTTACAATTTATATTAAGTCTTGTAAATTGATAATTAATGAATTATTACGTAATTTAAAACTTTAGCTTACAATTGATAAAAATGAAGCCATTCCGATCCGGTGGAAATGGCAAGAAATATTTTAATAAAAACAATGTTGCAATTCACTTGTTCACTTATTACAACGAGAATAATAAAGAACTATAGCACCTAAATGAGAGCACCGACAACACGACAATATCAGAAAGAAATGTGGTGACACGGTGCTTATATACATATGTGTATATATATAATAAAAATAAGATTACATACATGTACATAAAATACCGTTTATGTACGTCCACTGTGTCGGTTAGTTCAAAATATTGCACCAAACATGTTACTACAATTTATATTAAGTCTTGTAAGTTTTTATAATGAATGAATTATTTCGTAATTCAAAAACTTTAGCTTACAATTGATAAAAACGAGTTCAGCCATTCTCTATCCTTTTTATTCTGGTTAGTCCACTTTTCCGATCACATTCTCGGCTTGATTTCCAAACAGACAACTGTAAAAATCACGAGGATAGGGATGTTGCCAAGTGGGTGTCAAGCAGCCGATCCGATCATTAATCACTCGGTCGATTTGTCTAAACTTTATACTTTTTAGCCCAATCAAAAATAATATCCCTTATCTCATACTCCATATGGTAATAAGAAGACCTTTTGCGTCACAAATTAATTCGTGTTAGTGTTTTTTTTTCCCGCTGGAAATGGCAAGATCTATTTTAATTATAACAACATCGTTACAATTCAATTGTCCACGTATTACAACAAGAATAATAAAGAACTACAACACATAAACGAGAGCTAGCTGCACCGACAACACGACGATATCCGAAAGAAATGCGCGCGGTGACACGGAGACTATATATGTACATATATAATATAGTATACTAGATTATGTACATGTACATAAAATACCGTATATGTACGTCCAGTGTGTCGGTTAGTTCAAAATACTACTCCATAAGTATAGAACTTGAAAGAAGACCCTTATTTGGTCGTTTTCTTTGAGAAACATTAGGGCCATGGGGGCATTACGGATATTGTTTGGACTGTGGGGCGACGACGTTTTAAATTTTATAGCTGCTGGTGACGTGGACATCGGTACTGTTGGGCCCGCACGTGTAAATTAACATGCCACTCGTGCGGTGTGTCGGTATCGAATCGTTGGAACTTTAAAGTTAGAGAGAGAGAGAGAGAGAGAGAGAGAGAGAGTAGTGACTGACGCCCTTTGCGTATGTATATACATTATACACCTTCCACGTGCACCGCAATCCCTATTAAATCTTTTTCCCCGTAAAATTTGTTTTTATTTTGAAAAAAACCTTGTTGAAAGAGGGGCTTATTCTCATCTCAAAACAAGAAAAATAAAGAAAAAATAAAAAAATAGATAACATATACGATAGAGGTATAGGTTTGTATCTTTCATCAATTTTCTAACATTTTTAAGAAAAAAAATTTTACTTTTTAAATAGAGGTACGTTATACATCCAAAATTAAAAAAAATAGATAAAAATCACTAAAAATGAAAAGAAACAATGGCAAAGCGGTTTTGAAAGGAGAAAAGACCGAGCACAAATGTTTTAATCTTTGCATATTTTTAAAAATTTCGCACAATACAAGCACTATACGACAAATTTGGGGTACACCTGTATATATAAGGTGGAGTGTAAAAGTAATTTTTCTAAAAAAAAAAGAACTTCAAAATGATCCACTAAACATATATAATGTTAGAATGGGATTTGCATTTAGAGTTTTCTAATTAGAAAAATAGTCGTCTTATATAATTAATATTGTTGAAAAAAAAAAAGATTGTCTGTATGCAACTAAAATAATCCTATTATTGCACTGTTTGACATTACATGATCTAACGTAACACTGAATTAATGACAGAAGTGAGATCATGTTCAGAACATGTACCGTGATGAATCTGCAGACACGTTCAACAGAGCCTAACAGTGTTGTCGAGTTGACCAGCCACGTATATGCAACATAAATCATTCTTTTTTGGACATATATATGATGTATATCTTGTACTACTATATATAATATCCAACACAAAGATACTCCATGTCGGTTCTAAATATTGCATTGCTCTAATTTATATCCACAGTTATTTTTTGTTAATTACCTTATATAAATATTGTTGGGCAACTATATATTCAACAAATCAGCTGAGGGAAAAGGTTTTTAACGCATACTAATTAATTAAATGCATGCTTTTTTGAAATATTCCATCAATGATTTATCTTATCTGATCAACAACTGAAAGAAGACACATCCAAATGTGTTTCCCCCCCTTTCCTTTCTTGTTCCTTGTTTCCATTAAAGCACATACCTCAAATGTTTAATTAATTATAAAAAAACAAAATCATAATAGAAGAGAGAAGTTTTCTTTTGTTAAAAATGCCAATTAAGCAGTTGAGACATCTCGACAGTATAAGATTCCTCGGCTGGCTTTTAGAGTACAATACGATTTACCAAAAGAGAAAAAATGATTTCTCATAAAAAAAAAAAAGAAAGAAAGAGAAGAATGATTTAATATTAATTGTATAGTAGTATTAATTTGAAATTTTGAACCCTGACGACCGGTTGGCAAAATGGGCATGAGAAAGTAACTAAAGTAGGCATGAGAGAAAATAACTAAAGGGCTTGTCCCTCCATGAACAAGTCGAAAGTTCGAATCCCGCGAAGCCAAACATTCCAACTCTTAAGGCCACCAAATGTCTCCCCGATCGTTAAGTACTTCAAAAATCTGACTGGAACATCTGGTTATAGAAAAACTGTATTGCCAATTAGTACATGTTAACTTTTATTATAGGACAAAAACCCTTCTAGTTGGGAATGCAATTAGGTGTATATGAGTTGGCGACATTAATTGTACGGTTCAGAAATACGAAACACATGGCTAGCACTTGATCATCAACAACCATATGATTGAGCTCATGATCAGGTGGTCTCGTTGTAGACCGTGCAAAGTAGTAATTAACAACTAATTAAAGGCAAGCAAAACCAACTAGGCAAAGCACTGTTCACATGGAAGCTGCAGTGATCTGATCCTTAATTACTAATCAATGATCATCAGAAATTCCAAGGAAGTAGGTTAATTATTTGATCACTTGGAGGTTAGGATGAAGTTGATCGATTCTGGTCCTAATTATCACAGCTGAGTAATTAAATCTGCTCTCAATCATTAAAATCAACCATACCCATATAGAATAATGTGTGACAAGTACAAAGTTTAAACATCTAAAGCAGGTAGTTGAGTTTAGGTGAGTAACTTTCACATTACTTTTTTTTTACAAGCGAATGTCCGGCCCAACTTGCACGAACCTTTATTAATTTCGAAGTCCTGAAGTTAGTGGCCGAGAAACCCTCCAGGTGACCCCGAGATTTGAAATGTTTGACTTCTGTAATAGGTTTCAAAATGCGATCTCATAAAGGTCAATAAACACTTATTAACTTTCTCTGATCATACCCATCTGGCCAAACCTCTTCGTTCACTTTTACTTTTTACTTTATTATGCGCGGGAATCCGTTGATCCCTTGAAGTGTTTGTTTTGGAAAAACTTCTCTTAAAGCATGTCCAATCCCATACTACATTTGTACCTCTATTATATTCAATACAAATCTTATGTTAAATGTATTGTAAGTTCATATAATTTCAAAAGTAATAAATTTATGCAAAATAAATGCAAAAAAATAATCGTTTGATGAATAAAAAGAGAATAGTAAAACGGAAAAGATCCTCCATAATTCTTTTTAATACCCCGTATTTGGAGTAACCATCCTCCATCCTCTCAAAATGGAGAGTGAGTACGTTGTGGGTGAAACTTTCATCCAATAGTTTTAAAGTAGAGATAAGAGTGTCAATTGGAGATGTCTTTAAAGCAAATTGTTGGAAGGTCCAGATTCACTCGGGTCAAAAGTTTTTATAAATCATTGGGTTTTTTTTTTTTTAACCATTAACCAATAACCATAACACTTCCTAGTTCTTGTCACCCTCTACATTTTCATATATGGAATAGATTTCTCCATTTTTATACACAAGGTAATTGTAGCACGTCATCAGAATACAATAAATTATGAGAGAGAATGGTCATGCCATCATGTTTAATTTCTAAAATATATTTCTCAACTGCATGTTTACTAATATATATACATGACAAAGACACTTGTCAGTGTCGCCCTTTCACTGCAGGCACTCAAGTTAAATTTTTTGATTAGTTTCCATTACATGTACGAAATCGGCAGTTCCAATCAGATGATGGGCTCTTGTTCTAGAGACCCTTTTTCTACTAAGTTACAAACCTAAGAAAACAGAAACAGTAGTCCCCAAAAATTTAGTTTAATTAATTAAAAAATTAATCTCCGATATGAAAAGGAGAGATGGTACATGCATGTTAATTAGATATTCCAATCGATAGAAGAGAACAAAATTCACGTAAAAAAGTAGCTTTAATTTGGAGTGACAAGGCTTCCCAACTAGAGAGTGTTTTAATTTGTGAGATAATTGAACAAAAGATCAAATAGATAAAGTTAAAGGGTGTTCCCTTTCAAAGGAATAGTTGGAGCCATCCTTTATACATTATTGAGGGGGGGAGAGGGAAAAGTTGGATTAGTTTAATGAATCCCATTAGTTAAAAACATGCCTTCTTGTCCCCAAAATCCTCCTCTCTTTTTCTTGTTCAAGTGGCCAACAAGTACACATGACTCAAAAACCTTTTACTTCAATCCCCATTAATCCCATGGTGTAATTAATTTAATTTAATTAAGATGATAATGGCTGCCAGGGAGGCTAATTAATGCCATGCACGAATAACCCATGTCTTAATACGCCCAGGTGTCTTGTAGCCCTCCATAGGTTAGCCGGCCTCGTCGTAATTTTCCAGCGGTAGGGAGCCAGGAATCAAAGTTGGAGGGGACTAAACTAGGAAAGAAATGTGCAAGTGTAGCTAAAACAAATCGAATAATATTGCAAGTCAATGAAGATAAGAGACATAATAAGCGTGAAGTTAGAATCAACAATGTATTAATTGTAGATTAAAGTTGTGCCGGTGTAGCTAAAACAAATCAACTAATTAATACTATATAGGCTCGGATTATAGTCGTAGTCTTTCCAGAATAATGTAACTTTTTTTCAATGAATACTCATAGTCGAATTAACTTCATAGATTACAATCTACCGAGCCCATCTAATACAACTGAAAATAATTAGTTGCACAGATGAATGACAAATAACACATTCAAATCAAATAAAGGATACGACCAGCGATAAATGGACCTAACGGTGAATTGTCGGAGAAGCGCGTGCAGATTGTCGATGACCAGTTATATATATCTGTATGGCTCTTTCTACAAATCGTAAGTTGCTTACAGCTTACTTACCACAAGCAACTCCAGGAGCTAGCGGAGACTTTGTCATAGGATTATGACCAAGACAGGTGAGGTGAGGTGAGGTGAACATTGCAAGGCAATGAAGACAAGACATAAGCGTGAAGTTATAATCAACAATTAATGTCTAACATATTAATTGTAGATTAAAGTTATGCCGGTGTAGCTAAAACAAAACGAATAATATTGTATTATCTAGGCTCGGCTTATAGCCACAGTCTGTCCGTAATGATGTGACTTTTTTTTGCCGAGCAAAAAAAAATGATGTGACTTTTTTCAATGAATGCTTATAATCGAATTAATATCAATTAGTCTCTTTCTACAAGTCATATATAAGTTGCTTACAGCATGTATATATACTTAGCACCCCGAAATTAAACTTAATTATCACAATAAACGCCAAACAGAGCCTATATAAATAACACAATTGTAATCGATAAAAGCTAGCTATTATTATTATTAGTTATTAAAAAAATGGAGAAAGAGGGTTAAGTTTGGAGGGTCATTATTGATTACGGTTGGGATGTGCATGTGGGACCAAAATGCACATTTGGGCGTACAATTAAGGTCTACATGTTGGTGCTTACATGTAACACGAGAAAGTGATTAGAACTCATAAATGAATTATAAATAAGATTAGTTAAATCGTATTAAATACGGTATTGCTCGACAAGCTGTGACATGTGAGGCTTAAATAAATCAAATACTTATGAAAGTAGACGGCAAAACCTTTTATCTATAATAATTTCTCTAAGTTGTGCTTCCTCCCAGGGCCAGGTGTTGTACTCCAGTGTCACCATCTTTTGTTTTGTTCATTTAATTTTTTGACGTATACTCCTTTTCTGGTTTATTCACTTTGTTTTATGCTTTCCCCCCATTCCTCTTAATTTAGAGAGCGGAAAACCTAAGGGCAATGGAATTCTCTGTTAGTCTGAGTTTGAACGGCAGAGAGCAGTTTATGAAAGTGTTTTTAATGGGTAGATTTTGTTGGAGGACTTTTCGTGGGAAGAAATTATACTTTCCACCTAGAGTCTTTTGACAATCTGAACCATTGATTTTTGAGATGAAAGGATGAGATGAGACTACAGAAACTTATCTGTAATACAATACAATTGGAGAGAAACTGGATCCAAATCTTTGCATAGTTAATTTTTTAGATTTATTCAAATGAATCTGGACCATTAATTTCTCATTCCGAGTTATTTTCGGAATACCCGGACTACGTAGCATTGCTCTTAATCTTTAGTTCTTCATAGTAGTTTTCCCTAGTAAAAGGGAATTTATCAATTCAAGCAATTATTATAATCATTAAAACCATCCCAAGAAAGAACAATGCTATATATGGTGATCGCATTCGGTGACCATATTTACCATATAGTTGTTGTTCTATATTGGTAAGAAATATGATAGGTGGGGCCGTTCTATTAATTCATTATACATAATTCACATGGTACCCAAAACGTGATCACCAAATTTAGTCAACATAGTATTATTGCCCAAGGAATCATGGCACAGTAATAATCACTTGACAATCAAGAGTCTCGAGAAATTTTAGTATGGGATTCAACTTCCACTTGTGCTGTTAATTTTTAAGTAGGGTCAATTCATTACGTTTGAAAACTTTAAATTCATCTCAAAATTAATTGGCAATGAATGGAGAAATTCCAAATTTTATTAACTGATTACTCATTCCAGTCTCAAACAATGTAAGACTATATTTCCTTCACATCACCTGTCACATCACATGCAGCCGTATTTAAGGTCTATCATGTATAGCCTTTGTTGGGGTCTATCATCGCACAACCTTTTTGCTAGTTGGTCTGTCATCGTGAGGTGTGAAATTTTTTTTTTAATTTTATAAAATGTGAGATGGAATGGGCCCCGCTCTCATACCAAGTGGAAACTTTAAATCTTTGCTTGGGACTAGAATTGGCAATCACTTTTTGGGATGAATTTAAAGTTTCTCTTCCAAATTATTCAAAAATGAAAAAAAAAAAAAAACAATAAGAAACTTCATTGTACCCGATATTGTATAAAAATAGTACTTGTAAACCACAATGGGTACCATTGCAACTGCTATTGTTACCGTATAATGTATCAACTTGGATTATAAAAGTGTCTCAGTTTTGCACATTTACGTAAAGATACTCATGTCAAGACGATAAATTATTTACCCGTTTCGAGTCAATAAAATCTTCGTTTTGCCGAGCAAAAAAAAAAAACTTTCCATCCAAAAACAGATGGAAATGCTGAAAAGGCTTACACCCGGCCATTTGGAGGGAAACCAATATGTATTTTGGGAAAAAAAAAATACATTACTCTACTGATTTCTCCCGCTAAAACTCACATGTGGGGCCAAGGAGTTCCAATAACAACTATTTATACTTTTTCTATAACTTTT
The DNA here is from genome assembly GCA_019656295.1 of Rhododendron mucronatum var. ripense. Lineage (NCBI taxonomy): Eukaryota > Viridiplantae > Streptophyta > Magnoliopsida > Ericales > Ericaceae > Rhododendron > Rhododendron mucronatum. The sequence continues at coordinate 1,859,943 of BPLT01000015.1, forward strand.
AATTTTGTTTTTCTTTTCTTTTTTTCGCATTTATTAGTTTTGCGTTAATCTTTTGTGACTTATTGATTCGTCTTGACCAGAGGAATTGGAAAAGCATTTTTTTTTTTAACTTTTACCCAAATATTTTAGAAAATAACCACTTTTAAGTCAAAAAAATGACTATTTCCCAAAATATTTGGGCAAATATATAATTTTTTTTACTTTTCTGATTCGTCTTGACCAGATGAATTAGAAAACAAAAAAAGTGAGGCGCAAAACTAAGAAACATGAAAAAAAAAATTTAAATAAGAACAAAATAAAAGTTATATAGAAAAAGTTAAGTGGAATGGGGATGTTCCAAAATTCCCAAACATCTCCTTCTTCTCTTTCATTTGCCTCACACCATCTCAAGCTCTGCCAAAAAAATGAAACATAAATTTGATTCCAAAATGTGAAATAACCAGTTCAATAAAAACAAACAATTACAATAACCGAGATAAAGTCTTATAAGCATTACTTCCATAATAAACCATTGGAACTCCATGGCCCCTTAGGTGGGTTTTGGCGTGAGAAATCAGTAAAGTAATGTATTTTTTTCCCAAAATGCATATTGGTTTCCCTCCAAATGGCCAGGTGTAGGCCATTTCAGTATTTCCATCAGTTTTTGGATAGAAAGTTAACGGCGGGTGGAAAATTGATGGATTTTCAAATAGGTCAGGTTTTTTGATAATATTAGAAGGTCAGGTGCCTATGAGTGATTTGTGTAAAAGATCAGGTGCCATTTTGAAATTTTCCCAATAATCAACCTTAAATTCATAATCAACATATGTTAGGTTAAGTTTTGTGTTGCGTTAACCTTAATGTCTTGATGCGGAGGATTTTTATGCAAATGCTATCATGAGTTCGTATCATCGTATGCACATGTTATGATATTTGCCGTACCAATTAATATTAAAGATTCATGGCTACTCTTAAAGGTGATACATATCGTACAAATCCTTTTTTGTGACCATATTTTGGGTATCCTATGATGTATCACAACTATATTGATAAAGTATAACTCATTGGTACCGTAAGCGATGACACATCACATGATATCTAAAACATGATCACAAAAGTGAAAATTATTCAATATAATGCTCCCGGGGCACTGCCACATGGTGCCGCCGGCCCCAAAATCATTCTCCTCAACACCACACATTTGTGTGGTCTAAATCACAGAATGTGAGCATTGCTGCTTCTTTCTTTCTTTTTTTCCGTACCAGTTCATCAGATCAATCATTGACTTACAACTAGTCTCTCTTTTTTTTTTTTTTCTTTCCCAATCGGTAAAAGACTTTATTGATCATTACAGAATAGGAACATCCAAAGAAGCTTCACTACATACCCAGCTGGGAAAATCTCATAGCCATGGATGTATGTGAAGACAACGAAAGGGCATACTTGGCTAAAGCGTTAACCGGAACAGGAAATAAAGTGACTAGCTAAGTGAAAAGAGTCCCTGCAGGTGATCGCTACATCTGAACTGGCTTTGACACTTGCTTTGCCTTGCAGCAACATTCGAATGATAGCTTGTGCATCTCCCTCTAGAATAATCTGATCCCGTGCTTCATCACTTGCAACCGCAACCAACGCCGGGCGGTCGAAAACCCAGGGCCTCCGCCACTTCTGCCGATGTACTCACAGCTACTGGAAGTGCCTCCGCTCCCAGAATATTACCTCTATGACCCCATATTACAAAACCCACTCCTCCTTTTCCGGTTCGTGAATCAAAAATCTCATCGAGGTCACATGTTTTATTTTCACGGAGGCTAAATATTACAAACCCTGAAGCCACTGAACGTTATGCCCAGTCGTTACTTTCAGAGTTCCGAAATAAATTGAGGTGCGCGCAAATTAACCCAAACATCCATTTATCAAAAAAACATTGATCTTGTTTGATCATGTACCTCTCCATTTGCCCTCCTGTCTGCACTAGTTCTGCCTCTGTTTGACTTACAACTAGTCTCCCTGCCTTGTATATTAGCATCCAGTTGTAGATATACACGTCCAATATGATCATGTGTACAGTATGCGATAAGGAAATCTCCAAGTAAGTGCAGGCAAGGCAACATTACATTACACATATTATCAAATGCGTCTCTCAAATCACTAATTCTACATCCTAACTCGCTATGGCTAGGGGGAACGAAATCTCTCACAAATCCATGCGGGCCACAAAAACTGTTTTATTGGTCAGCGTAGATCCATGAGACATTTCGTTGCCCCTCATCACTAACGCCAGATTTGACCTTTTAAGTCACAAATTAATCTCATCTTTCGAAAATCAATTCGAGATGAGCACTAAATGATAGGGAATTTTTTTTTTTTTTTGGCTCGTCAAAGAGAAAATTTTACATAAGAATATACAGAGAAATTTTACTAAATGATAGGGAAATTTTACATAAGAATATACAGAGAAAACTTCTTCAAAATAATGTGACAGTGACATTAAAAACTTATAAGCCCATCTATTATGTTTTGACATGAAATGGATGCCGCAACACATTTTTATGTATACGAATTTCGTACATAAATTGTTTTTTTGCATCCATCCGTACGTCTTCGATCAAGCATGCAAAGATTAATTAGCTAAGAATAAAACGAACCCATTTTTCATTAATTGGTATTAATTATTTAGCCACACGTACGCGTGAAACAGCCCCCCGGCCCCCAACCAATTTCCCAACCGTATACCTAAAATATTTGTACCATCAACAGCTAATTAAATGAAGTTGTATTTATCAAATTTCATTAACCCCAAGAGACGCTCCAAAAATGATAGAGCTGAAAAGAACCCAAGCAAGAAGAAATGGGTTTGGTTTATGCTAGCTCTTTTGTCCTTTAAGGATGGTTGAAATGGAATCTCAAATGCCAGAATAAAATTCCAAGATTAAAATATACAATCTGTAGGCCATTAAGGGAACCATGCCCAATTAAGAATTCATTATAATAATAATCCACCTCTAGCTCTCTCCCTCTGGTGTTTATAAACATGGTGATTCTAATGCTTTTCTTTGCACTGAGCACAGAGCAAATTAAACTCATTTCCCACAAAAGACATCAAATCAGTCAGGAATTAGAGATGACAGGCTCTGGCTCTCCTTGTGGTGCTTGCAAATTCTTGAGGAGGAAATGTGTGAGGGGTTGTGTTTTTGCTCCTTACTTCTGCCATGAACAAGGAGCTTCCCATTTTGCAGCCATTCACAAGGTTTTTGGTGCTAGTAATGTCTCCAAACTCCTTGCTCACCTCCCGGTGAGCGAACGTTGCGAGGCCGCCGTTACAATCTCGTACGAAGCTCAAGCCAGGCTTCAAGACCCCATTTATGGATGTGTCTCACATATTTTTGCTCTCCAACAACAGGTATATGCTCATACCGATGAAACCCTAATTTCCTTTTTGCTTCTTTTTCTAGTTTCACTTGCTGAATCCATGTTCTTCCTTTTTTTAAATTTTTTTTGTAGGTTGTGAATCTACAAGCACAGCTAGCTTCTCTCAAGGAACAAGCGGCCAGGAGCTTTACCAATTGCTCCACCAATGCAAACTCTAGTGAAAGGTTTTGTGGGAAGTTTCCTTCTTACCCACAAGACGTTCAAAGCTGGTTTCAATCACAAAATCCCAACATGATCCCCCAATTGGATCCCAATACAGCTAGTAATTTCGGGAACAACCCGTTTTACGAAAACGGGATTGCGAATCAGAACCCCATGGGGAATTATGATGAGAACCAAATGAAAGTAGAAGAAAATGTGTCATTTTCCAGCTTTGAAGAGGGTTCTTCCCATCACTCCATGGATTCCCTTGATGTGCAAGCAAACTATAGGCAATGGCCACTGCAAGACGACGACGAGCTTCAGTCGATCGCGTTCGGGTATGTTCAGCAATGGTCATGTGCAAAATGAGGCTAGAAATCCAGAGAAAAAAGGAAAAAAATGGCATGGGTGAAGATGATCTGCTCTGTCAATTTTGGAATGTTATGCACTTTTGGCTGCCATAAATAAACTATATAAGCCCTAGAAAATGTCTATAGAATCAAGAAACCCTAGCTAGCTATTTAAAATCTACCCTATTACTATGATTGTTTTTCTTAGATCTTGTGTAAACTGGGATTTGGTGTCAGATTCTCTGACATATCAGGTTTTGCTTCAAGATAATGCCTTTGTTTATTGATCCCTAGTCAAGAATCATCAAGACCTATGAATAAAAGTTAATTAAGAATCTATTAGCAGGTCAAACATATTAATTTGCTTCTTCTTCTTCTTTTCACAACCTAGTATGTTTCTTGAGGAGAAATGATCTTGCAGATGTTTTAATTTTCAAAATTTCACACTCAGTGGGAATTAAGCAAGAATCTAGCAAACTTTATTTCTTACTAGTTTTTCAAAATCTAGGTACGTAGTAAGTTTCTTGGAGAGATTATCTTGCAGGGTTTTGCAGGTTTTAAATTAAGACTATGGAAAAGAACTTCCTGCTACAAAACTCGAAACAATTTTGAGAAATTGTTCCGACGGGCGTGCATTATTGGAGAGGTAATTTGAAGTCTTTTTGCCTTCAATAAGCTTAAGATAGTGAACTATGGATTTGGGGTCTAGCCCTTAGGGTGTGTTTGGGCTTAGTCCCAACAATTTTTCCTTTTCCATCAAATCCTTGGTTGGATTCCCCACGCCCTTTCACCTACTGGATTTATCGTTTGTCGAGTTTTTAATAAAATTTTATTTCCTTTAGAAAAAAGAAAAAAGAAAAAAGAAGAAGATAGTGAACTATATATGGAGTTTGGTGTTTCCTCATTTGAAGATATTAAACTAGGTTGTGAATGTTGTTCTGGAGAATGCTTCATTGCAATATATTGTAGAAGATCTCCTTCTTTGTAATGTAGCTTTGTGATCTAACTCCCATAGTCTTTGTTAGTTTCTGTTATAAGGTAGTATGATTGTTATATTAAGTGCTATAAATTTCTTAGGCATATTCAGCTTGTTCGTTTTGGGTTTTGAATGAGATTTTGAAAAAGATTAATTTGAGTGGAGATAGATAAAGAAAATGTATTGGAGACTATGAAAGAGCTTTAAAGCCAAACGAACGTACAAGCCCGATATGATTCAAATAAACCAGAGAGACATGTGTCGTAGAGTGTAAAGCCTGTTAGCGTTATACATCGAGCTATGTTGTCGAGTCCTTTTGTTTTTCCTTGTCTATCTTGAGCGTTTGTAATATCATAGTGATCAGGTTCTCATATAGTATAAATCCATCATCTTTCTTCCTTAAATCTAAACTGCTGCTTCAATCATAACTCAGCATTGGATAGATCTCGTAAATCTAGTATGATTGATTATTCGTTTTTCTGGCATTCAAAAACAAAAAAAAATGAAGGAGATTTCAATAATAATAGAAAGAGCATCTGGCCGGTCCGGTGTTCCAGAATTGCAGCATAAACATGAGAAAATTGTGTGCCCCATTTTCGAGTATCATATTTTGCTTGGACTAAAGTATTGCGTCTCCATTTGTTAGGCCATTGGAGTTTAAAGTTTAGTCGTGACATTCTCCGACATGCATTATTGCTCCTTTTCCTCTACATTATGGTCCTTGTTGGTCGCCTGATTAAATTTAAACATGTTCATACATAGATGAAAAATCCTTGCATTTATGAAAATCCAAATTAGGGAAGTTTATATTTTCCTCATGTTGGCAGGGGAACTATCTTTTCACATATTTGTTAACATCTCTCTCTCTCTCTCTCTCTCTCTCTCTCTCTCTCTCTCTCTCTCTCTCTGTGTTGTAGATAGCTACCTAGCTTTGTCTTACCATGATACTTGAAAGTACTACTGCTTGTGGCCTTTGCTGATTTTGATTTTCGCCATGTATGGAAGTTTTTTTTTTTTTTTTCCTGTGACTGTACACTTTCATTGAAAACCACGAACACGATACATCAATGTCCAGCCAGGACTCAAAAACCAAAACTGCCTTAGCCAACTCCCTCAACAGGAGACACCAAGGCAAAAACTATACAACCAAGCACCTATGCTCAAGAGCAAAAGAAAACAAAATTTAACCTGCTACAGCAGAAGAGACCTCAAACGTGGAAAGGGAACTCCCCAAGCCCTGCGCAAAACCCTTTTCGATCTCCTGCGTAGACTTGACATATTATGCCAAGCCATCATGGCATCTCTGATGTTATTGCAAATCTTTGATCCCAATACCTCTGCCTCCATCATCTTATGCTGGAAAATGTGGCACAAAGGAAGTTGTTGTGGTAAATGTGTGGCATAAAGGAAAGGAATACCCAAGCAACCTAACAAATGTGTCAACAAATTGATATTTGACCAGACTGTTCGGTTTCTCAACAACTAACTCTGGGTCAACTTGCGCTTATATCGATTAATCCCATTATCCTGAACCTATCGTCACCGGAAGAGTTTTTTCGCTTACGATTAGAGTTAAACTTGCTGTTATAAACCCACTCTACGTACCCTTTAGGATGGATCAGATTCTTCATTTAACTTGCTTAAGGAGGACACACACGCACAGAGATATAGTACAGATGATAGCAATGGTTTTTATCAGTGTAATTAGAATTAATATACAAGAGAGCAATGGTTTTTCTGAAGCAGAGGACTAAATCCTTGTACCGGTTCTGGGTCTCTTGTGACTATAATAAATCGCGGCTTCGCGAGACCAGCGATACGAAGCTGAGCCCCGACACTTTTTTGTGGCTCATGGAAGTAGACTCATGTGCAGTTTTACCATAAATTTTAGGATTTATGAAACTAGCTATGTTATGTGAGAAGAGGGAACATTGTTCTAAATACACGGGATGGTTCCTTGATAGATTTGGAAGTAGATTTGTGTAAAAGTGTTGTTTTCAACAAGTGGTAATCAAAAGTTACGTAGTTTATGAATTTGATATGAGTTGATTCTGAAGCCTCAATATAGGTGATAAGTCATTGTTGTACGTCAATGTCCAAAGGGTTTCCTTAATTAGCACATGTACGTAGAAAGATGAGAGAGAGAGAGAGAGAGAGTCCTTAGTGTTTTTTGAGTATAAAGTCTCATTTTGGCTGATAAACAATACGGAGTATAATAAATAAATCGTACCACCCAATTTGTTTTTTTTTCGTTTTTTGTTTTTTTACAAAATAGAGAAGATTATATTAATAATAGCTCAACGGTACATAAATGCACAATAAACTCCCAACTAAAGCTCTGGCAAGCCTCCGTGAGTTGTCCCGCCAAAAACATCATATTGGGTAAGAACACTGGTGGCATGATCAATATCATTGTAAGACAACATTGTCCCTTAAAGAACCTGATCTATAAATAAATATTCATTGAAAGACGAAACTAAATAATTGAAAAAATAATAAACAAAACTCTCACAGATTAAATGAATAGTTATTGACATGGAGAGATGGAAGAAAAACAAAACAAAGAGAAAAGTATAGAATGTCTTCCCCTCCCACCCACTGTAAAAAGGGTGTGAAACCCTAGGGGAGGAGAGGAATGGAGAAGAAATATCTTGATAGCGGCTAGGGTTGTGTGTGAGTATGAGAGAGAGAGAGAGAGAGAGAGAGAGAGAGAGAGAATAACACTATTTTGTTACCCCACAACTTTTTGCTATATTATTCAAAATGGTTCATCGTCTTAAAGAGAGTTGATGGACCAAATAAAATAAATAAATAATTTCGATCATAAATTATATTGAAATCGAGATGGATCCCACAATAAGGTCACAGCGGGGCCACAACTGGTACCCATATTTGATTCACAACCTTTTTTCGATCACTTTGCTATATTATTCAAAATGGTTCATCGTGTCTTAATTCTTCAGGCCCACTCCAAAGCCCATTTATCATCCAGCTCGCCAATTGGGCTTAAGGTAGAGTCTTTCAGGCCCAACTCACCGTCGCCAAAAAAATTAGTTGTTCGGCCCTTTCAAAATCCGAATAATCCTGCTTGACTAATAATCCCTAAACAATCCAATAACAATATAGCCAGTGGCACAAACAAAAACATTTTAGGAGTATGATTTAGGATCGATGTTCGAACCAAAATACACGCATCGGATAATTGATGAAAAAGTTATCTTACTTTCCACCAGCGATGACTCATTTTAAGTCATAACAAAATCAACTTCGTATGGACTGACCCATAAAACTTGATAGCCCCTAGAAAATTTAAAACCTAAAATGTAAGGTAAGCAAACTCTTAATTGTAAAACTTTGCCACTATATTAAAGAACAATCTTTGCAATTACTAATACAAAAGTAATGAGAGAGAGAGAGAGAGAGAGAGAGAGAGAGAGAGATTGGGTTTAAGAAGAAGACTGAAAGGAAAACAGAGACCAAACTTTCCACTTTCTATTGAACTTGTTTTCTCACGCCAAACTCTTTTTCTGTTATAAGTATCACTTCTTTATTTAATATGTCTTCTTTTTACTATTACTGGGTTATTATTATATTCAGTCCTTTATGGGAAACTTTTGAACTAAGATTTCAACCAAGCATCATTCAATTAATGGAATCTTTATTTACCCCTTTCAATTTTTTAAATCAAATTATGCAACCTTTTACTCCGGCCACTTATGTCATTGTTTAATAATTGGTGCCGAAATGATGTGTTGGTTTGAAAGTAGATTTTCAAGCCGCTTGACTGACTACGTTAAGTCTTCATTTTGTAGCTAGGAGACAAGGGTCATCAGTCATGGGCTCCTCCAAGAAATAAACAATTAAATACTCCATAACTTGATCGATTCTAATAATCTCAATCTCTCTCTCTCTCTCTCTCTCTCTCTCTCTCTCTCTCTCCTCAGGCCAAATTCACAACCAGTTGGATTCTTTTGTTTTTTTCGAGCGAAAAGATCATCTTAGTTATATTAAAACGAAAATATTAAAACTGTAAAAAAAAAAAAAATTACAACATAACAAAACAAAATATAATAAAGAAAACCCGCAAGAAATCAGCACCGAGGTCGGATCCATTAAATACACTTGTGTAGGAGGGTGGAGTGACCAGAACTGCAACTGAAGCTCTTACCTGCTGCAAGTTGAAGGATCACCATCGGGTCCGCTACCGACGTCGCCATCTTTGTTGTTAAAGAGCTCAAAAATCTGTCATCAAGGCAGATCAGATCCAAGAGCAAAAACTCAAAGCTGGTAATTCCCCAAACGAAACCAGAATTTCATACACGGGGAGGCCCAATAGCAACAACAAGATTTTGAAATTTCAAGGTTGAGTGGTAAAACTCAATTAATACTACAAAATACTTATAGCAACTGCCAAGCTAGCACAGTTGGTAACGTTCATGTCCCCCCTCTGTAGTGGCCTAGGTTTGAGTCCCACGAGAGCAAGGGGTTTGGGGTTTCAGGGCTATGGATAACCTTTAAGGCCTCCATTGACTAACATTCCACTAATCCCCGCTAATTATACAATATTTTCAAAAAAAAAAAAAGAAATTCATCTGTAAAATCATTCAAGGTTTTGATGAGCAATGAAATTTGAATGACTTGTTTGATACAAATTGGCAATAAAACTCTTAGTCACGATGTAGCAAACCTCAAGGGGTTGGCTCGGGACAGTTAGAGATTTACACTTTTCTAAGGCCTCAAGTTCGAGACATGCATTTCTTGAGGTGCGCGTACGATGATCAGAACACCCGAGTTATCAAAAAAGTCGCAATGAAGCCGTGTGCAGTCAATTGGGGGAACACTTTGTCCATCAATCTATCTACATGATCATATAATACTGGCATCTAATAGTATTAGATTAATTAAGTTAGGTAAAAACCTACTTATTGCAACATAAACCCTAGGCAAGTGGGTCCCCCCATATATATATATATTCCTTTAATCGAAAGAGTAATAGTCAATCCTTCTCTAGTCCCCAGTTAGAGAGATTGAAGATTATGACAACAATTAAAGTAATTAGGTTACTCAAAATGCACGCTAGCTAGCTAGCTAGCACATAATAACCCTAGCATGTGCTAAAATTTTACATCTTGTCGTAAATCCAATCGTGCCCGGAGTGAATGGCCGGATGACACCTCAGCTTCTCATCATTAAATGGTGCTTTGAGTTAACTAGTACGTACATCAATTCAAAGAAAAGATAACTACTCCGTTAATCGATCACGGTTTATATCATTAAATGTAAAATCGGAGTAGTAGTAAGTTGGTTCGGACATCCGATTATTTAAAAAATAAATAAAAACTAGTAGCAAATCCTTATATACCAACATTTTTTGTTTTTGATGACTTGAAATGTCTGGGTCAATTTACGCGCATGACGACTAATTTCTGGAGAGAATAATTTTACTATCCACTAACAGATTTCTCATTTAAAATCGGAAGAAAGTCCCTAATAAACTGACCCAATAGTTAGCATGTATGCTTACCTTACAGTCTTAGACATCGGCAGCGACACAATCACTAATATATATTGTCCGAATTGGATACGTATAATCTCGAGAAATGACCTCTTAAACATATGAACAGAACAGAGATATTCTATCTCTGAGAGATAAGCTCTGGCATGAGAATATAAATTATGTTTGGGGACAGCTAGAAGATGTTGTTTCTACCCAGTAGAATCTTTCTTATAACGGGTCTGTAGTTCATCACGTATGGTCAACTAAACCGAGGCTTTGTTCACTCGGGATTTCTTAAACTAACCCCTTTCTTAACACGGTTTTTAATAAATTTTCTTGTCACTTATTACCTATCTCGTTATCTAGCTTTTTTCACTTATTAATTCAATAACCTCCCTCAAAATCTTTACTAAACGACCTCTTAGAGATATTATATATTCAGAGAGGGAGTACACCATTTATGGTATTTTATAAATATAATCTTTAGAACCACTATAAAAAATTATTAAGGATTCTTCTAGAACCCCATTTAACCATTTTTTGGGTTGTTAATTGGTCAGAGGAAAAAAGCTTCTCTTTAGGAAACGACACCATAGGGTTCAAACTTCAATAATGCATGCATCTTTTTCTATAAGAACAACAATAATAATCATATATTTATTCTAGTGCATATATGGATTATCTAAAATATGCTTATCTTACATATATTCTATATATGGCAGATTGGATCTTGATAGACAGATAGCAATTCAAGGTGAGTACCCTAATCCCAAAGTTTCGATTCCAAAAGTCAAATAGGGTGTTCCCATTGTAGTTGTATGTGGCTCGAGTAACCACTATACTTTTCTGTTTGGTTTGAGTTTCTGAGGAAAGTTTTTTAGACTAATAAGCAGGGAAAAATAAATATAGATAGAAAATTTATTAACGACCATGCGTAGGGATTTGGAGACCTAAAACGAACAAGTCAGATTTAAGTTCTTTTTTTGTTTCATTGCTAAGTTAAAGGTTGGGAGGGAGAGACCAGAGTTGCAACACAAGAGAAGAGGGTTGAACTTTGATAGACAAATAACCCTTGACATGCATGCACGTTGTAACTCTTTGGTAAGATTATGGAGAGAAGTGAACCACATAACCCTTGAGAGAGAGAGAGAGAGAGAGAGAGAGATTCCAATCTTGTTGCACTTCCTTCTAGGATAAAAATGAGGAAAACGCCTGATTTTTAGGCATATAGCATCACACCAAGTTAATAGATTTCTGTATATACAACACTAATTAACCCATATAGCCCATAACTTTCAAAATCTCGATCACTAACCATACTGATCAAAACATTACAAATCAAAATTCAGTTCCTCATCATCCTAAGGGCTAGTTCTTGAAGCTCACCCAATTCAGTTTGTGAAGGTCTAGTCTTCTTATTGCAAGGCTGGTAAGAACTGATCAGGTCATCTCTGCAGCTTTGTAACTCTTGCATTCTCATTCCATCAATATCATTGCTGCGATCAATCGACTCGAGTGAACTCTGTGGAGAGATAGAGGTCATGTAGTTTGGATAAGTTGGAATTGGTAGAGCTCCCACCATATTTCCAGGCCATGGATTTTGTGCATTGCTTGTGTCAATCAGGTTTTGTGCCATTTGAGCCTTCACTTGCATCAGTTGGGCTTGCAAGCATGCCACCTAAATCAATAACAAAAGAAAAACATATTACATTTTCAATATATATATATATATATATATATATATATATATATATATATATATATAGCTCATTATTCCCAATCGTGCATATGGCAAAGGTTTGATCTCTAAGTGTGTGAATTAGTTGATTGACTCAAAGCCAATTGAACAAAAATTAATGGAGAAATTGTGTTTTAGGGTAATTAATTGATTGGGCGATTCAGGCTTATTTGTACGGATGGTCCCCAAAGTATTTCCAAAATGTCAATTTAGTCCCAAATATAGAAATCGCGTCTATTGCATCCCATCTTGTCGTCTTGTCTTGGGGATACCATATCCCCCTTGAGTCCTTGACTTTCACCATAATAAGGCATAACAAAAAGTCACAAAACAACGTAAGAAAATAATACTCCCTCCGTCCCATAATATTTGTCCGGTTCGCAAAATGGAGACTACAAAATAATGCATTTTTTTAAAAAAAAAATTCAAATTTTTTTCACAAGTTAAAAGAACTCGTCGAGATCTAGTAAGTTGTTGAATTTTTTCCCAACTTTTCTTACAAAAATAATATTATTTTTACGTTTCCGTTTTGCGGACCGGACAAATATTATGGGACGGAGGGAGTACTATAAAATGCATGGCATAGCATCTATAAAAGAAGACACAACATTTTCACCATATCATGCATAACATTTATCAGAATGGCTTAACATTTTCAAAATTCCTTTTCTTACGGTGTCCTTCATCATAACAATCGATCACCACACAATAGTATAACATTCAACATAAAAAGACATAATATGATATGTTGTGGTCACACCCTAAGAAGGGGATACTGTATAGTTTCCCTAATTGTTGAGTATATCAATCTTGCCTCCAATGTGACCGTGTGTCCATCCATATAGTTGTTTGCATAATTGTATATATATATAGGAGGAAAAGTAATTATTTGTCTTTTTCATTCCTATTTTATAAGGAAGTAATTAATTTGATTAACTTGAGTAGATACTACAATAAGATAATATGAAGAATGATAAATAATAGCACTATCAAAGCGATTCTTTATCACCCTTATAATCTTCTATTGGGCTCAAGTGACATATGGTTATCAGGAGGGTTGGGTGTCAATCCCGTTGGGATGTTGCCCTCCCGTTGTGATGTCGTTTTCCTTTCTTTTGTTCCTTTTAATCATTGTACCCATTACACAAAATTAATAAAATTATTTTTTTGCTGTTAAAAAAAAAATCGATATCATATTTAAGCTAGGTTAGCGCATACCACTCGACGACTAATGCTACGTTGCATAAGTGCGGCTTAGTGCATATAGTACGAACATACTGAGTAATGTTTGGCCTGCTAGTAGTCCAAAAAAATTGACTCAATAAAGCAACTAAAAAAAACAGGTCAACAAAATAGAGAGTCGGGGGGAGAGAGAGAGAGAGAGAGACAGAGAGAGAGAGAGAGAGAGAGAGAGAGAGAGAGAGAGAGAGAGAGAGAAATTCAACTACCAAATTGATCGAGAAGACCATCTGGAAAATCCCATACGACAACAAAGAAACCTACCCAAGAAGGAAACCTTCGCCAATATGAGTAATAACGCTGAACAACACAAGATGCAGTGAAAAAGTGATATTTGAGACTAGAATAAATTGGACAAACAATTAACCTGTTGTTGCAAAGCAAAGATATGTGCAACACAGCCGTACACAGGGTCTCGAACCCTGGCTTGAGCCTCGTAAGCAATTGTGACCACAGCCTCGCACCGTTCCGCAACCGGGACGTGCAACAACATTTTGGACACGTTGCTGGCACCAAACACCTTGTGGATCGCCGCGAACCTGGCCGGGCCTGTTTCCGAGCAGAAGTACGGCGCGAAGACGCAGTCCGCGGCGCACTTCCGCCGCAGGAACTTGCATGCACCGCACGGGGATCCTGTTCCGGCTGCCATCTCTCCAAACAAGATGATCAGAGAGAAAATTACAGATAGAGAGAGCTAGAGAGAGAGTACAGTGAAGGTCTTACTACTTATAATAAAAGTTTAGTAGGCACACGGGCACACTAGGAAATGGTGATGATAAATACTATTTGAACTTTGAAAGGACTTGATTCCGGGGTGTTAAGGTAAATAAAGGGGGGAAGAAATGGGGGACAGGGAAGGTATGAGTGTAGGGGTATAAGGGGACATTTATTAATGGTTTGATGTAATATGGGTATGTTATTTTTATTGATGGTTAGACCAGTTTAGAGGTATGTGATTTCATTTGCTGACTGCCATTTTATTATTTTAGTTATTTTCTTTTTTTTGTTTAACTAATAAGATGGTTTTTTTTTTTTTTGGTAATGCACAATGTCATAAGTTAGCTTGCGCTGAACATCTCGGCTTAATTCTTACCGTCATTTCACACACTCAAGCATGTATTGAGGTAGTCTAAAAAATTGTTGACAAAGAAAATTGAATGTAAAATCTTAAAAGGATGCAAATCCTCAGGAACCAGATACTTCGTGCCGGAACCCTGTGTCTCTGTGCCGAAGGGTTTTCTGGCCATTGAATCTTGGGCCTTGAAACACACACTCCAACGGCCGAAAATCCCTCAGCATAGAAACACAAAGGTTTTGGGCACAGAAAATCCGATGCCAAATCCCCAAATCACGTGTCAAGACCACTGGACCGACCCATTTCAAATGATGTTAGTATAGTATTTAGAAGTAATTAAAGATATCTTTTTTTTCCGCCGATCGCCGCACCTGGGGACTGCTGCTGCTTGTTGCTTTGCTGAATTTTCTTCAATGCCACGTGTACGCGCTTTTGACTCGTAATAGTTTAATACTGAATAAAATAAAATACTGTACTATATGGACATGATATTACGGAGCACTCTAATTAGAGGCCCCCCTAATTAGAGATTAGTGTATTATAATTGGGCCCTTTGAAAAAGAGTTGGGGGGTATTCAAGAAAGATAGATTAAAGAAAGACTCCTACTATTAAACTCGAAAGTAGAAATATAAGTAGGGTTTTTAATGGGACTTTGACTTTGAATCATGCAGAGAAATCCCGGGATTGAAGTAGTTCTGATGCCTGAGACTTAAGAGTTTGTTCTTCTTAAGATTTTGTTTTATGTTTGAAATTTTTCAAGTGTTATTAACTCTTTAGAAGCCAATTCATAGGAAATTTCGCTCCGACTTTATTTAAGGTTTTCGCAAGTGAGTGGTAGGATTGGAATTTGAGTAATCAAAAATCTTGCAGGGGAAAAAGTAAAGATACTTCTGTACTGTTTTCCATTTCAATTACTCCAGTTTGGAAGCTTTGGAGTCACCAAATGGGTTATGAAGTGAGCGTTTTCTCCACCCACAGTCAAAACTAAAATGGTAAAAAAATGGTGATAAAACTTCGGGATTCTATTCAGATCATAAATTTGTGAGGAGATTGATGAAGCAAAAAGTAACAGCCTAAAAGGTAACAGTGTGCCCATAAAAATGGCACATAAAGTGTTTGAAATGGATAGGCCCAGCGCTAAAGCGAACCAGACTGCCACCAAGAGCCCCCAATTTTAGGCCCAAACAGAGGGACCCCATTTTACAAGTTGCGTTTATGAATTACTCTGGCCATGGTGTACTCCGGCGGCGAAGTGGCTTGTTCTTTCTTCCACCAGTGCTTGCAAGTTTGATCCTCAAAACTCAAATTTTGCTGGTCTAATAACATTCTTTCTGGGAAGTGTTAAAAAGGTGCTGCATTGCTTCCTCATTTTGAACTCAAAACCTCATGGAGAAGTAGACTCTTAAACTACTGCAGCAATTTGTTCCCTTCAAAATAAGGCTGCAAAATATATTAAATAAAGAGAATAATTCGAATAAATTAAATCCCATGCCCCTTTTGTTGAATTTATTTTTTCATATGGAGCATTAGTTCTACTAAATAAAATCGCATCCCCATTTTTTTAAATTTAATTTTTCATGTGTAGCATTAGTTTTCTTAACCATTTATCTGCACATGATTTGCTTGGAAAACTACATTCTATCTTCTCATTTTCTTGATTACAATATTTAATTTTTCTCCCAAAACTAAATACTAAATAGGGCCCCTTATTATAAGTTGGCCTAAATTGTACGAGGCCAATCCAGACGAACCAAGCTGTCATGGCTCGCCTCGCTTCGTTTAAAATTGAACCGAGCACAAGTTTTAGGCTTGTTTCCTAAACGAGCCGTACTCAACACTCAAAAGCTCAGCTCATTTATAAACGAGCCGAGAACCAAGTTGAATTTTAAGCTCGTCTTATTAAACGAGCCGGGATCGAACACTGCAAAGCTTGGCTCGTTTTCACCCCCCTACGGACGACCATGGAGTCCTTTTTTCCTTGACAGCAACATAAACGGCAGGTGTTGGCTAAAAGAGGGAAGTGATGTTGCGACATCCTCGTGCAAAATGCTGCATTGATGATATGTGAAGACAAAAATCAAACTAACTGAAAGTAGCCTAAAAAAATGCTCGAAGACAAGTTCCATGTTCCCCACTGAGCACATCCAATTCTAACCTCAACGTCGTGTTTTCTATGAGGAAAAATGTACGTTAACATGCTCGGCAATGGTGCGACGGCAGCCACGTCCATGAGCACAAAGGCAGGCTAGGCAGCAGTATATATAACATCACACAAGAGAGCATTATTGGGGACGTCAGCTCTAACCAAGGAAAATGGCAGCTTCCTCCAAAAATCACTTTGTTTTTAAAAAAAACAAAAACATCAACCCACGTGGCGTACATGCAAGAGGAATGCAAGAGAGCAATTGCTGACAACACATCTTTAAAACACAACTGCGTCCAGAGCTGTTCGATGCACATGGATCCCTCCGGACACAACTGCAACCGGCACCATTGTGTATGGAGTTGTGAAAGTTAAGTTGGTAAGACTTTTTGGCCAACAAAAGCTGGACTTCACCATATTAGTTGGTAGTATTATACACAAGAGAACCCCTCCTGCATGATATGTCTAAACATCCTTCATTACAGGATCGGTTGATGTTGTGAACATCCATAGTTTCATTACTTACAAAACCCATTACTTTTTCCATAAGTAGATCTCCAGAACACCCCCAAAATGAGATCTTACCAAATGGGGGGGAAAACCCATTGAACACAAAATTCAGCTCAACTGCTCACTCAGTTTATCTACAGGAAGACTGAGCACCCACCAACCCAAAACACCCGATAAAGCTATTCAATACCACGCGTTATACACATACATTTACCAGCAGCTTCTCACCTCTTGTAATGAAACCTCACCTTCAACAAAAATTGCATCTTCACCTGTCCCAGAGAGAGAGAGAGAGAGAGAGAGAGAGAGAGTGAGTGGACAATGAAATAATTGGGGAAACAATATTAACTTAAGCAGGTAAAAGCACTCTTGAGAGGAATTGCTTCATGTGACTGCAATCTCCAAGTCGAAGTGCATTAACTTGGAGTGAACTATGAATGACTGTACGCACTATACCCTGGATTTAAAATTTTGGCAACATGTAGACATTTATTTTAGGATCAGAACCAAGAGTTTGATACGTGAAACATTTTTCAAGCATACAATCTAAGAATTCTGTACTTTTTGAATCTTGTAAAACCATGAGTTTTTAAAGGTGAACTGATAATTTACCAATGTAACCGAAAACAATTACTTCAAATCTTTTGTAAAGAACTGGAGAAAACCGATGTTATTTTTTTGAAATCTGTGATCACCTTTAGAAGCCTTGGGGACGAGCGGTGAGCGGGTGATGCTTACCGACAGTAATCACAACAATGCAGCTATGGCACCATCAATTAAGTAAAATGCTATAGCATTACTGACAAGACAAAGTGTACCCTGGCAAATTCTGTTTTCTTCATAACAATAAACTACTCTACACTATTCAGCTAAATTTAGAGCCGTGAAATTTGGCCATTCATTACGACTTGCTACAAGAATGAAAGCATAAGCTGATCGAGGAAGTGCAGATCAGAACTTACTTGAGCTGTGTCGTAGACGATGTATTCATTATACATCAATGTGGATGCCTTACTGTATGATTCCACTGGCTTGCCACAAGGCACAACAACTCCATCCCTCCACTTAACATAGTCTGATTGCTGAGGTACCTTCTTGCCAAGGCCTTTAGTAGAGTGTTTTCCTCGAGGTGGTTTGTCCATATACTAAATTACAGCAATGTTGTACACGAGTTAATATTAAAGGAGGTTTCCTTGTTGAAGTGAATATTAAAGGAGATTAATAGCACAAAAGTGCACATAGGAAAGAATGGAGAGAAAACAAACACAAAAAGAAAGGTCTTCTGTATTTGCAAAAATAATGTTGGATGCATAAGATCATTCTGGAAATCGCAAAATCATGAAACGATGAAAGATATATGCAAAAATACACAGAAAGGAAAGTCCTCAATGGCATGCAGATACATAATGGAAGTCTAAGCAAAGAACACATATTTGGAAGAACAAAAATAGATGCACATCATAGAATGTCAGCTCACCTTGGCATTTGTGAGTTCATAAACCTCTCCCAAGGCAACTTCACTTAGAACCATTAAACCCACAGGATCTTTCCTATCAGTATAACAGTACTGGGCACTCTTACTAACCAGGTCAGCAAAGTAAAGTCCCTTGCCAAACTACACATCATCAAAATATTTTCTGTCGATTAGCAAGTAATTCTGATATATGAACACATGGCTTAAGAGTGCGCGCACACACACACACACACACAGAGAGAGAGAGAGAGAGAGAGAGAGGGAGAGAGAGAAGACCATGTATCCAGTTGCTGGAGCTTCGGGAGGAGCTATTCTCAGTCCTTGACTAAGTATACCCACAAAATTTGTCAACCGAGAACCTGGAGAACATAATGTTTTATTAGGGTCTTAATCCAGCCTCGGATGCACTACCAAATGATTTTTCCTTTTCCAAGAAAAAACTTACTGTATGAATTTCAACTTACCATGCCATAGAAGCATTCTGTTCCCAAGCTTTTCTCGATAGGGAGCAAACTTATCCAATTCCCCTTCCCTTTCCAATGAGAAAACTTCTTCCAGTTCAAGAGCCCAATCCTGAGATATCAGAATGCTTTCTCAAAACACATTTATGAAAATAGAAGGTTAAAAGAGACAGATTCATTTTGTCAGACTAGAATAATGTGCAGCCATTGCACAAATTTCAAAACATAAACTCACAGTATGTGTAGGGGCATGAGTGGTTTGGAGATACTTCTCAACCAGTCGATAGTCTTCACTATCATGAGGAAGTGGAGCAATGTCACAGCGAAGCTTCATATATTTTTCATCAAAGGAGTCGGTATTGTCATCATCAAAACCTACTAGTCTGGAGGCTATTTCAATGTCCTGTAGAGCCTCTAACATTTTCACCTACAATTAAAGGAAAATTTTATTACTTTTACAGCTTTTCCACAGAAAGTGAACCTCACGAGGCAGACAGACCAATAATTTGCAAAGTACAGTCATACTCACAGCTTATCATAGCTGTTCACATGCACACCGTTCAAGTATTTTCCAACTAACTAATTTCTACCAATACTACTAGAAACACCTGAAGTGCTGGGTAACTTCCAGATTCACTTCGAGCATCTACAACCAAATCTTCAAATTAAAGAATGGAACCTCTCCAACCATATTTCATTTGCATCCTTCAAAATGAATCTCCATAAATGAAGAGTCATTCAAAATACTAAGAACATTTTTCATTTCCATTTTAAAATCTTAAAATATGCACAAATTAGAATCTCATGATTCAGTTTTTATAAAGTTAGTACTCTTTGATAAATGCACTCCACTTCTTGTCTTTTAGTGAAAAATGAAAATCACTACCCTTACGGACAATATATCTAGATAACACTTGAGAAGTTTAGAGTTCATATTTTGGAGGGAATGTTGAGTTTATGCAAGAAATCAATGAGTTTTTGAAAAGTAGAGATATAAATGAAGAGTTTTTGTTGGAGTGTGTGTGAATAGTGAGATACTCTAAATGCATGTTTTGAATAAACCTACTATCTTAAGTCTTCAACATGAAGAACTGGGTATGAACCGTATGATATGCTCTACCAAACCTTGCAATACATAGGTGCATATCCATATAAAAATGGAAAGAGAGACAGAGACAGAGACAGAGACAGAGAGAGTAGGAACCAGAACAGTTCCAACTATGCCTTCGTGTACTCCCACATGCAGACCACTAAATGGTTTAGCATACATAGATTTGAACTGTCATTACCACACACACATTTGATTTTGGAAAGGTCAACAACTGATCAGAATCAATAGGCAGAACATTCAGGATCAAGAAAGCCTACAGAACATTATCAGGCATGTGCTCCAAGTGAAATCATCAATGGTTCAATAAGATCTGAGAGCTTATTCAAACACAAATCAATCAATACACAAATGAGTACACTAGTCCTGTCGTTCCACTGGCAGCCATACAGGACCCCACCCACGCGGGAGGAGGGGGCAGTGAGTTTTGGGTCAAGCAAACCCTTATTAACTATTCGAACCAAACGGGACACACCATAGGAGAAAAGGATACTGTATGGCCGGCCAAGCATAAAAATTAGGAGGAATATAACAAAAAAAGGAAGAACGAAACTAAGAATGTGGCAGATTCTTATGAATCAAGCAAAAAAGAGACATCCAAAGATCTTGAGATTGAGCCAATGCAAAACATCGAACACGTATGGACATCCAGGCCAATTTTTACCTTTGACTTAAAATCGTCCTCATCCCTAATCACATGAGGATGAATAGAAGGAATCACAGTGAAAAAGCGATTGCTGGCATCAATAATCAGGCTTTCTTTATGTGAAAGATCATGCAGATTGCTATTTACAAGATTCTGTATCTCTGTTAATGCCTCAAAACCTGGAGAAATAGTAAGGAAGTATCTCAGCACATTAAAATTAGGCAGTTAAAACAACTAGTTGGCATTCTGCAAGTAGAACAAGTTTGACAAGACAACGATGGGACCGCTTCTATGTCATCAGCGATGGAAGTATTAACATGAACTAGAACTGGAGACAAGTACCTTTCTGGATATTACTTTTGCTCAGTTTTCCTAGTGGCATTTCTGACATATTGATCTCAAACTCCATCATAGCAGCCCTGCAAAAGTTAAACATTTCAAGCAAATATTCTCGGAATTCAAATAATAAAGTAAATCAAATAAGTACAGAATCTGTTATGACCTGTACGCTTCAACATTGAAGAGCATCTTCATCAATTCTACTAATGGACGAGCAAGTTGGCTACCAGCATCATTAAGATTTTTCTTCCTAGAGACCTCTTTATTTACCCCATAATCCTACAAAATCAATTCTTCTATTAGTAAAATAATAATAAATATAAGCCCCAAGAGGGAACTTTCATATTTGGAAAACCCTAACAAAGAGAAATAACAGATCAGAAGTACAATGTCCAACGGAAAGAATTTGCCAGGTCGCTTCTGAAAATTGCTCTTGTCTTCCCATGCTTCCCATGAGTTCCCAGTTTTCTCAAGGAAGAGCCGTTTGAACTCTTGAATCGCATCTGGTTTGGACATCTGCTCTAGCTTGTTTCCTCCAATTTTTTCATTTCCAACACGACCCCATTTGCGGAAAACATAACAACCTGAACCTTTATCCTCTTGAATGATTTGAAGGATATAGTAACTTCACAGAGAAAAACAAACAAATCTTACACTCTATTCGTACAAAAGAGAAGTGCAAGAGTATTGACAGTGGCTCTTAATGCAACATAACAATCCGTAAGTCCATCCAGCATTTCATTCACAGTCGAATCTTAGTTACAAAAACTTCATTGAGATAGGATAACATTTTAAGAGAAAATAGTAAAATGCTAATAGTTAAAATGCTTCAGTTAAGGGTGAAATGAAATTAAACCACCTGTTAATACCGGTAGAAAGGTCAGACATGTTCAAAGTTGTGTTGTAAATGCTTTTTCCATCCTCAAGGATGTGGCCAGAATCTTGCAAGCCAGATGATTCATGTACAGCACTTCGCCCTTTCACTTTAACAGTGACCATGCTAGAGGCTTCTCCAATGGCCTCAACTTTGTACAAATCGAAAGGAAGTTTCCTCTGTCTATTAATACAGTCAACCAAATAATCCTCTCTAACTACAGGTAACTTCATCCTTCTGTGACAATGAAACTGATAGCAGTCAATATAATGGCTTGTGCAAATAAAAGAATATAATACAATGGATTGTAAAAGGAGATGCAGTTGAGGTATCAATTCAAGGGCAGCTTTACCTGGCCTTCTTCATCTCAGCATGTTTGTCATCCATCACTCCACTCACAACTAGGCAGTTTGTGTCTGTATTGAAATTAGTAGAAGTAAGAGTCCCAAAAGGCATCTCAATGAAACAGAAGAATTCAAATCTCACCACGTGGACCATGTACCTTTCTTGATCTTTGCATGAAACTGCCCACCTGATCCCTCGATTTTTCTCCTCCATTCATCCTGCACAATCGCCCTCCCTTTTAAAATAGAATTTGATTTTTGAGAGATGGAGATACCGTTTTAAGAGCTAAGCAAGTGTTCCAGAGACAATTAAATGGAATGACTTTAGAGCACAGCCATAAGTACTGGAACGGATTGACAAAAGTTACCATGGATTCCTTGGGTAATCCAACCATTGAAACTTTCAGATCTTCCAACTTTTCACTGGTGGATGACTGGTGTTTTCCATTAACAGCTTGATTTCCACAAGGCATTAGGGGCGAAGGCAGAGGCGGAGGCAATATCCGAGAAGGTTTCTTCACCTTTTGCGACTTAAACCACTGCGAATAATTAATTCGAACAGCAATTACAGTTTGCAGAGAGATGATTAACATAAGAATGGCCTAACATTTGAGCTAAGTACCTTGCAGAGGTAATGATTACTTGTTTCTGCAGGGATTTCCCACTTCCCTTTGACACGTTCAGGTTCAGAGGTTGAGTATGAACACTTGCTCCATGCTGATAGAAACCCATGACATCTGTACATGCCTCCAGAATAACTAAGATTCCCAGAACAAAGCGGGCAGCGTCTAAGTGCTCCAAAAAGCATTCCATCAGCACTGAACAAGTAAATAGACAAAAATAAGTCCACTTCCAAAAACAGGGAAAGAGTTTGTCACTAACCAAATGGAATACAAATGTCAAACAATTAAACAACCACTAATTCAAGCTTTATAATTCAAAAAAAAAAAAAAAACAGAGATAGCATATACTATGATGTGAAGCAGTAATCACTCCTAAGTCCTAAGGCAAGCATCAAAAAAAGTTTCCATTATAGCACCAGTTGGTATCAGACCAAGATCATCAATATTACTTCCTTCTTAAACATAAAGAAAAGCAAGCATAACACTACTTTTAGCATATGTTCATGATCATATATTCATATTCGACCACAGGAAGTGAATCTTACTCATAATGTCGACGAGCATGAAGAATTGCATTTGGGAGAACTTACCAGCGGTCTCGCAAGTCAAGTTCTGAACCTGCTGAATGTTGCCCATTGTCTTCAAGCATCTCTCGCAGCTCCACCGTTGTCACATGCTTTTTAAGATCGTCTTTTAGAGCCCATAGTTCTCTACTCTGGGCCTCTAGCCGGCTCTCCAAATCAGATGCTTTTGAGTGTTCATTCCCCAATAAGTTGGCATTCTTCTCTCTCTGCAATGCACCATCTTCACTCTTAGCAATTTTGGACTTTTGAACGCTGGTCACAGCTTCTTTACGTTTTGCACCACCTTTTGATGTTGATTGCTGTAAAGATACTTCTTCCTGATGTAGCTTAGGTTTTTTGTCTGAAAAGAGAAGGAGAAACATACACAGTCACAGCAGCATTGAAAGTGAGCATCCTGTGATTAGAAAAGAAACTTGATATATACCATCTCTTTTGGAAGAGGGAACCTGCTTCTTATTAACCCGGGTAAGAATTGGCTCCTTATCAGAAGCTGAGAGGCTATCCCATCCTGACAATTTCTCCACTTGAGTGGTTGAAGACAGCTCGATGAAGCAATTAGCATGGTGCCATGCCAAGCCTCTAGCACCTTGACCATCAGGTTTGGTGGATATCCGGACCTACCATAAAATGATAAAACAAACCAGAACCAACTTATAGCCCTTATCTTGTGCTTTACAATGCATTCAAGTGATAATGATCAGAAATAGGATATGTGTCGAGCCAAAAAATAAACTTGTATATGGATGGACCAAAACTTCATGGTGGAATTTGTTTAATTTACAATGAAAACAAGAAGAAAAGGACCACATCATTTTGTAAAGATTTTCAGCATTACTTCTTAAACAAACTCCAACCAAATCCTTCTCCAAAACAACATTCTAACTGAACTGAGCATGTTATCAGTGTACTAAATGGATTATTACAAAAATTCAATACATAAGAACAGAACTCTAACATAAACACAGTGTCTATTTAACAGTTACGTTGACATCTTTGTGCTGTTCAACAACCATAAGTAAGAAACCAAATTATCCTCCTTAAGAAATGGACAACCAAAAATATGCAGACTCACACACCTGTCCTTTCATAATCTTTTCGTTGCAGCACCGACAAGTGGCACGTGAAGTCTGCGAAACTTCAATACCAGATTCCATAACAGCAGGAGGAGGGGGGTTTTGAGGTCCACCGCCCTCTACATATTTCCTTATCTTCTGTTGATCTTCCCATCGAAGCGATTCTATGCCTTCAACATCTTCAAGCCTAAAAGCAAAGCAAAAGTGTTGAGGTCAATAGTGCGATAAGCAAGGGATAAGGATATATCTCCTTTGTCAGTCCAGATTTAGACCAGAAAAGGGGTATAAGATCGTACGATTTTATCTGGTTTGCTTTCTTGCGTATGCAGTCAGCATGGTTCCACATCTGATTTTTGCAACAAAAAAAAAAATCAGTTCGGAAAACGAAACAATGAAAGCATAGAATAGAGAACAAAAAGAGAGAGAAAAAAAAAAATCACAGTTTCAATTTGGACAAAAATTACAGCTAAGAAGATCTCCACATGAAGAACTTTCGAAGCCTTACGACATGAAGGCAGTCCCTGTTTCGTACTAGGAAGCAACAAATTTAAAATATTTTTACTAATCTCCAACAAAGCGTTACAAGAAACCAATAGTATAAGTTTCGCTGCAATTAAATATTGATGACCTACTTACCCCCCCCCCCCCCCCCCCCCCCCCCCCAAAAAAAAAAAAAAACTTTTGATGCCACCAATACACTTTGTTAAAGCATCCATCTCAATACCAATTGGCAATGAGTGGAGAGGCTGCCCAAGCTCATGTACTAGTTTTGGAGGAGATAATGAAACAATGGGAGACAAACTTCAACACACTTGATTCCACCAACTTTTGAAGAACCTTAATAGAATCATAAACCTTTATTCTTTTCTCCCCCTTAATTTTTCAGTAGTAGGTAAGAGACATCATCCGTCTCTTCTGCCATATATACTCGATCCATTCACTAACTAAAAATGAATTTGGCAATACAAAAGGGAATGAGATTGTAACCTAACACCAAAGAAGCCAAGAGAATGCAAATATTCCTGAAAGAGAATGGAAGCTTCTGTTGAATGAAAAAGCAGAATGCTAAGATAGCTGAGATCCATCTACAAGCATAACCAGAATGCTGATCTCTAAATGCAAGCTACTCTATTAAGTTAATCTTTTTATGTGTATAGAGACTATAGACTCTATATTTTAGCTATCTGAATACTACAAGTAGTTGTGAAGCAATGCTTGTACTCTTAACAACATAGGGTACCCGTGAGATATGACCCTAATATCTCAATAAATAAGCAATGTTCAAAAAGTTGCCAGGCGGGAACTGGGCTGCATAATCTAGGCGTTGGGTATTGGATGCCTTTTAGAACACTATAAGATCTACCGCCTAGGAGGGCAGTAATCGGCCTAGGAAGTTGACTTTTAGAACACTGTAAATTACTATAGTAATCTTTATCTCCAAAAAACAACATAAATCCTACATATAAACACGACACTGATTCAAAAGAACTGAGTATGAACATCTAAAACCCCGAACTTCTCTTTCATCTGGGAAAAATAGAAGACATCCATCAAAACCCACAAGAAAGAACAAAGAAGTATAAATGCAAACAGTTCAATTTACTCATTTCATGTGTATAGACACCATATTGTATCAATCTGAAAACTACTTGTGGACCGATGCTTGTTAAAATATCATAGGATTAGACCACAAAATTTCAATAATCGTCCAAGGTGCTAATCAAACTATTCTAACAACAATGACTTTCGCCGATGAATATATATATATATATATATATATATATATATATATATAAAATCTTTATCTACAATGTGTCGAGAAACAACACCAACCATACCTATAAGGATGACATTGATTCAAAACAACTGAATATGAAGATCTAAAAACCCCCGTATTTCTCTTCAATCAGGGCAAAATAGAAGACAGCGATAAAAACCCACAAGAAAGAAGGGAAGTATAAATGCAGACTGTACGAATAAATAGTGGAATGAATGGAAGGGTTTTGTGGGGGGTAAAAGGGGTTTAAAAAGCGTACAGGCATGAAGCCGTCGAACTGGGTGGATTGAACCATCTTGCCGAGCCTGAGAACCTCTTTGTCGATCGGGGTCTTGCATGTTTTGCAAGATGATCTCCCTGATTTCGCATATTCCGCCTTCCATGGCTTCGGTGGGTTCGCCATTCTCTCTCTCTCTCTCTCTCTCTCTCTCTCTCTCTTCTCTCTCTCTCTCTCCAAGTAGTGATGGATAGTGGAGTATATTGTAGTTGTATTTTATATGGTTACTAGCAGATAGCGATGTGGTGCCGAATCTGGAAGGAATGAACTGAATCTTTATGTTTCTCCTTTATAATAATAATGCTGACTTCCAATTCCAGGTCACAGTTGGGAATTTCTTATCATTCCTGGAACTTTAGCCCGACAATCACAAAAATGAATACAAGTATTGGTGGGTTGTTGTAAACTTTTTTCTTCCTTTTCCGTTTTGTGTGTTTTGTTCGCCTTCTTTGAACTTTTATTAGATTTTCATTATATTTTTTCTATTAATAAACCATCCCAACAAAAGAATTCTAAAAAGTAGTAAAAAATATGCCCAAAAGGAAAAAAAATCACTACCAACGGAAAAAAATAGGTGTCTTTTTTGTCTTTAAATGTTAGAGTAAATTACAGTAAACCCCCCTCAACTAATCTAAATTTTTACTTAACCCCCTCCAACTACAAAACCCAACAGTATGCACCCTCTAACTATCCAAAATTGACACTTAACACCCTTTTGTTAGGTCTCCGTAGGAAAAATGCACCGAGGGCCGTCTCCGGCCACCGGGCGGCCGATCCGAGCCGTCCAAAAATTTTAAAAAAAAAAAACCAAGTGGGCTAACGCGGGAATCAATGGCATCCGACATGCGTAGGTGCTCGATCCAAACACCCCAAGAATTTAAATGAGGTGCTTAGATAGAGCACCTACGCACGTCGGATGCCATTGATTCCCACGTTGGCCCACTCGGTTTTTTTTAAACAAAATTTTGGACGGCTCGGATCGGCCGCCCGGTGGCCGGAGACGGCCCTCGGTGCATTTTTCCTACGGAGACCTAACAAAAGGGTGTTAAGTGTCAATTTTGGATAGTTAGAGGGTGCACACTGTTGAATTTTGTAGTCGGAGAGGGATAAGTGAAATTTTGGGTTAGTTGAGGGGGGTTTACTGTAATTTACTCTAAATGTTATCTTACATAAACTTTTTTCAGCATTGGCCATATTTTTAAACTTTTTTTCGATTTGTCTCATCGAGACAAACCATTAACCGTAAAAATTATGATGAAAAGTTAAACGAAGAGTTACGAAAATTAAAAAATATCAAAATAAGTTTTGGATAAGTAAGTTTTAAAAAACGCAGGATGTTATGGAAATAACTTTCCTAAATCAAACCCCAGTAATCTTTTTTAAATCAAAACCCAGTAATAAATTCCCTAAATCAAACCCCAGCAATTATCCTAGTACTAGTAAAGTCGAAGCCATTGGTAGATTTGCAAAGTTCTCTTTTTTATAAACGAATGAAATAAGGAAATCAGATTTTCGGGCACCCTTAGGCGGCTGCGACGGAACAAGCTACAGCTAGATGCATGACATGTTTTTATCCACCGACCTCCACAAGCATACCGACAGGTTCTTATACCCGAGTTCTTTTTTTCTTTGCCATTGTAGCTTTGTACTTGGTGTTTCATTTCTTTTATTTCCGGGACTGGTGAGTAATTTGTACTGTTTGGTTTATGAATATATGCTTATGCTGCAAAACAAAATACTCAGAAATTAAGAAGCTCTCATTGTTTTAACCTTCTCTTCTTTATATTACATGGGTCATTGTCTCTCATTCACAGATGAATTCTTGAAATAAAATGTGAAGTTTTCATTGCTTGTAACATTGAACTTTAAGACTAATAAGTTCGGAAGTTCTCTTTTCTTCCCCGAAGCGTGAAGTTATCCAACCCGGGGACCCTTCTATTTGAGGGACAGCATGGGTGTTAGACCTCATTCGGGCCGTCCATGCTCAGCAATGGACGGATCAAATTTCACCTAACAATCATTGGGAATGCAACATTCTTCCACAGAATTGTGAAGAATGAACTAGAATCCAAACTTGTCACCAACAATCTGACTGTCTTATTTTGCCACTGGGAAGTTTGGATGGAGGAAAAATGGTCAGCAGACAGCTTGATATGGACAAGAGGTAACTCCTGTGAATTTAGAGAATTGTTTTTAGAGCAGACAGCTAAAGAATCAAAATAAATTGCATAGAAAAAATGCAGCTCAATGGGGACAAAAAGAACTTCAACAAATCTTCAATTCTTGATATTTTGTCCATTCCAATGGCAAGTTAACTAATACAAATACACTAGCGTAAAGCTGACATTGCAACCATCACGATCATTTTGATATGGTTGAAATACTGCCTGGAGTCGACATCGTTGAGGCAAAACACCGTGATGCAGAAAGGAGCAGAGATTAATAGCTCGCAAGGTGCAGTAAATGTCATAGGGCAAACCATATATAAGAGCTCCAAACTGATCTACAAGAGCTCATACGTGTTATCTTTTTCGAGGTTTCATGTTGAAGAAGTCCAAGTTGACAACTAGAACTCTGGGAGGGGAGTTCCTCAACTTTCCACAACGCAAAACTATTGGGAAACAATTGGCAAGATGCCTGCTGGCACATGAATAACCTTCATCTTGGAGCTGAATTCTTTCCAGATAGAAGGCCCGCCCTTTCTTATGCAGGAAACCAGTTTGCTAGGAGGTTTCCTGAACTTGAGGCATCTGCATGAAGAGGTACTGCAAAGAAAAATTTGTTAAGCCAATTCGCGCCCCAAAGAATTTGGGAAATAGAGCAAAATAGTTTTTTGCATCTTCTAAATTACCTCAAAAGATTTGCCTGATCTCTCAAATTCCAGCATGCTGAGAGCTACTTCACAGCTCTGTGCGACAATAGGTTCAGAATCCTTCGCAAACTCCTCAAGAAGTGCAACACAATGGCAATCTACAGGAAAATATTATTTCTAAGTTATACATTATGGATACAGAAAGTAGGCTCAAGTATTGGAGGAAAGCTACGGTATGACGCTATGATGTGTACAGATACAAACTTCAGGCATAACTAGTGCCTCGGAATTGACAGGAAGGCCTCATCAATTCTTCCCAAGGACACATGACATTGTTAAAATAAACTTTACGAACTCAATATAAAACGGAATTTCTTTGTGTCTTTGTAGTGTGCTATAACTGAGTCCAGCCACCCACAGCATAGGAAACTTTGATTAACTAGTGTGGTGTGTTACATATTTATGGCACGTCCATCACAACAGCCTTCTGTTGTAGTTTTCGTTTGCCGATACGACAATATTGTTCTCAACAACAATAACTTGATGTAACCAAATGCATAATGGTTATACAACTCATACCTGCTATAGAAACAAGAGCTTCAGCAGCTTCATGTCTAACCATTGGGTGCTCATTCACATCCTTAAGGATTCCGGAAAGTGTAGCTGAAGCACTTTTGTTTTGCAATTGGCCCAATACATAAGCAACCTGACAATAAGGCAAACAGAAGCTAACAACAATCTTTGCCAAGTGAAGGAAAACATGCACTAACAGAGACTCAGCCTTTGATAAACAACTCTCTTATTCTCTCTTTATCCCTTATTTATGGTAGGTATCCATTTAGTACTTCCGAACTTGACTACGCTTTCCATCTCTCGCAAGTTGGGCCATAATTCACAGGGTTGGGCTCTAAAGCTCTTCTCGGGGAAGTGGTGGCGAGTTTACTAGTCAAAGGTAACAGTATGTTCATCTTTATTTATATCCTGGCACACTCCCACTGAATATATTTGGCTGGCCGTTCATTCTTAATCTAAGGCTGCAACCCCTACAAACACCTGAAGCATGCTAGACTTTGCACATAACCATTAAATTCGAATATTCTCGCTAAAATAAAGAGCGCTTGAAAAAACAAAGTGCTGCTCTTATTCAAGGGATGTTTTTATTGCTTAGACAGCACAAGCACAAATAAATCAACAAACTTTAACCGACCTCATGCCGCAGGAGAGCACTCTTCGCACGCAAAGAATCAATTATAGCTTCAGTAGCTATATCTCCTCCTTGATTTCTAAGTGCAAAAAGAGCTGCATAGCGTTCATTCATGCCCTTTTCTTCATTCAAAAGAACTTCCCTGAACAGGTGAAATCATCAGAATACTAAAGAGCAAACCATAATTGGTAAAAAACGCTTGTCTGTTGATCTTTGATTACATCGAGCAAACCTTAATAGATCAGTAGAAGAACAAGAAGCAGGTGTAGCAGGGTCAACCGACAAAAAGGGTGAAGAACTCATAGTGGATGATTCATCATTGCTTTGGACACTCCTCAGTTCCTCAATTCGAGTAAGAGCTAATTCACATGTTTCTCGGACCTCCTCAGCCGGATCTGAAACCAAACTGTTCTTTAAAGAAGGAATATTGATCTCTAAACTAATCGCACCAAGAGCTTCTGCAGCCTGCATAGTCATAAGGTACCACAAGACAAGCAATTGATAATATTAGCTAAAGGAACCAAGAAGAGAGTCCATTAGAAGATTAAACAACAAAGCTAACAGAATGTCACCTCATGGCGGACAATGGGATTGTAAAGAGAGATCATTAAGAACTGCTTTCAAAGCACCTATACAAATCGCGGGTCATGCATACAGTATACTCAATAATCAACCAAATAGACCAGGTGATTAATTCACAGAAGAGCTGCGATCTGGATTTGCAAATGGTACCAATGGCCCTTGAAAAATGTATATAATGAGGTGGGCATAACCACAAGAAAAGTCATTGCAAGGCCAACATTTAACATGGCCTCCTCGACAAAATAAATATTTTTCTTTTCCCATTTCAATAATGCAGTCCTCATCATCCAATCCTCATCTCTCAGCACATTGGAAGCCCATACTCCATAGAGCACAAATGCTTCTTCTATTTCCTGTAAATAAAACGTGACATCTAACGAGAAGAATTTCACAATATATTGGCAGGAAAAAGAGAATATGAGAAGTCACCATACTCTAAACTAAAGCTCGAGCTTCAGGTGCGGCCGCTATAAGGTCCCGAAAATTTACTAATTTTAGGGGGCCCTCCGATGGTACCGAAAGGGAAAAAAAAACACGAAGACGGAAGCAAACTTCAACAATTCACGTGTTTCAAACACAAGCTTAATAAGTCCTTGCATTCAATTAGTAGTAATTCTTAGCGGAAGTTCAACTCAAACTGCATAAAAATGTCTATTAATTCTGAGAGACAGTGGGGACCGGCGATGAGAGCGTTGCGGAGGGCAGGGCCGCGGAGATTACGAAGTGAAAAGAGGGCTCTGAAGCGCTCCGAAATGGGTTGTTCTTGGTCAAGCAATCTGTCGCACAGGAACATCTCTGTCTCGGGAGAGACTGTGAATGATGAAGAATGCCTACAAGAATCCATTTCCATTTCCGTTTCGGTTTTCAAACTAATCGAAAATATCTGATTTTGTTTCCACCTAAGGATGAAAACAGGACCAAATCACCAAAGCCCTAGCTTCCCGCAGGCCAAGCCGCTGGTGCTTTACCAGTCTGGGCTTGGCCCGAATATTAAATGGTGCGCTTTTCCGTAAAATGACACCATTCCTCTTTACCATCTCATCTTCTTCCACATCTTGTTCGGTTACCTCGAATTTCCTCCGCATGACCATGTCAAAAAAATAAAAAATAAAAAAAATTTCCTCAGCAGATCATGAAAACCTAATCAAGATCTACAAGGTCCATAATTTGCTCTCTCTCTCTCTCTCTCTCTCTCTCTCTCTCTCTCGGAATAGTACTGTAAAAATCCAATCTTTTTGGGAATTGGATTGGATCCGAAGAAATGGGCATCAGCAAAATAGAAATAAACTTACAGAGACTACTCGCGGCTGCATCTCATCAACAAAATCGATCAAGCAAAGCTTCTACATGTACGTCTATTCGTTTCTTGATTTGCTAAAAAAGAAATTGATTGATTTTTTCTTATTTAAATTCTCATAGAAATGATTGCGCTTTTGCAGTATGTTGCTACTCTAAAAGGACAATTGGAAGAACTAATTGAAGAGAAAATGTCAGATGGATTACAAAGGTTCTTTTTGCATTTTCCTTTCACATTTTTTAATCTATTTTCTCGTGTAAAAGGTTGCTTTTAGGAGTTCACCTTCATGGCTCTACAATATTTAGGTATTCGTGTAACTTTTTGGTTCTGAAGATTGAATCAACTAGTGTTTGTTAATTTATCGACACTTGAAAAAAGTGTTGTTATGGATATTGATGCATGATTTGGATTTCAGAGTAAACTTTATTCTATTTTGGCATTTTCAATCGTCTAGTTGTGCTGTTCTTGTGTGAGGATTTGGGAACTGAGGTTCCAAGCTATTCACTTTGGTAGTAAACATTTTGGGAATCTTCTTGTGGATCTGTAGGATATTAAAAGCGCAAGTGAATGATTATTCAGAGAAGATAGAAGCCATTGCTTCCAAGTTGGCTGTCCCCGTGGTACGCGTTTCCTTCAGTTTCTTCTACGTACATCAATGTTTCACAACTTAATCCGTTGTCATTTTCAGAATAAACAACGGAGTTGCCATTTTCACATAACATCACTTGCATTGGGGTTTTTTTTCCCCACCATTCTTAATGTTGGGGAAACGAAAGTCTGATTTGCTTTTCGTGATTTCCCTTATTTCTACTGGCTGCGAATGACTTACTTTTTCTGGGTTACTTGCATTAAGTGATTCTTTGGACCCTTGTTTGGTTATTTCTGAAGTCATGTCCGAAGGTTTTGTCAGACTCAAATTTTTATCTCCATCATAACATTTTAACTTAAGATCCAATTGTTTCATCATTCTTCCTTTGCATTAGAAATACATGCATCTCTTATGATTTCTCATTTCTAACCAGCTTTTCACTTGGAAACTTCCAGTCAACCATGCAAGAATTTGAGAAACCTTCTGATATAACTACTGTAGGAGAAAGCCCTTCTAAGAACGAAGGAGAAAGTCCAATTCTTACTTCCCCAAAATTGAGGAGAAGATTTGTGTAAGAAACTATAGTTTCTATATTACCTCTATCTCTTTGGTCATTTTTTGTGTTTGTGGTTTCATTCATCGATTAAACAGGCCCCAATCGAACATTGAAGATAGACCTCATAATCATGCTGACACTAATAACTCGGCTCCTGTCAAATTGGATGCAGCAGCACAGACTCATATTCAAAAGCACAGGTACTTATCTTATCAGATCTAAGCATATTGTTCAAGTAACTAGAGCACAGTAAGAATTGAGGGCTAGTTTTCTGCCAATCAATTTTGAAACCCTTTTGAGGTTGTTGATGCTTGTCCACATGTTTACTTTTAGTTATAGGTTTATGTACTTTTATGCGTATTCTAAAGGCAATACTTTAGCACAGTTGAACTGTTAGTCCCCCTTCACTATATCCTGTTAAAATTGGTTTAACTCAATATCTTCATCTTGATGAAACTTGTGATAATTATTAAAAAAGAAAGAAAAAGATTGATTTAGATTCAAGGCATAACATGTATTTCTTCGTCCACTTATTATATTGATCCTATTTGCATTACATATTGTCATTTGCCCGCCTCTCTGCATCCTACCCTTATCCCCTCGGCCAAGGGGCTGAGCTATGAAAGGACTGGTGGTGCATAATTTAATGCCTTGTAGTAGTGAAAAACTTCATCCTTCTTTCAGGGGGAAAACCCTTGCATTGTAGTTGAGCTTGAGCTCACAATTAATGTGCATTACTAGGTATAATGAACAATGCATAACAGGAACTAATCAACGGACTTGTTTGATTGTTTATTAAGATCTCTTGATTTATTTAAACAAAAAATGCATCGGAAACCAAGCAAGACACCACAGCAGTTTCATTTTGGGGTATTAGAGATAAGAATGTTAATGCTTGATCTCTTGCCAAAAGAGGAAATTGGTGTTTGGAGCTTTCATTTTTCTTTCCTTTTCTTTGTAAGTGTGACAAGAAATTGTGATCAATTGGCTCACAAGCATTGCTGTGGTTTGGTTTTTCTTTGACTGTATGACTGCATCTGTAGATTACTAGTTCAGCCAACTAGTTAGCATGTATATATTAGGTTTCAACTTTTTACTGCAAATGTTTGATTGAATGTTTTAAAGGAGCTACCCAGCAATACGCTGTCCACCCAGTTGAATGTCATGATATCTATTAGTGCTGATTTTTTTTCTTGTTACTACTTCTCATTGCCTTTGCTGCCTTCAACAGAAAGCTTCAAGAGGACTTGACAGATGAAATGGTCGGGTTGGCACAGCAGCTTAAAGAGAGTAGTCTCGTCATGAGTCAATCCATCAAAAACACTGAGAAAGTAAGTTACCTAGAATTTGTCTTTTTGTTTGCTTTGGTAGTTGTCTTGAGGTATATATGAGACACATGCAATGGGTTGTGTCTTCTACAACAATCATTGCATTATAGAGATGTCAATAACTGTACACTACATCTTGCAAAGTGCTTAAATGTTCTTTATTGTACGAGCACTCGGGGATAAAAAAAAATTACTAGCACTAAAATTGTGTTCTTAAAGCATGGGCTTGAGACGAGTCAAACTGTGCATCTCATGTTGTATTCCTACATGTTTTACTTCAAACTATTAGGTTAATGGGATTCTATTCTGACACGTAGCGACTATTCTTATAGTTTTTTTATTTTATTTTATCGGTGACTATTCTTATAGTTCAGTTGTAATATGAACACAGATTCTTGATTCTACAGAGGAGGCCGTTGAACATAGCTTGGCTAGCACTGGTCGTGTCAATACACGAGTGATGGATATAAACTCAAAGACATTCAAGACTACGTGCTTTACATGGCTTGTGATGTTTGTAATGACGTGTATCTTCATCATGGTTGTACTCGTGTCACCTAGGTACTATTGCTGTAGGAAACATACTCAGAGTTACGCTTATGATTGTGTCCGTAGGGTAATCTTCGTGGTTCTGTAATTTTACCAAATCAAAATGAAGCCAGTTTGTGTGTATGGTTTGGATTGTTGGGCCGTGTCATGGATTTGTTCTGCATTTGGTTTCTAGATTTTTTTGGCTTCAAATGTGAATAGGCAGGGATCATTGTTTGCCAATGCATGATCAACAAAAAGAAAAAGGTTTCATCACATCTACGCGTCTGATATTACTAAAGACGATAAACTTGAGTCAATATGCTTACACTGTGATTCATCCATTTTGTAACAAATCATTATGTCCATGAAAGTACAAGTTGAAGACTATCAAATCATGTTGTACGTTGCTATCAATTTCATGACTATTAGTGGAGAATTGAAAAGTGTGCAAAGCCACAAAAGATAAGCAACTTTCATGACTATTAGTGGAGAATTGGAAAGCGGTTAAAAAGCGCACAGGCATGAAGCCGTCGAAGTGGGTGGATTGAACCATCTTGCCAAGCCTGAGAACCTCTTTGTCGATTGGGGTCTTGCATGTGTTTGCAAGATGATCTCCCTGATTTTGCATATTCCACCTTCCATCTCCCGGATTTTGCATATTCCACCTTCCATGGCATCGGTGGGTCCGCCATTCTCTCTCTCTCTCTCTCTCTCTCTCTCTCTCTCTCTCTCTCTCTCTCAAGTAGTGATGGATAGTATATTGGAGAAGTACTATTTTATATGGTTACAAGCAGAGAGCGATGGTGTGTCGAATCTCGAAGGAAAGAACTGAATCTTTTTCTCAATCATTTTATAACTACAAACACTTACACAAATCCATTCATATTCACATTACTCCAATGTATGTGAAACCCACCAAAAGATATGAGTATATGTAAAGTATTTGTTTGTGTGAGTGCGTGGTTAAACAATTAGGATTTGGCATTTAAGAAATCATTATGGCTCGAAACTCACCCCCTTAACTACCAAACTCCCCAACTACACCCCCTTTAACTACCAAATTCGAAAAAATTCACCCCATCCCCGATTTTCCGTCCAATTTTGTTAGAAATTTGGATGGAAAATTGCAAAATTGGATGGAAAATTAATTCAACATACCAACATACCCTTTTGGGTTGTCATACACACACACACTCTCTCTCTCTCCTCCACACACCAGATCTTCTCCTCTCTGTGCACGATCTATTTCCTCCCTCTACACCACCTGACCTAAACCCAGCACCCCCTCTCACGACCAGCGCCTCCTCCACGAGATCTCCACCATTTCCTCATCCTCCTCCCCTCATCATCCAAGCACACCACCCGATTACCCCTTTCTCTCCTCCTATTGAAACTATTTTTTAAGCTTAGGGGTATGTTGGTCATTTTTCTTTCAGTTTGTTAATCTTTTTTTTACGGAAAATGGGGGAAGGGGTGAAATTGTTCAAATTTGGTAGTTAAGGGGGTGTAGTTGGGGAGTTTGGTAGTTAAGGAGGTGAAGTTTGTAATGACCCGCTCCATCTTTGTAGAATATTATCCGTTTTAGATGCCCAAGGTTCATATTCCTAGTAGGTCACCCATTCCTGAACTACCCAGAATGAGCATGCTTAACTGTAAAGTTTCTATGCGCTTTGACCCGCCCTCACTGCTTTAAAGGCCTTGTACAAGTAGTAGAGATCTTTTCTTATAAACCATGACTTGCCCGCTTCCGTCCGGATGGAGCCTGCCATCCTGCAGTACCTCCGGCTACCGGAAAGTGGGGTGTCACAAAGTTGCCAAAAAGTGATAGTTAAGGGGGTGTTTTTGTAATTAAGCCATTAGAAAATGTAATTTGTATCATATCCCTTAGTATTCCAATCAAACAAAGGATTGAGATTGGTAATCACAATCGCATGGTTTAAATAATTTAATCCTTACACTATCAAACACCCACTTGGGATTACAGTATTACTAATCACATCTAATCCAACACACTTATCAAACGGGGCCTACGAGAATTCTTCTTGTCGGATTGGTGGATATTGTATTTTGTATTGGGTGTTGTTTACACAATTAAATACTTGAAGAATGTGTTTGTTTTAGGTCCCACAACCAAAATTTTCTCCCTGTACACGGTCTCCCATAAGTTTTTCCTTCAACTATTAATCTAATTTCTCTTTCTATCTCTCCGCTCATTACCAACAAAACTCCCGCAAACCTTAACCAAACAAACTATTAAATTCGCGAACCTTAAAATTTCAAAATCTTGTTGTTCATAGTTCGGCCCCGGCGTTTACGAAATTTTGGTTCCTTCGTGATATAAAGTATATGTTTCAGGACATTTTCATAGGTTTGCCTGTGGATAATGAAACCTGCGACTTCTATCTCCCGAATCCCTTGATAAAGTCGGGTTTTTGTTTTGTTACGCTAGACTTAGCTAGCTTGCCCCTTCTTTTTATTTACTTCAAGTTGAGAAAAGAGGGATCCCCAACCCCAGGAACATACATGTATTATGAGCTGGCTACGAGGGTCTCGTTCTTGTATTGCCCAACGTCATAATATTGACTGCCCTTAACATTGACAATGTGCTAAGGCCACGAATTGCTTGTAATGTAAAGTAGGTCTCTGGATTGAAGCTGCCTGGATTCTTCTTCAACCCCTACTCAAATTTTGCTTTGGCAAACACTTTCTCGACCCATATTCATCGGATTTGAATTGGGTTTCTGTTTTCTCGATCGTTGAAGTCTGTGTTTAATCAAATTTGAGCGGCACTCGATGCTATGTAGAGAGGAAGAGGAGGAAAACAGATTTGTCATTCTTGTCTTCCTATACATAAGTTTACTGGGTCACGGAGCCGACGTCGAAGTATCATGAGAAATGACTCTCTCATGACAGGGCGTGAAGAACAGGGCCACCACCCCCTGCCTTCGTTGGCTCTAAATCTACGGTGCCCCATAGATTTAATAATCTTTGGCCTTTGTTCCATGGATTTTATACCTTTTTGTCCTTTCCCCATAAATAATAGTATACTCTCTCTCTCTCTCTCAAAACGAAGAAATTGATTGAAGCATGATTAGATAAGAAATTGACTTAATCCGTTCGGTTAAGGTTCTTAAAAAATAAATAGTTTAAAATAATGTATTTACGAAAATAATTTTTTAATTTTTTTTTGCATTGTTCAAAAGATTACATCGAGATCTATCAAATAAGATCCATATTGCATAAAAAATTATTTCAGAGAGTCCTTTATTTTTAAGCTTGAAAATTACAAATAAATTACTTATTGGAATGAGAACCTTACCGAGACTGAGCTAAGACCCAGTTTTGCTAAGGTTCTTATTTTTTAAATATTAAGCATTTTTTTTTCTTGCTTTTTGAGAGAAGTCATTCTCTTACAATACATTACTTTTAATTTAAAAGATAAATACTTATTTGTGTTAGTGGAACACACTTCAACAAAACAGCTAAAACTAGCTAGGCATACATATCCGAAACACCAGAGGTTGGCACAACGACACACTCGATATGTGTGCTAGTCGAGCTTCGTTAAAATGTACATAAAAATCTTTTTCGCTTGTTGTTATGTCCCTCCTAGTGTCGTATTGATTTTTTCTTCGGAATAAATAATGAAAGATTGAAAATGAATATCACACCCTAATAAAGAATTTACATGGTGATCAAATACCCACTATCGTGACAAGTTTCGCGTGGTCAATTTAATGCCATGAAGGCATGAAGTGACCATGCAAATTTGACTACGAATACAAGAACATAGATACTTAATTTGTCATGCTAGTTAACGCGCGTCATCGCCTTATATTTAACTCCCAGTTCTTGGAATTGAATTGTGTGAGTGTCAACTCTAGTAAGATCACGAAGCTAAGTTAAGTTTTTCTAATCAAACTATTCCCATTTAATCCTTTTTTTTTAGTCTTGAGATATTGCTTCAATATGTTGTGTCATATTGCAGACATGGCGGGAAGACGAGAAGCATATTGATCAATGAATTAAGCATCATTTTTATACCATTAATTCTCATATTACAATAAAAGTATTCTGAATATCATGTGTTTTTCTCTTTAATCAGCTCCAAATCGAAAAAAAGCCCGAGTTAACTGGCCAAACTGCGGGGAGGGACCGAACTGGTCCAGACCATCTGTTTAGTTCAGTTTCGCGCGGTTTCTGTTTTCCTATAACTGAAAAGTCCCATAGGTGCTTTTGGTCAAAAACCAGACTAGACCGAACCGATTTCATCCATAGCCCTATGATGCAAAAATTATCTACAATTAATGTATTGTTTTCCGATTTATGGCTGAAATTAGATGCGCACACAACACCATCTGTAAGGCGAAATACATGCAGTTAGTTGATACAAGACGAATCAAAATCTGTAACTCATGCACCTTTCTTATTTCATATATACAATTAGCTCATGAAACTCAAGAACGCTTCTTTTATATATGGTCCTGAAAACCTCATGACAAAATCTACTGATTTAGGATCTTAAGCAATTTCCACTTCCAGGCTGCTAGCTAGTGCGGCATCTTGCATTACTACTTCACTTGGAACAAAGCAATAAAACCTCAAGGGATCGATAGTGCCATACTATCATCAAGGATCGGTCCGGTGGTCAAAGTTGGAGACTTAGGAGTTTGCTCCCTTTTAAATCTCGGGTTTGAAACCTTTTATGTGTCATCAAAAATTGTGAGAGGTCAGTCCCCCAACCATAATAGAGCCACCGCTAAATGGATGGTAGATTTGGTTCCCCAAAGATTGCACCAGCCCGAACCATTTGAGTTATCAACAAAACCCTACGTACAAACTAAAACAACTGATTGGAAACACAGTCCACTCCTATTCCCTTTGCATGCAATATCCCACCAAATATATACACACACACATGTATATGCGAGTGTGTGTAAATTAAATTAAGACAGGATAATTGTTGAATAACCCAGTTGCAATCCTCACTAAATTAATCTATGAAGAACATAGATCTATGTTTCATGCAACCTACAAACCCAATGGAGCTTTTGAGAATAATAAAGTAATCTGTCTCTCTAAAAAAACATAAATTATTAAAGAGAGAACCTTATTATTTATGTTTTTAGTACGTCTCCTCACGTATAGGATTGCGATAAGCGTAAGAATATATATAGGTATCGTGTTGAAAACGCATTGTACGATTTTTTTTAAACGTAAAATACGATTAGAAAATACATGTCAATTCTACGCATCGAATCATACTCAAGATATGTATCGTGATCACAAGATTTTGACAACACTAGCTCTTACGTACCATTCAAAAGAAATTAACCGCCTCTCATCAGCAACTTCCAAAGGGGAAAACAATGCAATAATAAACAAACACAATTAATTGTATTGAACGAATATAAACATTTGTTACACGAATAAACAATAAATAGAATACAGGGAATTTACAGTAATTTGTTACATATGGAGGACAATATATTGTAGCCCTATCAAAAATAGGGCTAATCAATATTTAACAAATACAGAACAGCATATAAACATTTCTAGATAGGCCTCCCATGCAAACCAAAATACCACTTTATAATATAAGTTTTTAAAATGGTTTCTTTTTTTGCATAGGAATTTAATGTCTGTACAAAAAAAAAAAAAAAACACATCGATGGTTGCTGTACATAGGGAACTGTCACAATACTGGTATGCTTTTCTTGAATCCATCTTAAATTCAATACACCTACATAGAAATTCAAAACCAGACCTGGTACAGTCCAGGAAGGAGAAAACAGGAAACCATCCAGAAAACACAATCAACGGTCGAGAATGCTTCCTTGGAAGACCCAAGCTCTTCTCCGGAAGAGTTTCTTTAAATCTGAACCGTTGATTGAGTTTCCTGAACTGAATGTCCTGATCTGTATCATTTCTGATTCAAACTCCCTTTGTCCTTTAATTTGGTTCATTGCGAAAAGTCATATAATTTCTTAAACTAAAAAAATATAATATTTTGGACATGCAATTTATTGTTTTTGCACAAATTTAAACATCTCAGTTGATTTTTCAAATTTGAAAGGAAAGAAATTAGAAGTTATGCACAAAAAAATCTTTATCTTTTAAATCTGAAAAACGAAACGACTTTTCGTAATGGACTAAAATTATTGAATCAAGAAGTAGTATTTGCTCATAAAATTATAACATAAGTATGGGCTCAGAAATAAGTTGAAATAATCTGAGTCGACTCACTTTATGTTATAAATTTATGCTAAAAACAATTAAAATTTCTATATAGATGTTGTGGATTCAAGATAAATTTCAAAAGGGTGCATACCGTACACACTGATATAGTACGCGTGTGTATTGTAGCATTCGCTCGACACCCTGTACAAAATCACAAAAAAATAAAAGAACATTTTTATCATAATTAGTATCGTTCTTGCTTCTAAGGATTTTTCCCAAGCCTGAGCTCCAAATCCAATTCAGCATCATCTTCATCTCCGCCTCTGTTCATCCCCTTATCCTCCTCTTCCTCCTCCTCATCACCACCTTCTCGACTCGCCGAACCACCAAATTGCAAGCTCAAACCCATGCGCCAATCCTCTCCAAACTGCGGGATCCTTGGACCACCATCGGACGTGGACGCTGGATAGTACGCCCTATAATTACTATGTTGCTGCGGCTCATGATGAGTTTGAGCCGTAGCAGCAGAGGAATAATAGTCAAACGGCGGAGGGACGTAGCCCAAAACCGGGTGGTTATAGATTATGTTGTTGATGGGGTTGGTGTGGTAATTCATCTGCGGGTGGTGATCATAGTTCGAGTGGATCAAAGCGGGTACCGGGCCAACTGGCCGGTTGTTTTTCGCCCTATCTTTTCGGTGAATGTTCATGTGGCCGCCCAGCGCCTGGGCCGTGGTGAACCCTCGCTTGCAGAACACGCACTCGTAGGACCGCCCCGCGGCCACGTAGTCCGCGGGCTGGTCCACTTCTTGATCGGTGCCTGATGAGCTCCTTGAGGATTCTTGATCGTTGTTGTTAGGAGATTTTTCCATTAGAGACTTTGATAGAGCTTTTTTTTTTTTAGAGAGAGATGAAAGGTGGAGGGGAGAGAGAGAGAGAGAGAGAGAGAGGAGGAGAGAGGATAAACGTTTTTTTTTTTTTGGGCTGAGTAAGAGGATATAGGAATTTGCTAGTGATATAGTGAGCTCATGAATAAAGAAGTGGGGGAGACAAAACTGACTAGTTAAATCCAAAAGGAAAAAGAAAAAAAAAAAGAGTAGAATCATTCCGTTAGTTATTTTCTTTTAAAAAATAAAAAAAGACACTTATTCTGTTAGTATTTTCTAAAATGAAAGACTCATTCTGTTAGCCGGCTGCTAACGGGTTCCGGTTTTAGAAAAACAGATTAAGTTCTGCATTTAGTCGGACATAATGAGAGGATATATGATTTTTAATGAGATATATGATTTTATTAGTACAAGTAATTCGTTATTATTATTGGTCCGTTTGGTAACTCGTGAATGAGAAAATAAACAAGGGCTTTCAAATAGGCTGTCAAAAAATAGTTAATTTGTTTTTAACATAGTATTGAGTCTATTGACATAGTAAACCACTTTCAAAAAAAAAAAATTATTTGTGTTTTTATTTTTATTTTTATAGATCAGTGAGTAAACCGATTACATTTTTTTGTGTGTGGTTGAAAGTGAACCACTATCAATTACCCATTAAAAAATTTTACAAAGTGTTTTTTAAGAACAAAAAATAATTAGCATATTGGGATTTTCGGATATGTATACTTTCCAGGAAACAAGAATTGATGATGATTGTCAACTAAACAAGTTTCTGAAAACGTGTTATGTAAATCATATGAAAACAGTTACTAATTAATTACATTCATGTTTAGTAATTTTTCGATGGATATATGATCTCTCAACCATTATCTCTAATAATATTCAGTCTACCAATTATAATCAGGCTTCATTCTGCCAAGATTTTTATTTTTTAAGTACTTATTTTATTTTTTTTACGAGACATGTCATTCTCTCACAATACATCACTTTTAATTTAAAAAATAAGTACTTAATTATTTAAAAAATAAATACTTATTTTAGTTAGCTGAACGGGACCTCAATGAATAATTATATACAAATAGACAACTTTTTGCATTGTTATTGTGAGAGATGATAATGTATTGTGAGAGAATGACCTGTCTTATAAAATGAAAAATCAGTATTTAAAAAATAAGAGCTTTAGCGGAACGGGCCTTAATATTCATTGAAGAACAATATTGTATTTTTGGTTCCTTTATTTCCAAGAAAACTACTCCCTTTGTTCCGATTTGTTTATCCCCTTTTTAACTTATGGATGTCCCAAATTGACTATTCAATTTCAAAATCAATGGATGAGATTATGTATAATTTCAAATTAATGGATCAGATTTGATTTCCTTAATAAATTGGAAATCCGAGATTGGAAAAACA
Organism: Rhododendron mucronatum var. ripense; assembly: GCA_019656295.1. Lineage (NCBI taxonomy): Eukaryota > Viridiplantae > Streptophyta > Magnoliopsida > Ericales > Ericaceae > Rhododendron > Rhododendron mucronatum. The sequence goes on from BPLT01000015.1 coordinate 1,903,982, forward strand.
AATCAGGACGGAGGGAATATTTTTTTATTCCTGTATTCCTAACGCGATCGATTTCTCATCTCTCTCTCCCTCTCTCAACCGATAAAAGGTTACGTAGGTCAATCTTGATAAATCTTCTTCCTTCCACATGGACAAGGTTAATCTTCTACAGATAAAATAATGAGATGAAACAGAGACGAAATTTTTGGGTGCAAATCGGGTACTACGTGGCGGTATTCAGTGTCCGTCCGAACCGTGCAAATTTTCGGACAGTCGAGATCCAAGCACCCTCTCTCTTACTCAGCCGACCACTCTCTCTCCTCTTTTTCTTTCCTCAAATCGATCTAAGACGTCTAAAACAAATTTGGACATGTATATATCCAATACCCTGTTTGCATCCAAAAAATTCTCCACATAGACGGTTTCAAGCCCAAAACTGAACCTATTAGGTGCAATTTCCCCTTTTTATAATCCGGTATCCGACCAATAGGGCGACTAATACTGAGAATCAATCCCGTCGCCCATCGACGGGCCCCATGTACATGCAATTACAAAAACAATGGGTTTACAAACCATTGTCCAAATTGGTGTCACCACAATCAACATCGCAACGATATATACATGTCCTGATCACATCAAGTATTAATAAAATTTCATATTGCTAGAAAAATAAATGCCTTGTTTTCTTTGCTTTTCAAAAAGAATTTTTTAAAAGAATTTCCTTAGATTTCTCCTACACCCTCCATATCTCTCTCCACTTATTACCCTTACTATTTTTCAAAAAAAATTTCAAAAACCAAACCGAACATAGCAAAAATTTGTGATTGGTAGGATAATCGATGAAATGAGCTCAGATGCATCAAAATCAGTTTGTTATTTGTATCACCTAACTGTCTCAGTACAAATAGAAAAAGTATAATTGCCAGTTGGAAATTAATTAAATATAAACAAAAGATTTTCACTTGCTTTGATTTGATATGTCTGAAATTAATAAGAGGATCTCCAACTAATCCTCTACTATTCTATTTTACAGTGGCATTCTCTTTCTATCGCCGTATCCAAAATCCTCCTCCGTTTGAGAGGATAGATTTTTGGTCTGACCTTTTTATTATAGTTTTGCCTCGGGAACCATCGGTTACTTTTTGAATCAAAGTAGCGACCAGTCTTGTTTGTTGGGAGAAAGGAAGCTTTCTAGATCATCTTTTCCAGCCAGATAGCGAGCGATCACTCAGCGATGAACACTGGTTGAAAGAGGCCTGGAATTAATGCCTATCCCTTATGGAAATTGAACCCGGGTCATTGACATGAAAAGACAATGTCCTAACCACTGGACGCAAAGATAAAATCTATTAACTCGTAATGATAAAGTACAATCAATCAACGCAATAAAGCATTATCGTGATATGGTCTTTATGGATTGTGAGAAATATGATCTCAGGAATGCTAATCCGGATCGGGAACAAATTTGCGACTTGATCAAGACTCGTGTGGCTAGCTATTTGGATCAAAGCAAAACATAACATACAAGAGTATTCCGTTGAGGACTCGAAGCTCTGTTTCGAAGGGCTGTGTAAACTGAAGTTTTCTGATAGCTATGCTTTCATTGTCTTGATAGCTATGCTTTCAGTGGTTTCTTGCCAACTTAGCTTTTATCTTGCGGGGGGTTTTTGGTGGCAAGTGATTGTCGGGTGCGTTTGGTGTCAATCTCGTTGGAATGTGCATGTCCCGTTGTGATGCCGTCGTGCCTTTCTCCTTTGAATCTTTATACCACTTTTTTTTTTCAAGAAATAATAAATTCATTTCGTTTGCCGAGGGGAAAAAAACAATAAAGCATTATCGCCGGAAAAGTTAATCCCAAACAGGTTGACACAGACCCAGAAAATAATGCGCAAAGCTAATAATTAACAAAAAAGAGACAAAATAGTAGTAAGTTGCCAGCAAAAATACAAACCCATAAAGGACCCACACAAAAAAACAAGAAAATAGAGGAAAAGAAGCCAATGCAAGAGCATACCTTAAATTAACCAATTTCAGTGAGGCCTCAATTGAACTTCAATTTGCACTGCTTTTGATCGCAGGCCCCGTTTGATAACCCTCTAAGGGGTTGGGATTGGATTGTTAAAGTGGGGTATTATCAATACCTTGTTTGGTTTCCTAAAAGTGATCCGGACTATCAATCCCACCGGATTGCTAATACCCCAATTTGGGGGTATTACAAATACCATCTTGGAGATGGTATTAATAATCTCATCCCAACCTCTCCGCCTTATCAATCCCTTCTCATTACCAATCTCTTCTATCATCCAATCCCATCTCAAACAAACATAATATTAATAATCCTATCATCGAATCCCATCCCGAACAAACATACTCATTATCAATCCCTTCTCATTATCAATCTCAATCTTAATCTCATCTCCTTACAAATCCTATCCATCTATTACCGTAATCAAACGAGGCCTCAAACCTAATTATTCAGTCTTGTAGTTTAATTAGGCAAATTTGGTGTAGAAGACATGCACAATGTGTATAAAATTGGGTCTAGATGAAGCACAATGTGTGCCATAGTGTACAGTCTCAATTAGGCCTAGTTTTCACTAAACTTTTTTCAGTCTCTACAGCTTTTTGTCAAAAGTCTAATTAAACTAAATTAAACATCCAACGTAATTACTTCCACTAAACTAGAACAATCAAAACATTTTCTACAACTTTTAGTTCAGTGGAAACAACTTAACTACAAATAACTACTGAAAGTTGTCCATTTTTTAGCTTACTAGAAACCCCTAATTAGAACATGCATGCATGTTCTTGACTGGCTTCATGGGAAATCCATTATTCTAATTTTATTCATTAACCTAAGAAGTTAATGAACCTACACTGAATTGTTACGGGAAATCCATTATTCTAATTTTATTCATATAATCTAATTAATAAGTTAATGAATCTACACTGATTTGTTATAATATTTATTTAAGACACTTATATTAATGAGATACTATATACTAGTACGTACTATTTTTTAAATCAATCAAAGAGGTGAGTGAAGTTCAGCCAGCTTGCAATTGCTTTCTCAACATGCTATATATGTATCGACGGACCTAGTCTAATACAAACAAGGGCGGCCCAGTAGGCGGCCGGATAGCGATCGAGACAATCGCGTTGTACTTCCAAATTTTTTAAGACCTCGTATATATACTTAAATTCTAATGTTTTCTAGGGGGTATTCGTAAGCTGAAGATTTAGGTCTAAGGAGATGCGCATCCAACTTCCGGCCGGATGTTTGAGTTTTCATTTTGTGTTTTCTTGTTTTCGGTTTGAGTAAGTTTACTCATCCCTATCCTTTTCTCAATGTATCCCTTTTGAGATTAATAAAAATTGTTTCGTTTGCAGAGAAAAAAAAAGAAGTATGGATCCATCAAGTTTGTGACCAGGGGCCAACGGGGCTTCCAGCACCTCTCATTTTTTATTTTGTCATCTCTCGTTTATATTTAAAATTTTAGTGATTTAAAAGTAAATTCAACTCTAAAATTTTTCAAATTGTTTGGTGTTCAATTTTAGTAATTTTACCTTCCTTTGATATTTTCTCTTAATTTCTGAATGACATGTAATCTAATTCAAGTGTTCGCATAACCAAAGAAATAAAATAAAAATATTTCCATCTAATATGTTATACTAGTATATGGTAGCAAAATATATATTAAGGCCGTGTTTCCACTAAGGAAAAAAGAAAAAAACTTAGGCGTTTTTTGCAAGTCCTTCACATTAATTAACAAGTTTCAGCATTTTACCATTTCGTTCACGCTAACAAAAAAGTTGTTTGCAACAACTTCTTAATTTCTCGATCAATAACTTGTTCACTCATATACCCATCAACGATTTATTCACAATTAGTGGAAATAACTTGATATTTCTCCCCAATTTATTCACTAGTATAAACAATTATAACAACTTTTCAACAACAAAAAAAATTCTCCAAGTTTTTCCTTGGTGAATAGGAATTTCTTCTTCTCGTTAGTTTGGCCCCTCCCGCAACCGCAAGTATAGATTCTGGCTCGGCCCCAAATTGTGAGTAAAATATTTTAAATATCTACCCCCTTTTTTTCTTGAGTCAGCATGCATGATTATTTGCCACGCATATATATACGTAGTAGCAAACCCCAGTTTTAATTATAAATTACTACTCCAGAAAAAACATTAATTCCTGGGTACCTGACCTCCATGAGTAAAAGGGGATGAGGCCGGTCAGCCACTTCCTTTCCTGATTCAGTTTCTCTTTCGGGGTAATATATCCTCCTGCAGCTTATTTTGAAGCCCAAAAAGCTATAGCAATAGAGCAGATGGTAGGGGATAGACTCCATCCAAGCCATCAACGTACATTCCAATCTGTCCCACTTGCCTCATTTTGGTTGCTAGCTAAGTGGCCGCTTCTATACGTGTACAGAAAAACTGGGTACGTTTAAGCTAAAAAGAGGTCACGTGCTGACATTACAATACTCTCTCTCTCTCTCTCTCTCTCTCTCTCTCTCTCTCTCTCTCTCTCTCTCTCTCTCTCTCTGTGGCTAATTGCAGGCCAGAAGGAGTCGTATATAATTAGAGAGCAGGTTTCTAATCCCAAATTGTCAGGTGTCTTTTTGCATATGGCTCCATGTTTACATGGAAAGTGGCAGCACTGAGACATCACCAACGAGAATTCCTTCATCTTTCTACTAATTCTCAATTTAAAATAATACCCACGTATCAACATCATGATATACACCTGGCAATTCTGCACCTTGAAGGGGAGTAATCATTCGTCATTGGCACCGCCCCGTTGTACTTCAACACGATCTTATCTAACCATATTTTCATGGGTCTGTGCCTTTAAGATACGTGTGGTGGATAAAGGTGTTAGGGGCACTGTCACAGAATTGGGAGATGCTGTCAAACGGGGGTGCTTGGCAGTAGTGTCAAGCGGCCGATGCAACCGTTCATCTTAGAAATCGATAGCTTGGATCTTAACCGAGTAATTAACGATTTAGATCTAATGTGCTCAGATTCACCGAGCCATCTGTGCTCGTTGTATCTGCAAATCAACCACGAATCCTTAACCTTAGTTAAGATACGTTTGTCAAATCTATGGAATCGTTCCAAGTGATATCTCGTCTTTTAGATTCGAATTCGATCCTTGGACCATCAATCTCTAAAATCGTCCCAGATTGTCCTCGAGCGGTTTCAGAAAAACGTAACGGTCCGGCTGTCCAAACAAAACCGAGATACAAAATACATCTCGAGCGCTCGAGTCATCTATTAAATCTCCCTGGATCAGATTCTGCAATAAAATTTCCATCACTAGAAATTTGCGTCATCTGCGAAAAACATAAAAAGAATCGTTTGCGTTGATTTTTTTTTACTATGTAGATTGATCGATCTCCACCACTAGTACTTTCAATTAAATAATTAAATTTCGATGACTTTACTAATTATTATCTTAATTTATTTGCATGAAATCCGTACGTAAAAAACAAGACGTAACAAATAGGTATACGTTATAAAAAAAAAAAAACTTCAGGATAAGGAGAAAATCACGGGAAGAAGGAAGACAAATTGTAATTGAGTCGCAGATTCAACGAGTTTCTTTAAACGAAAAAATTAAAAAAAAAAAAAAAAACTCATTGCATCTGCAAATCAATTACGTACAAATCCTCAAACTTTGTTATGCCACATTTTGTCGAATCTATGCGAATCGTTCCAAGTGATATCTTGTTCTAGATTCGAATCGATCCTTAGAATTAATCCTTCGCTGGAATTCTAAATCCTTCAAATATTGACCGAGCAATCTCATAAAATTTATCCGTTTCAACGTCTATTTCATCCTAGCAAAAATGAGATATAAAATAAAAGAAATCTTATCAAATTCGAATTGGATTAGTATAAGGGAAATTAAATTAGTCATATTGCTTGATCAAATTCCAATTTAGTTTTGCTTCTAAGGTGGAGGAGACAAAAACTCACAAAGTGGTTCAAAAGGACGACGAGACAAAGAAATTACGTCGGTGATTAATTAAGTAAATGTTGTTTGCTATCCAATTGGATTTGTCCAGAAGACGATTTAAGGGTTTGCTTCTTCCTAATATCTCAGATTTGAAACCTTTAAGATGTTATCAACTCCTTCAAAGCTAGTGTTTACAAAATTTTGCTATGACTTTAATTGAGAATCTCGCAAATGAACGGCGGGATCGGGTCCCTTAGGAATAATCGAGGTGCGGTTAAGCTAGTCCGAAAACCTGAATTATCAAAAAAAGTAGTAGAGTGAGATTAAGATATATGTGATTGTTGTTTGATTAGTGACAAATTAAGTCTACGTAGAAATTGAAGAGGAGAGAGATTGGATTTATGGTTAAGGACAATTAGAAGATCGAATATGGACGATAACAACATCAGTGTTACAACTGCTACTACTCATTTATCAAATTATTGGTCCACGATTATTTTGAAATTCCACGGTGAACAGGCAGGCCCGGCCATGGGTTTTCGGGGCCTTAGGCGATCAATCAATTTGGGGTCCTTTACATCTACAAATGAAATATTTTTAAAAGATACAAATTTTCCCAAAATCACAAATCACATTGCTGATGGCTTTAACCCTATTTTCAAGCAATTAAACAAATAGTTCTCAACTTCCCAAATGCATAAACAAATAATACTTGCAAAAGACAAAAGCATAAACAAATGCCCAAAGCCCATACGTGGTAGATTGATTTCTTGCTGCGAAAATCGATTCTTGTATTCACGTTTTTACCTCTTCAAGAATAGGGACTAAAAGTATTTTGGGGTTTTGATGGGTTAGGGCTACAAGTAGGACTGTAGTCTGTAGGAGATGAAATTTGGGGATAAGAGACAGAGAGAGACTAGAGAAAGCGAGAGGAGAAGCCGACGTTGGTGTTACCCAAAAAGGCAACCAAGGGGGGCGGTTGGAAGGGTTGCTAAAGCCAATAAAGATTATCTCTAATAATCTTTTAATCAAAATAATATGAGTAATTAAAAGAGAGAGAGTTAGAGAGATAGAACCTGATTATAGTGGTTTGGCCCGAATTTGTCCACGGTCTGGCCTAATCCACTTCTCCTCAAGCAACTACTTGAAGGTTCCTTTAATTTTTAAAAAGATTACAGTAAGTCTTGCGGGTTCTTACAACGACTTTATCCTCTAGCTTTCATGAGGAGCTAGTACAACCGCAAGAGTTTTCTCTGAAAATCTCTCAAAAACAACAACACACAAATTCAAATCCGAATTTGGTCTTCTAAGCTTTCAAGTGCTTGACTCAAACACTCGCTTAGGATTTACAAGTATATGGAGGAATTTGAAGCTCTTAAATAATAATAACCTCACAAGGTAGATATGAAATGTTGTAGCTTGAATCCCTTACTTATCAATGAGTTCTTGAACCCTTATATAGCCATCCAATCTCCTACTAGCCGTTTGAAAAGTAAAGGAACCGTTGAAGAGTTAAGTGATGGAGAATATAGCAGTTGGAACTAGCCGTTGGAGGCCATTTTACATTGGCCGGTTGACAGAGTGGTCTTCTAGGTGGTCGACTAGTCGGTCATCCAATGGGTCATCCGATGGTCTCCAGTTGTCACATCTCTCTATTCAGACAGCCGGCCTGTCAGCCTGTTTGTCAACCTGTGGCTCAAAATTTCATCTAAATAAATCCAGTAAAGCATGTATTGAGCTCACTAAACTATATAAATATTAATCACTAAATCCAAAAGACTTTATGCTATGTTTCAAGGCAAAGAAACAAATTTGTCTGAGAAAAGGACTTTGCAATAAAGATTTTCTTTTGCCGAATAATAAAAACTTCATCAATATAATCATCAAAATAACAAATAGTAATGCATATAATTTTCAACAAATTATCATGCATATAATTGTCAGCAATTGGGTTGGGTACTTGGGTGGGTTTTCAAATTTCAATTCTGTGAGACTAGAGGCGGAGAAGAAAGCCGACTTGGCTTTTCCATTTTTGTGTTTCTATTCCCTCCCCCCTCCCCCTCCCCCCTTTTAAGAGTTGTCATAGGAATTTATGAATTAAGCTCAAAAATTCTTTTGGGCCTTGTTTTTTAATAGGGCCTCACTTACTTAATTTTACTTTGGGTACAAATTTTGGGCCTAAGGACTCCTAGTGTAGCGTACTAACTTATAATTGGTAGGGGCCCTAATTTTGGGGCAGGGCCTCACTCACTTAATTTTACTTTGGGTACAAATTTTGGGCCAAAGGACTCCTAGTGTAGTGTACTAACTTATAATTGGTAGGGGCCCTAATTTTTTTTTTTGGGGGGGGGGGGGGGGGGGGGGGGGGAGGGGGGAGGTTTGGCTAGGCCACCGCTTGGTGGGCCTAAGCCCAAGGCCGGCCCTCTGAACAGGAGTAAGGACAGGATTCCAACGACTGTCCCAATCTGGTTTTCTGAGATCCGGTGGGTGATGGTGGTGGACAAATAAATTTTTTATTTTTGGTTGTGTACGTGTTTGTTTCTCGGTAGTGGAATCTAGTGCTCGCCGTGGCCGAGTGTTTTTCGTCGGGTTTGTCAACGGTTGCTTTCCCTCGTGCCAGAGCCTGACAGCGGAGGCTCGCCCCTGGGTGGCATCCAATGCTTCTGGTTCTGGCAGTGTAGGCTAGCCAACGTTCTGTCGCCAGATCACCGGCATTTGTCCTTCTCGTCCTAAGCTGGTTTGGGATAGCAGTTCCTTGGTTGTTTAGGTACGGTTTTCGTTGTAGGTATTTTGGGAATCTACGGGGATATTACGATTATGCATTGATTGGAGTCTGTGGTCCCTTAGATGCCTTTTTCTTTGTCGTTGAATGGCTCTATTGACTAACACGAAGTTTCGGTTATACTAGTGCAGTGTATGTCGTGCCTTGATATGGAAATAATTAGGTAGACCTTTCTGATGTAGTTTTTTTTTTTTTTTTTGTTAGCTGGGATGCTCAAGATTTTCTTATCTTTGAAGCGTTTAATGAATTCCATTGTAAGTGCCGTTGAACTTTTGAAATGACATAATTGTGATTGCATTGTAGGGAAAAAAGAAAAAAAAAAAAAAAAAAGGGTTTTTCTGTGGCAACAAAATCCTGTAAACTGGGCCTCTTTCTTCATCTGACTTTAACTGGGGCAGATGGCCTCCACCAGCCCACGATATTGAAATCAGTCGGGCAGCCCAAGATATCCACCAAATCCCATCCTGACCGTTCATCCCGTGCTCAAATGCTGAAAACAATGCAGGTGTAAAAAAATCAAATAAAAACAGACGGTTCAAATAATTTAAACACTAATAAATTTGTACATAACAGATGGTCAAATAATTTAAACACTAACTGTCCATTTATACATATTTTTTTTATGTATCAATGGCCAGTACGTAAAGCTAATTTTTTTCCCAAGTGTTGTTTTTGACAAGAAATACAGGCGAACGGTTTGAATCATCGTTGTGAACCCATAAGCCCGTTACATGAGTAGAAACAAAGAAAGAAATGAATAGCTTATCTAAGGGAAGAACACTACACGTAAGTGGGAAGATTCAAACTTCTGACCTTTTAGTGAGATACAAAAGTCCTCGTTAACTGAGCTAACCCCAATTTTTTTTTTTTTCATCAAAGTTCAAACACCTCTTTTGCGGAGTATTTTTTTACCATTTCCTTGATTCCTTTCTCTCTCTTTTATTGGGCTTGTATTTTCTGTTAATCAGTTACTAAAATATATCTTATTTTTTCCTTATCGATCGAAAAGAGAATAACCACTTTAGTAAGGGATTTCTAATTCCTAAGAAAACGTGCCTGAGATAACAAGTTATGACACAAAACTTCCTATAAGGGCGCCCTTAACTAATTAAGTTAAGGACGTCCAATTTGCGATGATCCAAGCTGCTCAATATGTTCAGAACGTGATTTTACGTGTACCCGCGAGAAATCAACAAAAAAAAAAGACCGGAAAGGGCTTGATCCGAGCAGTTTTTATTTGTATTTTATCGAACAATTTAAATAAAAACTGCTTAAATCAAGCTCTTTCCGGTCATTTTTTTTAAGTTGATTACTTGAGGATGTTCTTAAAATCACGTTTTAAACACACTGAGCGGCTCGGATCATCGAAATGTGATCAGGAAAGGGAAGAAAAGAGGACGTCCGCATTTTATTTGAAATGAGGACGCTCTCAAAGGAAGGAGACTCCAAGTTATGAATAGCAAATAATGTGGTTGTTCCCGGTCATATACCATTTTTGGACGATATATATGCTTGTTTTGAATCTTGGCTGGAGGCATTTTCTTTACGCCTTCTTACGGGGTCACCAATGTTGTCCCTAAACCAATAATTATCTTTCGGCTAACCTAGCCTCTTCCTCCGGCCCGGGGGGGGGGGGGGGGGGGGGAGTACAGGAATAGCACTGTCTTTCTACAAGTTGTAGAATAGCATCAACTCAATTGTCAATAAAATCAAGCAAAATATAGTGTCAATGGCATATTACTCTTTTCCTAGAACTCATGATGTAAGAAAAGTCTTCGTGCAATAAATTAAACCGTTGACCCGTAGACAGTGAAGTTGGTTTCAAATTGTTGATTACTACTATGGTTTTAGCTGTAACCAATAATTGTAATTAACAAAAAAAACTTCAAAAGAAAGAAATGTGAAATGTGGAAGGGGAAAAGAGACTTTTAAAAAAAAACAAAGCAACAAAACATTATTCTGTCTTAATTGGGCTTCGAAAATTAAACGGGCTTCCAAAATTAAACGAGATGTGTGTAAGATGAATCGAACACCTGAATTTAAATTTAAAAAAAAAAAAAAACATTGCATGGATGAAATGAAATGTGACGCATGCCCCCTCCGATCCCCTGAATTCCTTCATCCCCCCCATACCCTCTCTTTTTCTTTCGCTAAAACATACACTTTGACAGGTCTCCTCCACCCCACCTAGATGTCTATTTTTCTAGCCATATATCCAGTTTTCCCCTGCGGCCCTGCGCCTAACGAGAGAGAGAGAGTACGTAGTTTTTTTTTTTTGCTAAAAAAGAGGTGCAGTTACCCATCACCTCGATCGTATTGTCTCATCATATCACACTCTTCAAAAATTCCACTACATCTATGTCGGGCCGAAACCAAAGTCTTACACAATGTGATTGATGCTAAAAGTATATATGTTTAGTCCCAATAAAAAAAGTTAACGAGGACTCAACTTTTGACCTTATCCAACTATGTTATGAGTTTCCACCACACCACTAAACTAATCTCTCCTCAGAGAGTATGACTAGTCCTACTCTTGTGATACAGAGAACCAAATTAAAATGTTCTAACACGGGAAAAGGCCATCATGCCACAGACACTCAAAACAATAACATTTGGTTGGAAGAGAGAGAGAGAGTATTCAGAAGAGAGAGAATTATTTGGGCTAATTAAGGAAAGAGCCATCATAACACTGACACACAGATGTTTGTTGGGAACATGCAAAGGCATGATCAGAGATGTTGGGAACAGGCAGCATAACAACACATCGATCCCCTCCTCTCATCAGAGACCAAATACAAAACTTCGAATCATTCCAAATGGACCAGTGTACGAACTAGCACTGGTATAATCAAGTCTTACCCATCTCTCTCTCTCTCTCTCTCTCTCTCTCTCTTGAAAATTGAACGTACGTCGGGAAAGACATAGAAATGATAGTATAGCAGAAGTGCATATCAGAAGGCCATGATTGATCTCTTCCGTGCTCCTGAATTCTTCAAGGCTGTTGAGCTTGATTGAAAAAGCTGCCGGGGTTAACTTACTAGCACTACCAGTCTAATTTTCTTTTGAAGAAGAGAATCAATTACACGGTAAACTATTGAGTCCATTTCATTTGGCGTAATTGGATTTTTTCCCCATAACACACAATAGTAAGAATCGAGAATCGATAGGGTTAATTATGAGAGTCAAACAAGAGAAGTTTAAATGAACGCACAACTCAGGTGTACGACAACTGTTCAAGTTAGTTCCTTAGGTTTTTTGGGACACCATTACGTGGTGCTCCAGACTCATTTTTTTACCATGTATTCATATGAGGTTCAAAATAAAATGTGTAGGCCTCACCCCAACATGTTGTGAAAAGGGAACCATGAGTATATCACGCTGCGGTGCCTAGTATTGAATCATTTCTCCATAAAGACTCAAATTAATTTGGTAATACTAACCATGTAACCATGCTGAACACATACCATCATTAATACTATTGAAAATAATATGGAAAAAACACGTGGTAACACCAAAAATAATGAATCAAAGTGTACTTATATGGACTGAAAATAATTCATCTCTCGTACCTCTTTATTTACTTATTTTTTAGACTGCATATCCGGTTTAAATTGTGTGGTATTTCAACTAATTTCGTAGTCTAAAGTAAACGAGTGATCAATTTTCGGAAAAAAATAGACTATAAAAGCCATACTCACGGCCTCAAGAGACAAACTCCTAATTACTCGTTGTCTTGCTCCCAGTTAACATCAATTAAAATCGCTTTTCTCTTTTTGTTTGTTTGAATTTTGAAGTCAGAGAATTCTAGCTGTAGATGCTGTTTCATCACTGCTTCCATGTTTCTTGGTTTCATGCAAGGAACAACGCTTTGCTTCTTAATTTTTATGCATGGAAAAGCCAAGAGGAATCGTAAAGTTTTGTATAGTACTCCCTCCGTTCCATATTGAAAGTCTTATACTCTCTCTTTTGTCATTTTTTAAATCAACTACTTTCATGTATAATTTTTCAAATTTTTTTGCACCGTATTAAAGATTTCGATCAGTACTTTAATTTGGTGCAAAAAAATTATACATGAAAGTAGATTTTTTTATTTAAAAAATGACACGACTTTTCGTAGTGAACTCTCAATGTGGAATGGAGGGAGTATTATTTGAAGTTATCTATTTCTGAAGAAAAAAGAGAGACTAATTAAATCAATCTCATGATTAAAAAGAAAAATTGATTTTGGCAATTCACTTTTAGTTATTGGCACTTTTCTTTTTTGTCTTTTTCTTATTTGAAATACAACAATACCCTATGAAGTGGATGAACACTTACAAAATAAAAAATAAAAGTGACAATAGCTAAGTATGAAGCGAGCATTAAGGCTTTCATTGAAACAAAGAGAGAGGCCTAACGGGTGCTTTTTTGTGTGTTTTAGCTAGGTGAAAGGCTTGCTTGACTATAATATATAGATTGGTAATAAGTATTAAGGAACTAGTAAAACTGCTAGTTTCTTTGTTTTTCTCTTTGTTCTAAGCTTGTGTGCTTAGCGAGTTTCCCACTCGATATATCCCTTTTGAGTTAATAAAATCTTTTTTTGCTGAGCAAAAAAAAAACTAGTAAAATTGCTATTTTGCAAAAATCACTTTTCTTTGAAAAAAAAAAAAAAAGACAAATTAAATCTTTCTACTAAGATAACATCATCAACTTCCGAGAGATTTACAAAGGAAAGTGAAGAAGACGAGGAAACTAAAAAGTAAACTTAACAAGAAAACGGGCCAACTAAGAAACCATAAGAATAAAATTTGCTTCTTAATTTCCTGGATCCATAAATTTCTGCATGCAAATTAACGAACCAAACAGAACCTAAGAAGAGAACCCGAGTCGGAGTTCCAAATCCAAATCCTCCTTTCCCTCTCTAACCAAACCCCTCCCCAGCTCCAACCTCCCAATTTTTTCCTTTTTCTTCAAAACTCTACATTCATCATCATCATCATCTTCTTCTTTTTCTTGTGCCATAAAGTTCTTCAACTTCCCAAACCCAAGAAACTCTCCATGCCTCATGATCTTCAACTTCCTTTGATCAACCTGAGTCGACTGCGGTACTGACTTGAGCAGCATCATCTTCTCTTCATCAATGCAAGTTGATGATGATTTTGAAGAAGAGAGAGAACTAAGAGACGGAGTGAGAGAGGAATGGCAAGAAGCATATGGTACTAAGAAACTAGGTTTAGGATTAGGGTTAGGGTTAGGATGATCCAGTGTTGGGATAGGAGAGAGTACTAGTGATGATCTCAACTCGGCTCTCTCTCTCCTGTGGATGTTCATATGACCCCCAAGAGCTTGTGCTGATTTGAACTGCTTCTTGCAAAAGGCACATGGGTAGTTCCTCTGTGGCCATATATGCCCACTTGTCCTATCCCTTTCAAAGCTCATGTTTGTACCAGTACTACTGCAGTCCCATTTCACCTTGTCGCTTCTCATCCAATTTGCTTTCTCCATGAGAGAGAGAGAGAGAGAGAGAGAGAGAGAGAGAGAGAGAGAGAGAGGGTAGTACTAGTCCTTGAGGGGGGATGAAGGGGGTTGCTTTATACTGTAGTGAAGAATCATGAACTGGGGGTGTAGGAACAGAGAGAGAGAGAGAGAGAGAGAGAGAGAGAGAGAGAGAGAGAGAGTAGTACTAGTCCTACGAAGGGGGTTGCTTTACAGTGAAGAATCATGAACTGGGGGTGTAGGAATTGGTTCAACAGCTGAAACTGTCTGCTACTATATATGGAGATTACTTGAGAGCAGGGTCAATTAATGGTGAAGCTTTGGGTTAAAGTACTTTGCTTTTTACCAAATTCAGGGGGGAGTTCTGGCTAGCTATCTAGCAGAATAATGATGAATGATGATGTTCAAGTTTCAACACCCCGGCTCATAAGTTTGCGCGTTTTAGACGTTGCTTTTGGGGAGCAGATATTCAAATGGACTAGACGAGTATTTTTAGGGTTGTTAACCAACGGAGCTGTTTGCGAGCAGGTAGCGGTTGATTTGTTTGAGCTCGACTAATTAAGTTCTTGAACGAGTTTAGGTCTGTTTCGTAAATGAGTCAAGCTTGACTTCGTTAGAGCTCAGCTCCGTAAGAGTTAATTTATTCAAGCTCAACTCATTAAGTTCATTAACAAGCTCAGGCCCGAAAATTTTCTGTCCGTTTCATAAATGAGTCAAATTTGATTTTAGTCGAAGCTCGACTGGAAAAGGATCGCAAACATACAAGCGTATTTATAAAATGCTACTGTACCACATGAGAGCGGCGGTGTAAATAATTTATTCTCTCAACGAATTTACCTGGGTTCAATTTTTAGAGAAATATGCGTACTACGTACCACTCGTGCACTGATAATGTTTATGTGTTGCGCCAGTTCATACATACAGATTTCCGACTGTGATTGAATTAAAACACTTTATAAGACATAAACCAGAATCCAATAGATTCTAAGATTTTGACCAAAAGAACAAGGAAATAGATCCTCTAGCTCCGGTAATTTTCCGGAACAATTGCTGGAGGTGTCTCACAAGTATGGATCTCACTATAATACTCTTTACGGTAAAAATATGTTGAATAGTGAGAAAAATGTGGACTGTCCTGAAATGGTACATAACCGAAGAGGATACCATCCCAAAGAACAAGTAATCACCCATCCATCTTAAGGTTTTGTCCTCAACGTTGCCCTGTTTCTAGTCCTTTTTCTTTGATGAAAGAATAAGCTGTGGTGCCATCACTCCTCACATGAATTGAGGCCGATCCTAACTTTTAGGGAGTCAAAAGTCAAAATTAAAGATGGGGCTATCTCTAGTTGCAAACTATTATAAATTAATGGTACCAAAATAGGAGAGGCTTCGTAAATTTTTAAGGACTTAAAGCGGTCGCACCTTAGATTTTAGCTCACAATCAGAGGTGGCTTTGAATTTGAAGGTGCAAGAAAATAGAAGCCATCAACCAGATATCAGGTTCAATGGACCAGATATAAAGTTCAAGAAAGAATATACATATATATATATATATCTATTATAAAACAGAAGGGTGTGGGGACAAGTTGTTAGAACGGCTTAGATTCATTTGATCCAAAGGCTGTAGTACATCTTCCCACTTTCTGGTTAAGTGCCCATGATTTTCATCTAAATTACACAATTGTCATCTCCTTCCAACAGGAATGCGTAGTGACGTAGGCACGGGCTAGCACTAGTATATATATAAGCAACCTTCTTGTGAGGATCTTAAATAAACTTCTTAAGTGCGGACCTTCCCATTTCTCTCATTTTTTGATTGAATTTCGATGGTTCGAGCCACTCAATGTAATCAGAACATGATTTTAAGGATACTCCTGAGAAATGGGGAAAAAAAATGATCGGGAAGGGCTTGATTTAAGCAGTTTTTTTAAAACCGTTCAATAAAAAACTGTTCGGATGAAGCCCTTCCCCGCCATTTTTTTGACGATTTCTCGCTAGAACCCTTAAAATTACGTTCTGATCATATTGAGCGGCTCGAATCATTGAAATTCGATCGAGATCTATGAGGTCCGCACTTAAGCTAAGTAGGGGATCCCTCAAAAGGGGATTCATATATATATTTTTATATATATATTAGTGACACGGAAAACATGCAAGAAATTGTAACACATAAATTCAAGTCACGCCAAAATTAAGTGTCTAAATTAACAAACCAGAATCCATCTTAGTCCTATATTTTGCCCTGCTTGTAGTCCTTAATTTTTCTTTGATGAAAGAAGTAGCTGTGGTGCCATCACTCGGATGAATTGAAGGTGCAAGAAAATATATAGAACCCATCAACCAGGCCCAGAAACATACTCCTTCAGTCCCATAATGTTTGTCCGGTTCACAAAACGTAGACTTAAAAATAATACAATTTTATAATTTTTTTCGACAATTCACTAGATATCGATGAGTTTTTTTAATTTATGAAAAAAATTTGAATTTTTCCTTGAAAGAAATGCTTTATTTTTTAGTTCTCGTTTTGTGAACCGGACAAATATTTTGGGACGGAGGTAGTATCATACAATCTCCAATGCCCTGCTTCTAATACTACGACTTTAATTCACATCCTTAACATTATTTAACTTTTCGATTTTTTCGTGAGGCATTTGAGGGAGAATGTATCGATCAAAATCCGGTTTTTCCATCGTGATCAAGTCATTTCGCACGTCGAATTCATCGATAGCAACTACTTAAGGTCAAGGATCAGAATCAAAGAGAAAGATATATCTCCTTTTTTGCTCCTTTGGTGTTGCTTGTTTAAGTTGGGCACGATAATTTCCACGATTAATCGATGGTGCATGGAAATATGTTCAACCTTCGGCAGCTGATTTTTGGAGTTTGTCTCAAAAAAACATTTATGTAGTTGATTTCAAATAGTAGTAGTAAACTTTAACCTGAGTATGTCTAAGGTGCCGTTCCGCTTTCTTTTTAAACCCTCTTTATAAAAAAGAAGGTAATTTCAAGTTCAAATATAATAAAAATAAAAATTATTTTTTAAATTATTTTTAAACCCTTTAAAAAATCTCAATGAGATTTACCAAACAAGATTCATATTGATAGAAAAATTATTTGCGTAAATACATTATTTTTTTAGTTTGAAATTACATTTATTTTCTAAAAGTTTCTTTTTTTAGAAACCAAAACGGGCCCCAAAACAAGTTGTTCTAAATAGGCGAACTTCGAATGAGTTCGATTAAGTAGATATTTCGTGTTTTCGGTATATTGATGGGATTCAAAAGGTATTTTAAATTGACTGGTGGATGGAGGAAACAATTGAGCTCAAATAGTTTTGCTTAAAGTGAGAAAGCAATTTGAGACCATAATGGGAAAAAGGAATGCAGCAATTCCCATATATATTCAGCGTAAGCCGTAAGGCAATTTTATGGATGGCGTGCTACTTTATTTAATTGCAATTATGTAATTTAAATATCAAACCATGCTTTCTTTTTGAAATTAACTTAATTTTCTTCTGGAGAGAGAGAGAGAGAGAGAGAGAGAGAGAGAGAACATAAATGGGATTTATTTTCGTTCAATTTTACATTTACTTTTTTCTTATTTTGCAATTGCAAATCACAAATTGATTGGATTCCATATTACTCCCGTTTTAATGCATTTCTAAGTTATGGATAGAGAGAACATAGATATTCAATTACTGTTTGTAAATGCATTTCTATTATATGGTAGATAACATAGATATCCTCTTCAATGCATCAGCTGTGAATATAATAGTAGTGTGTGCTCCGGACTTCCGACGAATTACAAGTACTCCCGGCAGAGTTAGTGCGCGGTGTAATAAGCGATCATTTCGCACAATTCGGAGGCACTTCAGTTAGCCTCCAGCGATCATTTCACACAATTCGGGAGCACTTCAGTTAGCCTCCAGCGCCCGAAGTCGACTTGATCACCATCCAATTTAAAATCTCATGTCACACAAAGTCTTTGGATTGGTAAAAAAAGAAATTGAACGAAAAACGAGTTTAGAAATAATATATAATTAGACCATGAGGTTAAATCAATACTTAACGTAACAACCCGTCATAAATTGACGTGAACATAAAATCTACCGCTCCGTACTACTTTTAAATACGAGATTACCGGGGTAATCCACCTGTCTACTCGACAGCAAAAAGGAGCGTAACTTTCTTTCCTTTCTTTTCTATCCTCTCTCAAACTTTCCTGGAAAAGTCGTATAAAATCTTGCCAAGGAAGAAACCGCCACAACAGACAGCAATCTGTAAAGCACTTCTACTGAATCGAATCACATACATATATATAGAGAGAGATAGAGAGAGAGAGAGAGAGAGAGAGAGTGGATTAGGAATTGATTTGATATGTCAATTTATGCTTCATGGTAGCGCAGAGAGACAGAAGGTATCGCAAATTCAATCGGGAATCAGTGGAGAAATTCTATCGCAGCACTGTACAGTAAGATTTCTTGATCATCAATGGTGATTTTTTGATAGGATGCATATGGATAGAGGAATTCGATTCATTTGTTATTAGAAGATGAAAAGCACAGAGGGAATTGTGTGTGTGTACAGTTGATTTTGATTCAGATGTCTCCGCCTTCGAGCGAGGAACAACCACAACAAAGAACCCAACCAGCCCAAACCCTAACCCTAATCCCAGGACTCCCGAACGACCTCTCCGCCCTAATCCTCGCCTTCGTCCCTTACCCCCACCACTCCCGCCTCAAACCGACTTGCAAATCATGGCGCATCTTCTTCTCCGCGAGGAAAACCCTACTCTCTCTCCGCCAGAAACACCTCCCTCTCTCTCTACTCTCCCACCTCCTCTGCATCTTCCCTCAAGACCCTACAATCACCCCCCCTTACCTCTTCGACCCGAAAACTCTGTCCTGGTGCCCGATCCCCCCCATGCCCTGTAACCCCCACGTGTACGGCCTCTGCAATTTCACCTCCCTTTCGATTCCCCCTGACCTCTTTGTTCTGGGTGGGTCCCTCTTCGACACCCGCTCGTTCCCCATTGACCGCCCTTCCCCCTCGTCCTCTGCGTTTCGATTCAGCTTTGTTACGTCCTCCTGGGATCGGTTGTCGCCCATGCTTTCTCCCCGCGGGAGCTTTGCGAGCGCGGCTATGACAGATTTGAATAGGATTGTTGTGGCCGGGGGTGGGTCCCGCCACACTATGTTCGGGGCGGCGGGGAGTAGGATGAGTTCGGTGGAGATGTATGATGTGGGAAAAGATGAGTGGGTGGCATTGGACGGGTTACCGAGGTTTCGTGCAGGGTGTGTGGGGTTTTTGGTGGGGAGCGGGGAGGAGAGGGAGTTTTGGGTGATGGGAGGGTATGGGGAGTCGAGAACGGTTTCGGGGGTGTTTCCAGTGGATGAGTATTATAGGGATGGTGTGGTGATGGAGTTGAGTAATGGTGGGAAGTGGAGGGAGATTGGGGATATGTGGGGGGAAGGAGAGAGGAGGCGGCTTGGGAAAATTGTTGTGGTTGAGGATGAGGATTGGGATGTTCCTGGCATTTTCATGCTTGATGGGGGTGATATCTTCAGGTAATTCCTAAAGTTCTGGAATCTTGGCTATTCATGATTTGTTGTATTGTTGTCCTATTCAAAAAATAATTGAAAGTGGTATCTTATGGTAAACTTTTGATTACATGATTCTCTAGCTTAGTTAGCATCTTGTTTGCCTTTGTGAGTAGTTCTTCATTGTAAAGATACCCTCTTATTGGGCTATTTAAGTCTTCAACTTCCATTGATCTGAAATGAGGAATCAGAGTTGTGCATACATATCGGAATAGCGGATATTGCGGTACGAATTTTTGTGCATGTATGTTGTAGATGTGGTTAGATTCAGATTACTCCCACTGCTTTGTAGAAATGATGATGTATGTTTGACTTAGAAAACAAATGCCATGGCTTTTGTCTGAGTCATTAAAGGAAATATAGAGTTATGGATATGGTATAAAATTTCATTATTCTAGGTATCTAATTTCTCAAGAGAAAACTGACATGAGACTTGAGAGACTGTACCTTGATTGTTCTATGGTTCAAAAAAGAGATCAATGCCCTTTATTTGGGTAACCAATTAACTATAGAATCAAGACACACAACTACAGAAGAGATACAAAATTGAGCACGCCAATGAGACTATAAGTTGATTGTTGCAAATCCACTTTCAGTGGTGCTACTCCACTTTCTGTTGTGCTACTCCACTTAATGACTGCAAGTCTGCAACCATTAACTGATTGCGTTATGGTTGATATCCTCTCGACCAATTAAATGAATCCCAGCTGGAGCTGAGATATAATCATTCTGAACTTCCTCACTTACATATGGCATTTGGAAAACCTCGACAACATTGAAGGGTGTGAAATAGGTAGTTGCTCATTCGAGTTATGTCACTTTGGATCAATTTTGTGTCAGAAAGTGGAGTTATATGGCCGTCTGGGATCTTTGTGTTAGGGGGTGTTTGGGAGCCAACTTATTGACTTTTCATTTTTCGCTTTTTGTCTTTTTGGCTTTTGGGATTATGATCAGAATGTATTTTGTATTTGGTAGAGTGTTTGGATGATATATGCAGAATGCATTTTGCAGTAAGAGTAGTGTTTGGAAGATATGGAATGAAAATGAATTATGGATTGGTTTTTTACTATGTTACCCCCGGTTATAAATAATGATGTATAATGTATATAAATAATGTTTGGGCTGAATTTATTTAAAATTTACTTCCGAAATTTTTTATGTATAGAACTGGTGTCCCAATTTTTTATGTGAGAACTGGTGTGAAGGGAAAATTCTCCACTGGTCTCTTCTCCTGTATTCAGAACCTGGCAAACTGGGAATTATCCCAAAAGAGGGAGGTTAGGCTTGTCTTTTAGGCATGGCTGAAATCCAAAATGGGAAAATTGGAATTGAAAAAGCTCCTCCCACCAGATTTTCCATTTCATTTTAGAAACAACAAAATAGAAAATCCATTATACCCAAAACCCATTTTCTCCCTTCTTGCCAAACACCCAAAACCCAAAAATGAGAATTAGAAAATGTGAAAACAGTCCATCCAAACACCCCCTTATATGGCCATCTGGGATCTTTTCTTCCTATGCATACTGATACACCTTTTCGGTTTGAACTTGAAGTAGTTCAACATGTCAACCACGCTGGTGTGGATATTTCGACCATCTAGTGCATCTGATATTATTCTTGCACAGTTACTTGATGCTTTGGGAAAGTTGTACATTTTTCAAACCTGTTTGAGCTCTGTGTTACTTTTTTGAAGTACTTCATAACTTATTGTTGTGTAAACCATTTCTTAGAATTTTGGATATATGTTTATACTTATGAATATTAAAACTTGAAGATTTCATATACAACACCATGGGTTATCATAGTTCATTAGTCATCTACCTTCTGCTATGTGTAATTTATTTATTTATTGGTCCGCTTCTGCTACATGTATTTGAATTAGTGTGCTGATGTTCATAACTTGTTCTGTTGTTTTGGAAATGAGCCTGTGAAACCAGAGTTGTAATGGAAATTCAGTGTTCCTAAAGCATTTTATCTTCTTCCGTGCAAGTGTATCACGCGCCAAGTTATAGTTTCTATTTCCCTCTCTATCGCTATCACACCTTCAAGTCTTGTATGCATGAGCTCATTTTGTACAGCAAATTGCTTGGCTGTTTGGAGATCCTATTTCCATGATCTCTGTACTATATCGCAGGTACCACATGGATTCGAACCGTTGGTGGAAGGAGACAAGTGTGCCGAGAAAAGCCCTTGATGATTCATCAGTCGGTTTCGTCTCATTGGATGGGGAGTTGTATTTGATGAACCTTGTACATGCAGTGTATTTAACAGAGGCCAGAAGACCACGGCAGAACAAGAAGGCAGCATCACTGTTCATACAGATATATAATCCCAGGAACAGGACATGGAGATCCTTGATCACAAAGCCGCCTCTCAATCACCATTTGGATTTCAAAACTGCAGTTATGTGCACCATCCGACTGTAGACTCAATATGATTTCACTGGTGCGTGTATTGCTGTCATTTTTACCTGAATATTTTCTTTGTTCATCTGTAACTTTGGTTCTTCTATTACCCTGTTTGTATATGTCCGTGTATAGCTTGATGCAGACGATTGTTTTCGAGTCGTGTATTGGTTTTTACTTCTATACATGTGTTTTAAACAACTGGAAACAAGTAGAAATTGTTTGTTCGTACTTTTATGGGTTGATTTCTGTTGGTCCTTGTAATTTTGGCATGAGAAAAGATCAGACTGGCAGATCTGTAAAATTGCAAAGAACATTGATAATAATGAAATGTTGCTGGGTTGATTGTTTAGGAGGAAGACTGCAAAAAATTTCGTAGAGCTGGTCAAGAACTTCCATACATCAAATATATGAAGTACGAAAACATCTTTTAAGCTCAAAGGAGTATCAATCAAAGCTCGTTTGAGAAACTCGAATCATAGTCAAAGCTTGTTTATGCAGAAAGTACGGGCTGAAATGTATCAATCACCCGAGTAATTCCGTGCATGAAATGTATCAAAGGCGATGCTTCGAGTATTTATGTTTGTGGTATTAAGAACCAAGCTTATTTGAGATTGACTTAAATAGTACCGAAATCAAATCTGGATACATTTTTTAAGCTCATTTAGGTTTTAAGTCAAGCTTGAGCCTTATATAAAGTGATACTGTAAAATCTAACTACTCGAGTTTGCCTCAATTGAAGCTCGTTTGAAATTAAGATTTTATCAAGAATTTCAATCTTATATTCATATATAATTATGTCATGTCATATCTGTATTTGTGCATTCAGGTTTCATTGCAGGTTTGTAGTGCTTGCCCGCACTATGGAGTCCCCAAATCCGAAGTTTAGCTAAAATGATGTATGTCACCTTTTCATATGTGACATACATATGAAAAGGTTATCGCGTGGATCTCTTTAGATCCTCTGTTATCTAGACCGAAATTGGTTCTTATGTACCCGTGTTATCGCGGGGCTTGCTTCGGCAGTAAGTGTCTGATATCGACGTTTAGGTTTCTTTGGTTCTTTCTTGTATCTGTTCTGGAATCTGTTTGCTCGATGGGCTTGTGATGAATGAATGACTCTTTTCAAAAAAAAAAAAACCTTTTCATATGTGTCTTATATTAATTGCTTTGCGTGGCCTACCGGAGACTGGGAGTCATATCCGAGGAATTGAATTCCTTTCATTCGTTGGACTGTCGCGTAAAACCTTAGCAGACACGAACCCACCGACCACCTAGGCGTGCTTGAAGTATTCAAAGGCCCAAAAGATGAGGCAGACAGATAGACACTTAGCAAGAATTCAACTTTGTAAAACAAGACTCAAACTCTTAGTTATAGAGCTCGTTTGAACCTGTGAAACCCTTGGTAAAAGTCTCTCTTTTTTGCCTGATCAACAGACGTGTTTAACATTTGGGAGAAGAATTTCAAGTCATTGGAATTTGATTACTTTGAGAATCCAATCAAATTAAGGACTGTGTATCAATACATTACAAATGGCACGAAACGAAAAGTTGAAAAAAAGAAAAAAAAGAAGAGAGATTTCGTTGAGAAAACGACCAAATCAATAAACATAGCGCGGAGAAGAATCAAGAATAGAAAACAAGAAAGTAGACAGAGAGATATTTACGTGGTTCCCAACTGTGTAGTTGAGTACATTCACGACTCACAACAACTCCACTATGTAATTCGAACAAAGAAGGTAAAACTCACATTAGCTGTTATATTTAGCAGGTACTAATTAAACGATGATTTACATCACAAATTACCGTAATACCCCTATCAAGGTTTTGGGCCGCTACCCCCGGGCCATATCTGGGCAGAGCGAACCCTAAGCCATTACCGAAGCGCGACCCAAATCAAATCAGACTTTACAAAGCTTTACGAAATTCTCATGCTCGTCGTCCAAATGAAGAATCAGTGCCAATTTTCATCTGAGTCCAACTATTCACACAGATTTTTTGTGCACATATGGTGGACAAATCACTGTGTGGGGCCTACTAAGGGTCCCATCCAAATGATCCAAGCCATTCATTAAATTTAAAATATTTTTTCAATGGCCCTCACGAGAAATCAACTCAATCCAATACCCATAGGTGCTCGATCCATACATCTAAACTTTCATACATCTAAAATCTGAATGAAAGTTTAGATGTATGGATCGAGTACCTATAAGTATCGGATTGAGTTGATTTCTCGCAAGGGCCTTTGAAGAAATATTTTAAATTTAATGAACGGCTCAGATCATTTGTGTGGGACTCTTAGTGGGACCTACACAGTGATCTGTGCACAATATGTGCACAAAAAATCTGTGTGAGTAGACTTTCTAAATTGCCTAACCTACTCCACTTTTCATTGTGAAAATGGTGGCTGTTCATCCACGCATACACGCAAGGAGAGAGAGGGGTTGAAAATTGAATGTTTCAAAACTAAAAATTCAGACTTGACCCATTGAATTTTCTAAAAACCTTTATTAACCCCCGGATTACCACGTAAACGGTTCCTTCAAAACAGAGAATTTTCAATCAGTTGCATATAAATAGCCCTTAGCTCTTTCAAAGTGTAATCCTTCACAATACTATCACCTCTTAATTTGTGCCTTGTTCTCTTCCATTTTCAAAAAGAATTTTTCAAAAAATTCCCCCTAAATTCTTCTTATTTCTAATATTTTTCTAACTCTTCAATAATTCTCCTTCCTATTTTTCAAAAAAATTTCAAAACACAAACCAAATAAAGTATTGA
The DNA here is from genome assembly GCA_019656295.1 of Rhododendron mucronatum var. ripense. NCBI lineage: Eukaryota > Viridiplantae > Streptophyta > Magnoliopsida > Ericales > Ericaceae > Rhododendron > Rhododendron mucronatum. The sequence continues at coordinate 1,928,972 of BPLT01000015.1, forward strand.
TCTTTCAAATGAGTAGAACTATAACAAAGATGAGAACCAGAAACGTTGCCTTAGCCATTTTAGCCGTACTTTTCCTTCTGACCATATTCAAACCACATGAAGCAGCAAGAATCTTGGATGAAGAAGAAGAGGACTTGATGAAGAGAGAGAGTTTGCTTTTACAGTCTCTGGATCATTCCCCTGTGGACCCCTCGCATGAAGATCCCGGGACCTTCATCCCTTCCAGCAGCACCCTCGGCCAGAAAGGCTTCGCCGGTCGGGCGATGCCGTTGCCGCCGCCCCCTCCGGCGTACCCTCAACACACGGTTCGATTTGGCGTGGCCACCAATTAATTGTATTCACAAAACCCATCCAAAACCAATGTTGACAATGTTGCAAACAGATGCATGTTAATTACCTTAATTAGAAAAGTCAGAAAATTCAACTGTGATTATTGACTAGAATAATAAGACTGGTGCAAGTCAAAATTGTAGGCTTTAGTATTCACCCCATTCATTATACTTCTATTTGTTGTGTGTATAAAAAATACATAGAGCTCTGATGTATACCTAGAACATGGACAGGGCAAGAAGATATGCTTCTGGTTTGTGTTTTGGTTATGTTGACAAGGAAAGAGCAAATTGATTTCCCAAGTCTTTGTTTCTTGCTGTATTGTAGTCGCATGTCACTTTTCTTTTGTATTGAATGAATCAAGATTCGAGAGCAAATTACATTGTGTTCGTTTGAAATACCTGTGGTGTTTATTGTATCGATAATTGTATACTTGAAACGTTATCTACGAGGCCTATGAAATGAACGGGAAGAATCATTGCCGGGCAAAAATTAAAGGTTAGGAGTGGTATGGAGTGTTAGAATAAATGCATAAACAAAATAATATCGCGATCAAATTGGGATCTTGAGATTGTAATTTAATTGTAATTAAGATGATTTTATTTCATATAGTTAATCAATATGATTTTTCTTTCCATAGTTAAGCTCTCTCCTCTGTATAAATAAAGATTTCATTGTATGATTTTTTAATAATCGAATTCAATATTTCTTCTCTCATATTTAACATGGAGGACGAGAGTATGGAGATGAGCTTACCCCTATGTTGTGGGAGACTATGAATCCTTGTAAATTTTTGTTATCTCAGAAATTTCTAGTAATTCTTCTAGTCGAGGTTATCGCCACTCTCGGCCCGTAGATCATTACCTGGTGTTTTTTCTATTACAAGCGGTACAAGAATACAAGTATTTGAATTACATCAAGCGGGACATAAGCCTACAATCATATTAAGCCTCCCTAATGGCCCATTAAGGAAACAAATAACTAAACAAATAAACCGGCAACATCCGAGGAACAAATAATCAATCTCTACGTTTGACAAATTTGACCCCTTGACCTCTCCAATAAAAATATACAAGAGTGACCAACTTAGTTTGGTTAGACCATGACTAATTAGATGCCTTGTCGTGCTGGGAAAGAAAAGATTAGGCAAAATAGCACAAATCCTTGACACGACGGATCGACGTGAGTTACACACGATCGAGTAGTGAGGTCTAGGAATGGCAACGGGGTGGGCCGGGGCGGGTTTTTGCATACCCCGACCCCGACCCGAAAATCATTACCCGCCCCCGGCCCCGCCCCGACCCCGACCGGGTTTTTTTTGGGGTACCCCCGTTCCCGCCCCGATCGGGGAACGGGTTTACCCGCCCCGCCCCGCCCCGCCCCGTAAAAATTTAAAAAATTAAAGTATAAGTAAAAAAGGTTAAAAAAAAAAAACTAAATAAGAATAAAAATTATCTAGAAAAATAAAACTTTTGAAATTATTTTTATGTCTTTTGGTATCACGGTCAAATTTAAACTTTTAATTGCAATCAATATTTTAGATACTTCATTCCATTTTTTTATGTGTAGAATTTAATATAAATATTTGAAGAAAACTTTTTAAAAAATCCACTAAACACCAATAAATATCAATTTTTATTTCTTTTTAAAATTTAATTAGGCTACTTGACAGTAAAGAGACATTGTTTTTTGGATTAATGCTAAAAAAATGAAATAACATGTATATAAGTATATATATACATATATAAATAAATACATATATATAAGTACGCCGGGTCGGGGTCGGGTAATTTCGGGGCGGGTAATTTCGGGGCGGGTTTAGGGGCGGGGCACTATTACCCAGAACCCTACCCGAACCCGGCCGGGGCTCAATTTTTTTACCCGACCCCGACCCGAAACCCGAAAATATTATAGAAAACCCGCCCCGTTCGGGGCGGGGCGGGGCGGGTTCGGGGCGGGGCGGGTTGGATTGCCTAGCCTGGTGAGGTCCGCACACCCGTATATTATATGTTCATGCACATGAATACCGTGTAAAGCATGCCGGAAGAGTTCCCATTCAACGGAGTCAGATCCTGTTCAGTTTGGGGTTATCCTCCAGTTCGGTTCAGTTCGGTCTTTTGTGGGTCCTTTTCGGATCCACAATAATGATCGAAACCGTTCATATTTTAGAACTCATCGAGACCAATGACCATACCAAAAATCTCGTTGATCGGATACCGTTTGGTATCATTTCAAAATGTATTAAGTTTTGAAAAAATGTGTTGAAAGGTTGTAATCCTGTGTTTCACACCTTTTTTTAGACAACATTAATGCATTTTGAAATGATATCAAACAGTATCCAATCAATGTGATTTTTGGTATGGTCGTTGGTCTCGACGAGCTCTAAAATGTGAACGGTTCCGATCATTGTTGTGGGCCCGAAAAGGGCCCACAAAAAGTCGAACTGGACCGGACTGGAGGTAACTATACTGGACGGGATCTGAACCCCCCATTCAACACCACGGTTATCTTTGTCAATTAGTTGTCTACCTTCTGCTCCATATATGTGGACTAGTAATTGCTCTTGCATAAAGGCACGGTACAATATTTTTTAATTAAATAAAGTCTAAATGAAGTATTAAACTCCATTTTTCCGAAGGATTTTTTGTGGATACAACCATGGGCGGAGGTATATAGGGTCAAGTGGGGTCACTTGACCCCACTGACTTGGTAATTACCCATTGAACAAGTGTAATAATTTTTAGAAATTTGAGAAACTTGCCCTAGGTATTCACTCCTACTATATTCTTGCCCTCACTGATGTTGCAATTACCCATTAGACAAGTGTAATATTTTAGGGAAATTTGAGAAACTTGCCCCAGGTATATTAAACTCCAATGTTCTTGCCCAAAGTTTTGGCAGAAATTACTCTTCATTGCCCTTTGCAACTCAGGATTGCTCTCTTTAAAGAAAATTGAACCAATGCCCGTCAATACTGTTTTGCTTCTTTGACTTTTTAGTTACTCTTTTAACTTGTGCATTGACTTGACATACACTAATCTTATGGTTTATTTCAAACTTACGAAAAAGAAATGAAAAGAAAGGAAAGTTTTAAAAAATTTCCTCCCCTTAGTTGATTTCAAAGAGCAAAGAAGAGAAACTGAAAAAATATAGTTAAGTGCACAATGAAATTTTAAACACAATCATATGTTATGAATAGATGTCTACTTAAATGTTTTTCGCTGGTATTTTCAGTGTTCGGTCAAGTGTAAATTGAGGTAGTATATGTTATGCATAGATATATACTTAACTCCTTTTTGTTTAACAATTCAGTGTATTTTTTTATTACAAAGTAGAAAACAAAAATTGTATGTTGTAACTAATTGACCCCACTGTCAAGAAATCCTGGCTCCGCCCCTGGATACAACATTTCTTTTTAACGCTATCTCACATGAGGTGGGTCCCGGATATGCATATGGTCACACCTCATGCGAGAGGAGCATTATAAATAACCGTGAATTAGAAAAAAATTCCTTCACCCAACAAAATCTACTTCTCGAAATTTTTTATTTTAAGAATAAGTTTCAAACATTGTCCATCTAACCAAGTTCATAAAATAGTCTAATACAAAAAATATTACCAAATCTGTTTAATTCCGTTAGTTGCATAACTTGCATTCAAGGATAGCATCAGAGATATTAAGAATGTATAATCATACGGGATTCCAACTCCGATTCAATTCTTTGAATGTCCACTCACTCAAAAATGACACCCCTATCGCACTTGTTTTTCTAATTGACTTAGAAAAATAGAAAGCAAAATAGTTCCAAGATTACATATATGATATAACCAAGTAAGGAGTAGAGTTTGAAACTCTATCTACCCAAATGACTCCAACAAAAAATCTACAATCTTCAATTTCAGACAGATCATAAAACTTCAAATCATCTAAACCAATAGCACAAATTGTATTGAATAACAATTTTTGTTTTCTTACTTATTAGTTAAAAAGAAAAAGAATCTGACGCAAAGAATAACTATTGGCCGCAAAGAATTACTCATAGCCGCGAAAAAGTACTAATGGCCGCAAAATATTACTCCTGGCCGTAAAAAATCACTCTTGGCCGCATCAAATTACTCATGCCGCACAGAATTCCTCTTGGCCGCTACAAAGTACTCTTGGCCGCACAGAATTGCACTTCTCCACAATTTGATGCGGCCAAGAGTACTTCGTAGTGGCCAAGTGCAATTCGATGCGGCCAAGAGTACTTTGTTGCGGCCAAGTGCAATTTGATGCGGCCAAGAGCAATTTGAAGCGGCTAAGTGCAATCAGATGTGGCCAACTGCAATTCAATGCGGTTAAAAGTAATTTTGTGAGGCCAAGAGTATAATTCTTCGCGGTCAAGAGCAATTCGATGAGGCCAAGTGCAATTCAATGTAGCCAAAAGTACTTCAATGCGGTCAAGTGCAATTCGATGAGGCCAAAAGTAATTTTCAGCCAAGAGTAATTCTTTATGATCACGAGTAAATCATTTCGGCCAAGAATAATTCTTTGCGAGCAAATGTAATTCATTGGGGTCAACTGTCCCTTCAAAAAAGAGAATTTTCAAATAGGTGTGTACTTGAGTACAAATAGTGAATAGCCCAACTCCCTCAATATAATTCTTCACAATTCTATCGACTCTGAATTTGCTCTTTCAAATTGTAACAAAGATGTGAAATAGAAACGTTGCCTTAGCCATTTTAGCCGTGCTTTTTCGTCTAACCATATTCAAACCACATGGAGCAGCAAGAATCTTGGATGAAGAAGAAGAGGAGTTGATGAAGAGAGAGATATTGCTTTTACAGTCTCTGCAAAGGGCTCCGGTGAACCCCTCAAATCCAGGTCCCGGGACCTTCATCCCTGCTACAGCACCCTCGGCCAGAAAGGCTTTGCCGGTCGGGCGATGCCGTTGCTGCCGCCCCTTCCGGCGTACCCGCAGCACACGGCTCAATTTGGTGTGGCCACCAATTAATTGTGTTCACAAAACGAATGTTCACAATGTTACAAGAGATGCATTTTTTTTTTTTTTTTTTTGCTCGGCAAACGAAACTTTATTTAAAACTCGAAAGGGTACATCGAGGGAGAAAAAGGAAAGCAAGAAAGCACACATAACTAGCCCATCCAACACAAAGTTGGACAGACCCAACACCTCAACACGAACTACAACTTGAGCTTACGAATGCCATCAAGGTACACCTTAAACTCCTCCACCGAATAAACCTTGATTGCAAACTTGGTCTTCATCCACATTGCGACTCTAGTTTTTACCAATTCCCCCACCACATCAAAACTCGTAGAAGCGTTGTTAAACACATAGTCATTCCGAACTAGCCACAGAGACCACATAGTGGCATAGAAAGACGCTTCCCACACATTTTTCTCCAGATTTCTAAACCTGGTGTCAAACCACCACCGAGCCAAATCTGATAACGTTTTCGGACAAACCCACGTCACATGCCACCAATTCAAAATAAGAGACCAGGTCTTCCAAGAAAATTGACAGTGCAATAATACATGGTCCGGCGTTTCATGATGCAATGAACACAAAGGGCAAGAAACCGATTGACCCGCTGGAATGATATTCCTGCTGGATAGCACTGATCTAGTTGATACCCTCTCCTGAATTGCCATCCACGAAAATATTTCCACCTTCGGAGGGCAGAGGTTCTTCCAAAGAGATCCCAGGAGTTGGTTGCTGGGTTGAACAGTCTGTTCCCATTGATTGTACACCGATTTCGACGAGAAGCGTTTATCATCAGTCCATTTCCATTGGAGCACATCCCTCTTGGATTGATCTAAATGCACCAACTCCAATCTACGATGTAATTCTTCCGATTGATTAGACTCCCACACATTTAGCCGCCTCTTTCTATAATTCTTCCGAGATGCATTTTACCTTAGAAAAGTCAGAAAATTCAACTGTGATTATTTTGACGTAATAAGACTGGTGCAAGTCAAAATTGTACGCTTTAGTATTATACCGTATAATTTATACTTTTATTCGTTGTGCGTATATAAATACGTAGAGCTCTGACGTAGAACATGAACAGGGCAAGAAGATATGCTTTTGATTTGTGTTTTGGTTATGTTTGTTAACATAATATTAAGAAGTATTATGTTGCAATATTTTTTAAACTTTATTATTATGTTTCCAACTTAGGCAGATTATTATTTATAATTCATAGTTAGTTTAGGTTTCCTTATTATGCGTATTTCCTTATTATACATCTTGTAGCCTATATAAAGGTGTACTAGGTTATGACTTGAACACAATCAATAATACAATGTTTTGCATTTCTTCACAATGTTGATAAGGGAAAGACCCAAAAACAGAGAAAATTGATTTCCCAAAAAAAGAGCAAATTGTTTCTTGCTGTATATATTGTAGTTGCATGGCACTTTTCTTTCTATTGAATCAAGATTCAAGAGCAAATTACATTGTGTTCTTTTGAAATACCGAGGTGTGTTTTTGTATCGATAATTGTATACATCAAACGTTATCTACGAGGCCTATGAGATGAACGGGAAGAATCATTGCCGAGATAAGGGAAAAAATTAAGAGTTTGTATGGAGGATAAGAGTATGGAGAGGAGCTTACCCCTATGTTGTACATGAGACACTGTAAAATGTGAATCTTATAAATTCTAGTTACCCTTGTAGTCATTGTTATCGCTGCTCTCGGCCCATAGATCATTACTTTGTGTTTTTTTTTTTTATCACAAGTAGTAGAAGAATTTAAGTATTAGAATTACAACAAACAGGACACAAGCCTAGAATCATATTAATCCCGACCGATAACGTATTAACGAAACAAATAACTGAACAAATAAACCACATCCGGGGAACAAATAATCAATCTGTACTTTTGGCAAAATTTGACCCCATGACCTCCCCCAATGAAACCTTACAAGAATGACCAACTCAGCTAGAACTCCAGTTGGTTTGACCATTAATTACTAATTAGATGCCTTGTCGTGTAAGGAAACAAAAGATTAGAAAAGTAAACCATGGAGAACTAACAACGGCAGTGGAACTATTCATATAATTTTGCTATAACTAGGCACACTAGCACAAATCCTTCCCGCGATGCACGTGAGTTCCACGCTGAGTAGTGAGTTTTGCACATTTTTCCAGCATTTAATAAGTTATTGTTGGGTGAACCATTTCCTATATATAGTATTGCGGGAGGCTTAGTGGCCTTTTAGGTGTTGGGCTTTTATCTTAGAGTTTGCTCATTGGTTAGTATCTTGCCAATCAAGAGTCTGAATCGCGGATACGCACTTGTTGCCTTTATTTTTGGGTTTTTAGTCTTTGTAATCCTTCGAAGATTAATAAAAAGAATTCGCCGTTCAAAAAAAAGATTTTGTGAGAAGCCTCCTAAGTGCGACAAGTGGTGTAATAAAAAAAAGTCTAATTAGATTTATACATTCATAGGTTTAAATCTAATTGGTTAAAACAAGAAGATAATTTATTAATTTTGAATTTAAATAGAAATTAATACTGTTAATTGTGAATTTTACATAGTTAATTGTTATTAAGTACTGCTAATAGTGAATTAGACAGAAAATGACCTTGTGAATTGTGAATTCTACTTTGTAAATTAACTCTATTAATAATAAATTTGACAATGTTAACTGTGAATTTAGATAGAAATTAATTAAAAAACCTAACGTAACAAAAAAAATAGTTTTGTAGAATTTTACATTCAATATTGATCTCATTTGATAGATATGTGCGAATAGATTTTGAATAAATAAATTTTATAAAAACATATTAAGATTTATCAAAATAAAAGGAGAGAAAGGGAGAGAAAGGAGGAGAGAGCTAAGGCGCCCACGGAAGAGAGCACATTAAATGCGCTTGAAGATTATTTTTGGAAAGAATTGATGGATAAAACTTAATGGACTATAGATTTCTTCTAAAATTCGTGGACAAGACCTATTGAGGCACTGTCCACTCACGTAAGACCAGTCCGAAAGAAGCCCTATAAATAGCCCAACTCTCTCAATGAAATTCTTCACAATTCTACCAACTCTTTGCTCTTTCAAATTATAACAAAGATGAGAACCAGAAACGTTGCCTTAGCCATTTTAGCCGTACTTTTTCTTTTAACCATATTCAAACCACATGAAGCAGCAATGGATGAAGAAGAGAGTTTGCTTTTACAGTCTCTGCAAAGGGGTCCAGTGAACCCCTCGGCTCCAGCTCCTGGGACCTACATCCCTGCCAGCAACAGGGCCCCTGTGACTCCCTCTGGTCCAGCTCCTGGGACCTACATCCCTGCCAGCAGCACCCCACCCGGCCAGAAAGGCTTTACCAGTCAGGCAATGCCGTTGCTGCCCCCTCTGGCATACCCCCAACACACGGTTCAATTTGGTGTGGCCAACGATTAATTGTACACAAACCCCATCCAGAACCAATGTTACAAGAGATGCATTTACCTTAGAAGTCAGAAAATTTTCAAATGTGATCGTGACTAGAATAAGACTGGTGCAAGTCGATATTGTAGGCTTTAGTATTTACTCCATTCATTATACTTCTATTTGTTGTGTGTATATACGTAGAAAACGTGGGCAGGGCAAGAAGATATGCTTCTCGTTTGTGTTTTGGTTATGTTGACTAGGGTAAACAGAAAAGAGCAAATTGATTTCCCAAGTCTTTGTTTCTTGCTGTATTGTAGTTGCATGTCACTTTTCTTTTGTATTGAATCAAGACTCAAGAGCAAAATACATTGTGTTCTTTTGAAATACCTGGGGTGTTTATTTTTTCCGACAATTGTATACTTCGAACTTTATCTACAATCGAGGCCTATATATGAAATGAACGGGAAGAATCGTTGCCGGGATAAGGGCAACAATTAAGAGTTTGGAGTGGTGTGGGGGATAAGAGTATGGAGAAAAGCTTGCCCCTATGTTGTGAGAGACTGTGAATCCTTGTAAATTTTTGTTATCCTAGAAATTTCTAGTAATCCTTGTAGTCATTAATTCTTATCACCGCTCTCGGCCTATAGATCATTACTTAGTTTCCTTTTTATTACAAGAAGTAGAAGAATACAAGTATTTGAACGGGACTTGTCTCATCTTTTTCATGGCTATTGCTTTTCATTGGTGTGGCCGTGTCTGAGGAGTTTCTTTTTCTTTGTTGGTTTCTTGCCAACGTTTTTCTTTGAGTCTCGGGTAGCTTTTGCTCGCCCTTACTCCCTTTAATCTTTGTATCATTTTCAGAAATTAATAAAATTTCTTTTGCCGAGAAAAAAAAAAACCCATCCAGGGAAGCAAATAATCAATCTCTAATTGCAAAATTTGACCCCCGGACCTCCCCAATGAAAATTTACAAGAATGACCAACAGTTAGAACTCCAGTTGGTTAGACCATTACTAATTACATGCCTTCTCGTGTTGGGAAACAAAAGATTAGAAAAGTAGAACTATGGAAAACTAACAAAGGCAGTGGAAGCATAATTTTGTTATGACTAGGCACACTAGCACAAACCCTTGACACGATGCACGTGAGTTCCACATAACCAGTGAGGTCCGCACATTTTTTCAGCATTTAATTAGTTATTGTTGTGCGAGCCATTTCCTAAAATATTGAATATGCGTTCATGCACATGAATCCATACTATATAGTATTGCAGGAGGTGTTTTTGTGAGAAGCTTTCTAAGTGCGACAAGTGGCGTAATAACAAAAGTCTAATTAGATTTATATATTCATAGTTTTAAATCTAATTAGTTTAAACAAGAAGATAACTATGTATTCGGAAAAAAAAAACCCTATTAACTAGCTAGGGATCAATAAAATTTCTCTCTATTAACCTACTCCTATATTACAGTAAAAAATGTAACGCCCCGACCACCACTAGTCATTTTGATCACAAGCCACACCACATGATTCAAAATGTTTAAATCTAAGTTATTAGTAGTAACTCACATGATTTGTAACATATCCAAGATCATCCATGTCAACTTCCGATGTGAAACGGGGTATTACAATCTCTACGAGGGGTTGAACACTAATCAAAAGCAACACTTCTAATCTGAAGCTTCCTACCCAAACTAATCCATCGACATCAGTCTTCCACAACTATTGACAGAAGCTTGTTTTTGGAATTGGAGTTCTCCACTTGTCCGTTTTTGTGCTGTCATTGATTCGTTCACCCTACAGGTAAAATTTTGAGAAATTTGCATATAAAACAATACAGCTCAAAGGGTGCATTGATCAAGTTGATGCTGGAGCTCGGAGAATGGTGAGCTAGCAAGGGCAGGTTTAGTTTGCAGCAAGTAAGATGGATTGTGAGCTTGTTGGTTGCATTGTTTTTTGTAACGGATGGAGCGTGGAAAGCTAATTCGGGTTATGGAGTAGCAGCCTGGGTTTAGTTGAACGGTGAAGGTTTAGAGGTGGCCAATTAGGTGCGGTTCTGTCATGCGTCTTCAGCAGATATATATGGTGGCGATCCGAGCGGGGTTGCTAATTCTTCAATGGGCTTCTGCCATGGTATTCCTGAAGTTTGCATTCCTACGGATTCCACCGTTTTTGTTCAGGGTCTTTGTAATCCTTCAGAAGCCCATGTTATTTGCAAGAAGCTCTTTGAACTTTTGTTTTTTGTGCTCTTTTAATCTTGTAAAGGTCATAGAAGTTTCGAAACTTGTAGTCAAGGCAGCTCATGTTAAAGCTACGGCTGCCTTCAAACATATGTATATATAGCTGAGTTATACCTTAGTAATTTTTGACAATATTAATCTCTTGTGTTCAAACAATGAAATTTTTAGGAGAATTCCAATAACCACTTATACAATTTATTCCAGATCCCATTTTGGTTCCTCTAAATTGATTGTGACGATCATAAGTTAGTTCAACAGTCACTTAATCAAGAGCCAATTTGTCATACCCAAGACCTTTTCTTCTCATACAAAGTAGGAAAAGACAGAAGTCATGATGACAAACAATGCCAATTTGCTTCTTTCAGTTTCTTTTACCACCATTCAGAGCAGCAACTGAATTTGGTAACAATCACTTCCATACACATGCCCGCTCTATTACAATCGAACAATGTCCTTTGCATTAGAATTTTTGATTGATAACTAGGGATGGCAATGGGGTGGGGAGGGTCGGGGGTGGATACTACTATCCCCGTCCCTGATCCCCGAGCCCAAATCTCTCCCCATCCCCGCCCCGATCCCCACCGGGAATTTATTTTTACCCTCCATTCCCGCCCCAAACAGGAAACAGGGATCCTCGCGGAGAATCAAGAATCCAAAGATTCCAAAACTTTAAAAAAAAAAAAAGTCACCTGTCATTACAAAATACAAACCATGAAATCAAATTCAAAAAAAAACAAATGACTAAACTTTGAAGTAGATTGCAAGTTGATCCCCAGTTTGGTCAAAATAAGGCGCTCAACAACGGTAAAACCGCAATTCAAAACGTGAAAGCCGAGTATCATTCCAAAACCCCCAGAAAGTAATCGAAAATTAAGAAAATGATAACTATTAGGAGAATATTTACTCTGTCCATCAGTCTCATAAAAAAAACCCTAATTTGAGGTTTGGGAATTTTCCCAAAACATGAACAAAATGGAGAAGATTACAACTACAAGGATACATAATAGGTATCTTAAAGGGCGAAGTGATCAGAATTCGCCTTATGAGAGAGAGAGAGAGAGAGAGAGATGGAAGTCGAACAAAAAAATGGTGGCTTCGGTGGTGGCTTTCGTGTTGCTTTGGCTGGCGATGGCGACATCATACCGGCGTCAGTGGCTTCGAGGTCGGCGTTGGAGGTGGTGGTGGTGGTGGTGACTGGGGACCCGGGGATCCAGCGGCTATGCGGCACTGCTGGAACTACAGTGCGCCCCAAAACTACATAGTTTTGGGGCGAAACAGGATGCCATCAAAGCAAACGGAGCCAAGGAAATAATCCAAGAAAAAAAAAATTATGTGTTCCAAATTTTAATCCGTTTGAATCGGTGGAAAAATTTTAGTTTTCTGATCATTTTATCCTAAATGATCATAATTAAATTTTGACTCTAGGGCTCTCGTTGATTAGCCGTAAAAGATATTTGATTCTACGACTTTCTTAGGGTTAATCAACGAAAAGCTCTAAAGTCAAAATTTAATTAAGACCCTTTAAAATAAAATAATCAGAAAAATAAAATCTTTCCACCGATTCAAACGGATTAAAATTTGTAACACATAATTTTTTTCCTCTTGGTTTATTTCCTTGGCTCCATTTGCTTTGATGGCATCCTGTTTCGCCCCAAAACAACGTAGTTTTGGGGCGCACTATAGTTCCAGCAGTGCGGCATAGCCGCTGGATCCCCGCGTCCGTTAGGAGGGAGAAAACATAGCTGGTCCTGGTTTTCAATTTTTCCCGGTCAAGTTTTTCCCGAAAATTTTGAATTTGGCAATTTGGGGCTGGGAGAAGTGGGACCATATGGTGGGACCCTTTAGTGCCAGGTAGGTCTCTGTTGTCTTTTTTGTTTCTTTCTTTGCTAATAGCATTTCTGTTTGTCTACTGCTTTAAATGCTTGCATGCTTAATATTCAAGGAACGACGTGTTCATAAAGGTTGAAAATAGAACGTTTCCAAATTAAATTACTGTAAAAATTTCTTCATGAACGAGCCATTGAATTTTTTAAACTCCTTACTAATTAAACACCCAATCGCCACGTTAAGAGTAAAAATCCCTTCAAAATGGACATGCCACGAAAACTTCACAACTTGTTGCATATAAATAGCCCCAACTCCCACCCAGTATTCTTCATAATCTACCACCATCAACTAGCTATTTAATTAATTGCTTTCTCCGATTACTATAGCTAGCAAAATGAGAACTATAAATGTTGCCTTGGCCATTTTAGCTCTACTTTTTCTTCTAACCACATTCAAACCACATGAAGCAGCTAGAATCTTGCATGAACATGAAGAAGAGTTGATGAAATGTGAGAGTTTGCTTTTGCAGTCTCTGGCTCATACCCCTGTGGACCACTCGCATCCAAGTCCCAACACCCATATCCCTGCCAACACCCTCGGCCAGAAAGGCTTTGCCCTGCAAGAGACTCCTGTGACCCCCTCGCATCCAAGTCCCGACACCCACATCCCCACCAGCACCCTCAGCCAAAAAGGCTTTGCCGTGCAAAGGACTCCAGTGCCCCCCTCGCAACCAGGTCCCGGCATCCACATCCCTGCCAGGATCCTTGGCCAAAAAGACTTTGTCGTGCAAAGGACTCCAGTGACCCCCTCGCAACCAAGTCCTGACAGCTACATCCCCGCCAGCACCGTCAGCCAGAAAGGCTTTGCCGGTCAGGCGATGCCATTGCCACCTCCGGTTTACCGAGAAGCTAGAATCTTGCATGAACAAAAAGAAGAGTTGATGAAGTGTGAGAGTTTGCTTTTGCAGTCTCAGGCTCATACCCCTGTGAATCCCTCGCATCCAAGTCCCGACACCCACATCCCTGCTAGTACCCTCGGCCAGAAAGGCTTTGCCCTGCAAGGGAATCCTGTGACCCCCTCGCATCCAAGTCCCGACACCCACATCCCCACCAGCACCCTCAGCCAGAAAGGCTTTGCCGTGCAAAGGACTCCAGTGCCCCCCTCGCAACCAGGTCCCGGCATCCACATCCCCGCTAGCACCCTTGGCCAAAAACACTTTGCCGTGCAAAGGACTCCAATGACCCCCTCACAACCAAGTCCTGACACCTACATCCCCGCCAGCACCCTTGGCCTGAAAGGCTTTGCCAGTCAAACGATGCCATTACCGCCTCCGGTTTACCCAGCAGATAGAATCTTGCATGAACAAGAAGAAGAGTTGATGAAGTGTGAGAGTTTGCTTTTGCAGTCTCTGGCTCATACCCCTGTGGACCCCTTGCATCCAAGTCCCGACACCCACATCCCTGCCAGCACCCTCGGCCAGAAAGGCTTTGCCCTGCAAGGGACTCCTGTGACCCCCTGGCATCCAAGTCCCGACACCCACATCCCCACCCGCACCCTCAGCCAAAAAGGCTTTGCCGTGCAAAGGACTCCAGTGCCCCCCTCGCAACCAGGTCCTGGCATCTACAGCCCCGCTAGAACCCTTGGCCAAAAAGACTTTGTCGTGCAAAGGACCCCAGTGCCCCCCTCCCAACCAGGTCCTGGCATCTACAGCCCCGCCAGCACCCTTGGCCAAAAAGACTTTGCCGTGCAAAGGACTCCAGTGACCCCCTCGCCACCAAGTCCTGACACCAACATCCCTGCCAGCACCCTCGGTCGGAAAGGCTTTGCCGGTCAGGCGATGCCATTGCCGCCTCCAGTTTATCCATGAGTCACGACACATGGTTCAATTTGGTGTGGCCATAAATTAATTCTCCAAAAACCCTCCCCAAGGCATTTACAATGTTGCAAGAGATACGTTTACCTAACTGGTGCAAGTCAATAAATTATAGGCTTAGTATTTTAGTCCATTCATTATACTATTATGTTGTTGTGTGTATACATGCATAGTGCTGCGATGTAGAACATGGACAGGGCAAGAAGATATGCTTCTTGTTTGTGTTTTGGTTATGTTGATAAGGAAAAAATAAGAAGAGCAAACTGATAATTTCCTAAGTCTTTAATTGTTTCTTTCTGTATTCTACTTCTAGCTGTTACTTTTCTTTTGTATTGGTTAGATTTTTTGGAGGGTTCTAACTTAAAATTAATTGTCAATAGGTGGAGTAACTTCTATGAGAGATTTTTCAGTGCCGAGCGGGTATATCCCACGTGTTATCCGCTCGGCGCATCCGTGCCGTCTAATACACTTTTGGACGGCTCAGATTGGAACCCTCTCTCTCCTCTCACCCCAACACTTTCTCTCTCTTTTTCTCTCTCCAAATTTGAGCCATTCAAAAACGATATGGACGGCTGTGATGTGCCAGCAGACGCCACTTGGTACCCGCTCGGCATTGAAAAATTTTCCAACTTCTAGACTATACTAACCAAACTTGGATGGCTTAGGTGAGCGATGTGGTATAAAGTCTAATAGTATTAAATCAAGATTATAGAGCAAATTACATCGTAATCTTTTGAATATTATATTTGTGTTTTGTATCGATAATTCTACAATCTTCAGACAACATTATCTTCGAGACTATGAGATGAACGAGTCAGATCATTGCTGGTTATCTAGAATAAGGGCAAATTTAAGAGTTTAGAGGAGTATGGAGGATTAGAGTATGGCAAAGAGCTTCCTGGCCCCCATATTGTGAGGCTATGAATCCTTGTAATTTTGTTATTATCAAGGAAATTTCTAGTAATCCTTGTAGTCATTCATGTTATCGCCACATTTGGCCCGTAGATCGTTGCTGTGTTATTATTTTTAATATTATTATTACAAGCAGTAGAAGAATACAAAGATCTGGATTACATAAAAACATAAGTTCATTATCATATTGAGCCCAACTGATAGTTCATTAAGGGAAAAAAAAATTTCTAAACAAATAAATTCATGGAACAAATAATCCATCTCTGTTTTTTTGTAAGAATTGACTGTCTGACCTCCACTGTGGAAGTGTACAAAGGTGGCAACTAAGCTAACTCAAGTTTGATTCGACCATTACTAGTTAGAAGAAACTTTTATGTATAACGTGGATACGTGGTATCTCCTCCGGTCCGTTTCTACTTTTCCGGCCATTTTCTAATTACATTTGTATAATTGGCTCTATTCATTT
Source organism: Rhododendron mucronatum var. ripense (assembly GCA_019656295.1). Classification (NCBI taxonomy): domain Eukaryota; kingdom Viridiplantae; phylum Streptophyta; class Magnoliopsida; order Ericales; family Ericaceae; genus Rhododendron; species Rhododendron mucronatum. Next base: position 1,945,002 of record BPLT01000015.1, read on the forward strand.
TATAAAGTTCGGCTAGAACCTTGAACACGATTTCTGGTACAATTAATCGCTTTGTTTGGTTCCCATTTTTGAGAAACCCATTTTTCTCTCTACGTTTTTCAATAACCTTCTCTCTCTATCTCTCTTCATTCATTACGTCAAAAATATTTTCCAAAGATGGGAACCAAACAAAGGCAATGTATTTTACCAAAAAATGTATTACATGGTAAACATGACATCACTTTATGATGAGATTCACACCATTTCAACCAATAAGAAGGAGGATAATACTCACCCTCTTAAGTGGAGGGTGAACAAAATTCAACTCCAATTTTAACTAAGACAATTAGAACCTCACACACAAGTGAGAGGAGAGTCACCCAAGGGGCGTTTTGGCTGTTCAAAAAAAAAATGATGAGAGTCGACTTGACATCCAATTTGTCCTGTTCAAAAAGAATATTTACAATAGTTACCTTATAAAAATCAACTTTGCTAATTAAGGTTTGTGCAAGTTTAATTGGGAGAGGTACGTAGGAATGCGTTTACTCTGTTCTACTAATTAACTTCTAAGCCTTCTTGTTTGGATTAATTACTACTACTATTTCCTAAAACTTACTACTCCCTTAGTCCCTTATTTATAGTCTACTATTTCATTTTAGGCTGTCCCTTAATAATTGTTCATTTTTGTTAAGTCAGTGGGTAAAAATTGGTGCATTGTCTATTTTGCCCTTAAAAGTATATTCCATTTTGAAAAGTTAGTGAGTAAAAATGTAATGATAATGGGTAAGTAGGGAAAGTGGTGAAAAAAATTGATGTAAAAGGTATAATGATAATCACCTTGTTTGGTTCTCATGTTTGAAAGTTATTTTTGATGTACTGATCAGTGAAGAGAGATAGAGAGAAAAATGTATTGAAAAATGTGCAGAGAGGAAAATAAGATGAGATGAGATGAGAACCAAATAAGGTGAATGTCTTTTTAATAAGTTAGAGTTACGAAGAAATACACTTAAAAAAGGACGGAGGGAGTACTTACTATTTTCCATTGAATGGAATCCAACTCCACGGATAATACTTCACGCCAGAGACTCGTGTATTACCCCTCAAGTCTCAACCCCGGCCTTGTAATGCATTTGGATGGCAATCAGACTTTGCAACCCAAAAAAAAAAAACAAGATTCAACCCCGGCCTTGTAACAGGGGCCAACGAAGGGGTAGAGTGGGTGAAACGATAAAGTGTTAGGTTCCGTTTCGCTTTCTTTCAAAATTTTCTTTTTGAAAAATAAGATAATTTCAAACTCAAATATATATAACGAAAATAAAAAATGATTTTTCAATTACCGTTTAAAATATCTCAATTAGATTTATGAAATAAGATCCATATTGTTAGTAAAATTATTTACGTAAACACATAATTTTGACCTTGAAATTACCTTCTTTTTCTTAAACTTCATTTTCTTAAAAAGTGAAACGGCTTCTTAGACACCGTGTTAGGCAAGGCCTAACCCGATATATATTTATCACCAGACTAGGCGAGATGTTGCTGGGTTGTTTGTTTAGTAGGATGACTGCATGCAAATGTTTATGCAGGGCTGGAATTTAAGAACTTTCGTGCACAAATTTTGGAAGTCCGAACACATATTTTATGCTCAACACAGTATCAATCAAAGCTCATTTGAGATACTGGAATCACAAAGTAGCCGAAGCTCGTTTATGCAGATAATACTCAGGGGCCGGCTGATCAATTTTTATGCAGAAAGACTATCAAATATCAATCACCCGAGTACTTCAATACATACATCAAACCGGCCATGCATTCAATTTTGGTGTCGGAAAACACCAAGCTACTCAAGCTCAATAAAAATTCTCTATAACGAACCAAGCTATTTGGGCTCAATACGTCATGGCTCGTTAAAAATTTGCTTAAAATTCGTTAAGGTTTCAAACCAAACTCCTATTATCATTTCCACGACTTGTGTTCTGTTAAAAAATCTTAATTCCTCCTTGTATTGCGTGGCCTACAGGAGACTGAGTGTCATGTGAAACTCATATCCGTGGAATTGAATTCCTTACTTTGGATGGACTGCCGCGTAAAACCTTGGTAAGCATGAAATGAAATCCTCCAACAAGACTCAACTCATAGGTCTCATTCCTACCTTTGAAACCTAATTGGTAAAATTAATACTATCTCAGGTAGGGAGGATTTAACGTTAGTCGAGGTGCACGTAAGCTGACCCGTATTCGGTTATCAAAATATATACATTCCGCTAAGAAAAATAAGTATTTATTTTTTGAAATAAAACTGATGTACTGTGAGACATTGACATGTCGTAAGGCACAAACTAATTACTCAAAAAATAAGAACCTTAGCAGAACGGAGCCTTATTCAGGGTTTCAAAATTAGTTCAGGTGCACGTAAGCTGACCCGGATGCGGCTATCAAAATATTATGAAATCTCATGTGGCTTAAATAAATTCTGTGTAAAAGAAATTTTAATGCTCCATCATCCGAAAGAATTTAATTTCAAGTGGTAATTTTCTACTATAGCTTTTAAATGGATGCTGATTTTGGCGCTTCATTTTTGTATGCATACGCTCCACTTTTAACATGAAGTTACTAGTAACTTCATGTACAAAGTGGAGTATCTGCATACAAAAGTGGAGCGTGAAAATCAATTTCCATTTTAAATATCACTTGCGGTTCGAATTTCAAAATTGAAATCGAAATAGAAACCTTTCACCTAGCCCTCTTAACTATCGAAAATTTACATTGTGAGAGAGATGCTTACTTATTTTTTCAATCATCTCACCTAATCACTGCATGGATGTTCTATATTGAATTTTCTAAACTCCTTACTAATTAAACACCCCGTCACCACGTTAAGAGTCATAATCCCTTCAAAATACACACCACGAAAACTTCAACTTCTTGCATATAAATAGATTCAACTCCCTCCAAAGTACTTTTCATAATCTATATACCAAAATCAGCAGCTCTTTAATTGCTTTCTCCAATTACTATAGCAAAATGAGAACTATAAATGTTGCCTTATCCATTTTAGCTCTACTTCTTCTTCTAACCATATTCAAACCACATGAAACAGCTAGAATCTTGCATGAACAAGGAGAAGAGTTGATTATAATAACTAAGCTTGAGTGACTTAGATGAGCGATATGGAATAAAGTCTAATAGTATATGTTAAATCAAGATTATAGGGCAAATTAACTTACATCGTGATCTCTTTTGAAATATTTTATGTTTGGGGTTTTAATTTGTATCAATAACTCTATGCTTCAGACAACATTCCCTGCGAGGCCTATGAGATGAACAGGGCGGATCATTGCCGGGTATCCAGAATAAGGGCAAATTTAAGAGTTTAGTGGAGTGTGGAGGATTAGAGTATGACGAGGAGCTTACCGCCATATTGTCAAGCTGCGAATCCTTGTAATTTTATTGTTATGTAGGAAATTTCTAATAATCCTTGTAGTCATTCATGTTATTGCCGCTTTCGGCCCGTAGATCGTTAGTGTGTTGTTATTATTATTATTATTATTATTATTATTATTATTATTATATTACAAGCAGTAGAAGAATACAAATACTTGAATTACATAAAACATAAGTCCATGCACAATTATACTTAGCTCAACCGAAAGTTCATTAAGGGAACAAATTACTAACTAAACAAATACATCAAGGGAACAAATAATCAATCTCAGTTTTTTGCAAAGATTGACTCTCTCTGACCTCCAGCACTGTAGAAGTATACAAAGGTGGCAACTAAGCTAACTTAAGTTTGTTCGACATGTAAGGCTAAATTTTGTAATTAGTCTTTATGGCCCACATATTTTAAGTATGGTATATACGAATAATTGGTCCAATGAGATTCTTCATATCTTTATGCCTAAGATTTTATTCTATTGATTAAATAAAGAAGTTGTTTCCTGAATATGCTATACTTTGATGGGAAGTTAGTATCAATGTTTAATAAGGAAATCGGTCCTCTCTCTGCCTATATAACAGCGTCTAAGATTCCATCAAATTAACGTGATATACTAAGAGGCTAGAAAGTAAGGCAAGAAAGAGAAACCTGCTTTCCACCTAAGGCTTAATGCTCTAGCGATATCATGGTTGGTTCAATTAATCATTGGATCGCTCAAGTTCCGCATTACTGGATCCAGGTAAGCCTTTCTTGTTTATTTAGTTTTAGCTTAATAGTTTTAGGCAAATGCTAATCTCCGCGGCCTGGCGGAGGATTAGTGGGCCCAATGAATTAACTTTTCAGAAAAAGTTTCTGACTAGCTCAGGGGAAAAAGATGCTTACCGATTTGTACAATTTTAACCCTCACTTTTTCAACTAATAACAAATCAATACTTTGTGCTGCACCAATTTACATGTGGCAGGTGATTTTCCCTCCAACCTGTCCTTTTGCTTTTAGGATACGTACAACGGTTTTCTTTTAGGATATGTGGAGCGTAAATGTACTGTATTTGGTACTCCCTCCGTCCCTTATTTAGGGTTCAGTATTTTATTTTGAGTTGTCCTTTAATAAGTGTCATTTTGTAAAGTTAGTGAATAAAAGTTGGTGCATTGTCTATTTGATCCCTAAAAGTAAATTCCATTTTGAAAAAGTAAGTGAGTAAAAGTGTAATGATGATGGGCAAATAGAGAAAGTGGAAGAAAAAGTTAATGTGAAAGATATAATGATGATATCTTTTTAATAAGTTGGAGTTACGAAACAGGACACTTAACAAGGAACGGAGGGAGTATAAGGTTTGGCTTTAAAAGTCAAATAGTAACTTAGTTTTTTGTCTTTATTAAAAAAACTTGCATTTGTTAGTCGTGAGTCAAAATTTTGTGATTTATGATTCGTCTTCGCGAGGGGAATCAAAAAAATATAAAATTTTGATCGAAACTCATAATTTTTTTTAAAAAGACAAAAAAAAAAGTAAAATTTTTTGTCCTCTTGATTTATTTCTGTTTTTATTCTAAAAATTGTGAGCTTCAATAAAAAAATTTACTTTTCCGATTCCTCTCATCGAGAAAAATTAATAAGTCACAAAAGTTTAACACAAAATAAACAAATTCAAATAAAGATAAAAAAATAAGTTACTTAATTTTTCAATCTAAACCCACTGATAGACATCGCTTTGTATGTACATGTTCACCTCTTTGTTTATTTTTAGTGTTTCTTTTGGCCTGGAAGCCTTGACTGAGCAAGAAATGTTTGTATTCTTTTTGGCTTAGAAATTATATCTTTTGGGTTCAAGCTAAATGAACATTGTTTAGTATTTTTTTTGTATGTCTAAAATAAATATTTTTATTTGGGTCTCAGATTCGAAACCTTTCAGGTGTTATCAATTTTTATGTAGTCAGTCTATAAAGTATTTTGCTCTGACGTTACTTGGGACTCCCACAAATGAACGGTGAGATTGATTCCCAGAAATTAATCGAAGTGCATATGAGCTGGTCTAGACATCTGAGTTAAAAAAATTGGAGTGGCAACATCAATGAGCCTATCTTTAATGTGCACTGAGAAGTAAACGTGGTGTTCTTCCTGCCAAAAAAAAAAATGGCGTCCTTTTTTAGTTAGAGGAGAAGCAAAGCAATATTAAATGGTTCCAGGGTAAAATTGTCTTTTGCAATTAAAATAAGAAACATGGTAGCTTTTGAATAAAGTTGCAGAGAAAGGACAACTCAGTGAAGGGAATTAACATTTAAATATTATACTTTCGTACTCTTAAAGTGTGCCCATTGGGCACACGTTAGCAGGACCGATAGTTTTATTGTGATAATCATAATAGTTCTAAATCCTGACATAACGTAAGGTGTTAATTATCTAACACCATAAAAAATAAAAATTACATGACAATTACTAGTTGGGTGCCTTATTTAATGGGGAAAGAAAAGAGCCGAAAAGTAAGCCAATTAACGCTACAACCTAACACAAAAATGAGGAGGGTCGACTCCACATCCATCTTCGTGAGCACGTGTTTGCGTTGACTCTTCTCTTTTGTGGGGAGGGGGGGGGGGGGGGGGGGTTTAAAAGGTGTAGAGTCACCGCACGTCTATTGGGCCTATTCCAGATTCAACAAAAAATATAAAAAAAAATATCCATAAATTTTAAGATAATATTTATAGAGTCCAACGGATATCCGTAGGTATGTCTTTATGAATTCGTAGCAAAACTCTCTACGAATTCAGAAAACATACCAACCGATATCCGTTGGAGCTGATTTTTTATAAGACCTTATAAAATATTATTTTAAAATTTACGAATATTTTTTTTGTATTTTCGTAGGGTCCAGAATGGACCCCAATAGGCGTGTGGTAGCCTACCGTGCGGTGGTCGTAGCATTGTTGTTTTACAACTGCCAGTTTGGTTGAGCTGAAAGGCGTGCTAGCTATCAGCTTCTCCTTTACACAGTCTGCTCTTTGCTTGATAGAAGGGCTTGATGAAATATATATGTGTATATATAAATATATGCTACGAGCACAGATGAAAGCGCACGGATTCCGCCATGCATATATGTTTTTGAAACCATTCAATGCGTGTGGACCCCACTTGCATCGAACGGTTTCAAATTAACACAAATGCGTCCAGATCTTTGCACTTCTGTCTTTGCTTATAACATTGCTCGATGAAAAATATTATCCGCAAAATTTTCGGAGGAATGTTCATATTCCATCTCATTCTGCTTGTCCATTTTTTTACTTTCTAATGTTGCAAATTGTTTGTCGATTTTGAACTATCGAAAACAAAGTCAAAAAAACTCCTTGTCATCACTCTTCTGAATTATTGAAGTGACAAGTGCAACTGAAATTAAATGCCAATTTTTGAAAAGTTTACAACTTTTAATTATTAGTATCTTTGTCTTATCTTATTATTAATAAGTTGGATTTTTTCAAACTTGACAGAGGAAGTAGCGTTTCCCTTTAATTAGCGTCACTTTCTACTACTTTCTCGCCAACCAATTAGTCCGGCCCGTGGGCAGTGACGGAACCACACTATGGTAAGCGGGGTCACGCGACCCCGCTGAATTCCAAAATACCCCTAAAGCAGTATAGTTTTGAGGAGTATTTCATAATTTTGTCCCAAAAGATAAATATTTTTGCCCTGAAGATCCCAAAAAATTATATGTGTGGTAGATATTTGACCCCACTGCAATCAATTCCTGGGTCCGCCCCTGCCTGTGGGCGATTTTTCTAGGAAAACAAAAGAATATTTACAGTATTCATATGACTGTAGACCCAATATGATTTCTCTGGTTCTGCGTCTGCGTGCATGCATCGCTGTCATTTTTCACCTGAACGATTTCTTTCTTCATTTGTAATGTTGGTTCTGCTATTACCCTGTTTGTGTATGCATGTCTCTGGGTATAGCTTGATCTTGCAAACGGTTTTGCTTCCGAGTCATGTCGGGCTGGTAAAGAACTTTCGCGCACAAACAACCAAAATGGACAACCAAAATAGGACGGAGGGAGTATCAATCATGCACCCAATCGCATACTTCCATACATCAAACCAGTGCGTTCAATTTTGGTGTATGCCCAATAAAGAACCAAGCTGCTCGAGCTCAACAAGAATTCGCTGTAACGAACCAAGCTGCTTGAACTCAATATATCACGACTCGTTAAAAATTTGCTTGAAATTCCTATTATCATGTCATGACATGGGTAATGGGTTCCGTTACAATTGTATCGCGTGGCCCAAGGGAGACTGAGAGTCATGTATGTGACTCATGTCCGTGGAATTGAATTCCTTTGCTTTGGATGGACTGCCGCGTAAAAACCGTAGTACGCATAAGCTAGCTGTGACCAAACAAATCGACCTCAAGCATTCAAAGTCCCAAAAAATGATAATGGGGAGATAGAGAGCCAAAATCAAATCCTCCAACAAGACTCAACTCATAGGTCTCATTCCTACCTTTGAAACCTAATTGGTAAAAGTAATACTAGGAAAAGAGTTTCATTAAAAAGTTACATATTCAATCATAGTCTCGAAATTTATTAGTCGAGGTCCATATAAGGTGACCTAGATTCGGTTATCAGAATATTATGAAGTCTCATATGGCATAAATAAATTCGTGCATAAGAAATTTTCATGCTCCGTCATCCAAACGAATTTAATTTCAGAGGTATTTATAAGTTTCTCTTTTTTTTGGTACTTCAGAATATAGATATTTATAAGTTTAAAAACATATCTCAACCATCGATTGCCGAGACGGACGAATAAGATTGCGCGCCTCCGTGAATAAGATATTCTCTTTTAAATATCACTTATGGTTCGAATTTCGAAATTGGAATTGAAATAGAAACCTTTGACCTAACCCTTTTACTTTCTCAAATATTCATTATGAGGGAGATGCTGACACTTTTTTAAATCCTCTCCTCTAATCCCAGTATGGTCCTTCATGGATAACCTGTCTTTAACCGGATCAAAGAGGAAATTAGCCGATGTGCACGGACCCGAACAACTCTGACCGTGGAACAAGAAAAAAGATTCTTACATCTTTTGTCTCCTGCTTTACAAGCTTGCATGCGTAATGTTCAAGGAATGACGTGTTCATAAAGGTTGAAAATTTAACGTTTCCAAATTAAATTACTGTAAAAATTTCTTCGAACGACCCATTGAATTTTCTAAACTCCTTACTAATTAAACACCCAATCGCCACGTTAAGAGTCAAAATCCCCTTCAAAATTGACACCACAAAACTTCAAAACTTGTTGCATATAAATAGCCCCAACTCCCTCCCAGTATTCTTCATAATCTACCAACATCAGCTAGCTCTTTAATTGCTTTCTCCGATTACTATAGCTAGCAAAATGAGAACTATAAACGTTGCCTTGGCCATTTTAGCTCTACTTTTTCTTCTAACCATATTCAAACCACATGAAGCAGCTAGAATCTTGCATGAACAAGAAGAAGAGTTGATGAAGTGTGAGGGTTTGCTTTTGCAGTCTCTGGCTCATACACCTGTGGACCCCTCGCATCCAAGTCCCGACACCCACATCCCTGCCAGCACCCTCGGCCAGAAAGGCTTTGCCCTGCAAGGGACTCCAGTGACCCCCTCGCATCCAAGTCCAGACACCCACATTCCCGCCAGCACCCTCGGCCAGAAAGGCTTTGCCGTGCAAAGGACTCCAGTGACCCCATCGCATCCAAGTCCCCGCACCCACATCCCCTACAGCACCCTCGGCCAGAAAGGCTTTGCCGTGCAAAGGACTCCAGTGACCCCCTCGCAACAAAGTCCCGACACCTACATCCCCGCCAGCACCCTCGGCCAGAAAGGCTTTGCGGGTCAGGCGATGCCATTGCCGCCTCCGGTTTACCCACGACACACAGTTCAATTTGGTGTGGCCACAAATTAATTGTCCAAAAACCCTACCCAAGGCATTGACAATGTTGCAACAGATACATTTACCTGACTGGTGCAAGTCAATAAATTGTAGGCTTAGTATTTCAGTCCATTCATTATACTACTATGTTGTTGTGTGTATACATGCATTGTGCTCTGATGTAGAACATGGACAGAGCAAGAAGATATGCTTCTGGTCTGTGTTTTGGTTATGTTGATGAGGAAAAAATAAAAATAGCAAACTGATAATTTCCCAAGTCTTTAATTGTTTCTTTCTGTATTCTACTTCTAGCTGTTACTTTTCTTTTGTATTGGTTAGATTTCTTGGAGGGTTCTAACTTAAAATCAATATAAATTGACAGTATGTGGAGTAACTTCTAGGAGAGATTTTTCAGTGCCGAGCGGGAACATCCCACGTGGTATCCGCTCGGCGCATCCAAGCCGTCCAATATACTTTTGGACGGCTCAGGTTGAAACCCTCTCTCTCCTCTCACCCCAACACTTTCTCTCTCCTTTTCTCTCTCCAAATCTGAGGTGTTCAAAAACGAAATGTATGGCTCGAATGCGCCACCTGCACCACGTGGTACCCGCTCGGCACTGAAAATTTTTCCAGCTTCTAGACTATACTAACCAAACTTAGGTGGCTTAGATAAGCGATGTGGTATAAAGTCAAATAGTATTAAATCAAGATTATAGAGCAAATTACATCGTAATTTTTTGAATATTATATTTGTGCTTTGTATCGATAATTCTACGCTTCAGACGACATTATCTACAAGACTATGAGATGAACGGGTCAAATCATTGCTGGTTATCCAGAATAAGGGCAAATTTAAGAGTTTAGAGGAGTATGGAGGATTAGAGTATGACAAGGAGCTTACCCCCATATTGTGAGGCTGTGAATCCTTGTAATTTTATTATTATCTAGAAAATTTCTAGTAATCCTTGTAGTCATTCATGTTATCGCCACTTTTGACCCGTAGATCGTTACTGTTTTATTATTTTTATTGTTATTATTACAAGCAATAATAGAAGAATACAAAGATCTGAATTACATAAAAACATAAGTCCACTATCATATTGAGCCCAACTGATAGGTCATTAAGGGAAAAAATTACTTAACAAATAAATCTAGGGAACAAATAATCAATCTCTGTTTTTTTGTAAGAATTGACTTCCTGACCTCCACTGTAGAAGTGTACAAAGGTGGCAACTAAGCTAACTCAAGTTTCTTCGACCATTACTAGTTAGAAGAAACTTTTGTGTATAACATGGATACATGGTATTACCTCCAGTGCGTTTTTATTTTTTCGGCCATTTTTTATTACATTTGGATGATCGGCTCTTTTCATTTTGTAAAGTTCGGTGAGAACCTTGAACACGATTTTGGTACAATTAATCGCTTTGTTTGGTTCCCATTTTTGAGAAATCCATTTTTCTCTCTACGTTTTTCAATAACCTTCTCTCTCTATCTCTCTTCACTCATTACATCAAAAATATTTTTCAAAGATGGGAACCTAACAAAGGCAATGTCTTTTACCAAAAAGTGTATTGCATGCTAAGCATGATATTACTTTGTAATGAGATTTACACTATTGCAACTAATAGGAAGGAGGGTAATACTCACCCTCTTAAGTGGAGGGTGAACAAAACTCAATTCCAATTTTAACCAAGACAATTAACGCTACAACCTCACACACAAATGAGAGGAGAGTCACCCAAGGGGCGTTTTGGCTGTTCAAAAAAAAAAAATTGAGGAGAGTCGACTTGACATCCAATTTGTGCAGTGGAAAAAGAGTATTTACAGTATTTACCTTATAATAAAAGTCAACTTTGCTAATTACGGTTTGTGCAAGTTTAATTGGGAGAGGTAGGAATGCGTTTACTCTGTTCTACTAATTAACTTCTAAGCCTTCTTGTTTGAATTAATTACTACTACTATTTCCTAAAACTTACTACTTGCTATTTTCCATTGAATTGAATCCAATTCCGCGGATAATACTTCACGCCAGAGACTCGTGTATTACCCCCTCGAGTCTCCCGACAGGTATTAGATAATGCATTTGGATGGCTATCAGACTTTGCAATCCAAAAAAAAAAAAAAAAAAACCAAGATTCAACCCCTTGTAACAGGGGCCAACGAGGGGGTGGAGTGGGCGAAACGATAAAGTGTTAGACACCGTGTTAGGCAAGGCCTAACCCGATATACTTCTTCCGTCCCATAATATTTGTCCGGTCCGTAAAACGGAGACTACAAAATAATGCATTTCTTTCAAGAAAAAATTCAATTTTTTTCACAAGTTAAAAGAACTCGTCAAGATCTAGTAAGTTGTTGAATTTTTTCCCAACTTTTCTTACAAAAATATAATTATTTTTACGTCTCCGTTTTGCGGACCGAACAAATATTATGGGACGGAGGGAGTATATTTTTCACCGGACTAGGCAAGATGTTGCTGGGTTGTTTGTGTTAGTAGGATGACTGCATGCAAATCAGACTTGCACAAACCTTAATTATCAGCACGGTCCTTTATGGATGACCTGTCTTTAACCAGATCAGAGAGGGGATTTATCGATATGCGCGGGTCCGAACAACGTTGACCGTAGAACTAAAAAAAAAGATTCTTACATCTTTTGTCTCCCAGAAATGCTATTAGTAAAGAAAGAAACAAAGAAGACAACAAAGGGACCTGGGGGCTCTGTTGCCCACTTAGCGCAGCAGCCCCCACCCACTAGAACAAAAGGATTGTTTTGTTGAGGAAAAAAAATCTTTGCCACTTATTTGCAATCCTATAAAACAGAAATGTGATTATGAGAGCTCTAAAGATAAAATTTGATTATGTCTCTTTAGAATAATATGATTAAAATAATAAAATCTTCACACCTGTTTAAACGGATTAAAAATTCGAGCACTTAATTTTTTAACCATATTTTTTAATATATATAAACGGTCTAAAAAATTAAGTACTCAAATTTTCACTCTGTTTGAATCGGTGCAAAGATCTTGTTATTTTGATTATATTATTTTAAAGGGTCGTAATTAATTTTTATCTTTAGAGCTCTTATATTAAATATATGCTTTTTATTGAGGACTTTGTGGAACAGAAATGTGATTATGAGAGCCCTATAGGCAAAAATTAATTATGACTATTTAGAATAATATGATCAAAATAACAAGATCTTTGGAGTAAAAATTTGAGTCCATTTATATATTAAAAAATATGGTTAAAAAATTAAGTGCTCCAATTTTTAATCCGTTTGAACAGGTGTGAAGATCTTATTATTCTGATCATATTATTCTAAATAGACATAATCAAATTTTGTCTTTAAAGCTCTGATAATCACATTTCTGTTTCATAGGATTGCAAATTGGTGACAAGAATTTCTTTTCCTCATTAAAACGGTAACGTTTTGTAGTGGGTAGGGGCTGCTGCGCCAGGCGGGCAGCAGAGCCCCCAGGTCCACAACAAAGCCCTACCTGGCACTAAAGGTCCCACCATATGGTCCCCACTTCTCGCAGCCCCAAATTGCCAAATTCAAAATTTTCGGGAAAAATTTGACCGGGAAATTTTTCCCAAATTGAAAACAAAAATGATACTCACACAACAATCCCAACACAACACCAAATACAACCTCTCACATACATGTGAACTCCACACACATTACTATTTGTGAGCCCCACATGTATATTAGAGGTTGTGTGAATTGTTGTGTTTGGATTGTTGTGTAAGTAGCATTGTCGAATTGAAAACCAGGACATGCTATTGCTATGCTTTCTCTCACCCTACCCCCAAAACACAACCAGTGCTATTCTCTCTCTACTCTCTCTGTCACCACCAGGTCCACCACCACCACCACCTCCGACGCTGACCTCGAAGCCACCGACGCTAGTACGACGTCAAAGCAACATGGACGCCACCACCGAAGCCACCATTCTTTCTGTCCGACTTCCAACTCTCTCTCTCTCTCTCTCTCTCTCTTTCTTTCTCTCTCTCTCTCTCTCTCATAAGGTGAATTCCTGATCACTTCACCCTTTAAGAAACATATTATGTCTCCTTGTAGTTGTAATCTTCTCCATTTTGTTCACGTTTTGGGAAAACCTCCAAATCTCAAATTAGGGTTTTTTTTATAAGAACGATGGACAGAGTCCTAATTTGGCTTTATAACATCATAACCTACATCCCTCTCGATTTTATTGAAGGAACAGTATGAAAGATGTTTATTCAATTAAAATCAAGGTTTCAATTGAGGAAGAGAAACTCAATTCGAGTATCACGTGGTTAAGAGTTAAAACCATTGGTATTTTCACAAGGAAAAGAGATTGGTGAAAGAAGGACAGAGGCTCAAAGGGGCACATGCACAGGGGACTTTTCATGGGCTGCAACCTCCTGAGACCAATATGATGTTCGCGGATCGCAGTGATTTCGCATATCTTAGTCAGATGGCCGAGGAGGCGGAGATATGAGATGAGATTGCAAGGTATATGAAACACATATCAAACTGATAATCTTCTTTGAATTTGCAAATTTTCTACGTAAAGATTTCTTGCATTATTACTGTTGGGTCGAGACCCCGACCCCGATTCACACCTCCAAGCACAAGCACGAAAATAAACCAAGCACAAACGAGAGATATCTGAGGAAAACTCCACTATGTATAAATCACATATACAAGTATGAAAAACCTCACCGGGATAGCCACAATCCGACTTCCCCACTCCTCTCTCTCTCACTCCGGTGGCTCTCCGACAGTCTTGTTGAACACAAATTTCGAGTTTGCCAAAAAGGCGGAAAAATGTTGAACAATAGTCAATTTTATTGATGTATGAAATGAGGGTTTACAATCTTTGAGATATTTTCTAATCAAAGAAAATAAAATTTTCTGATTCTTCTCTTCAGTTGTTGAAACGAGGGTTGAGGGCTTTGATCTTCAGAGCTCTGAAGCTTGTGTACTTCAATATGTAGATGGGAAAAATATGAGACCGCACCTCTATTTATAAAGATTTGGGTGGAGACTCCAACCCTAACCTTCCATATTTATCTCTTTAATTATTTCTTTTATTGAATTTAAAAGAAATAATAATAATTTGATAATTACCTTTCCTTTCTTTTTATTTTAGAAAAGGTAATTATATACAAAGAAATATATTATTATTCATCAAATAGCCCAATTTAATTGGCCGGACTTGATTAAATAATAACTGTGTCATTTTAACACGTGGTACCATTTGATTGGACTATCTACATGTCTTCGACCTTTGACCACGGACACTTGGCATCACTTGATTGGCATTGTCCATGAAACTTTGACTTTGACTTGTAGGCACTTGGCGACATTTGATTAGCCAATTTGTATACCCTAGCAACACATGGCGATTTGATATAGGCTAGAAATTTTACGTGCCTACAAGTCTCTTCGGGCGTCCCCGAGGAGCACTGCTCCCCCCGTTGGGGAAGCTCCCACCGCTCAACTCTCACTGTCTCCAGCACACACACCTGCACTTTCACACCACAAGGGGGAGTGATCCCCTATGGTCACACCCAACCACTAAGAGCAAGTTTATCAGCTACTTCAAAGTAGCTTTATAGTTATTTTGGCTTACAAAAAGAGGCAAAATACCCCTACAGCAGAGAAGCAAAACAAGGAGGTATTTTGCCTCCATCAACAGTTGTAAGCTAAAAATAGCTTACAACTATTCACAAGCAATCCATTTTTTTATTTGTTCTCTCTCTTTCACTCTCTCTCTCTCTCTCTCTCTCTCTCTCACACTCACTCTCCTCTCTTTTTATTAATATTTTAATAAAGAATAGATAAAATAAATTGTATTGGTGTAGTGTTAAAAAATATGTGTAGATAAAATGAAAAATATGTACTGTTCAAGAGCTTTTTTACCAAATGACTGGTAAACTTGCTCTAAGGGTGTACCCTTAGTACTTGATTGTGACACTCCCCTTGCCTAATTTTTTTCAAACGGCAAAAATATTATCAAAAAGAAACTCAATAATAGGTACATCGAGAGAAGAGAGGGGAAAAAGAGAAGGGGAGAGAAATGGGGGAAACTTCCAAACGCGAAGTTGAGAAGCCAATAAAAACATAACAATGGCAGACTGAAAATCAGACCCCAATACAATGCCAAAACACTACCACCTAATTGATCAAACAACCGCCTATTGAAACTTCATCAAAAGCAACACTTCTAATCTGAAGCTTCCTACCCAAACTAATCCATCGACATCAGTCTTCCACAACTATTGACAGAAGCTTGTTTTTGGAATTGGAGTTCTCCACTTGTCCGTTTTTGTGCTATCATTGATTCGTTCACCCTACAGGTAAAATTTTGAGAAATTTGCACATAAAACAATACAGCTCAAAGGGTGCATTGATCAGGTTGATGCTGGAGCTCGGAGAATGGTGAGCTAGAAGGGCAGGTTTAGTTTGCAGCAAGTAAGATGGATTGTGAGCTTGTTGGCTGCATTGTTTTTTGTAACGGATGGAGCGTGGAAAGCTAATTCGGGTTATGGAGTAGCAGCCTGGGTTTAGTTGAACGGTGAAGGTTTAGAGGTGGCCAATTAGGTGCGGTTCTGTCATGCGTCTTCAGCAGATATATATGGTGGCGATCCGAGCGGGGTTGCTAATTCTTCAATGGAATTCTGAGCATGGTATTCCTGAAGTTTGCATTCCTACGGATTCCACCGTTTTTGTTCGGGGTCTTTGTAATCCTTCAGAAGCCGATGTTATTTGCAAGAAGCTCTTTGAACTTTTGTTTTTTGTGCTCTTTTAATCTTGTAAAGGTCACAGAAGTTTCGAAACTTGTAGTCAAGGCAGCTCATGTTAAAGCTACGGCTGCCTTCAAACATATGTATATATAGCTGAGTTATACCTTAGTAATTTTTGACAATATTAATCTCTTGTGTTCAAACAATGAAATTTTTAGGAGAATTCCAATAACCACTTATACAATTTATTCCAGATCCCATTTTGGTTCCTCTAAATTGATTGTGACGATCATAAGTTAGTTCAACAATCACTTAATCAAGAGCCAATTTGTCATACCCAAGACCTTTTCTTCTCATACAAAGTAGGAAAAGACAGAAGTCATGATGACAAACAATGCCAATTTGCTTCTTTCAGTTTCTTTTACCACCATTCAGAGCAGCAACTGAATTTGGTAACAATCACTTCCATACACATGCCCGCTCTATTACAATCGAACAATGTCCTTTGCATTAGAATTTTTGATTGATAACTAGGGATGGCGATGGGGAGGGTCGGGGGTGGATACCACTATCCCCGTCCCTGATCCCCGAACCCAAATCTCTCCCCATTCCCGCCCCAATCTCCACCGGGAATTTATTTTTACCCTCCATTCCCACCCCAAACGGGGAACAGGGATCCTCGCGGAGAATCAAGAATCCAAAGATTCCAAAACTTTAAAAAAAAAAAAAAGGTCACCTGTCATTACAAAATACAAACCATGAAATCAAATTCAAAAAAAAAACAAATGACTAAACTTTGAAGTAGATTGCAAGTTGATCCCCAGTTTGGTCAAAATAAGGCGTTCAACAACGGTAAAACCGCAATTCATTACGTGAAAGCCGAGTATCATTCCAAAACCCCCAGAAAGTAATCGAAAATTAAGAAAATGATAACTATTAGGAGAATATTTACTCTGTCCATCAGTCTCATAAAAAAAACCCTAATTTGAGGTTTGGGAATTTTCCCAAAACATGAACAAAATGGAGAAGATTACAACTACAAGGAGACATAATAGGTATCTTAAAGGGCGAAGTGATCAAGAATTCGCCTTATGAGAGAGAGAGAGAGAGAGAGAGAGAGAGAGAGATGGAAGTCGAATAAAAAATGGTGGCTTCGGTGGTGGCTTTCGTGTTGCTTTGGCTGGCGATAGCGACATCATACCGGCGTCAGTGGCTTCGAGGTCAGCGTTGGAGGTGGTGGTGGTGGTGGTGGTGACTGGGGACCCGGGGATCCAGCGGCTATGCGGCACTGCTGGAACTACAGTGCGCCCCAAAACTACATAGTTTTGGGGCGAAACAGGATGCCATCAAAGCAAACGGAGCCAAGGAAATAAACCAAGAGAAAAAAATTTGTGTTCCAAATTTTAATCCGTTTGAATCGGTGGAAAAATTTTAGCTTTCTGATCATTTTATCCTAAATTATCATAATTAAATTTTGACTCTAGGGCTCTCGTTGATTAGCCGTAAAAGATATTTGATTCTACGACTTTCTTAGGGTTAATCAACGAAAGTCCTAAAGTCAAAATTTAATTAAGACCCTTTAAAATAAAATAATCAGAAAAATAAAATCTTTCCACCGATTCAAACGGATTAAAATTTGGAACACATAATTTGTTTTTCTCTTTTTTTTCTCTTGGTTTATTTCCTTGGCTCCGTTTGCTTTGATGGCATCCTGTTTCGCCCCAAAACTACGTAGTTTTGGAGCGCACTATAGTTCCAGCAGTGCGGCATAGCCGCTGGATCCCCGCGTCCGTTAGGAGGGAGAAAACATAGCTGGTCCTGGTTTTCAATTTTTCACGGTCAAATTTTTCCCGAAAAATTTGAATTTGGCAATTTGGGGCTGGGAGAAGTGGGACCATATGGTGGGACCCTTTAGTGCCAGGTAGGTCTCTGTTGTCTTTTTTGTTTCTTTCTTTGCTAATACTAGCATTTCTGTTTGTCTACTGCTTTAAATGCTTGCATGCTTAATATTCAAGGAACGACGTGTTCATAAAGGTTGAAAATAGAACGTTTCCAAATTAAATTACTGTAAAAATTTCTTCATGAACGAGCCATTGAATTTTTTAAACTCCTTACTAATTAAACACCCAATCGCCACGTTGAGAGTAAAAATCCCTTCAAAATGGACATGCCACGAAAACTTCACAACTTGTTGCATATAAATAGCCCCAACTCCCACCCAGTATTCTTCATAATCTACCACCATCAACTAGCTATTTAATTAATTGCTTTCTCCGATTACTATAGCTAGCAAAATGAGAACTACAAATGTTGCCTTGGCCATTTTAGCTCTACTTTTTCTTCTAACCACATTCAAACCACATGAAGCAGCTAGAATCTTGCATGAACAAGAAGAAGAGTTGATGAAATGTGAGAATTTGCTTTTGCAGTATCTGGCTCATACCCCTGTGGACCACTCGCATCCAAGTCCCAACACCCATATCCCTGCCAACACCCTTGGCCAGAAAGGCTTTGCCCTGCAAGGGACTCCTGTGACCCCCTCGCATCCAAGTCCCGACACCCACATCCCCACCAGCACCCTCAGCCAAAAAGGCTTTGTCTTGCAAAGGACTCCAGTGCCCCCCTCGCAACCAGGTCCCGGCATCCACATCCCCGCCAGGATCCTTGGCCAAAAAGACTTTGCCGTGCAAAAGACTCCAGTGACCCTCTCGCAACCAAGTCCTGACAGCTACATCCCCGCCAGCACCATCGGCCAGAAAGGCTTTGCCGGTCAGGCGATGCCATTGCCACCTCCGGTTTACCGAGCAGCTAGAATCTTGCATGAACAAAAAGAAGAGTTGATGAAGTGTGAGAGTTTGCTTTTGCAGTCTCTGGCTCATACCCCTGTGAATCCCTTGCATCCAAGTCCCGACACCCACATCCCTGCCAGTACCCTCGGCCAGAAAGGCTATGCCCTGCAAGGGAATCCTGTGACCCCCTCGCATCCAAGTCCCGACACTCACATCCCCACCAGCACCCTCAGCCAGAAAGGCTTTGCCGTGCAAAGGACTCCAGTGCCCCCCTCGCAACCAGGTCCCGGCATCCACATCCCCGCTAGCACCCTTGGCCAAAAAGACTTTGCCGTGCAAAGTACTCCAATGACCCCCTCACAACCAAGTCCTGACACCTACATCCCCGCCAGCACCCTTGGCTTGAAAGGCCTTACCGGTCAGACGATGCCATTACCGCCTCCGGTTTACCCAGCAGATAGAATCTTGCATGAACAAGAAGAAGAGTTGATGAAGTGTGAGAGTTTGCTTTTGCAGTCTCTGGCTCATGCCCCTGTGGACCCCTTGCATCCAAGTCCCGACACCCACATCCCTGCCAGCACCCTCGGCCAGAAAGGCTTTGCCCTGCAAGGGACTCCTGTGACCCCCTCGCAACCAAGTCCCGACACCCACATCCCCACCCGCACCCTCAGCCAAAAAGGCTTTGTCGTGCAAAGGACTCCAGTGCCCCCCTCGCAACCAGGTCCTGGCATCTACAGCCCCGCCAGCACCCTTGGCCAAAAAGACTTTGTCGTGCAAAGGACCCCAGTGCCCCCCTCGCAACCAGGTCCTGGCATCTACAGCCCCGCCAGCATCCTTGGCCAAAAAGACTTTGCCGTGCAAAGGACTCCAGTGACCCCCTTGCCACCAAGTCCTGACACCAACATCCCTGTCACCACCCTCGGCCGGAAAGGCTTTGCCGGTCAGGCGATGCCATTGCCACCTCCAGTTTATCCATGAGTCACGACACATGGTTCAATTTGGTGTGGCCACAAATTAATTCTCCAAAAACCCTCCCCAAGGCATTTACAATGTTGCAAGAGATACATTTACCTAACTGGTGCAAGTCAATAAATTATAGGCTTAGTATTTTACTCCATTCATTATACTACTATGTTGTTGTGTGTATACATGCATAGTGCTCCGATGTAGAACATGGACAGGGCAAGAAGATATGCTTCTTGTTTGTGTTTTGGTTATGTTGATAAGGAAAAAATAAAAAGAGCAAACTGATAATTTCCTAAGTCTTTAATTGTTTCTTTCTGTATTCTACTTCTAGCTGTTACTTTTCTTTTGTATCGGTTAGATTTTTTGGAGGGTTCTAACTTAAAATTAATTGACAATAGGTGGAGTAACTTCTATGAGAGATTTTTCAGTGCCGAGCGGGTATATCCCACGTGTTATCCTCTCAGCGCATCCGTGCCGTCTAATACACTTTTGGACGGCTCAGATTGAAACCCTCTTTCTCCTCTCACCCCAACACTTGCTCTCTCTTTTTCTCTCTCCAAATCTGACCCATTCAAAAACGATATGGACGGCTGTGATGCGCCAGCAGGCGCCACGTGGTACCCGCTCGGCATTGAAAAATTTTCCAACTTCTAGACTATACTAACCAAACTTGGATGGCTTAGGTGAGCGATGTGGTATAAAGTCTAATAGTATTAAATCAAGATTATAGAGCAAATTACATCGTAATCTTTTGAATATTATATTTGTGTTTTGTATTGATAATTCTACGATCTTCAGACAACATTATCTTCGAGGCTATGAGATGAACGGGTCAGATCATTGCTGGTTATCTAGAATAAGGGCAAATTTAAGAGTTTAGAGGAGTATGGAGGATTAGAGTATGGCAAAGAGCTTCCCGGCCCCCATATTGTGAGGCTATGAATCCTTGTAATTTTGTTATTATCAAGGAAATTTCTAGTAATCCTTGTAGTCATTCATGTTATCGCCACATTTGGCCCGTAGATCGTTGCTGTGTTATTATTTTTAATATTATTATTACAAGCAGTAGAAGAATACAAAGATCTAGATTACATAAAAACATAAGTTCATTATTATATTGAGCCCAACTGATAGTTCATTAAGGGAAAAAAGATTTCTAAACAAATAAATTCATGGAACAAATAATCCATCTATGTTTTTTTGTAAGAATTGACTGTCTGACCTCCACTGTGGAAGTGTACAAAGGTGGCAACTAAGCTAACTCAAGTTTGATTCGACCATTACTAGTTAGAAGAAACTTTTATGCATAACATGGATACGTGGTATCTCCTCCGGTCCGTTTCTATTTTTCCGGCCATTTTCTAATTACATTTGTATAATTGGCTCTGTTCATTCTGTAAAGTTCGGCGAGAACCTTGAACACGATTTCTGGTACAATTAATCGCTTTGTTTGGTTCCCATTTTTGAGAAACCCATTTTTCTCTCTACGTTTTTCAATAACTTTCTCTCTCAATCTCTCTTCATTCATTACGTCAAAAATATTTTTCAAAGATGGGAACCAAACAAAGGCAATGTATTTTACCAAAAATGTATTGCATGGTAAGCATGACATCACTTTATGATGAGATTCACATCATTTCAACCAATAAGAAGGAGGGTAATACTCACCCTCTTAGGTGGAGGGTGAACAAAATTCAACTCCAATTTTAACTAAGACAATTAACGCTAGAACCTCACACACAAGTGAGAGGAGAGTCACCCAAGGGGCGTTTTGGCTGTTCAAAAAAAAAAAAAAAAATGATGAGAGTCGACTTGACATCCAATTTGTCCTGTTCAAAAAGAATATTTACAGTATTTACCTTATAAAAATCAACTTTGCTAATTAAGGTTTGTGTAAGTTTAATTGGGAGAGGTACGTAGGAATGCGTTTACTCTGTTCTACTAATTAACTTCTAAGCCTTCTTGTTTGGATTAATTACTACTACTATTTCCTAAAACTTACTACTCCCTTCGTCCCTTATTTATAGTCCAGTATTTCATTTTGGGCTGTCCCTTAATAATTGTTCATTTTTGTAAAGTCAGTGGGTAAAAATTGATGCATTGTCTATTTTGCCCTTAAAAGCATATTCCATTTTAAAAAGTTAGTGAGTAAAAATGTAATGATAATGGGTAAGTAGGGAAAGTGGTGAAAAAAGTTGATGTAAAAGGTATAATGATAATCACCTTGTTTGGTTCTCATGTTTGAAAGTTATTTTTGATGTACTGATCAGTGAAGAGAGATAGAGAGAAAAATATATTGAAAAATGTGCAGAGAGGAAAATAAGATGAGATGAGATGAGAACCAAATAAGGTAAATGTCTTTTTAATATGTTAGAGTTACGAAGCAATACACTTAAAAAATGACGGAGGGAGTACTTACTATTTTCCATTGAATGGAATCCAACTCCACGGATAATACTTCACGCCAGAGACTCGTGTATTACCCCTCAAGTCTCCTGACAGGGCTTAAGATAATGCATTTGGATGGCAATCAGACTTTGCAACCCAAAAAAAAAAAAAGCCAAGATTCAACCCCGGCCTTGTAACAGGGGCCAACGAAGGGGTAGAGTGGGTGAAACGATAAAGTGTTAGGTTCCGTTTCGCTTTCTTTCAAAAAAAATTTTTTGAAAAATAAGATAATTTCAAACTCAAATATATATAACGAAAATAAAAAAATGATTTTTCAATTACCGTTTAAAATATCTCAATTAGATTTATGAAATAAGATCCATATTGTTAGTAAAATTATTTACGTAAACACATAATTTTGACCTTGAAATTACCTTCTTTTTCTTAAACTTCATTTTCTTAAAAAGTGAAACGGCTTCTTAGACACCGTGTTAGGCAAGGCCTAACCCGATATATATTTATCACCAGACTAGGCGAGATGTTGCTGGGTTGTTTGTTTAGTAGGATGACTGCATGCAAATGTTTATGCAGGGCTGGAATTTAAGAACTTTCGTGCACAAATTTTGGAAGTCCGAACACATATTTTATGCTCAACACAGTATCAATCAAAGCTCATTTGAGATACTGGAATCACAAAGTAGCCGAAGCTCGTTTATGCAGATAATACTCAGGGGCCGGCTGATCAATTTTTATGCAGAAAGACTATCAAATATCAATCACCCGAGTACTTCAATACATACATCAAACCGGCCATGCATTCAATTTTGGTGTCAGAAAACACCAAGCTACTCAAGCTCAATAAAAATTCTCTATAACGAACCAAGCTATTTGGGCTCAATACATCATGGCTCGTTAAAAATTTGCTTAAAATTCGCTAAGGTTTCAAACCAAACTCCTATTATCATTTCCACGACTTGTGTTCTGTTAAAAAATCTTAATTCCTCCTTGTATTGCGTGGCCTACAGGAGACTGAGTGTCATGTGAAACTCATATCCGTGGAATTGAATTCCTTACTTTGGATGGACTGCCGCGTAAAACCTTGGTAAGCATTGTTAAGTGATGAGATTTGAATGCTATAATTTAGGAGTTTGTATACAGTAATTTGGGGATTTGATTGATCCCTGTAATTTGGGGATTTGATTGATTCTTTCCTTTATAGTTGCTCTAGAGTCTTCCACGGATGATTATATATATTGTACTCCAAGAATGTATCAGACATGAAGAGTAATACAAAAACATTCTCTTAAATTGAGTTCTGTTATCTTTGTCCTTTTTCAATCTTTGTCCCTTTTCATGGTATCAGAGCTCCAAGAACACACGTTCGCCTTATTGTGACACCCACACTCCGTTTCTTAAAGTTACCACCATGACTTCTTCTTCCTCATCGACAACTTCACTGACTTCACAATTGAGTCAGTCTCCTTTCTCTCTTTCACTAGGAAATATCACCAACTACATCTCCATCAAGCTAGATGAGACAAATTATCTTCTCTGGCGCAGTCAATTTATTCCTATTCTTGTTGCCAATGATCTCTATGGATACATTGATGGTTCCATTATCTCACCTCCGCAAACGGTATCGAAGGACGGAACAAAAGTGGCAAATCCAGATTTCATCACATGGCGTCGGATGGATCAGTTTGTTTTAAGTTGCATAAATGCAACTCTCAGCCAAAGCATCCTTTCACATGTTGTTGGGCTCTCAACTGCACGCCAAGTTTGGGTGAACCTTCATTCCATGTTTCAAGAACAAAGCCAAGCCCGTTTTGATCTACTTCAGCACGAGATTCAATCGATTGAAAAAGGTACGTCATCGATGTCAGACTACCTTAATCGACTTAAACATTTGGCGGATTCTCTCGCTGCCATAGAACATCCAATTCCTGATAAGGAACTGGTCAGCCATACTTTAAATGGTCTTGGAACAGACTATGACTCTTTTGTTGTGATGATGGAGAATCGGCAACCACCTCCTACCTTTGCTGAGCTCAGATCTCGATTGTTTAGCCACGAACAGCGTTTGAAACGCTCGTCTAGATCTGCACATTCCAACCCGTCCGTAGGTGATACAGCTCTTGTGGCTGCACAAATTCCGCAACGAACTCAAAATTTCCGGGGACGTGGACGTGGTAATATCTTGCAACAAGGGAATGGTCAATTCTCTCATTCTCACAATTATAATCGTGGTAATGTCATGCAACAACAAGGAAATGGTCCATTTCCTCATTCTCACAATTCTAATCGTGGCCGTGCTCCGAATTTTCAAGGTAATCGATACATGGGAAAATGTCAGATCTGCCATGCGCAAGGCCATAGTGCTGCAAGATGTCGCTTTCGATTTAATCAGGCATTCACTCCTGGACGGGAGCACCAGTCTTTTGCAGGATTGCATATCAACCATTCAGGATCCTCTTCTATTGCTCAACCTCGGCATGACCAATATTGGTACCCGGATACTGGTGCCACGAGTCATATGACAGCAGATATGTCCTTCCTCCAACAACCACAAGAATACTTGGGCACAGAGAGTGTCATGGTTGGCAATGGTGCAGGCCTACCCATCAGTCACACTGGTAACATCAATTTTCAGACTTTAGATTCCTCCTTTCAGCTTCAAGATGTGCTTTGTGTTCCTTCTATTAAGAAGAATTTATTATCTGTTGCAAGATTTACTAAGGATAACAATTGTTCCTTCCATTTCTTTCCATGGGGTTATTATGTTAAGGACCTGGCAACGGCGAAAGTTCTTCTCACCGGCCCAATCAAGGACAATCTTTACCCTTTGCAGATCCATACTAGAAGTGCACTGCACAAAGAAGAAGTTGCTGCTCCTTCTTCAATAAAATCAGCATTCTTCGGCTCAAAGACTACAAGCAAAATTTGGCATAATCGCTTAGGACATCCAGGATTCAAGACCGTTGCTTCTCTTTCTTTCAATAAATGTTTAGATACATGTGATAGATTGGACAAAAATTTTGTTTGTTCAGCTTGTCAAATGGGAAAGAGCAAGAAATTACCCTTTGCATCGTCCAGTCGCTGCTCTCCTCATCCATTATTTTTGGTTCACTGTGATGTTTGGGGTCCGTCACCGGTTTCCTCAGTTTCCGGATTTCGCTATTATATCATCTTTATTGATGATTTCAGTCGTTATGTGTGGCTTTATCCCATGAAAGCTAAGAGCGATAGTGCACAATGTTTCCTTCATTTTAAGAGCACAATGGAAAATTTATTATCTACCAAGATTAAATACTTTCAAAGTGATGGAGCATTGGAATTAACAAAAGGTCCTTTCAAAGGCATACTTGATGAATGTGGTATCAGCCCTCGAGTTTCATGTCCTCACACCCAAGCACAGAATGGTGTTGCTGAGCGTAAGCATCGCCATGTCACTGAGATGGGATTATCTTTAATGTTTCATAGTTCTATGCCCAAGAAATTTTGGTTGGAAGCATTTACCACTGCTGCTTTCCTCGTCAATCGGCTGCCCACACCTGTCTTGAACTCTCGATCTCCTTATGAGATTTTATTTACAGTGAAACCAGATTATAATATTCTTCGCACCTTTGGTTGTGCTTGTTATCCCTATTTGGGACCATACAAGCAAGATAAGTTGAGCCCCAAGTCAATTCAATGTGTTTTCTTGGGCTATAGCACACAACATAAAGGATATCGTTGCTTGGATATGGCCACCAACCGTGTTTATATCTCTCGTCACGTTGTTTTTGACGAGAATCTTTTTCCTTTTGCAGCATCAACTTGTGACTCTCTAACCTCGGAGTCTCATCAAGAGTGGGTTCAATTACCTATGCCATTCAGCTGTCCATCTCCCATCTCTCCAACATTGACATTGCTACCCCAAGAATCTGATTCTACTTCCATTTCAATGGAGTCATTACCTGTTACGCCCCATATTTTCCCCACTACGGCAGCACCACCAGACTCTCAAGAGCCTGTTTTGCGTGAAAGTGAATTGAATGCATCACCCTTACCTGTTGAGACTTCACCTACAGTCTCTCCAATCAGAACCACTACCCCAATGGCATCCCAGCAACATCCCCCTAGACATCCTCCTCCTCCTCATCCCATGGTTACCCGTTTAAAAGATGGCATCGTAAAACCTAAACAGCGCACTTTCTTGGCAACTAAACATCCTCTCCCCCAAGCTTTGCTTGCGTCCTTGCCATCCGCTGAGTGTCTTGAACCATCTACATACCGCCAAGCCTCAAAAGATCCTAAATGGCGTGCCGCTATGCAAGATGAGTTCAACGCACTTCTTTCCAATAAAACTTGGACTCTTGTTCCCCGTCACCGGTCCATGAATGTTGTGGGTTCTAAATGGGTGTACAAGATCAAGGAAAAACCTGATGGTTCCGTGGAGCGGTACAAAGCTCGATTAGTTGCCAAAGGATATAACCAGCAAGAAGGTGTGGATTTCACAGAAACATTCAGTCCGGTTGTAAAGCCTGCTACTGTTCGTGTTGTCCTATCACTAGCTCTCTCTCGACATTGGTCTATACGCCAACTAGATGTGAAAAATGCTTTTCTTCATGGGGTGCTATCTGAGGAGGTTTATATGGAGCAACCGCCGGGCTTTAGCGATCCATCTCTACCTACACATGTTTGTCGCCTCCATAAGGCCATTTACGGTCTCAAGCAAGCTCCACGAGCTTGGTTCCAACGATTCAGCAGCTTTCTTGGTCAATACGGCTTCATTTGTAGTCGGGCAGACTCTTCCATGTTTGTGTTTCATTCTTCTGCTGGTACTATGGTTCTCCTTTTGTACGTTGATGATATTATCCTAACTGGAAGTTGTCCTTCGCTACTTCAGTCTTTCATTAATACGCTTAGCACTCAGTTTGCCATGAAAGACTTGGGGAATCTTCATTATTTTTTGGGTATTGAAGCTAAGCAAACCCCTAATGGTCTTCATCTATCTCAGTCAAAGTATGCCCTTTCCATATTGTCTCGCGCAAGCATGATGGATGCGAAACCATGTTCTACTCCCATGCCTTCTGGCTCAAAACTCTCGTTGCATGAAGGTGATATTCTATCAGATCCCTCCTTCTATCGACAAATTGTCGGTGCTCTTCAATATCTCACGTTGACCCGACCTGACATCACCTATGCAGTTAATCAAGCATGCCAGTTCATGCACTCTCCAAGGACAGTACATCTTACTGCTGTTAAACGCATTCTTCGCTATATCAAAGGCACAATTGAACTTGGCATTCACTTTGAATGTCCCTCTTCTCTCACTCTTACTGCCTTCTCGGATGCTGACTGGGCTGGATGTCCCGATTTGCGTCGCTCTACAACTGGTTTTTGTATCTTTCTTGGTTCGAATCTTATTTCTTGGTCTTGCAAGAAACAACCTACAGTTGCACGTTCTAGCGCTGAAGCCGAATACCGCGCCCTTGCTAGTACAGCTGCAGAACTTCTTTGGCTTCGTTACTTGTTACGTGATCTTCTTATTTCCTCCACACCTTGTTATCTTTATTGTGATAACATTAGTGCCACCTATATGGCTGCTAATCCAGTCTTCCATGCTCGCACAAAGCATATTGAAATTGACTATCATTTTGTTCGGGAATTAATTGCCAAAGGTATTCTTCAGGTGCAATTTGTTCGTACAGATCACCAAACAGCTGATATCTTCACCAAGGGTCTGGCTACTTCGCGCTTCCTTCTTCTTCGAGACAAACTGATGTTACGTTCCCTCCTCATCAGTTTGCGGGGGACTGTTAAGTGATGAGATTTGAATGCTATAATTTAGGAGTTTGTATACAGTAATTTGGGGATTTGATTGATCCCTGTAATTTGGGGATTTGATTGATTCTTTCCTTTATAGTTGCTCTAGAGTCTTCCACGGATGATTATATATATTGTACTCCAAGAATGTATCAGACATGAAGAGTAATACAAAAACATTCTCTTAAATTGAGTTCTGTTATCTTTGTCCTTTTTCAATCTTTGTCCCTTTTCAAGCATGAAATGAAATCCTCCAACAAGACTCAACTCATAGGTCTCATTCCTACCTTTGAAACCTAATTGGTAAAATTAATACTATCTCAGGTAGGGAGGATTTAACGTTAGTCGAGGTGCACGTAAGCTGACCCGTATTCGGTTATCAAAATATATACATTCCGCTAAGAAAAATAAGTATTTATTTTTTGAAATAAAAGTGATGTATTGTGAGACATTGACATGTCGTAAGGCACAAACTAATTACTCAAAAAATAAGAACCTTAGCAGAACGGAGCCTTATTCAGGGTTTCAAAATTAGTTCAGGTGCACGTAAGCTGACCCGGATGCGGCTATCAAAATATTATGAAATCTCATGTGGCTTAAATAAATTCTGTGTAAAAGAAATTTTAATGCTCCATCATCCGAAAGAATTTAATTTCAAGTGGTAATTTTCCACTATAGCTTTTAAATGGATGCTGATTTTGGCGCTTCATTTTTGTATGCATACGCTCCACTTTTAACATGAAGTTACTAGTAACTTCATGTACAAAGTGGAGTATCTGCATACAAAAGTGGAGCGTGAAAATCAATTTCCATTTTAAATATCACTTGCGGTTCGAATTTCAAAATTGAAATCGAAATAGAAACCTTTCACCTAGCCCTCTTAACTATCGAAAATTTACATTGTGAGAGAGATGCTTACTTATTTTTTCAATCATCTCACCTAATCACTGCATGGATGTTCTATATTGAATTTTCTAAACTCCTTACTAATTAAACACCCCGTCACCACGTTAAGAGTCATAATCCCTTCAAAATACACACCACGAAAACTTCAACTTCTTGCATATAAATAGATTCAACTCCCTCCAAAGTACTTTTCATAATCTATATACCAAAATCAGCAGCTCTTTAATTGCTTTCTCCAATTACTATAGCAAAATGAGAACTATAAATGTTGCCTTATCCATTTTAGCTCTACTTTTTCTTCTAACCATATTCAAACCACATGAAGCAGCTAAAATCTTGGATGATGATGAAGAGGACATTCCCTGCGAGGCCTATGAGATGAACAGGGCGGATCATTGCCGGGTATCCAGAATAAGGGCAAATTTAAGAGTTTAGTGCAGTATGGAGGATTAGAGTATGACGAGGAGCTTACCGCCATATTGTCAAGCTGCGAATCCTTGTAATTTTGTTGTTATGTAGGAAATTTCTAATAATCGTTGTAGTCATTCATGTTATTGCCGCTTTCGGCCCGTAGATAGTTAGTGTGTTGTTATTATTATTATTATTATTATATTGCAAGCAGTAGAAGAATACAAATACTTGAATTACATAAAACATAAGTCCATGCACAATTATACTTAGCTCAACCGAAAGTTCATTAAGGGAACAAATTACTAACTAAACAAATACATCAAAGGAACAAATAATCAATCTCAGTTTTTTGCAAAGATTGACTCTCTCTGACCTCCAGCACTGTAGAAGTATACAAAGGTGGCAACTAAGCTAACTTAAGTTTGTTCGACATGTAAGACTAAATTTTGTAATTAGTCTTTATGGCCCACATATTTTAAGTATGGCACATACGAATAATTGGTCCAATGAGATTCTCCATATCTTTATGCCTAAGATTTTATTCTATTGATTAAATAGAGAAGTTGATTCCTGAATATGCTATACTTTGATAGGAAGTTAGTATCAATGTTTAATAAGGAAATCGGTCTTCTCTCTGCCTATATAACAGCATCTAAGATTCCATCAAATTAACGTGATATACTAAGAGGCTAGAAAGTAAGGCAAAAGAGAGAAACCTGCTTTCCACCTAAGGCTTAATGCTCTAGCGATATCATGGTTGGTTCAATTAATCACTGGATCGCTCAAGTTCCGCATTATTGGATCCAGGTAAGCCTTTCTTGTTTATTTAGTTTCAGCTTAATAGTTTTATTGTGATAATCATGGTAGTTCTAGATCCTGACATAACGTAAGGTGTTAATTATCTAACACCATAAAAAATAAAAATTACATGATAATTACTAGTTGGGTGCCTTATTTAATGGGGAAAGAAAAGAGCCGAAAAGTAAGCCAATTAACGCTACAACCTAACACATAAATGAGGAGAGTCGACTCCACATCCATCTTCGTGAGCACGTGTTTGCGTGTTTGCGTTGACTCTTCTCTTTGGGGGGGGGGGGACGGGGGGTTAAAAGGTGTAGAGTCACCGCACGTTTATTGGGGCCTATTCTAGATCCAACAAAAAATACAAAAAAATATCCATAAATTTTAAGATAATATTTTATAGAGTCTTGTAAAAAATCAACTTCAACGGATATCCGTAGGTATGTCTTTTTGAATTCGTAGCGAAACTCCCTACGAATTCAGAAAACATACCTACCGATATCCGTTGGAGCTGATTTTTTATAAGGCCTCATAAAATATTATTTTACAATTTATGAATATTTTTTTGTATTTTCATAGGGTCCAGAATGGACCCCAATAGGCGTGTGGTAGCCTACCATGCGGTGGTCGTAGCATTGTTGTTTTACAACTGCCAGTTTGGTTGAGCTGAAAGGCGTGCTAGCTATCAGCTTCTCCTTTACACAGTCTGCTCTTTGCTTGATAGAAGGGCTTGATGAAATATATATATATATATATATATATATATATATATATATATATATATGTGTGTGTGTATATATATATATGCTACGAGCACAAATGAAAGTGCACGGATTCCGCCATGCATATATGTTTTTGAAACCATTCAATGCGTGTGGACCCCACTTGCATCGAACGGTTTCAAATTAACACAAATGCGTCCAGATCTTTGCACTTCTGTCTTTGCTTATAACATTGCTCGATGAAAAATATTACCCGCAAAATTTTCGGAGGAATGTTCATATTCCATCTCATTCTGCTTGTCCATTTTTTTACTTTCTAATGTTGCAAATTGTTTGTCGATTTTGAACTATCGAAAACAAAGTCAAAAAAACTCCTTGTCATCACTCTTCTGAATTATTGAAGTGACAAGTGCAACTGAAATTAAATGCCAATTTTTGAAAAGTTTACAACTTTTAATTATTAGTATCTTTGTCTTATCTTATTATTAATAAGTTGGATTTTTTCAAACTTGACAGAGGAAGTAGCGTTTCCCTTTAATTAGCGTCACTTTCTACTACTTTCTCGCCAACCAATTAGTCCGGCCCGTGGGCAGTGACGGAACCACACTATGGCAAGCGGGGTCACGCGACCCCGCTGAATTCCAAAATACCCCTAAAGCAGTATAGTTTTGAGGAGTATTTCATAATTTTGTCCCAAAAGATAAATATTTTTACCTTGAAGATCCCAAAAAATTATATGTGTGGTAGATATTTGACCCCATTGCAACCAATTCCTGGGTCCGCCCCTGCCTGTGGGCGATTTTTCTAGGAAAACAAAAGAATATTTACAGTATTCATCTGACTGTAGACCCAATATGATTTCTCTGGTTCTGCGTCTGGGTGCATGCATCGCTGTCATTTTTCACCTGAACGATTTCTTTCTTCATTTGTAATGTTGGTTCTGCTATTACCCTGTTTGTGTATGCCTGTCTCTGGGTATAGCTTGATCTTGCAAACGGTTTTGCTTCCGAGTCATGTCGGGCTGGTAAAGAACTTTCGCGCACAAATATAGGAAGTCCGAACACATCTTTTAAGCTCAACACGGCAACAATCAAAGCTCGTTTTGAGATCGATACTAGAATCATAATAAAGAAGTTGAAGCTCGTTTATGCAGATAATACTCGGTGCCAGCTGATAAACTTTTATGTAGAAAGACTGTCAATATCAAATACTCCATCCGTCCCATTTTCTTTGTCCTTTTTTGATATTTCTATCAGCTTTCAATCGCTTATATCTTCTAATATGAACCTTCAAAAATATGCAGTATGGATCTTATTTGATAATACTCGATTAGGTTTATAATACAAAGCTTTCGAAATTATGAAAAACATTATATATTGAGAGATATAAGCGTTTAAAGATCAGCACAAACGACGAAAATGGACAACTAAAATGGGACGGAGGGAGTATCAATCATGCACCCAATCTCATACTTCCATACATCAAACCAGTGCGTTCAATTTTGGTGTATGCCCAATAAAGAACCAAGCTACTCAAGCTCAACAAGAATTCTCTGTAACGAACCAAGCTACTTGAGCTCAATATATCACGACTCGTTCAAAATTTGCTTGAAATTCCTATTATCATGTCATGACATGGGTTCCGTTACAATTGTATTGCGTGGCCCAGGGGAGACTGAGAGTCATGTATGTTGACTCATGTCCGTGGAATTGAATTCCTTTGCTTTGGATGGACTGCCGCGTAAAAACCGTAGTACGCATAAGCTAGCTGTGACCAAACAAATCGACCTCAAGCATTCAAAGTCCAAAAAATGATAACGGGGAGATAGAGAGCCAAAATCAAATCCTCCAACAAGACTCAACTCATAGGTCTCATTCCTACCTTTGAAACCTAATTGGTAAAAGTAATACTATCTCACGTAGAGTTTCATTAAAAAGTTACATATTCCATCAGAGTCTTGAAATTTATTAGTCGATGTGCACGTAAGGTGACCTAGATCCGGTTATCCGAATATTATGAAGTCTCATGTGGCATAAATAAATTCGTGCATAAGAAATTTTCATGCTCCGTCATCCAAACGAATTTAATTTCAGGTGGTAATTTTCTATTATAACTTTTAAATATAGATTAACTTATTCACAAAGGAGCTGTGAATTAATTATACGGAACTCAATCTCGTACATCCAAAAGTGTTTTGGACGATATGGATTAAAAATAAACTATAACCGGTCAGAAATATTTATAAGTGTTTTTTTTTGGTACTTCGGAATATAGATATTTATAAGTTTAAAAACATATCTCAATCATTGATTGCCGAGATGGACGAATGAGATTGCGCGCCTCCATGAATAAGTTATTCTCTTTTAAATATCACTTACGGTTCGAATTTCGAAATTTGAATCAAAATAGAAACCTTTGACCTTGCCCTTTTACTTTCTCAAATTTTCATTGTGAGAGAGATGCTTACATTGTTTAAATCTCTCCTCTATTCCCAGCATGATCCTTCATGGATGACCTATTTTTAACCGGATCGAAGAGGGGATTAACTGATGTGCGTGGACTTGAACAACTCTGACCGTCGAACTTAAAAAAAAGATTCTTACATCTTTGGTCTCCTGCTTGACATGCTTGCTTGCGAAATGTTCAAGGAATGACGTGTTCATGAAGGTTGAAAATTGAACGTTTCCAAATTAAATTACTGTAAAAATTTCTTCATGAACCACCCATTGAATTTTCTAAACTCCTTACTAAACATCCAATCGCCACGTTAAGAGTCAAAATCCCCTTCAAAATGGACATGCCACGAAAACTTCACAACTTTTTGCATATAAATAGCCCCAACTCCCTCCCAGTATTCTTCATAATCTACCAACATCAGGTAGCTCTTTAATTGCTTTCTCCGATTACTATAGCTAGCAAAATGAGAACTATAAATGTTGCCTTGGCCATTTTAGCTCTACTTTTTCTTCTGACCATAGTCAGACCACATGAAGCCGCTAGAATCTTGCATGAACAAGAAGACGAGTTGATGAAGTGTGAGAGTTTGCTTTTGCAGTCTCTGGCTCATACTCCTGTGGACCCCTCGCATCCAAGTCCCGACACCCACATCTCTGCCAGCACCCTCGGCCAGAAAGGCTTTGCCCTACAAGGGACTCCTGTGACCCCCTCGCATCCAAGTCCCGACACCCACATCCCCGCCAGCACCCTCGGCCAGAAAGGCTTTGCCGTGCAAAGGACTCCAGTGACCCCCTCGCATCCAAGTCCCCGCACCCACATCCCCGCCAGCACCCTTGGCCAGAAAGGCTTTGCCGTGCAAAGGACTCCAGTGACCCCCTCGCAACCAAGTCCCGACACCTACATCCCCACCAGCACCCTCGGCCAGAAAGGCTTTGCCGGTCAAGCAATGCCATTGCCGCCTCTGGTTTACCCACGACACACGGTTCAATTTGGTGTGGCCACAAATTAATTGTCCAAAAACCCTACCCAAGGCATTGACAATGTTGCAAGAGATACATTTACCTGACTGGTGCAAGTTAATAAATTGTAGGCTTAGTATTTCAGTCCATTCATTATATTGTTGTGTGTATACATGCACAGTGCTCTGATTTAGAACATGGACAGGGCAAGAAGATATGCTTCTGATTTGTGTTTTGGTTATGTTGATGAGGAAAAAATAAAAAGACTATGAGATGAACGGAGTATGAGATGAACGGAGTTGTGTTTTGTATCGATAATTCTACGCTTCAGACGACATTATCTACGAGACTATGAGATGAGCGGGTCAAATCATTGCTGGTTATCTAGAATAAGGGCAAATATAAGAGTTTAGAGGAGTATGGAGGATTAGAGTATGATAAGGAGCTTACCCCCATATTGTGAGGCTGTGAATCGTTTTAATTTTATTATTATCTAGCAAATTTCTAGTAATCCTTGTAGTCATTCATGTTATCGGCACTTTTGGCCCGTAGATCGTTACTGTGTTATTATTTTTATTATTGTTATTACAAGCAATAGAAGAATACAAAGATCTGAATTACATAAAAACATATATAAGTCCACTATCATATTGAGCCCAACTGATAGTTCATTAAGGGGAAAAATTACTAAACAAATAAATCTAGGGAACAAATAATCAATCTCTGTTTTTTGTAAGAATTGACTCCCTGACCTCCACCGTAGAAATGTACAAAGGTGGCAACTAAGCTAACTCAAGTTTGTTCATCCATTACTAGTTAGAAGAAACTTTTATGTATAACATGGATACGTGGTATTACCTCCAGTCCGTTTTTATTTTTTCGGCCATTTTTTTATTACATTTGGATGATCGGCTTTGTTCATTTTGTAAAGTTCGGCGAGAACCTTGAACACAATTTTGGTACAATTAATCGCTTTATTTGGTTCTCATTTTTGAGAAACTCATTTTTCTCTCTACGTTTTTCAATAACCTTCTCTCCCTATCTCTCTCCACTCATTACATCAAAAATATTTTTCAAAGGTGGGAACCAAACAAAGGCAATGTCTTTAACCAAAAAATGTATTGCACATCACTTTGTATAAGATCCATACTATTTCAACCAATAGCAAGGATGGTAATACTTCCCCTCATAAGTGAATGGTGAACAAAACTCAACTCCAATTTTAACTAAGACAATTAACGCTAGAACCTCACACACAAATGAGAGGATAGTCACCCAAGGGGCGTTTTGGCTGTTCAAAAAAAAAAAAATTGAGGAGATTCGACTTGACATCCAATTTGTCCTGTGCAAAAAGAATATTTACAGTATTTGCCTAGAGGTGACAATTGCAACCCATATTTTTTAATCCGTCCAAACCCGTCCATTTTTAACCCAACCCAATCCGTCCATATTATATTATGGGTTGAGATGGGTTGAACTCATATTAACCCATATTTATATGGATTTAAATGGGTTGAAAATAGGTTCAACGTGGGTTGGAATTAAAAAAAACCCATCTTGCACAGTAGTGAACTACTACTTTTTACCCTCTCGCCTCCTGTACGTCCTAGACAAATCAAAAGCAAACAAAAGCACGATTTTTTGTTAGAAAATTGGTTCACTGAGGTACACATTCTCGCTCTCTCTCTCTCTCTCTCTCTCTCTCCAAGGACCAAGACCGACCAACAACCCCTGGAGCTGTTTTTTGGCTAAATTGGCTTCTCTTTTTTTTTTCAATTTTTTTCCCATTTGTTAGTTTTTTGTCGATTCTTTTTGTAAATTATTATGTCCTTATGATGAGAAGAACCTAAAAAATAAAAATTACGATCGATATCCAAACTTTTTTTTGAATAAAGACAAACATAAGCCAATAAATCAATTTACTTTTCCGATTCACTGCGTCAAGACGAATCAATAAGAGTAGAAAGTTTGTCACAACAAATTAATTAATGCAAAAAAAATGAATAAGGACAAAATGAAAGAAGCCCATAAAGGCCAAAAATCCCGTAGCGAAACTTAGCTTGAATTCATGGGTAAATCAACCAATTCACCTTATTAAGGCCCCGTTTCAGAACGCCTTTTTAAAAAATTAATACTTATTTCACATTTTTAAACTCAAGATAAAGTCCAAAAAGCTGGTTGTTGGGATTTATCTTGAATATTACAGAAAATATTAGGGTAAACGTAAAAAAAAAAAAAAAGTACTTTTTTGATTCTCTCGTCGAGACCACCAAATAGGGAAAAAAAAAAGTTTGTCGCAAAATAAACAAATACAAAAAAATTTGAATAGAGACAAAAAAAAAGTCACTTGACTTTTTAATCCAAACTTAAGCGGTGGCTTCGGTAAACACAACGAAGACCGAAACTGTACAATCGGTGCAATCATCGCCTTCTAGACAATTCTCTGATGCGGCCTCTGACTCCTTGTCGAAGTTACGTTACTGTAGAAAATGGAAAAAAAAAAAAAAAAAGGAAGTAAAAACCTGATTTTTTTTAAAGTTTTTTTTAGCCTCTAATTGCTTCATTTTTATTCAAAAAAAATTGAATTTTAATTATAAAATTTTACTTTCTTTGAATCCTCTTATTGAGACAAATCAGGGGAGGGGGGAAACGTGGCGGAGAGAAACCACCCCCCCCCCCCCCCAAAAAAAAAAAAAGTTTGACCCATATTCGACCCGACCCGTTCCAACCCGTTTACTTTTTGACCCATATTGGACCCGCCCATGTTTGACCCACTACCAGTTTCAACCCGTCCAAACCCGCACAGACCCGCCCGTTTGCCACCTCTAAATTTTTCCTTATAAAAGTCAACTTTGCTAATTAAGGTTTGTGCATGTTTAATTGGGAGAGGTAGGAATGCGTTGACTCTGTTCTACTAATTAACTTCTAAGCCTTCTTGTTTGGATTAATTACTACTACTCTTTCCTAAAACTTACTAATCCCTCCATCCCTTATTTATAGTCCAGTATTCCATTTCGGGCTGTCCCTTAATAACTATCCATTTTTCTAAAGTTAGTGGGTAAAAATTTGTACATTGTCTATTTTGCCCCTAAAAGTATATTCCATTTTGAAAAGTTAGTGAGTAAAAATGTAATGACGATGGGTAAGTAGGAAAAGTGGTGAAAAAAGTTGATGTAAAAGGTATAATAATATGTCTTTTTAATAAATTAGAGCTACGAAGCAAGACACTTACAAATGGACAGAGAAAGTAGTTACTATTTTCCATTGAATGGAATCCAATTCCGCGGATAATACTTCACGCCAGAGACTCGTGTATTACCCCTCAAGTCTCCCGACAGGGCTTAAGATAATGCATTTGGATGGCAATCAGACTTCGCAACCCAAAAAAAAAAAAAACAAGATTCAACCCCTTGTAACAGGGGCCAACGAAGGGGTGGAATGGGTGAAACGATAAAGTGTTAGGCCCCGTTCCACTTTCTTTCAAAATTTTCTTTTTCAAAAAGAAGATAATTTCAAATTCAAATATAACGAAAATGAAAAATAATTTTTTAATTTTTTTTACACCGTTTAAAAGATCTCAATGAGATCTATGAAACAAGATCCATATTGGTAGAAAAATTATTTGCGTAAACATATAAATTTTAACCTTGAAATTACCTTCTTTTTCTTAAAAAGTGGAACGGCTTCTTAGACACCATGTTAGGCGAGGCCTAACCCGATATATATTTATCACCGGACTAGGCGAGATGTTGCTGGGTTGTTTGTTTAGTAGGATGACTGCATGCAAATGTTTATGCAGGGCTGGTAAAGAGCTTTCGTGCACAAATTTTGGAAGTCCGAAAACATCTTTTAAGCTCAGCACAGTATCAATCAAAGCTTATTTGAGATACTGGAATCACAGAGTAGTCGAAGCTCGTTTATGCAGAAAGACTATCAAATATCAATCACCCGAGTACTCCCATACGTACATCAAACCGGCCATGCATTCAATTTTGGTGTAGGAAAACACCAAGCTACTCGAGCTCAATAAAAATTCTCTATAACGAACCAAGCTATTTGGGCTCAATACATCATGGCTCGTTAAAAAAATTGCTTGAAATTCGTTAAGGTCTCAAACCAAATTCCTATTATCTTTTCCATGACTTGTGTTCTGTTAAAAAACGTTAATTCCCCCTTGTATTGCGTGGCTAACAGGAGACTGAGAGTCATGTGAAACTCATATCCGTGGAATTGAATTCCTTACTTTTGGATGGACTGCCGTGTAAAACCTTGGTAAGCATAAAATCAAATCCTCCAACAAGACTCAACTCATAGGTCTCATTCCTACCTTTGAAACCTAATTGGTAAAAGTAATACTATCTCACGTAGGGAGGATTTCACGTTAGTCGAGGTGCATGTAAACTAATCCGTATTCGGTTATCAAAATGTATACTTTTCGCTAAGAAAAATAAGTATTTATTTTTTGAATTAGAAGTGATGTATTGTGAGACATTGACATGTCTCGTAAAGCATAAAATAATTACTAAAAAAATAAGAATCTTAGCAGAACGGAGCCTTATTCAGGGTTTCAAAATTAGTTCAGGTGCACGTAAGCTGACTCGGATGCGGCTATCAAAATATTATGAGATCTCATGTGGCATAAATAAATTTTTTGTAAAAGAAATTTTCATGCTCCATCATCCGAAAGAATTTAATTTCAGGTGGTAATTTTCTACTATAGCTTTTAAATGGATGTTGATTTTGGCGCTCCATTTTTGTACGCATACGGTCCACTTTTAACGTGAAGTTACTAGTAATTTCATGTGCAAAGTGGAGTATCTACATACAAAAGTGGAGAGCGAAAATCAATTTCTATTTTAAATATCACTTGCAGTTCGAATTTCAAAATTGAAATCGAAATAGAAACCTTTGACCTAGCCCTCTTACTATCGCAAATTTACATTGTGAGAGAGATGCTTACTTTTTTTTTTTCAATCATCTCACCTAATCACTGCATGTATGTTCTATATTTAACCGGATCGGAGACGAGATTAATTAGTCGATGTGCGCAGGCCCAAACACCCCTGACCATCGAATTAAAAAAAAAAAAAAAAGAGAGAGAGAGAGAGAGTCATACCTGCTTTACATGGTTTACGAGCTTGCATGCCGTCATGTTCAAGGAATGACGTTGAATGTTTCCAAATTAAAATTACTGGAAAAAGTTCTTCACGAACGACCCATTGAATTTTCTAAACTCCTTGCTAATTAAACGCCCCCGTGATCACCGCGTTAAGAGTCAAAATCCGTTCAAAATAGACACTACGAAAACTTCAACTTCTTGCATATAAATAGATCCACCTCCCTCCCAGTACTTTTCATAATCTACCAACATCAGCAGCTCTTTAATTGCTTTTTCTCCAATTACTATAGCAAAATGAGAACAATAAACATTGCCTTAGCCATTTTAGCTCTACTTTTTCTTCTAACCATATTCAAACCACATGAAGCAGCTAGAGTCTTGCATGAACAAGAAGAAGAGTTGATTGAGTGTGAGAGTTTGCTTTTGCAGTCTCTGGCTCATACCCCTGTGGACCCCTCGCATCCAAGTCCCGACACCCACATCCCTGCCAGTACCCTCGGCCAGAAAGGCTTTGCCGTGCAAGGGACTCCTGTGACCCCCTCGCATCCAAGTCCCGACACCCACATCCCCGCCAGCACCCTTGGCCAGAAAGGCTTTGCGGTGCAAAGGACTCCAGTGACCCCCTCGCATTCAAGTCCCGGCACCCACATCCCCGCCAGCACCCTCGGCCAAAAAGGCTTTGCCGTGCAAAGGATTCCAGTGACCCCCTCGCATCCAAGTCCCGGCACCCACATCCCCGCTAGCACCCTCGGCCAGAAAGGCTTTGCCGTGCAAAGGACTCCAGTGACCCCCTCGCACCCTAGTCCCGACACCTACATCCCCACCAGCACCCTCGGCCAGAAAGCCTTTGCCGGTCTAGCGATGTCGTTGCCGCCTCTGGTGTACCCACAACAAACGGTTCAATTTGGTGTGGCCACCAATTAATTTGTACACAAAACCCATCCAAAGCCAATGTTACAAGAGAGATTCATTTACTTTAGAAGTCAGAGAATTCAACTGTGATTATTGACTAGAATAAGACTGGTGCAAGCAAAATTGTAGGCTTTAGTATTTCGCTCCATTCATTATACCTCTATTTGTTGCGTGTATAATACATAGAGCTTTAAAAAAGAACATGGACAGGGCAACAAGATATGCTTCTGGTTTGCGTTTTGGCTATGTTGATTAGCAAAGAATAATAAGAGCAAAATAATGATTTCCCAAGTTTTTGTTTCCAATATTGTGTTCTTTTTTTGACAATAGTATTCTAGTTGTTACTTTTCTTTTGTATTTGTTAAATTTCTTGAAGAGTTTCAATGTAAAACTAATTGGCAATAAGTAAAGTAACTTATAGATTATTTTTTTTGAACGGCGAGTAACTTATAGATTATAATAATTAAGCTTGAGTGGCTTAGATGAGCAATATAGAATAAAGTCAAATAGTATATGTTAAATCAAGATTATAGAGTAAATTAATTACATCGTGATCTTTTGAAATATTTTATATTTGGGGTTTTGTATCGATAACTCTATGCTTCAGCCGATATTCTCTACGAGGCCTATGAGATGAACGGGGCGGATCATTGCCGGGAATCTAGAATAAGGGCAAATTTAAGAGTTTAGAGGAGTATGGAGGATTAGAGTATGACGAGGAGCTTACCCCCATATTGTATGAGGCTGCGAATCCTTGTAATTTTGTTGTTATGTAGGAAATTTCTAATAATTAATCCTTGTAGTCATTCGTGTTATCGGGCTTTCTGCCCATAGATCATTAGTGTATTATTATTATTATATTACAAGCAGTAGAAGAATACAAATACCTGAATTACATAAAACATAAGTCCATGCACAATTATACTAAACTTAACAGATAGTTCATTAAGGGAACAAATTACTAACTAAACAAATACATCAAGGGGAACAAATAATCAATCTCAGTTCATTAAGGGAACAAATTACTAACTAAACAAATCCAGTACTGTAGAAGTATACAAAGGTGGCAACTAAAAGCTAACTTAAGTTTGTTCGACAATTACTAGTTGGATGCCTTGTTTAGTGGGGAAAGAAAAGAGTAGAAAAGTAAGCCAATTTTAACTAAGACAATTAACGCTACAACCTCACACATAAATGAGGAGAGTCGACTCCACATCCATCTTCGTGAGCGTTTGCGTCGACTCTTCTCCGGGGGGGGGGGGGGGAGGGGGGGGGAAGGTTGTAGAGTTTTTCAAAAGGTCTAGAGTCGTTGTAAGTCTATTGGAGCCTATCCCAGACCCCACAAAAAATACGTAAAAATATCCATAAATTTTAAGATAATATTTTATAGAGCCCTGTGAAAAATCAACTCCAACGGATATCTGCAGGTATGTCTTTTTGAATTCATAGCGAAACTCTCTACAAATTCAGAAAACATACCTACCGATATCCGTTGGAGCTGATTTCTTATAAGGCCTCATAAAATATTATTTTTAAAATTTATGAATATTTTTTTATATTTTTGTAGAATCCGGAATGGACCCTAATAGGCGTGTGGTAGCCTACCGTGCGGTGGTCGTAGCATTGTTGTTTTACAATTGCCGGTTGGGTTGAGCTGATAGGCTGAGCTAGCCATCAGCTTCTCCTTTACACAGTCTGCTCTTTGCTTGATAGAAGGGCTTGATGAAATATATATATATATATATATATATATATATATATGCTACGAGCACAGATTAA
Source organism: Rhododendron mucronatum var. ripense (assembly GCA_019656295.1). Classification (NCBI taxonomy): domain Eukaryota; kingdom Viridiplantae; phylum Streptophyta; class Magnoliopsida; order Ericales; family Ericaceae; genus Rhododendron; species Rhododendron mucronatum. Next base: position 1,987,066 of record BPLT01000015.1, read on the forward strand.
AGTGCACGGATTCCGTCATACATATATTATGTATTTGAAACTTTTCAATGCGCGTGGGCCCCACGTGCATTAAACGGTTTCAAATTAACACAAATGTGTTCAGATCTTTGCACTTCTGTCTTTGCTCATGGCATTGCTCGATGAAAAATATTACCCGCAAAATTTTCAGAAGAAAGTTCATATTCCATCTCATTCTGTTTGTCCATTTTTTTACTTTCCAATGTTGCAAATTGTTTGTCGATTTTGAACCATCGAAAACAAAGTCGAAGAAAAACTCCTTGTCATCACTCTTCTAAAGAATTGAAGTGACAAGTGCAACTGAAATTAAATGCCAATTTTTGAAAAGTTTACAACTTTTAATTATTAGTATCTTTGTCTTATATTATTATTAATAAGTTGGATTTTTTCAAACTAGACAGAGGGAGTAGCGTCTCCCTTTAGCATCACTTTCTACTACTACTTTCTCGCCAACCAATTAGTCCTGTGGACGATTTTTCTATGTTTGGTTTATATAAAAGAGAGAAAATTCTGTGGAAATTTTGAGGGAAAGAAAAGAGAAAGGAAAGTTTATTTTTAGTTTTTCTTCCTCATTATTTTCCTTCATTCATCTTTCTAAATTAGCAATCAAATAAAGCTAATGGGAATTTTTTTTGTTTCATTTTTTCTCCGTTTTCATTTCTTTTCTAAGTTCCAAACTTAGCTTCAGTCTGATAAATAAAATTGTGGCTTGCACGACAGTATAATTGAAAATGCAAATAATAATTCCAATGAAAAAGCATCAATCTTTTTTCCTCTCCCATTCTTACTTCTTCTTTTTTTTAATATTCACAAAGAATTTGTACTACTTACGTGTACCAAGAATTTTATATTATATTATAATTCCAATGGATATTGCTCAAGGTATGAGACTTTGGAGGTGGCTCCCTTCTAAAGATCTCAGGTTTTAAAACTTATCAAGTGCTATCAATTCTTCCGAATCCAGTCCATACGGAGTTTTCGTCTAACTCTTTAATTTGCAAATAGGCATGGGAATCGTCCCCGTGAATAAACCGGCCCGCCCCCATATTGTGAGGCTGTGAATCCTTGTAATTTTGTTATTATGATCTAAGAAATTTCTAGTAATCCTTATAGTCGTTCATGTTATCGCCACTTTTGGCCCGTAGATCGTTATTGTGTTATTATTTTTATTATTATTATTACAAGCAATAGAAGAATACAAAGATCTGAATTACATAAAAACATAAGTCCACTATCATATTGAGCCCAACTGATAGTTCATTAAGGGAAAAAATTACTAAACAAATAAATCCAGGGAATAAATAATCAATCTCTGTTTTTTTGTAAGAATTGACTGCCTGGCCTCCACTGTAGAAGTGTACAAAGGTGGCAACTAAGCTAACTCAAGTTTGTTCGACCATTACTAGTAAGAAGAAACTTTTATGTATAACATGGACACGTACTCTAGACCTGGGTAACAGGTCGTGTCGGGTCGTGTTCATGTCGTGTCAATCGGGTTTGTGTCACAAACCACCCAACCCGAACCCGACCCATTTAGAATTCATGTTCCTCGAGTCGTGTCATTTTCGTGTTTCGTGTTAGAAATGCTCAACCCTAACCCGTTAACTTCGTGTCCGGTTCGTATCGTGTTATCGTGTCCGTTGCCCAACTCTATATAGAATTACAGATATACCATATATTATATATAAATGTTCGTGTTAATGGGTGACACAAATTAGTAACCATGTTTATCGTGTCAATTTCGTGTCTTGCATATTCAACCCGAACCCGACCCATTTAGAATTCATGTTTCGTGTCATTTTCGTGTTTCATGTCAGAAATGTTCAACCCTAACCCCCTAACTTCATGTCCAGTTCGTGTCGTGTTATCGTGTTTCGTGTTCGTTGCCCAGCTCTAACGTACTCCAATTTTAACTAAGACAATTAACGCTACAACCTCACACACAAATGAGATCGAGGAGCTAGAGTCATCCAAGGGGCGTTTTGGCTGTTCAAAAAAAAAAAATTGAGGAGAGTCGCGACTTGACATCCAATTTGTCCTGTGGAAAAAGAATATTTACAGTATTTACCTTACAGTAAAAGTCAACTTGATAATTAAGGTTTGTGCGCGTTTAATTGGGAGAGGTTGGAATACGTTTACCCTGTTCTTGTTTGAATTAATTACTGCTACTATTTCCTAAAACTTACTACTTCACGCCAGAGACTCGTGTATTACCCCTCAAGTCTCCCGACAGGACTTAGATAATGCATTTGGATGGCAATCAGACTTTGCAACCCAAAAAACAAACACAAAAAAACCAAGATTCAACCCCTCGTAACAGGGGCCAACGAAGGGGTGGAGTGGGTGAAACGATAAAGTGTTAGGCTCTATTCTGCTTTCTCTCAAAACTTTTTTTTTCAAAAATAAGGTAATTTCAAACTCAAATATAATGAAAATGAAAAAATAATTTTTTAATTTTTTTTGCACCGTTTAAAAGATCTCAATGAAATCTATCAAACAATATCCATATTAGTAGGAAAATTATTTGCATAAACACATAATTTTTTATTTTGAAGTTATCTTCTTTTTCTTGAACTTCCTTTTCTTAAAATGTGGAACGGCTTGACACCGTGTTAGGCAAGGAAGCTAGGAGTGTGCTGCACAGCTTCGTGCTGTGCAGCATGCTGTGCGGCCGCCGGAGACGTCCACTGCGTAGAGCTCGTCGAGTACTACAAGTGTACCAAAAATCAACCCGATCAAATATCGTTAAGTACCTCATCGGAACGCATATAATTCGAAAAGAATGGATTCATTGGTTTTGATTCAGTGTTTCGTTTCCATTAAGATTCATTTTTTTTCAAGTTATATGTATTCCGATGAGGCACTTAACGATATTTGATTGGGTTGATTTTTGGTACAATTGTAGTACTCGACGAGCTCTACGCAGTGGACGTCTCCGGTCGTCGGACCGATGCCGGCAAGGCGGCACCGGTAGCCGCACAGCACGAAGCTGTGCAGCACACTCCCAGCTTCCGGTAGGCAAGGCCTAACCCGATATATATTTATCACCGGACTAGGCGAGATGTTGCTGGGTTGTTTGTTTAGTAGGATGACTGCATGCAAATGTTTATGCAGGGCTGGTAATTAAAGAACTTTAGTGCACAAATTTTGGAAGTCCGAAAACATCTTTTAAGCTCAACACAGTACCAATCAAAGCTCATTTGAGATACTGGAATCACAAAGTAGTCGAAGCTCGTTTATGCAGAAAGACTATCAAATATCAATCACCCGGGTACTTCCATACGTACATCAAACCGGCCATGCATTCAATTTTGGTGTAGAAAAACACCAAGCTACTCGAGCTCAATAAAAATTCTCTATAACGAACCAAGTTACTTGGGCTCAATACATCATGGCTCGTTAAAAATTTGCTTGAAATTCGTAAGGTTTCAAACCAAACTCCTATTATCATTTCCATGACTTGTGTGTTCTGTTAAAAAATCTTCCCCCTTGTATTGCGTGGCCAACAGGAGACTGAGAGTCATGTGAAACTCATATCCGTGGAATTGAATTCCTTACTTTGGATGGACTGCCGCGTAAAACGTTGGTAAGCACAAAATGAAATCCTCCAACAAGACTCAACTCATAGGTCTCATTCCTACCTTTGAAACCTAATTGGTAAAAGTAATACTATCTCAGGTAGGGAGGATTTCAAGTTAGTCGAGGTGCACGTAGCTGACCCGTATTCCGTTATCAAAATATATACTTTCAGCTAAGAAAAAGAAGTATTTATTTTTTTAATTAAAAGTGATGTATTGTGAGACATTGACGTGTCTCGTAAAGCATAAAATAATTACTCAAAAAATAAGAACCTTAGCAGAACGGGGCCTTATTCAGGGTTTCAAAATTAGTTGAGGTGCACGTAAACTGACCCGGATGCGGCTATCAAATATTATGAAATCTCATGTGGCATAAATAAATTCTGTGTAAAAGAAATTTTCGTGCTCCATCATCCGGAAGAATTTAATTTCATGTGGTAATTTTCTACTATAGCTTTTAAATGGATGCAGATTTTGGCGGTCCATTTTTGTACGCATACGCTCCACTTTTAACATGAAGTTACTAGTAACTTCATGTACAAAGTGGAGTATCTGCATACAAAAGTGGAGCGTGAAAATCAATTTCCATTTTAAATATCACTTGCGGTTTGAATTTCAAAATTGAAATCGAAATAGAAACCTTTGACCTAGCTCTCTTACTTTCGCAAATTTACATTGTAAGAGAGATGCTTACTTTTTTTTCAATCATCTCACCTAATCACTGCATGGATGTTCTATATTTAATCGGATCGGAGAGGAGATTAATTAGTCGATGTGCGCGGGCCTGAACACCCCTGACCATCGAATTAAAAAAAAAAAAACAGAGAGAGTCATACCTGCTTTACATGGCTTACGTACGTGCTTGCAGGCCGTCATGTTCAAGGAATGACGTGTTCACAAAAGTTGAAAATTGAATGTTTCCAAATTAAAATTATTGTAAAAAGTTCTTCATGAACGACCCATTGAATTTTCTAAACTCCTTACTAATTAAACACCCCCGTCACCACGTTAAGAGTCAAACGATCCATTCAACTTCATGCATATAAATAGATCCAACTCCCTCCCAGTACTTTTCATAATCTACCAACATCAGCAGCTCTTTAATTGCTTTTTCTTCAATTACTATAGCAAAATGAGAACTATAAACGTTGCCTTAGCCATTTTAGCTCTACTTTTTCTTCAAACCATATTCAAACCACATGAAGCAGCTAGAATCTTGCATGAACAAGGAGAAGAGTTGATGAAGTGTGAGAGTTTGCTTTTACAGTCTCTGGATCATAACCCTGTGGACCCCTCGTATCCAAGCCCCGACACCCACATCCCCGCCAGCACCCTCGGCCAGAAAGGCTTTGCCGTGCAAAGGACTCCAGTGACCCCCTCACATCCAAGTCCCGGAACCCACATCCCCGCCAGCACCCTCGGCCAGAAAGGCTTTGCCGTGCAAAGGACTCCAGTGACCCCCTCGCATCCAAATCCTGACACCCACATCCCCGCCAGCACCCTTGGCCAGAAAGGCTTTGCCGTGCAAAGGACTCCAGTGACCCCCTCGCATTCAAGTCCCCCCACCCACATCCCCGCCAGCACCCTCGGCCAGAAAGCCTTTGCCGTGCAAAGGACTCCAGTGACCCCCTCGCATCCAAGTCCCGGCACCCACATCCCCGCCAACACCCTCGGCCAAAAAGGCTTTGCTGTGCAAAGGACTCCAGTGACCCCCTCGCACCCAAGTCCTGACACCCACATCCCCACCAGCACCCTCGGCCAGAAAGCCTTCGCCGGTCTAGCGATGTCGTTGCCGCCTCCGGTGTACCCACAACAAACGGTTCAATTTGGTGTGGCCGCCAATTAATTTGTACACAAAACCCATCCAAAACCAATGTTACAAGAGAGATTCATTTACTTTAGAAGTCAGAGAATTCAACTGTGATTACTGACTAGAATAAGACTGGTGCAAGTCAAAACTGTAGGCTTTAGTATTTCACCCTATTCATTATACTTCTATTTGTTGTGTGTATAAATACATAGGGCTCTGAAAAATAACATGGACAGGGCAACAAGATATGCTTCTGGTTTGCGTTTTGGCTATGTTGATTAGCAAAGAATAATAAGAACAAAATAATGATTTCCCAAGTTTTTGTTTCCCATATTGTAGTCTTTTTTTGACAATAGAATTCTACTTGTTACTTTTCTTTTGTATTTGTTAGATTTCTTGGAGAGTTCCAACTTAAAACTAATTGGCAATAAGTGGAGTAACTTATAGATTATAATAACTAAGCTTGGGTGACTTAGATGAGGATATGGAATAAAGTCTAATAGGAAAATACACTTGTCACAACGTCAACACCCCCCCCCCTCGTTGACTTTGAATGAAAGGTTTGGTTGTCCATGTTGGTCTCTAAGAGGATATAACGGGCAAACGGGGATGTGAGCTTTCAAATTACTAACTCCATGTTTTTTACTATCAGCTGCATATCTTTTCTTGCAATAGTTGCACTCACCCCATGTATCATCGCCCTCTATTATTTTTTCGAAGTGATCCCAAGCAGGAGATCGATATCGATCTTTTTTTGGGTTGGGGCCTTTAGGAGTTTGAGGTGGAAGCTTTCTTTTCTTGGTATTTTTTTCCCTCACTTGATTTACTTTATGTACCGTATCATCTTCAACATTGACAACATCGGCAAGGGTAGTCAAAGCCGGATTAGGATTACCTTGAAGTTCAAGTTCTTCAATATCAACAACATCATCCTCAAGTTCCCCACCAGGATGGAAATCAAAAACTGGCTCATGCTCCATCACCTACAACAAACAAGAGTGATGATCAGATCAGATGGCTTTCAATCAGTTAAATTAAAAGAATCAGAGTACTTTTTAACATAAAAGTAAAAAGTAAATTTAAAGGAACTAAGCTACAGGTACTATAAGTTATATAGCACATTAGCACTACTTGCCAAAGCTAGTAGCAATATCTGAACAAATGCAAGTCTGTACTAGTTTATAGACACCAGCAGATTATATGAGGAACCAAATTTAGTGGTAGCAATAAACAAAAACCGAAGTACTTCCCATTTGACATTTATAAAATTAAATCTTTTGGAACCCAAAGACTGAGCTAATTGTTTTCACGTTTAGATACACCTAAATAGTCTAACATCTAATATGATGCACTAATATGGACAATTAATATGGCAAATTGTGAACTCAATAGGCATTATAAAATGCAATACAATAAATCAACCATATACAAACGTGAGCACATGATATTCCCCTCAAAACATCAGACATCAGTACATCACAGATTCACACTATCACAGATTCACACTATCACAGATTCACAGTCGTCTCTCCAACAAGAACGCACACACAGAGAGACTGGTTCTCTCTGATCAGAGATGAACTCCATCAAAATCTACCAACAAATTACAAAACTAACAGTTAAAAAACGAAATCCATCAACCACCAGTACACCACCACTGCCGCTGCCACTCACTTCCAGAGAGAGAGAGAGACTGAGAGAGGGAGAGAGAAGTACCAGATTAGGCGTCGATCGGCTGCGAACGAGAACGAGAGAGTGGTCCACAGAGAATCTGGAGATCTACAAAATTAAAAACCAACAGACAATAGTTATCAAAACTATGGAGATTGGAGACTGGAGACTGACTGTGAGCGAGAGAGAGAGAGAGAGAGAGAGAGAGAGAGAGAGACGTACCACGGTACTGTGGTAGAGTTAGCCGTTGACCGTTGTCGATCGACTCGATCGGCTGCGAGATCGAGAGGACTGAGGAGAGTGGATGTGGAGACTGGAGAGTCGAGAGCAAGAGCGGTCCGAGCGGAGAGGACTAGCCGGAGATTTGGTCGCCGGTTTGAGAGACTAAGAGAGTGGGGTGGGGGCCGTCGGCGTCCGTGGTGGGGCTGGGTGGGGCTGGAAATCGGCGGAAGGGAGAGGAGAGGAGACTGAGATGAGAAATCGAGAAACCTAATGACGAAATCCCCAAATTTTTTTCTTTTATAGCAACTGGGAAATTCGGTCGGGTCGGGTGACCCGAAACTTAATATAAGCAACCCGAAACCCGACCGACAAACTTTCGGGTCTTTCTAACCCCACCCGAACCCGACCGACTGTCTCATTTTAAACCGCCCGATACTGAATTTTCGGGTCGGGTCGGGTCGGGTGTTCGGTCGGGTGGGTTTTTTGGACAGCCCTATAGTATATGTTAAATCAAGATTATAGAGCAAATTAATTACATTGTGATCTTTTGAAATATTTTATATTTGGGGTTTTGTATCGATAACTCTACGCTTCAGATGACATTCTCTACGAGGCCTATGAGATGGATGGGGCGGATCATTGTCGGGTATCCAGAATAAGGGCAAATTTAAGAGTTTAGAGGAGTATGGAGGATTAGAGTATGACAAGGAGCTTACCCCCATATTGTGAGGCTGTGAATCCTTGTAATTTTTTTGTTATGTAGGAAATTTCTAATAATCTTTGTAGGAAATTCATGTTATCACCTCTTTCGGCCCGTAGATCGTTAGTGTATTATTATTATTATTATTATTATTATTACAAGCAGTAGAAGAATACAAATACCTGAATTACATAAAACATAAGTCCATGCACAATTATACTAAACTCAACAGATATACAGTTCATTAAGGGAACAAATTACTAACTAAACAAATACATCAAGGGAACAAATAATCAATCTCAGTTTTTTGCAAAGATTGACTCTCTCTCTCTCTGACCTCCAGCACTGTAGAAGTATACAAAGGTGGCAACTAAAAGCTAACTTAAGTTTGTTCGACAATTACAAGTTGGATGCCTTGTCTAGCGGGGAAAGAAAAGAGTAGAAAAGTAAGCCAATTTTACCTAAGACAATTAACGCTACAACCTCACACATAAATGAGGAGAGTCGACTCCACATCCATCTTCGTGAGCATTTGCGTCGACTCTTCTCCTTTGTGTGGGGTAGAGTTTTTTAAAAGGTCTAGAGTCACCGCACGTCTATTGGAGCCTATTCCAGACCCCATAAAAATACAGAAAAATACCCATAAATTTTAACGTAATATTTTATAGAGCCCTGTAAAAAATCAACTCCAACGGATATCCGTAGGTATGTCTTTTTGAATTCGTAGCGAAACTCCCTACGAATTCAGAAAACATACCTACCGATATCCGTTAGAACTGATTTTTTATAGGGCCTCATAAATTATTATTTTAAAATTTATGAATATTTGTTTGTATTTTTGTAGAACCCAAAATGGACCCCAATAGGCATGTGGTAGCGTACCATGCGGTGGTCGTAGCATTTTTGTTTCACATTTGCCAGTTGGGTTGAGCTGATAGGCTGAGCTAGTTCTCAGCTTCTCGTTTACACAGTCTGCTCTTTGCTTGATAGAAGGGCTTGATGAATAATATATATATATATATATATATATATATATATATATATATATGCTACGAGCACATATGAAAGTGCACGGATTTCGCCATCCATATATTATTATGTTTTTGAAATCGTTTAATGCACGTGGACCTCACGTGCATCGAACGGTTTCAAATTAACACAAATGTGTCCAGATCTTTACACTTCTGTCTTTGCTCATAACATTGCTCGATGAAAAATATTACCCGCAAAATTTTCAGAGGAAAGTTCATATTCCATCTCATTCTGTTTGTCCATTTTTTTTACTTTCTAATGTTGGAAATTGTTTGTCGATTTTGAACTATCGAAATCAAAGTCAGAAAAACTCCTTGTCATCACTCTTCTAAAGTATTGAAGTGACAAGTGCAAACTGAAATTAAATGCCAATTTTTGAAAAGTTTACAACTTTTAATTATTAGTATCTTTATCTTATCTTATTATTAATAAGTTGGATTTTTTCAAACTTGACAGAGGTTATAGCTTTTCCCTTTAATTAGCGTCACTTTCTACTACTTTCTCGCCTACCAATTAGTCCTGTGGACGATTTTTCTAGGAAAACACAAGAATATTTACAGTATTTATTTACCTTATAATAAAAGTCAACTTTGCCAATTAAGGTTTGTGCAAGTTTAATTTGGAGAGGTAGGAATGCGTTTACTCTGTTCTAACAACTAAAGCCTACTTGTTTGAATTAATATTTCCTAAAACTTAGTATATTATTTTCCGTTGAATGGAATGAGGACTCCAATTCCGCGGATAACACTTCACGCGAGAGACTTGTGAATTACCCAAATTGTCCCCCTAAAGTCCGACAGGGCTTAGATATTGCATTTGCATGGCAATCAGACTTTGCAACAAACCCTTTACACGCCTATATACTCTGTACACGCCTATATACTCTGCAACCAAGACTTCAAAGTTCAAACATTCAAAATCAAACCAAAAAAAATAGAAAAATTTTCAAAGATCAACCATTCAACAAGATTCAACTCCTTGTAACAGGGGCTGGCGAAGGGGGCGGAGTGGGTGAAACGATAAGTGTTGGACACCGGGTCAGGCAAGGCATGGCACGACATATGTTTATCACCGGACTAGGAAGGGCATGGCACGACATGTGCTTGCCACCAAAATCTTGGAAGAAGAATTTATATTTACTCCATTTCATTTTTCTCTCTTTGAACTTGAATATCCAAGCCATCCAGCCAAAACAAAGGTGAGTGTTGCACGTTGTAGTTAAGATAGATTTGTCCCCGCTGCGGTTCTTATGGTTTACATGGACGTCTATCTCTCAGCAATACTTGATCGAGCGCACCACAGAAGCAGCACTAAAATCAATGGGTCTGTCGAACCAAACTTGTGTTTGTACTCTCTCGAATGAAAAATCTCTGACTCAATGAAGGCATTAGAAAATCAACTCATCCTAAAATGAATAAAGGATGCGATACGTGTAGATTAACTGAAGACTTTCTGAATAGTCACAAGAGAAGGGATACATTTGTTCATAAAAGGAGGCAACTGTCCATGGCGAACAAGTGTCACTAAACACAAGACTCCAAATCGAGTCAATTTACCTCTGCACCCAAAACAAAATATTATACTCCATTCTAAAAGTATTTGCAAAGACTGCGAACAAACACAGGTCATCAAAAGGACCTCGCGAAGCACAAAGAGAGAGAGAGAGAGAGAGTACTTTCATTTTCTATTTTGACGTCCCTACCTTGCATGCTGCAGTCATGTTCAAGGAAATAGAGGAATACGTGTTTACAAAAAGGTTGAAGAAGTGGAAGTCTGAGATTAAAAATTAGAAAGACCTTGCGACCCATTCAATTTCTGAGCCCCCTGTTTAATCCAATTAACGAGTCAACACTTAAAATCCCCTTCCAACAAATTTTAAAAAAACAAACACCTAAAAACTCCAAGTCGTCCCCCTTGATATCTTGCACCCTTATAAATACCCCCCGCTCCCCTGCATCAATTCCTCAACTCTTTATTTGCTTTCCTATTACAAAAACAAGATGAAACCCATGAACAAATCTTTGGCAATTCTAGCCCTTCTGTTTCTTTTTCTAAGCATATTCAAACCACATGAAGCTGCTAGAGTCTTAAGTGAAGAAAACCTCAGGTTACAGTCTCTGAGGTCTGATGTCCCCCCGTCGAAAGCAAATGGAGGGACGTACACACCACGTACTAGTACCCTCGGCCAAAAAGGCTTTGCCGGTCATGCTATGCCGCCGCCGCAACTCATGGTTCCAGTTGGTGTCGCCACAAGTTGATTCTAAACAAAACCCGCCCAAAAGCCCTTCTTATTACTAATTTACCTTAGTAAGTCAGAGAAATCAACTGTAACTAGGGGCTAGAATAAGACTGGTGCAGACCCAGGCAAATAGCATTTTTGGTCTTCATTCTTTTTTATCTTTTGTGTGATGTAAGTATGCTAGTTCTGTAGAATATGGAAAGAACAAAAGTTTTCTCTTGGTTAATGTTTGGATGCTGATCATAATAGAAGGAAAAAGAAAAGGAAAGTGATTCAAGTCACTTTTTGGATCAATTATTTAACACTTTCCTCCCCAGTTCTGCTACTTCATCTACAGACTTCTCATCGGATTTAGATACGCAGGTGAGGAAAAAAAAATGAAAAACAAGAATTAGAATGCTACTGAAAGGAGATAATGCTCCATTTAATTAAGGTCTAATTTTACTGACAAGACTAGGATAATTTAGGTCTTTGTTATCTTAGATTTGAGTTTACCTAAATACTACTGCACACTAATATTTAGAAACAATACGTGGCTTAAGTTAACCACAAAGTTGGAAGCCAAAAGCGAGTTCCTTATTCATGTTTGATTTGCAGAATTCAAATTGGCGAATAAAGAAGGGATAAGATACTTTGGGATATCTAATCTGTAACCAAACAAAGAGAAATGAAATCCACATAAATTCATTCCCTTTACTCTCAATTCCCAAGTTCCAAGCAATTCTGAATGATCTTACATGGAAGATGGAGAGAGGCACTTTTATCATGTGTACTTAACCATGGTTGATATAACTAATACCAACATGGGTTTCCAGGAACTTATAGGGCTTTATGTGTTTTGTGACTAGGGTCCTTGCTCTACGGTTGAATAAGTTTAGGTTGATTCAACTCAGGTTCTGCTTGAAAATCTGCATCAGAGCACTAGTTCTCATTCTCAGGAACTTCAAATGAAACACCAAACCTACCACCCCCTTCTAAGTTCTAACTGTCTTCAACATGAATGTGAAGTCAGACAAAAGACTATAGCGACACGGATCAGTAATCCTCAAGTTTTAGATCCAATCCATCAAAATTTCATTTACGGTTAATATCCAATCCTCGTTGCGGGTTGTTTTATGGCTTTTCCACTCTTTTATATGCCAAACACAACAAAAACTCAACAGAACTATCCTGATGAATTTAACTATTTAAGTAGCTTCAACAATTGTAAGTTCGAGGATACATACTCAAAGCGAATAAAACCAGATAAGCAACAACAAAACGTTCCCAGTTTTCAACAAGTATCGCACAATCCTAACTTGAGCAAATACGACCACTTCTTGAACAGTTAGACATGATATGCCACAAGAGACTAACCTTCGAAATACAAAACCAAAAGCCGGATCTCACCTTGAAAGAGCAGTAACAAGCTTCTCCTTCAAATGCTCAGCAGTGCCACCTTGAGCCCGGATAGAGAATGTATGAACAATCTCACCTTCTTCTGTTGTGGAAACTTTAGACTCCTGTGCTATAACTTGATGCTCCCTGAACGCCTTTATAACCCTTGAAACCGGGTGAGAATCCAATGGGCAACTCACTCGTACAACTGCATCATCGTGCCTCGCTTGAAAATCAATTTCTGGGACACTGCCCTGCTTTTGCTTATAGTTAACCATATCCTTTTCAGCTTCTAGAATCCTTATCTTTCCTTGAAGATCATTGATATACGAAATGGCATCGCCAAGAAGAGAGGCCTTGTCCATTTTAGAGATATTAGGAACAACAGCTCGCAATGCATAAAACCGTTGGTTGAGCTTCTCTCTTCTCTGTCGCTCCGCTTCCACGTGATTCAATGGTTCCTCTCTCCCATTGGCAGGCTTTCTCCCTCTCTTTCTAGGTTTCCTCTCATCAGATTGAATCAACAAGTCCTCGTGACCTTGTTCCAAACCCCCCAAATTCATGTGTGGAAACAATTTTGCTTCACCCTCATCACTTCGACACCCATTTGAAGAGTTCCCATAAACTTGATTAGAGCCCACACCTTGCAATTCATAAGATTCTGATGCAAACCCAGAATCATCTTCCACTTTGGGTGAGAAGCTTATAGTCATGGCACGCGATTTTGTGCCACCAAGACTAAGTTCATGCCCAAATATCTTTGGCACCAGTTTTCCCTGTGAAGGCAGAGGTCCCCCAATTGCAGTTTTAACCACTTGAACCAAATTCTGTTCTTCAGGGACCGTTTTTATTGAGCCAATCTCCACTACTCCTGATTTTAGTGGGACAAAAACTACTGTCTCGAATCGAGCCAAATTTGCTAAATAAGATCTGGATTGGTAGTGCTCTGAACAACTTTTTGTGTCTGACGCCCAAATCACTCTACCAGTATTGAATGCCTGAGAAGGAGTAGAGGGCTTATCAAATGGGAATGAGTAATACATAGATGTGAGATAGAACATCTCCACATCTGAAACCAAATCCAAATTCAAAGCACAATTATCTTCCTCAACCCCTCCAAAACAGGCATGAAGCTTCTGCAACACCCTCTTTTTCCTATCTCCTCCTTCATACTTCCGATCCTGTGACCCATTCCCAGTCCCAACCTCACTCCCTTTCGCCTCTCTACAATTCCCATCACCCCAAATCAAGGCCGAATTTCCCGATTTCGACTTGGAAACCTGCCAGAAAATTGCATAGTTCCAATTTGAGCCCTCAACAATCTTGGAAAGCCCTTTCTGCAAACCTAGATCTCCTGCGGACGATGCAAACTCCGACAACACGTTGCTGGAGGCCGAAGCAACCAAGAATTCAAAGGCTTCACTGCCCAACACAGATTCCACCATGCCCTTGTCCACTTCATTCAGCCAAAACTTTTCCCCCATCTCTCTCAACCAATTCAACAAACACTAAATCTACAACAACAACAATTTCTTTAGGGTCCAAGATTCTCACAGACCATACAACACACAGCTACCTATATAGGCTCTGTTCCAGAAACCTTCTTAAAAAATAAGTACTTATTTTGAATCTTCTCAAAGAAAATAAGAAGGGTTGTTCCACAAAACCTAAATAAGCAGCTTATTTCACATTTTCAAATTCAAAAATAACGTAAATGAAAAATAATTTTTTAATTTTTTTTTGCACCGTATTAAAGATTTCAATAAGATCTATCAAACAAGATCCATATTGATAAAAAAATTATTTGTGTAAACACATGATTTTTGAGCTTGAAGTTGTCTTAACCAAAAAATAAGTACTTATTCCTTATTTTGTGGAACAAGCCTTATTATTGAACAAAAAATAAGTTCTTAAATCCGTTCTGGAACGGAGCCTAGTCCAATTTTAGGGACTTGGGTGTTTTCTTTTTCTTACGAAAAAGAGTCGGAACCTCTTTCTCTAGAGAGATTGACACAAAGGCAATCCCATGTGCTTGTAAACGTCTGTGTGCATATGTGTATGCGTATGAATCATAAAAGATGCACGAAGAACTGCAATCGGAGCAAGAAAGAACAGTTACCTGGGTTTTGTCATGGATCGTGGAATTTAGGATAAGGTGAACTCGTGTTTCATGTGAGCGCAACAAAGACTTGGGTGGTTTTTGTTTTTTTTCCTTGGATCAGAAAAAGACTTGGGTGGTTGGTCGTCTGTTTTCGTGTAGATCTGAGAGTTCTTTTTATACACCGTGGATACAGTGCACCCGGGGTCTTTCCTATGGGTGTTGACCAAAGGAAATTATCAGCAGAGATGCTGTGGTATGGAACAAAAATGCTACTGGTACAGCAGAAGCGTATAGATTCCTTTTGCGCCCATCTCGGATTCCTCAAAGATGATTAGAGCTGCCTAAATTTTGAAGCATTCGTAAACACCCTTCCCGATATCGGATTGAGGTGATTTATTACAGGGACCTTAAACGAAATATTTTGAACAAAATGAGCGGCTCTGATCATCTTTGCAGAATCCGAGACGGGCGCAAAAGGGATCTGTACGCAGCTGCTATACCAGTAGCACCGTTCAGGAAGGAGCAATGCCCAATTTCAATTCCAACAGAAATCATACAGAAGTGGAACGGACATGTGCACACTATATCGTTTGATAT
This sequence comes from Rhododendron mucronatum var. ripense, assembly GCA_019656295.1. Classification (NCBI taxonomy): domain Eukaryota; kingdom Viridiplantae; phylum Streptophyta; class Magnoliopsida; order Ericales; family Ericaceae; genus Rhododendron; species Rhododendron mucronatum. The sequence continues at coordinate 2,002,411 of BPLT01000015.1, forward strand.
GTGTAGGTTTCACGTGTGTCGTGTGGGGCTTATGTGCATCAGACGGTTTTAAATATATCGGATTTGTACACATGCTTCCGAGTGAATTGCATCACTCTAACAGTAAACGCCAATTGTCATGTCTTAAGTCACGTAATGTGTGAACATGAGCGAAAGTGAGCAAGATGGTCAAATAGGATTGAGAGCGAGTAAATTTGACCGAGAAACTCATGGGCCGTACTATTTCATTTAAGAAAAATATTGTCTACAAATCGAACCCTCCTTATGAAGTAATCACATTTAAGATGGACATCGCGTGGCAAAGTATTACATCCAACAACACGTAAGACCCACACGATACGGTTTGAACAATTTATATTTAAGTATATGTGCACATTAACGTTGATAACATTTCCATTGGTATTAAAAGGGGAAAAATTCAAAATACCCCCAACCTTTACATCCAAATTCAATTAGACTCCCAACCTTTTAAAAACTTCAATTTTACTCCCAACGTTATATTCCGTTAATCAAAATGCCCCCTTCCGTCCGAATTACTAACGAATTCCGTTAAAGGCTCTGTTAAATAATATCCCGATGGAATTTCGATGATCCAAGCTGTTCATTGTGTTCAAAACGTGATTTTAAGGGTACTCATTAGAAATCAACAAAAAAAATGACCGAAAAGGGCTTCATCTGAACAGTTTTCTATTGAATAGTTCAATAAAAAAACTATTCAGATGAAGTCATTCCCGATCATTTTTCTTGTTGAAATCTCGCGGGTACCCTTAAAATCATGTCTAAATCACATTGAGCGGCTCAGATCATTGAAATTCAATTGGGAAAGGGGAGGTACGAATTGATTCGAATTTTGTTCAAAGTCCAGACGTCCGGATTTTGCTTTGGTCCCCACCTCCCCTTTTTCGATCGAATTTCAATGATCCGAGCCGCTCAATGTGATTAGAATGTGATTTGAAGGGTACCCGCTTAAAATCGGTAAAAAAAATGACCGGAAAGGGTTTCATCTGAACAGTTTTTTATTAAACTATTCAATAGAAAACCATTCAGATGAAGCCCTTTTCGGTCATTTTTTTTTTTTGATTTCTCACGGGTACCCTTAAAATCACTTTTTGAACACATTGAACGGTTTGGATCATCGAAATTCCATCGGGAAATTATTTAACGGAGCCTTTAACTGAATCTGTTAGTAATTCGGACGGAAGGGGGCATTTTGATTAACGGAATATAACGTTGGGAGTAAAATTGAAGTTTTTAAAAGGTTGGGAGTCTAATTAAATTTGGGTGTAAAGGTTGGGGGGTATTTTGAATTTTTCCCGTAGTAAAAGTATCAATCGACGTTTCGATGAAAAAAAGATCATATTTCACTTTTCCCTTATATAGTTTCACAAAGGTCTCATTCGGCTAAATAAGTCAATTGGCTTTTTTTTTCCCTTATTCAATCATAGGCTCTTCAATCATAGGGATCAAACATGCGGCTTTGTTTGGTTGAGAGTTTCGTTTAGTTTAGTTTTGGTAGTTGGTGAAGAGAGAAATAGAATAATGGTTGAAGATAGGGGTAATGATTTGAGAGAGATAGAGAAAGATGAGAAAGTATGGTAATGATTGAAAAACTAAACTAAACTAAGAACCAAACACAATCTAATAACCGAAGTTCTGCGTAATTTGGTGGTACAGGAGGAAACTTCATTTTGTCGGTTTCAAGAGAGCTTCTCATGAACAATCGAGCTCATCGATACAGTCCGTGGCACTGGGGCCGTGAATTACCCGAGTCTAATCTGTACGTTAATCACTTGAGTTCTTACAATTTTACTATAACAATGTGAGAATATACTTAATATGCCACTACATAACACTATTTCTTTGCGCAAATACCGTTTATTTCTTTGATTTCTCTCCTCTTAACTAGTGAACTTATAGTTGATCGATGAACACATAAACCGGCCTTGATAACTGATTAAAAAAAATCAATAACAAATGAACTCATTCTACGTTATCGGCACACACATAAACCGACCCCGACAACTGGTTAAAAATTAATTAATTAATTAACAAGTTAAACTCATTATACTAAAATAAATAAATTAATTCATTATATGTTATCGGCTCTGATCGACATCACATTGAAAAGGATCCCAACATGATTTAATCAAAGGAATGTCAACTGATGAATTTCATTGAATCACTAGTGCATGTTCGTGCCTGAAGGCACGTTACTAGTGCATGTCTGAAGTCATAACTCTACGATCAGCATACTGTAAATAAATATTGGATATTGAACTCAATATATCAACCCATGTCCAAGAGTAAGACTATATGAACTACCATTTTAAAATTTAAACATACCAACCAATGCTCTACATCAACTAAATCAGTCATGAATTATTGTTCACACACTGCATGCAATTACACAATTTTCAACTTAAATGGATGGCCAATAGCGATTACCGGCTTCGAAAGATTTTCCAAAACACATACAATTGAATAAAAAGTAATCTACTTACTATAAAAACCAATTAACTGCTACAAATTCACTGAAAATATGTTGAGTATTCCATCAAACACCTTATTGGCTACATAAACAAGGTAGCGAGTACATGAGAAGGAAGGAAGCTGGAGATGGGAAAACAGAGCAGTAATAATGATTTTGCTACGTCATAGCCATCGTCTACTTCGTCGAACCACACTCAATCCATTTCTACTGCCTGCGTGGAGGGAGGGAGAGAGAGAGAAAGAAAGAACCTACAGGGAGCAAGGGGGAAACGTGATTCTGAGAGAGAATTTTATTTAAGATTCCTCCCTCCCTCACTAAAATGTCACTCAAATGTAATGTATTTACCAAAATGTCATGTTGTAAGATTTAACGGCTGTAATGTATTGAAAATTCAATCTAACGGCTAAAAATGTGCTCTTATTTATATGTGTACGTAAATTTTAAAATAGTCCCTTAAGAAACCACTATGTTTTATAATATAGATTTTCTGTCGATCCCACACATTCTAATACTCCTATTCTATTGTTCCCACACATTCTACTTTTTTCTTCTGGGCCAGCATTTCTCCTCCTCACTCGCAGTTGTCTGGTTCCATTGAGCTTAAGCCCCTAATATCACAAATTATGACGTAGGGTCCACCACTTAAGTAGACCTTAAACAGGCGTCCATCCTGAGTGCAATGGAGATCACCAACCTAGGCCATGAGTCTAAGTGATCACCCCTTGACCCCGTCCACGTAAGTATGGTTTATTGAGCACCCCGTCCATGGGCCGGTCGGTACGTTTTCCCTCCCCCCAATCGGTACCTATATCTTTATTGATTTTATATCCCCCAATCCTCCCCGTGTTGTTGTACTCACTCAATGCGGGACGCATACCAAATATCCCCGCGAAAGAACCAAACACACACGGATGATGCTATGGTGTCTCCGGTCATTTTGGGGACACCGTAATTTTTGGTATAACAAAACCCTTACAAGCATAATAAAAATCATTAGAAGTATAATAGAACCATAACATGGCATAACCAAAAACCAATCAAGGCATAACCAAAAATCAACCAAGGCATAACCAACCAAGTTATGCCTTGTTATGGTTTTGGTTATGCTTATAATGGTTTTGGTTATGTTTGTAATGAATTTGGTTATGCTTATAATGGTTTTGTTATGCCAAAAGTTATGGTGTCTCTAAAATGACCGGGGACACCGAAGCCATTCCCAACACAAAAACAAAAGAAGACAGAGAAAACTGGTTGAGAGTTTGCTTCAAGATCGATTCAAGGATGTCCCTCTCTCTCTCTCTCTCTCCCTCCCGGTGTGTGGTTTATCAAGATTTCTGTTATGCGTGTTACGGGTTCTTGTTTAGACGCTTCATTTGGGCATATTTTGCAGACTAGCTTAAAGGTTTCTTGGCAACGTTAGCAGGCATTTCGGCTACTGGGTTGAGAAAATTTTGTGAGTTTAGTCCCTTTAGGGTTCTTTGGTGTGTGTTTTACGGTCTGGTGATTTGGTTTTAGCTATCTAAGGTTTTGCCTTTTGTGGTTCTTGATCAAGAATTGTAAAAATATACTCCTATATGGGTTGCCTTCTAGAGAATCAAATTGATGGAGTTTTCATCACTCTGAAAAAATATACCACAAATGAACTGGTTCCGTTTGTGGGTTAACAGGTTAAGGCAATTTTGTCTCAGGGGTTCTCACTTGCTTTCCTTTTATGATTCTTGATTAAGATTTCGAACATCAGATATGGGTAGCTCGTAGCCGTTTACATAAGGTTTTGGGTGGAATCAGCAGAGTAATGACCACTCTTAATGTAAAGATGTATTTCAGCTAATACTATTACATGCTGAGCCTGAGAAAGTTTCATCCTTTTTCTTCTCCTTTGTATTGATATTAGGTTCCGTTGGCAGAGTGTGTCAACCATCAGTTTGCGTCTTATTTTGTCATTTATATTTGAGTGGATATCATACAAAGTGGGAATGTTCTTTGTGAACAACAAGCACTGTTGCCGGCAGTACTTACTTTAAAGTTTAGTGCAAAGAGTGAAATTTTTCCTACAGCTTATGATGTCCGTTACTATATTGAGATGCAACTCAGCACACGTGAGGAGTGAGGCGTGGGCAATTATGTATAGTTACTTCATAGTTTGTATGTATCATCATGTAGTTTTCATTTATCCATGTTAAAGTCATTGAAGTGATTTCTGAATTTCTTTACTTAACAGAGAATGAAGATGCAGCTCTATATCCTTGTCTGGAATCTGCAGTTGATTTAGCAATGGCACTGGCCCAGAAGTGTCAACTAAGTAGTATAAGGTTGCTTGATGTTGACGGGAATGAGGTGAAAGTCATTGGAGAGCCTGAAGTGAGTGGAGGTGATGCATCTGAATTCTCAACTGTTTGCTTCTTTTTACCAGTTTAATCTCCTCGTCTTGCTCATTTTCAGCTACAAAATTCTCTAGTGTTTCTTCCTTTCCTCGGTGTATATGCTTTTGTCAAAGATTTGTGTTTCAAATTGGTTATTCCTTTTGAAGGATTTTGGGTGATTGATTTTTTATTTATTTATTTTTATTGTGTGTGTGTGTGTGTGTGTGTGGGGGGGGGGGGGGGGGGGGGGGGGGGGGGGGGGGGGACCAAAGGACTCAGTCCTTACACAGGGATACAAACCAGATACAAAACTGGGGAAACCCAAAACAAAAATAGCAAAAGACAACTAAACCCCCAAAACATTGAAGGGAAAAAAATTTCCTATGGATGCGCCAAGAAGCAGCAATGGATAAAGTCCGCGCAGAAACTGGAACCCTTCCAAGAACTCAGGCATGCACGAATATCGTCAATGATTAACTGCTGTAAAGAAGAGCAATCCAAACCTTGAAGCTGGGAAAACCCTCTTGTTTCTCTCCTTCCACAGCCAATAAATTGTTGCAGTGAAAGACAGTTTGCATACAGTATGGACCATGGAGTTGCCACCTCTGTATTGTCGTATCCAAGATAAAACCCCAACCAAATCCATTGGACCACTACTGATCCCATTTTGCAATAAAATGAAAGACCAAACCTGTTGAGCATACCCACAGGGGAAGAATAGATGAGAGTGGGATTCGTTTTCATTAAGGCACAAACTACACTTGGGATCTAGCTGCATACCCCAAGAAATAAGCCTATCTTTGGAGGCCAACCTCCCCAAAGTGGATAACCACTGAATGAAAGCCCATCTAGGGGTGTGATGTTTAAACCAGATCACTTTTTTTTTTTTGATCAGCTTAAACCAGATCACTTTGTACCAAGGAAATGGTGGATTAGAAATACTCAAGGCCCCCCAAGCTGATCGAGCTGATTGATTTGTTTAAGCTTATCTCGTAAATGAATGTTAACATTCATTCGTTTTTTTAATCGGCAAAAGAAAATTATGTTAATGTTCATCGTTGTCTTGGACAGACATCAAGAGGAGTTGATTGTGGGAAACTTGATATGATGCTCAGATATGTATTTCTCAGAGGCTGCAATTATCAGGTAGATAGGAGTGTAGGGAAACTTCATATGATGCTCAGATATGTATTTCTCACAGGCTGCAATTATCAGGTAGATTGAAGTGTATGATTACAGTTTCAGACCTTTTAGTGCTTCAACTTGATGATCAACAGTTGGCAATGCCTGAGGGAAGTTAATGAAATACATAACTGGCTTAAGGGCTCTACTTTTATTAGACTCGTGCCTCAGGTCTGTGTCAATTTTGAGTGCACAAGTCAAATTATTTGGGAAAGTGAGATTAAGCAAGGGCCCAAATACCTTAGAAGGATACTAATCGAAATCAAGTTCAGGTTGCTACAAATGGTATTCTACTTATCAAAAGAGAAAGGAATAAGCAATGTTTCATTAGAACATCACATTTGGAAACTTATGCATCCTGTATCTAATGCATGGAGTTCCATATTGGATGTTTTGGGGAATTTTGTTTGTTTTTGTCACTTCCTAAGTTTCCGATACTAAAGAGTTATTCGGCGTCAAATATCCCCCTTTCTCGTGTTATTCATGCACACTCATTCACTTCCTCTCTCGTGGCATGTAGGCAGACACTTGCACTGGAACACCAATATCGATCTCCTTAACAAAAACGAGACAGTGAGCAAGGACCTGTGGTTTGGGATTATGTTTCAACAGTTTTCGTACTTTTAACTGTATCAGATGCCAATTGAAGAGATCAGAACTGCTGATGAAGGTGTCCCTACAGTAATATGAGCACCCAATCCTCTTGTCTCCATAGCATATAGGGATATGGCTCCGCGAATCGTTTTGGCAACCTCCAATAAAAAAGAATGACCGAAGAGCAACACTCTCCTGACTTTGTAGTTGGACCTTTCAACTGTTAACTTAGTTTCTTTTCTGCAGCTTCTGTGGGCATTCGGATATCCATTTTTTTCATTCTTGGTTTTGGTAAATGGCATTAAGCTGCGTATGTTTTGAGAATTTCTTGACGAGGAAAATAATGTATTTGTACTTGTGTGGAAACAGTGATGGATTCTGTACTTTCCTCCTGGATAGTGTACTGTAGTTTTTACTGTTTTCACCAAAACCACTCACTCCATTGTCCGTCATTGATCCACATCTTGATTGTGAAACCCTCATTAGTGTGCTTGATTGTTTGATATTTGAGGCCTTGACTGCTACTACTTTTTTTTTGAAACGTAGACTGCTACTACTTTACGCCGATTGAGGTGTTTAAAAATATATTTCTACATTCCGCGAGAAGAAATCCAGAGAAAGAGCGTTGGATTGTTTCCACTTCTTGGTTCTCTACTTTGGCTAGTTCTAAATCATGTTAGTGCAAATCATAGCAAACTAAGCATGAGGGCTTTTTTCCATAGCTAATTTTCATTTTGTATGTAGGGTTTTTGCTCAAGTTGTCTCAGGATATATAACCAAGCCAAGAATAAAGAGCTCCATAAATAGTAGTATAAGACTTGGCCATGCAAAAACCAATCAAGCTAGTTAAGCTCGACTTGTCAAAATCTCGTTTTAGCGCACGTTATGTAAGTGAGCCATGGTTGAACGTATGTCAGAAAACTCGTTCCACTTTTAAGCATTGTTCAAAATCAACTTAATAAACCTATGTGCTCTACAAGGGCTACATAGAAAAATAACAGCTCAAATAGATCAAATCAAGTTTCGAAAGTTATTTTATCGGTGTTGTTCGAACCAAGATATTGGTTAGTGGATAAAGATTTATTCGTTAGCTTCAAATTCTACCCAAAAAATGCTACGTACACATTTTATTTTCACGTCCTCTTATAAAAAATGGAGTAATTAATACATTTCGTTTTATAGTCTAAGAGTGATCATGACAATAGATGTGTCTTTTATCCTTGAGTGCAAAGTAATGTAGTTTTGTTTGTTTTTTTCTTAAAGTTGGGAATTGATTTTGACACTCTCATTTTTTATATTCATATTCTCTTTTTTCTCTTTTAGCAAAAAAAAATACATAACACTTTCACCACTAAAAAAAAGGTGTAGATATAAAAAGAGAGTGTGAAAATCAATTTCCAAAAAGACTCTATTTACTCTATTTTTTGGTTGGGGGAGCATCCGCAATAGGGTTTGGTATATTTGTGTGTTAAAATATGTATTAGAATAAAAATAGGCCCCACAAGTTTGTGTTAGACATTGTTAACATAGGAGTATGTTAGAACATCCCCAATGAATTTAGTAAATTTGTGTGTTAAAATATGTGTTAAGATAAAAAAAATGGGTCCCACAAGTGTATATTAGGAATAATAGACATTTATATTTTATGGTTGGGAGTTTGAATTATAGGGGTGGGACCCACTTATTGTGTGCTAGCATAGTTGTCAAACTTGGCACACATGCTAGCACACTACAAGATTTAACACCTTAACACACAAACTAATGCAAGAATTGTGACAAAAAAAAATATTTTTGCTTGCTAAATCTTAACATACACAATTAAACACACTAATTAGTACACCCATTGTGGATGCTAAGGTAATGTAGATTGGGACGTCCATGTAGATTGTAGAATACAAATAGAACTCACGATCACTTCAATAGTCCAGCACCCAGCAAAGCGGAACTAGATTTTATGCCTGATTTTCATCATCCAGAATCTCATATAGGAATTGATCTAGATTGTCTTATGGAATATCTGCTGGATTTGTGTTACATTGCAACAAAGATTTCATAAACAAAATTCGTAATCCAGCCATGAGGGGGGGTAAGTGTAATTTCACGAAAATATTGAGCTCAGAAGTAGAGTTCGAACGGGTACTTCTTGGACTTGGAGTATAAAATAAGATGACATAAATGCCCTCTTTTTTTATGGCATTCTGCCCTAGTTTTTTTGACCTTGGAATTCTCCGATAACCCTCTGCCCTTTTGCCCCTCCGAGATTCTGCCTCCTTCTTCTCTCTACCCTCTGTCTCTCTCTCTCTCATCTCTCTGGTAATTTCATCACTCACACCCGCCAAAATCAAAACTCTCTCTCTCTCTCTCTCTCTCTCTCTGGGGATTTCACGTCTTTTTATACGTTTCAGATTATTGATTATGAGCCGTCCTTTTAGAATAGTTGTTTGATCAGTGATCTCTGCATTGATAATCTGATTCTGTTTTATCCCAATTTTTCGCAGGTTTCCTCGGTTTTCCAAGCCGTGATGGGAGCTCTTTATGTGCATTCTTGATTAGGGTTTTGCGGCTTCTTCTTCAGATGTCTCCAGGTGAGCTGTTTTTGATTGGTCTAGTCTAGTTATGGTGATCTTTGTTATTTCTCGCCGTTTTGGTGGGTTGATTAAACGTCGTAGTACGACCAGGCTTAGTTAGATGAGTGACGTAATACGGAATTCTATACAGGGGCATCGGCTGTGCTGGGCTGTGGGGTAGTGACGTCAATTGGGCCCACTCAGTCTTTGAAACACTGTTTTTTCCATAGTAGTCATCATTCTCCCTAAGTTTTTTGTCCGGTAGTTTCTTCTACTTTTTCTTCAGTGTTGTAAAACAAGGAATTAATCGGCGATTAGTTGGTAATGAATCGCTAGCGGGGCCTATCTGATTAGGTCCGACTAACCATTAATCGCCAATTACTTATGAATATGCACCAATTGATTGCCCAATTTATCCGATTAATAGCTCGAAAATGGCCGACCGCCCGACTAGCGAACATTGTTTTTGTTTAGCTTTTTATCGTAATTTTTGAGATTAATGGTTAGTTAGAGAAATTATAAATTATAAAAAATTGGACTAAAGTTGAAAAAGTTCTTATAAGACGACAGAAATACCAGAAATATCGGTGGTTATGTTTGTTATTTTTTCATCTTTAGTTTTTTTTGCTTTTTTTTTTTGTCTTTAGTGATTTTTTTTCTTTGTTTTTATTTTTTCTTGAAAGGGCCCAAACACGAATTCCAGAAATGAGATTTCTGCATTTGATTATCACAGCGATTAGGCACCTTATATTTGTTAATGGAACACTATTTCTATGATCTATCTACTGGACCTAGTTTTTTCAATTTGCCCCTCATGAGTTTTTCAGTTGTTTCTTTAGATACTCTCATTTGATTAGTGTGGTGAAGTTTAAGTCAGTCCAATTCTACCATTTAGATTGGGCCATTGGGGTTCAAAAAAATAATAAATTTGGCAATATTGTAAAGGAACCACGCCCAAAAGCTCAAGGGGATAACCCTTGAGAATAATAACACCCACTCTACAACCAAGACAGCCCCAATACAACCAACGCCGTATCTCCAATGCCAGAAACCCAGACAGACTAGAAACGAAACAGCAACATCCCCCAAGAGCTAGGCTTAGAGTTTCAAAAAATAAAGTCAACAATTCCCCAAGCCATACAAAGACTAAAGTTATCCGCAGACTTGCACATTTCTCCAAAAGCAAGCACAGGCTTTGACCTCTTCCACCGCCTGCCTTTCAACGAAGCAGACTCATGGCCAATCTGCTGAAAGATTTGACCATTTCTTTCTTTCCAAATAGAGGGGGGGTTCAAAATTTTGACTTAATTTGATTGTATTAGCCTAGAAACCCAATGCATCGTTTACTCTTATTCTTTGAGGATGGCATGTTGTTACCATGTTCTTGAGCCAATTCAAAGTTTGCTTGTCCCTGCAGATTCGCTAATTTATTGAGAAAGTAATGAACAAGGGGCAGTAACATTCACTATGTTAATTTGTTGGTGTTTGTATCGTAGATTAAGTTTGGATAAAAAATTGTATATCCTTTTTTTTTTTTTTGCTTGTTTGGAGTAGTGCAAAAAAAAAATTGATGCTTATTGATGCCTAATTTCCATTTGAACAGGCTTTCTGGGACATAAGGAGCAACATAGAGTTTTGAGTGTTGCTTGAGTGCCCTTTTCGCCTTCTTATTTGGGTATTTAGCTTGCGTGTGAAATTTGAGTGGATTACTCATGGCAAACCATGACATGATCATTGGGCAAAGACAGGATTTCCCAATGTTACAGAACCAAAATTTGGGACTTGTGGATGATCATGATCTCATTAGGGGAGAGGGTCATAATTTAGGACTTGGACAGACACATGAGCATGATGATTTAGGTTTAGTTCAGGCCCATGATCACAAGTCGGTGCTAGGTCAGACGACTGAAGCCCATGACCATGAAATGGCTCCACAAAATACCCATGTTCCGAGCGACGAACAACAGAACAGGTTAGAACAAACGGACAGCAATGGAATAAACCCAGGTAAGATCAATGACCCTGCTATTGATGAAGATGATACTGCCCCTGAAAATCACGAGCTGGGTGTGTTGGAGAATAATGAATTGACTGCCATAGAGAACCATGATATGGATGAGAATTTGGACCACAACCAGGAGTTGAGTATTGTAGCTTCCCCAGATATGTCTATTCAGCAATCCCACTATGAAATCACACCTATCCGTCAGTCCAGATCGGTAGCTCTTGCTCCAACTCATGAGTTGACTGTTGGCCAAGAGTTTCCTGATGTCAAGAGCTGTAGGAGGGCATTAAGGGACATGGCTATTGCTCTTCACTTTGAGATACAGACTGTTAAGTCTGACAAGACCCGTTTCACTGCCAAATGCGCTAGTGAGGGATGCCCTTGGAGGATTCACGCTGCAAAGCTGCCAGGTATCCCCAGCTTCACAATTAGGACTATCCATGAGCAACACACCTGTGGTGGAATTACCCATCTTGGCCACCAACAAGCTTCGGTTGAGTGGGTTGCGAAATCCGTGGAACAAAGTCTTAGGGAAAACCCACATTGCAAACCAAAGGAGATATTGGAAGAAATTCATCGCGTTCATGGGATCACGCTATCCTACAAGCAAGCCTGGAGAGGGAAAGAACGGATCATGGCCTCCGTTCGTGGGTCATTTGAAGAAGATTATCGTCTCCTTCCTCAGTATTGTGACCAGATTAGGCGGACAAATCCTGGAAGTATTGCGTCAGTTTATGTGAATCCAGCAGATAACTGCTTCCAACGGCTGTTTGTTTCATTTCAAGCATCAATTTATGGGTTTCTGAATGCATGTCGCCCCCTTCTTGGGCTGGATAGAAGTGTTTTGAAAAGTAAATACCTTGGGACATTGCTTTTCGCCACTGGCTTTGACGGAGATGGTGCCCTATTCCCTTTGGCATTTGGGGTGGTTGATGAGGAAAATGACGATAATTGGATGTGGTTCCTCTCTGAGCTCCACACATTGCTTGAAACCAACACAGAGAACATGCCAAGGCTTACAATCTTGTCCGACAGACAAAAGGGGATTGTAGAGGGTGTGGAAGCAAACTTCCCTACCGCTTTTCACGGGTTCTGTATGCGCCACCTCAGCGAAAGCTTCCGGAAGGAGTTCAACAACACAGTCCTCGTCAACCTTCTCTGGGAATCCGCAAATGCTCTCACCGTCATTGATTTCGAAGCAAGAGTCCTCGAGATTGAGGAGATATCACAGGAAGCTGCATACTGGATCCGCCGGGTTCCACCTCGCTTGTGGGCCACAGCATATTTCGAAGGGACAAGGTTTGGGCATCTTACTGCCAACATAGTGGAATCATTAAATTCTTGGATTCTTGAAGCCTCTGCGCTTCCGATAATCCAAATGATGGAGTCCATCCGTCGGCAACTCATGACTTGGTTCAATGAGCGACGAGAAGCAAGCATGGAGTGGGGATCCATACTTGTTCCTTCTGCGGAGAGGCATGTATCTGAGGCTCTTGACAGAGCGCGGACCTACCAAGTGCTCAGAGCGAATGAGGCAGAATTCGAAGTCATTTCCCATGAAGGAACAAATATAGTTGATATAAGAAACCGTTGTTGTCTTTGTAGAGGGTGGCAGTTATATGGGTTGCCTTGCGCTCATGCTGTGGCAGCACTGCTTTCATGTAGGCAGAACGTGCATCGCTTTACCGAGGGGTGTTTCACTGTGGCTACCTATCGAAAGGCGTATTCTCAAACGATACACCCAGTTCCGGATAGAACCCTTTGGAAGGAGATGTCGGATGGTTTTCTGACTGATGGCAGTACCAGCTTTCTGGCTGAAGGCAGTACCGGCAGTAGTATTGAGATTGTTATAAACCCACCAAAATCCCTTAGGCCACCAGCTAAGCCGAGGAAGAGGCGAGTTCGCGCAGAAGATCGGGGTCAGGTGAAGAGGGTTGTGCATTGTAGCCGTTGCAATCAAACTGGACACTTTAGAACAACTTGTGCAGCTCCTATATAGATTGTTATATCTTTGTTTTCCGGGTTTCCTTTTTCTGTGAGAAGAATGCAGGTTTCTTAAAATTCTACTAATTGGTTTTTGTTTCTTATTTTCTTTATAGTTGTATGTAGCTGGAACATCATGATGTAGTGCATAAGTTTCGGCCTCAAATTCAGATCCTGCTGTCTTTCTTTCCTTCTCGTTTTTCATTTTTTCTTCTAAGTAGTAGTATTTGACAGTTGGACTTCCACGTTCTTAACGTTCATATTGACCATTCTGTGTTGACACTATTTCCAGTTGTGCTCTTGTATGGTTCGGATCAGCTCTTTTTGTTTTGACAGTGGACCGATCACAAAATAGGATACAACCCACTTGGGTCTATCATCCCTCAGACTTTCATTTTAAGGGTTAGGAATTAGGATGTTTTTCCGTCAATTTTGACATTCCATGGGATTCACCTAATAATTGCTGATGTATCTGTAGCCTTCTAACAAACTCCCCGCATCTTATTTTCTGTCAGTAAAGGAGAATTAACTAGCGTGTAAATAAAGAAAACAGACATGCTAATTTGAGTTACTTCTTAATAAATAGGCCTTTTATCCAACCATACAGAAAAGCAAGGTGGTTGTGGATAGCAACATGATTAAGGAAAAATGACAAAGCAACAAAACCACACAAAAAATATGTGGGAGGAACCCAAGCAGAGAGCATTCGTGCGGCCAGAAAAGGCTTGAATTTGGGCTCAGTCCCGCTGTTCTGCCTAAAAATATCAGTACAATACAGACTGAGGGAAAATCATTCCCTATGTGAACCCAGCGCAGCATATAGCACTATCCAAAGATTGAACCTTAATAACCATAGTTCGTTCCATGGACAGATGCATAGTCCCCGGTAGGAGCGTAGCCTGCATGACCACCAGGGTTTGATGGTGGGGATGCATACACTGGACCATGACTAGGATAGTTGTACTGTTGGCCCATTGGTGCAGCAGTAGCGCTCTGGGTGGCACTAGCAGCTTCAGCAATGTAATTCTGCACAACGGAAAACAGAAAAGAACGGGCAATCAAACGCTTGAATAGAAACAAGAACTTCTAAATCAGTCTAAAAAGGAGCAACCCCAAAACAGCCGTACGGTTTTCTGGTTATCTATGACTGGTAATTACAGAAGTTACAAACGTCTTAAGCTTCTGGAGGGTGCCTTTAACCACAAATAAGGGTCAATATCTTTCATTCGATCCAAGAAGACTCAACAGGGGTGAAATACCCGATGTAAACAGCTAGTTTTCATGCACCTTCCATTACCCCCAAAAAAGGGGGTCACAATCATATGCACAAAAGATGCAAAGAGAATCAGATACCTGTATCAGTTGTTGAGCAGTTTGAACTTGTGATGCAGATCCACTTATTTCTACCGTCATCTCATCAGGCACACCTCTGGATTCCTGTATTGCAATGCTTGCACCGCTGGCACGACGGATATAGCTAATATTTGCACCAGAGGTCCCAATTACGGCATCTGCATATGATAGAGGAATTTGCATGCTCTGGGTGACCTACAGCCGAACAAATTAAAACTTGCATATTACCAATCAATAACCGTCATGCAAATATGCCCCTGATGTCAAAATTACACACAAGCCAGAGGGAGACCAGTATGCATTTTGTCATGTTTGATAGAAATGAAAACTCGGTCCAAATTGAACAGGCATAAGTGAAAAAGGAAGCTTGTAAGTAACCAAATAGAGAGTCCTTGCAATGCAGCAGATCAAATATTAAAGAAAAAAATTGAGGAAACTGAAACATATTTCAGTACTAAAACAGATTACAACTAGAACGAAAGAAAATACAACCAGAGAACAGCAGTAAAACATATTATATCCTGGTGACATTCTATTCGTCTCGAACGGTAGAACCAGAGAATACTAGGGAAGCATTTGCTGGCCTTCCTACTCCAGGGGATGCAGACCTGCGTTCTTAAGGCTTAAGAATACGTTGTCATCAGAGAAAGGCGGACCTTTCCAGATTTTTAAACCATTTTTTACCCTACTTATTGTGGGCACAAGCGCATGTGTCTGAGAGATGAGGGGGCAAAAGTCAATACTTCTTAAACCTAAGCAGAACAGAAAAAAATACTTGGGAAAGAGTGAAAACTAATGTCATGGAAATAAGAGCTTCAGATCTTCCATTTCTTACAAAAAGAGTGGGGAAAAGAAAGAAAGACAACCTGACTCAATTTCACATTTTTCACCTGCTTATATAGATTTAAGCTAGATAAGTTTACTCCAAATCGAAACGGGGAAAAAATAGAGAAAAAACCAACACAAGTTTACTGAACCCCTCCTTTTAGCAATTTCCCTGGTAAAAGATACAATTAGAAATATGAAGATTGAACAAAAAGAATATAACCTTTGTAACAACTGATTGTTGTGGAGGGGCATAAGTTGTATTAACTCCTGCATATGTGTCTCTTCCATAAGGAGGTGGACCTTGACGAGGTTGCTGGTCAAAAGCAGGCATGTCTACAGGCGGATAATAATTGTCAAATTGATGTGGAGGCGGCATATATCGAGGATTTGGCATAAAACCAGGTCCTCCATCACTGTTCATTGGAAAAACCTCGCGGGGGCGGCTCCCAAGCCTGCTGTGGGGGTATGTTCTGGTTCGCTGGAGCATTTGGCATTTGCATCTGACCACAAACCAGAAATCGTCAAATCATTCCTGTGCTTGGATTACAGATATGCTACGAAACTACTAAGAAAGTACACAAGTCTATTACGGAATCAAAGCCGCAACCAGATTCAGGGCTATTACAAAATCGAATTTCAATGGTGATTTCCAGGATAAGAAATGATCGTGAGATGTTACGATGAATCATGTCTCTTAAGAGTTAAAAAAAGGATAGACAAATGGGGGTTAAGATCTATTAAGTGCCATCTAAATCTGGAGAACGAAAATTAGCATCATTCAGCCTTCTATTTTTGGGCTCCAAAGAGGGGTAATGGGGACTCAACCGGCCTAGATTCATCTTAAAACCAAGGATTAGAATCCCAACCCAAATTTAGAAGAACAGAAAAAAATAATAATAATAAAGCGAGGGATAAATGAATATCAAAACGACGTCGCAAAATGAAACGACGCCACATGCCAAGAGGATCACAGCAATAAGCCCTTTCGAAGAGGCTCATATGGGGAACATTAAGAAATAACAGGCAAAGTGGGACACATTTAAGCAAGATGTTCAGGAGCGTAATTTGCCTCTACCATCAATAGGTTTACCAAAGGGATTACAATTGCTTGAGCAATTTCTCCCTTAGCCTTCACAGAACTTCCTTGTATCCTCCAACCATCACCCATTAATGTAACGTCAACATTATTTGATTCCAAATACTTCCCATAACTGGATAGTCTGGATTGTACTGCATATAATGGAACTAGAAAAATAGTTTATTTTTCTTATCCACAATACATCAACAAAGTTGAACCTCAACTTGCAACAGCAAGGGAACCTCGTCCAAAGTTTTCGTTTGTCGCAACTTTCCTATTCCGAATGTGGATCGTCCAGTACAAATTGTACAATGAATGAGACAGAACGTGGTATGCCACGTCTTATTTTGAGGTACCGATAGAGGTAGGTTTCTGAAATTACAATATTATATTGTATGTGTAACAAGCCATAAACCTTCATCGAAATTTTCTTTTCCCCCCAAGTATTCTTAACACATCTCTAGCATCGTTATTACAAATTCTTGCACATTTCTGCTATGTTTGGATTGGGTTTTGAAATTTTTTTTGAAAAATAGTAGGGGTAATAAGTGGAGAGAGATAGAGAAATGTTGGAAGTAGGGGGAATCTAGAGGGAATTTTTTGAAAAATTCTTTTTGAAAAGTGAAGAAAACAAGGCATTCACCTTTCCAAAGGCCGACTCTCTCTAGATTCCGATTTACTGCATCTGAATTTTATCTTGGAAGGAAAATGACAAGGAAATAAATAGGAAAATTTTGGATGGTGTTCAACAATGAATTCGCCATATTGGAAGAGAAGACAGCCAACCATAGTGATCCGGGAGTCCCTGTGGAAGGGTTCCAGCTAAACATATGAAGGGGTACCATATTTCCGAATGTGCACTCCAAACATTAATCACTAAAGCATAAGTGTTTTCTGACAACATAGCTTGTAACATTTACACCAGTCCAAACAAACATTACCCAAGCCCACTATTGAATAAGCCCTTCTAGTAAAAAGTCAGTTTCCAAACACTAATCTATGGCTCTCATTAGCACAAGCCCCTCTGGTTACCACCTTTAGAACCTACATTCTTCTAATACCGAAAGAATACATGAAAAGAGGCTAAAGATCAAACTTACTTGCATTTCAAATACTGAAACAACACTTCGGTCAACCAAAATCTTCTGAGGTGAGCTGCAATAAGTTCAATTGCTTTATGCACACCCGCGGGCTCCCCTTGTACTTCAACAACACTATCGTCCGGCAAAGCAAAAGGTGGAAGGTTTTCTGCACAAAGATTGTTTCATAAGCATAGGAACACCAGTCAACACAAAATTCAGATGCTAAGAATACTATAAGATCTCAAATAATTGAACAACATCAATTGTGGACCCATATAGACCTAACAAGGCATTGCAGTCATCCCCAAATTGGTCCCTCTTACATTTATTATGCGACAAAAGCCAAGAGAATAAATCAAAAAACCTTGTGACAAGGGGGAGCAGAGATGAAATTAACATGGAACAGAAGGCCTCCCTCAGAAAACAAAAGCCAAGCAAACACAATCTCAAACAGACAGGAATGCTGATCTGAATTTGTTACATGCAAGTTTCAAACAATTCTGAGCAGTAAGAAATGATCTCAAAGCACCTTCTCCAAGAACTCGGATTGTACAACTAGAAGCATCTTGAATAGACTTTATTGTGGTCCCCTGCTTCCCAATCAAGCTTCCAGCTTGTGTAGCTGCCACTAGAAGCCTTGTGCAAACATTCCCAGCGCCAGATGAAGCATTAGCCGGATCACTGTCTCCATCAACAAGTCGTTTATGAACCTTCAGTAAACCATCCATAGCAGGAGGAATGGGAACGTCTGGTTCTTCCTTGGCAGAAACCAGCACCTAAAATAGAGCAGAAGAATTCTGAAGTATCACCAGTGTAATTAACAAACGAATTCCATATTCAGATGCAAACTCAAAAAGAACCACTACTAAAAAAGCTACCAGATTATGAAGTAATACTACCATCTGACATCATAAAGGTTGGAAACCAAATTTAACTAAATAAACCCATTTACAAAAATAAAAAAAGAAAGGATTAGCTCTTCATCATAGCAATAAATCAATAACCTACAATTTGGGAACTTTAATCACTACGCAGCACTTATGAGGATTGATAATTTGGTCCTACTATTAACCACCAAGGCTAATCCAAGTCACGAAGGATAAGGAAAACAAATAATCCTTTAATCACGTGTTTCTTCCTGTTCAGATAATTTAAAATGCAAAGGCAGACACGTCCCCTGGGGTACAACCCACTGTCTTAGATTGCAATCCCCAATATAGAGACTCCAGTTTTTGTCTACTTAAAGGAAACATTTGTTAGAGCTTGTTCCATGAAGATTATCACCACCAAAACTGATATATAATGACCATGAGAGCCTCTCCACTCATCACCACACTTAAATTGGTATCACAATTCAAGACTGAGGGTTGATAAATTTTGGCAAAGACAATTTCTTAAAGGATTGGACCCCTTTGTTTGTGCCAAGAAGTGTTCCTTCTTTAATCGTGATCAGACATTGTTTACCTCTCTTGCTTGTGACCGGACATTGTTTGCCTCTCTTAATTGTGACCCGATATTGTTTACCTCTCTACGTGTAAGTCAGCCAGTCAGGGATCCCAAGCAGAGTGTTCGGGCTTGACCCACATCTGTTTAGTATCTCGTCCAAAACTAGGAACTGCTTGCAATTGGTTTTGAATTGGATGTTTCAAAAGAAAAGGCAAACGCAAGCATTCACCTTTATGTTTACATCTCATACTTCACGTAGATGTACCTGAGAGCATTTAGGTGTTCATTATCTCATATCACTTCTAACCAATAGGAACGACTTATGTCCAATTTGCATGAAGAGGACAATAATCTTCAATTACCAGCTTGAACCCTTTTTGGATGATATATGTTGCTCATAAAGTGGCCTGTACCAAAACATATTCCACTTTGTACATAAAAGTTATCCGTGTCTTAGTCTAAGGCTCTAAGCTTGTATTGCAGATTGCCGTACATCAAACTGGCAACTTGTTTCATTTAGATAATGAGCAACCAGTTTAATTTCTATCAACGATACCTCATCTTGTTATTGCCAACTATTGGGTGCAACGGTTTTACAAATTTGTGCCAAGAGTCCAAGACACCAATCGACCAAGTTCTGAAGTTACCAGCAGTGCACAGCTTCTTGGTACCATCGTTAGCACATGACATTTCTGACAGTTAGTCAAGAGAGCGTTTCAGCACTTTATAAAGATCATGTTGATTCCTGCAATCTGGATCCTTGTCCTTCTTAACTCAAGCACTTTGGTGATTGAAAATGATGCATATAGATTGCGAGAACCTGCAAACATCGATTTTGTTATCAAGACAAACCTGCTTTCTTGATATCCAACCTGGTATTCGAAGTTAACATTTCTTTCCCTTATTTATGAAAGGTTATCTTTTTTTGCTCAGTCTTATTTCTGGAAGTTGATTCAGCTATTTGACTTCAAACTTTATCTTGAGGGATGGCAGTGGTCTATGTGTATTTTCACCAAGTGAAATGATACTCTTGAGAACAAATCTTCACAACCTTATAATACTCCAACTAACAACCTTATAATACTCAACTGACAACGTGTGAAAGTCTTTTCTCTCCCAAAACAACCCTGACTGCAACATGGAAGGCAGTAATAGCTGCATCGGAGTTTCCACCGAAATGTTCGTCTTACAATTCTGACAACTGAAAAGTATGACCAGACCACCTTCTTCAATTGTTAAATGTATGTAAACATCCTCAAGTATCAAAGTATCCAATCATTGACATGGTTTTCAAGAGCAACATGAAGCATCATGTATCTATAGTACAAAGTGTATTACAAACATTTCAGGGATTGGAAGAATAAATCCATAGCTTAAAGAGTTCCTTTTTTTGTTTTCTTATGCTGCATAGCTGGACAGGGTTGAGTGTGTATAGTTTGGACCAACTGGTTGATTTCGTGGGATCTTTGCATAGTTTGAACCTATTAGGTGATATCTTTGTGTTGTTTTGCTCTTTCAGAGGCCTTCACCTTTTACCTTGTTCTTGGGTAGCACCTCCTTGACATCGTTGTTCATGTATGCTTATTACATAGATCATCCACTTCAGTGCAGTTATTGCAGCCTAACATGAAAGTTAAATGAAAATAGATCTGTGTACACCCCCCCCCCCCCCCCCCCCCCCCCCCCCCCCCACCCCACACACACACACACACGGGACTCCTCAACACGGGAGGTAACATGGGGAAGTGTTGGATGCAGGGAGAGGGATAGATAAAAATGTAGCATGCATCAAAACTAGGTTCTACTCATCAGAACCATTTCAGTGACTCCGAGTCTGAGTGCATAACACAACCCGTGAATTACTCCAGAAAATGACCATTTACAAGAGTCAAATTAATCGCATTGCAGCAGTTTACTAGTCATATTCACATGAGTGATCGTATCACCTTATAGAACACGGAAACTTACAATTCTTTCTGTAGACCCAGGACCATCAAGAATCTTTATGCGAGCCTTTGTCTCCTCACAGGTTTTCTTGATGTACTCTCCCTTTCGGCCAATGATACCACCAACCTTCTGTGCAGGAAACCAACATCCTGAAAACATTCTCTCCAGGCCATCCAGGCCACTTCTTTTCTCCACCTTCTCCTGAACCATTTCTGGATAATTGTATATCTGGAGGATTTGAGTTCTCAGGCATACCACCCATGTCAGGTTCATCGAAACTTTCTTCAGCCATATTCTGAACACGCAATTTCAATAGAAACTAATCATATTCAATAACAGACATCCAATTCCCATCATAGGGAATAGTTTATAGTTCTCACCTACATTCATTACTTAGTAGAAAGAAAGGAATAGGACAACGTATTGGATCCTAGGGATTTGAAGTCATGAATAGCGTGAAATGTGAGGTCAAGAAGTAAGGGCACATATGCTTCCTTCCCTGGCCAAAGGTAAATTTACAAACAGATTCAACTTTTAAAACCCAACGCCAGGTCATTTAAATCCTCAACAACAAACCAATCCAAGCAGACAAAACGAAAACAAACACCTAACAGAAACTACTTGGTCTGCCAATAAACCAAAGAACAATGTGAATAAAAGTATAAGCCTTTAAAGTGTACGAATTTATGCTCTCCCATTTCCGTGAAAGGAGAAAACGCTCAATCAGGACTGTTACATGCAATAATTTCCTTACTCTTGGGTACCGATAAACAAAATATCTAAAGCTCAGTTTAGTGTCGCTAATCTTTATAAACCCTTTCTCGACAACCAAAAGGTCATTAACTTCGTTTGGAACTAGGATTTGGAAAACAAAAGGCAAAACATGAGCGAAAGTTCATTTCCTCCATGAATTCTTTCTTCTTTTTTTCTTTTTCTTTTTTTTTTTTTTTTTGTGGGGGAGGGGGGGGGGGGGGGGGGTGTTTTTGGGGATATATGAACTAAAAATCTCTCTGAGATTGCAAGACAAAAGATCAATGAAGCCTAAAAATTACTCTAAACTTTCTTGTGTTCTCTTGGCCTCAGTATTTTCTGACCAAATAAACAAAACTGATTTCCTATTCCTTTTCTCTCCCCCTATTCATTAACCTAAGGGTACAAGAATAGGAAATTAACTCACGGGAAAAGATTTCGAAACCTGAACACAAACAAGAGCCCAACACCGGCACCAGAATCTTTCAAACTAAAAATAAGCAACCACAAATCAAGTAAAACATTCTCCCCCTCCTCTCAAAAACCGGAATGATAACAGCGAAAATCAAACAGAAGTAAGAGAAATGACCAAAATAACTCCCCCCAAACCAAAGGAACTCAAAACCCCTAATTTGCCAAAAAAAAAAACACTCTGTTTTAATCCAAGACTGACAGGATACTTTCATGGAGTTCCAAAGTACCACCGAAAAAAGGACAAAAAAGTGGTGTCCAGGGCCAGCCCTAGGCATAGGCCCACAAGGCAAGCAACTAGGGCCTCCATTTTTTGGCCCAATACTAGGGCCCCCAAATAAAGGAATGTAATAAATATTATTTATGTCAAGAATTTTCAAAATATAATTCTTTGGTGTAATGGTAAGATGTGCGCGTGATGAATATCCAAGAGGTCTTGTGTTCGACCCTTGGCAACTTTGAGTTTTTTGACGTTTAACACTGCTGGAACTTAAAAAAACACTTTTGGAATATGGCGCCGGGACTCGAACACACAACCTAAGGGAACTAAGAAGTGCTACAACTCTCTGCCACTGAAGCACAAGGCTATTTAGTTCCTTATCTCGAACAACTAACCTATAAACATAAATGCGAGAAGCCTCACTTTGATCTCTCGCCTAGGGCCTCTCAAATCTCAGGGCCGGGCCTGTAGTGTACTTCCTAAGTCACATAATGCGTGTGCACGAGCGTAAATGGCTAAAAGCATCTATTAAAATATTCAAAGTAATAATAAATTCCGCGAGATTGAGAATCCGAGTGCTGAGCGAGGTCTGAGCGCGGGAGGGAAGGCCCTACTAAAGGATGGTGAAACCCTAAAATCTACCAAACCTTAAAATCTACGAAACCACAAATCAGAAACCAACCCAATCCCATCGTTCCTACATGTTCGTATAACATAAAAACTCGAACACGGAAATACACAAAAATCAAAGTGACGCAACAACACAAATACTACAGGAATACCTACTTCAACGAATTTAGCGTTTAAGATTGAATACGGCATGGGAGTGTGAATGTAATATGTATATATGCACAGATGTGTAGTTTTATGTATATAATGGATACTTACAGTGATTCACTGCGAGCAAAGCGTGATGCGGCGAGCGAGAGAGCGGGCGGTAGAGAGAGAGAGAGAGAGAGAGAGTAATGAGCCCGCGCACTAGATTTCTACGGAGGGGTGTTCGTGTTAGGATAATTGCTTTTCAGTCCCTCCAGAAACCTTCTTAACGAATTAGGCCGTGACTTTCCGATATCTCTTACCAAAATTCCATTCCTGAAATACTAGGAAAAAAGTTCTCAAACAAAATCGTTTATATTGGTGAGAGAGAGAGAGAGGAATTATTTTATTATCCGATAATTGTCTTGGAAAATCAGCTAACGGTAAAATGCTTTTAAAGAGTAGTTTCCAAACTCTCTTTAATAAAAGGTAGTTTCCAAACAAGGCCCTTGTAAAACTTTTTGAGAGAGAGAGAGAGTCTTTTGAGTAGATATTTACAACCGTCCACGGAAGCAAGGAAAAAATTATATATTGTGTTTAATGTTATTTATAGTTATGGGTAAAGTTTTGTTACTTTTTTTTTTTCCTTATTATTTATGATTTAACATTAAATATATAAATTTTAATGAAAGATTAATGTTTGAGTATGGAATGAAGTTTGGATGTTTTTTTTTTAAACTTGTATTCTGAAAAGTGTAGTGAAAAAAAGAAGAAAATATATTTTATTAAGAGAATGCCATATAGGAGAGAGAATTAAGGAGAGAGTTTAATTTTATTTTTGGAAACTACATTTGTTTAGTATATAGTATAGATGTCATGACGACGTCTCTTGCTTTTTGATTGTCATTGACTATAGTTGTAATTTTTAATTGAACAGAAAAAATATCGCCTATTGCAACTCGAATTCTTATTTTTGTAAAGAATTTTTCTAACGAGTATCTCGCATGAACTTGGTTAAAGAAAACGTAAGTAGATTCATTAAGAGATTGGTGAGTGAAACAAGATCGACTAACATCATCAGCCTGCATGTTATTCTATTCAAAAGAAATGACATATTGGGTCTAGGGCTGTAAATGAGCTGAATAGCTTGTGAGTTCGGTTCGGCTTGGTAAGGACTCGGTTCAGTTCGGTTCGAGGATAAACGAGTCGAGCTCGAGCTCGATTTTGCAGCTTGTTTGATAAACGAGCCGAGCTCGAACCTAGCAGGGCTCGGCTCGAACAGGTTCGCAAACAAGTTTGTCTTGGCTCGAAATATATAGGTTCGGCTCGGCTCGAACATGCCAATATATAGGTTCACGAACAGGTTTGTCTCTGCTCGAAATATATAGGTTCGGCCTGACTCAGCTCGAACATGCCAATATTCGGTCCAACTCGGCTCGTTTAGCCAATTTTTTCAATATTAAGGCCGAAAAGTTGACGAATTCGAGCTCGAATTCGAGCCGAGCCGGCTCGTTTATTCAAGACCGAATACTAACGAGCCGAGCTCGAGCCGAACTTTTTCGGCTCGATTCGAGCTCGAGCTCGAGCTAGACAAATTCTAATCAAGCCGAGCTCGAACATGCCAATATTCGGTTCGGCTCGGCTCGTTTACACCCGTAATTGGGTCCCTTCTTAAGGTGAATCTTGGGAAAGACTCGCTAGACTAACCGATGAGGGAAGCGGAAGGCAGTTTGGATCCAAGGACTCCTCCGCGGGCAGGAAAAAATGGGGCACTCCTGTGCAGGTAGGAAAAGATGAGGTGTAACTAAGAAGGGAATAAATAAACCCACGAAAGGAAGATCTTCGTGATATCTAAAAGCTTGAAAAAAGCATCCTAACCATTCATCAGAAGCAACCCAACAAAATGACTCAATTGAAAGGCCAGTTGTATATGCATACTTGCCATGTATGATCTTCCCATCCCTTCATGGCTCCTTAGCACGACATGATGCTATGTCAACTTCAAAACTCCATGCGAAAACTCAACTTTGATTGGTCATATGTCATGTGCATTATGGTGCAATATATATATAATAGTAGTAGATCTGCGTGTGAGAATTCAAAGTGCAGATCCCCATACACAAGTTTATATTCTTTGTCAACCTAAACAAGCAAAGCACATTCTGAAAATTCAACAGTCAAAAGTCCCAACAAATAAAGCAAGCAAAAGCTTGAGTTATGACAAAATTTACCGTTCACATTGGAAATACTACTATTGTCAACATGTTAGGTGAAATTTAAAGGAAAAAAAGATTGGAAAGGCCGATTCCAACCACCGGCAGCAGACGACGATCACCGAACTCCGGTGAGTCAGATCATCCTCTCAATGCTTGTGATACCCACACCAGCTTCTTCATAATTCATGCGTAGATTGTGCTGTATAAACTATCACTGATCAGAACAGCATAGAGTTGCAAACAAGAGAACATAACCACACTATTTATAGTTCAAGAAAATAGCCAGGATAGCACTCGAATTTCCAAGTTGAGGGGAATGAAGCCTGGTCCGAAATCACTCAGATGGTGTTCCAGCCTCCCTATGAACGATTTCGAACCAGACAACATTCCCCTCAACGATTCATATCACACACACACAGAGGGGGGGAGAGAGAGAGACAGAGAGAGAGAGAGAGAGAGAGAGAGAGAGAGTTATGATTTGGCCATGCATTAGTTGTCATGAGGTCCTTTTATACGCAAGGACAAGAAGGGATTCTCTCTTTGGGTAACATGACTTGGGGTGTTGCCTATCAAAATATATATATGTAATGACTTGGGGTCCACTTTCTACACCACCCCTATCTTTGCTTTGTTGCTTTTCACACGCAGGAAATTAGTTTTAAGTTTCAAAGAGAAGGTCGTTGGCGCATATATAAATTATATATAATATTCTATTCTAAAAATGGTAGATAAATTTGATCCATTGTATACGGTTGCTCAAATTCAACTAGTGATGATGAGGTCAACACAAATAGCTGGTTTTAGCTTTTAGAAAAACAAGTGGCTTTGACGGCCATATTTTATAGAGCAGGACCTCCATCCCAGTGGTGAGGGCTAGGCCGAAGGATCGATCAACCCCCAAGACCTCTCCCCTGTATTGCATCGTAACATGAAATTCTATCAGAAAATAGCTCGCTTGCTTGCAAATGTATTGTATGATCTGTGTTATATGAATCACCGATTGAGTTTCTGATAATGCACAGAATTGTCTAGTTTTTTTTTTTGCTCGGCTAATTGCCTAGTTGTTATTAGCAATTTGGTATTGTCAAAAGGTTTTACGTATCCCCTGCACAAAATCCTCACTTGCAACATTAATGTCTAGCAAAGCAGAAAATAAAACAGACTTGTAAGGTTTTTACATATCCCATGCGCAAGATCCTCCCTTGCAACACTAATGTCTAGCAAATATGCCGGAAAATATAGGTAGACTTAACGAAGGGCATGTTTGATTGATTTATAATTGGGAAAACTTATACATACGCCTAATACCGTTATTCTTAGCAAACGTTGGGCAAATTCACAAAACCGAATACCATGCACGGCTCTTATTTCCTCTTCCTTTAGATTTTAGTCACTTTGGTTTATTTGCTTTTGGATAAGAGTGACTTTATTCACAAACAGTCTGAAGTTAGGACTTGCTTACAAGGGTCAGGTATTGACATTTGGTGTCTTGTTCTCCAGTCTCAGGCAAAGGATATGTGCTTTGCTTCCCACTATGATAAAGACAAGGTGGGAGGTGGAGAAGCTTAGTCAATGAGCTCAGTGTGATGCCAAGCTTCAGTCCCAAGCTTACCGCAGATAGTGGATCTGGTTGAAGCTTTTATAGATATCACCTGCAAATGTAAAGGAGATTGGGAAATGGACCTCAGTTGAATTCCAAGTCATTATGTTGATCTTTTTCACTTGCTTTTACTAAAGTAAAACACACATCAGACATAGCAAACTAGCTCTAATATGAATTAGTAAGAGATTTGGTCCGGTCATTTGTGTACTACAGCGGAAAAAATTTGAATCCACACCACGCATTTTTTGGCCAATAAGAGGTGGTGTCAATTAAGATCAGCGATAGAAACACCGGGATCAGGTGTTGGATTTCATGCGCAGGTGCAACTTGAGCCATGCCGGTTTCCGGTAAAGCACAATAAAGTCGGGTTAAAACCTAGTTACATTCTAATGGTTCATTTCAATGCAATGGATCATTCAAACACCCCAAAAGTTTTAAACAGATAACGATGCTCAATGTCGTGAGGTTTAGGAGGAGTATGGATGCATTTTACCACGTGCTGCATTTTTTCTAAGAAGTTCAATCCACAAGGTTCTGTGGATTACATATTCTGCCTATCTTAGTAAAACTTTGACTCATAATGAAGCTGCAAATGCATGCATACTTCCCTTTCGTGGTTAACATGCAATATAGGTTAAGATATGCTTTTAAACACCATCCAAACATGACCTAAGGGGAAAAATCATGAAAATATTTCCAGCGAAAAGTAAATTGTACCATGTAGTACGAATATGAATGCAGTCACTGGAGATGTCCCCATGCCAATTTAATACAAAGGGAAGAGAATGAATGGAAACCCTCCAATAATAAACCCAAACAATTCATGGCTCACAAACCTAGGTAATGAAGAGAAAAGCAAAATAAAGAAGGGCCCATCTTGGAGAAATTGGAGTCAATATGTAACTTTTCAGGATCCAAGATTGTTTGTAGATGCTGGGAGAATAAAGTGATCATGATTTTACACCCAAAAACAATAGATGATTATCTATCACCCGTCAACGAAAACACAAAAGCAGATGGAATCAGGACCTACGTGCAATTTGAAGACTTCATTACAACAAAGGAGCTTAAAAGTCAAAATAACTTTTCAAGTACTGTTCGGCATCCACATTCAAGCATGGACCTTGCATATTATTGAAACCTTATACCTGCTTGAATTCGACAGGTAGGCGGAGAATTTCTTAAACTTCATTACTGCGTTTGAATCCAGAGTTTGATAAGGAAGAGAGCAGAATTTTATTAAGGAATGCCTAATTATTTCTTCTTGATTTCCACCCCAATCAAATCAAGAAATCTATAGCAGCAGTGGGCAAGAAATGTGGTTTAAGAAGCATTGCTCACCTCGAAATGGGTAGAACCCTCCTAGACAGAAGCTGAAGGGAATCCGGTGACAACAGGAACAGATCCCTACAAAGTCTCATGTCAATTCAAAGCCCTGAGTGCTAGTTCTGTTATCATCTTCGGGCCGAGTTTCTTGTCTATGGGATATGAGCCCCGCATCAGACACTATCATTCTTTTCATTTCAATCCCCTCCACTAAACAGCCACCAGTACATTGGACATTTTTCCGTATTAGTGCAGAACAGATGAACAAAAACTGTATTTGGGTAGGATGAGATGAGAACATTGAAAAGTAAATAAAGGTAGAAGATAAATCAAAACAACAGAAAGATGCAGACAGAATGTTAGGATAACGTAAAGAATATTGAGATAAAGCAACAGATTCTGGAACATATGTTAAAAGAATTGAGTATAAATATCTCGAAGCTCAAATTTGAAATTTGCTCTTCAAAACAACACCACCACGGGGCCGGAAACTTCTAGATTTTTCTTCCAAGTAAAAATAACATGATGCCGAAATCAACCTTACTATTATGTTAAGAACCCACTTTAAGAATTCAACAGAACATGAGGTTTGCTTTAAAAGCTTATACCAATAACTCCTGGACTGTTGTAGTTTCCAACAGCTTCACTGACGCTCAACAACTTGTATGCTGCTTCTTGCTGAACTACCGATTATGTGTCAGTTATGAGGTATAAAAACTCTTGAATCACGTCATTGACACCAAACAATCTCAAATTCAATTTCTGTCTTGCTGAAACACCGGAATAACCAAGGACTATATTCTGGAAATATAACTGTTCCAGAATTAAGTCAAAAAGATCCACCTTCATGGTCCGTAGAATCATAAACGAAAAAAATCTGGGTCACACTTGACCTAGATTGCAATTGTAAGTTCTTCACTGTTGAAATTCTCATAAGCACGAAGAAATAGGCCAATTAGTTGTGAGGTTAATCAAATAATGAGATTATTCATCTACCAGATAAACACATGAGACAAGAACCACCTATTGTGATCATGTTGTACTGCCACACCCTTTACCTTTGATTAATATATCATAAAAAAGTGTGCATCACAATCCCACAATACTTGTGCTAAGGGCATGCCCATATCCCCTCAATAGGGGGTTTGTATAATTAAGCTTATGTAGCATCCAAACGTGTCCCAAACGCCAACAGGAATCCCCATCACTCTGATCCAAACAGACGTGTGGCCTGACCAGATCTATCGCACAGAGCTGGCGACCACCAATGGAGATGAACCTCTTTTCAAGCCAATTTCCACATCTGCTTCAGAATCCTCTGGGCTTTAACTCTTCATGAGAATAGGACAACAAAGCAAGCTCTCCTACCTCCACATTACACGTCACTCTACCCCAACATTCCCACCTCCAAGGTCCCTTCTGGAAAGCGCTAAACCATTGCCACTTCTACATGTGATTAGCAGACTTGATACCAATCCAACCCCGGATCCAACTCCTTGACCCTCCGTTTAGGCATCTCACAACCTTTTTGTCATTCTTGCTTCCCACAAGGGGATTGTGAGACGTTAAAAAGGGAGTGTGAACATCATTTCCCTTCTAAAACTACCACAACAAACAACGTGAAACATTTCAACAGTTCAAATTAGTCCATCCTAATCGACAAGCGAGAAATGATTACTTAAACAAGATTATGTCTACAATCCTACCGCTTATGGAAACACATTCTCTGAGGTCATTAGAAACACTAATAATCAGTAAGCCAACAAGTAGGGTATGGTAAAGAACCGCTCCTCAATAAGCTAATTCAGAGCAGCCTAATATCCACTTGTGATTTGAGTTCCCTTGCTTATTAAGCTTGTGTAACTATTAATTAAGTCGCCAATACTTTGGAATAAAAGTGAGGACCAATCCAACAATAAAGACATAGCCGCTTGAATTCAATGAAAATGTACATACTAGCTGGTGATGGTTACTGTTCAACAAGGGTGCTGTAAGTTGTAAAATGAGAGCTAATTGAATCCATCGTGACTCAAATAGTTAATTTTCATCCTGGAAATATAAGAATTAACAATCACACTTGAACACCAAAACACCGCGTACAATATAAGGTCCTAACCTAGCCTTTCCTTGAAACACAGAAGAGAATAATACAGGAACAAAAGAGAAGAACGAAAAACAAATACTAACATATAGCCAAATCACAAATAGATCACTATCCGGCTGATTTACGTGGAGAAGCAGTTCTTTCAGTTGTGCCTTCATATCATTTAAGTTCAATGTTCTAGATAAATGCTACTTATACCCCCATAGAGTCTCGGTGATAATCCGGCCTTCTACAAGTATGCAAAAGCTTAAAATAGTTGTTTGGAAGTGTTTACCTATCTAATAAGGCTATAACATCAATAGAAGGATCTATGCAATGCAGGTCGGAAATATTGCCACACCTCTACAAAGAGGAATGATCCATCAATTGGGGATTACATGGGGTACTGTTGTTGTCCACACAGTGGAATGAAGATAAACTAATTCAGTAATTACAAATTTGTTGCATCTGGTTTGGCTCTTAAGCCTGAAACATGAATCTAAATCAGACGAGGAAGGTGGAATAACAGAGATTTATCCTGCATAATTTCTAAGGAAATAAACCCATACCTAATCTAAGAAGGAGAGAAAGAAAGAAGGGGCAAAAAATTGAGCACCGATCTGCTTCCAAGCTTTGATCTTATCGGGCATCAGAGAAATCAAGCATAACAATCAACTATAGCACTTTCCACAGTCTGCTAATTTTATACTAATTATAATCAGCAAATATTTAGCCAACCCCAAGTGATTGAGACGCAAGCTCGGTTTGGTTTGGTTTGGTATAATCAGCAAATATTATAAAAAAAATCGTCCTAGCAGCACAATTAGCGCACACTAAAGATCCAAACAACTATTAAGCATAAGTACTTGCGGTTCAAAAAAAAAATTAAGCATAAGTACTTTAGGAACATGTGTCCACCTCTGCAACATGACATTGACATGTCACCATTGGCTACTTGGATCTCACCTCAAGAATCCATAACCACCTGAGGATAGATCTCCAGAATGTCACGCTAAAGATCTCACCCATTGCAACTTGTAAGAGAGATCTGCCAAGTGAGATCTGTGAAGCTTAGTCTCCAGTTCACACTAGGCTCCAGGACAACCTAGCTGGAGGCAGAGCTTAGGAACCCTATGGAGGATTGTGTCTTGGAGGCTAGAGTTTATATATTCTTGAGCTGAGATCCACGCAGAACAAAGTGAAGCTTTGGAAATGACTCCAAGGTCTATGCCCTTGGCAACAGTTTGGAACGTATCGAAAACTCCAGAGAACCAAAAAAAACCTAGAGATGTCAGTTAATCATTTCATGGAATTCTTGCAAAATACCTAACCAGCACTAGTCCAGCTATACATTCTTCATGTATGTTCCAAAGAACTTGGAAACGATTAGACTCGGACTTCAAAACTTAACATTGATTTGTAAAAATAGTTACCCCGGCATATGTATCATATTCAACTTGAACTGTTACTTCACTAACTGTAATAGTTATAACTTATCACTCCATTCAATGTAACTAAGATATAGTTCAGCTTAACAATTAGCGATGAGTGAAAAGGCTTCTGTTAGGATGCGGAGTGGAACCTCTTTGACTCAGTTTGAAGATTATAATTAACCGATGTGGGACAACCTGCCACTCCACCACACTTGTGATTCCCAACTCACACATGGCCAGGTAAACAAAGTATACATAACTTGGAATCACAAGATTTACAACTAAATGAAGTGCACGTATGGCACAAACAAGGAAAAATCAACCAAGAGACTCTTGCCCAAAATCCTCTAATATCCTAGCCCCTAGGACCAATACAATGTTGAATATAGAAGGAAATATACAGCAGATTTTCAAATAACTAGTGACGTGTTGAATAGAATCCACAACATCAATGTTCTCAATATAGCATCATGTCATTTCCAAATCTTCTGCAACATCAAGTTGAACTTTTTGCAATTTCATTAGATCCACATTAGTTTAACGGTACCATAAAAGGATAAAAAGAAGTTAATGGTTCAACCAAACAAACTAGTTGATTCCCATGCAAATGTTCGTCGGTCAGTAAAGGAGCCATAACAAAGAAAGCAACCACATTAAAGAGAATATGTGATTATGCGCATGAACATCGCCATTCAAATATTTTCACTCGTCACATAATGGTACCGAGACATAAAAACCTCAAAACTTTATGTATGAGATTCGGTAATACTTGGTTTTCGAAAAATCTCCGTCAGATAAACCAAACCGAGCCTTAAGTCCCAATCACTTGGGTTTGGCTACATGAATCATTTTCCTCCATTGAACTCTGTCAAGGGCAACTTGTTCACACAAACCTACTATACTCATATCGTTGCGCACCACAGCATCTAATGTCAATTTAGGTCTACCCCTCCCCGTGGCATTGCTACCTAAAGCTATCCTATCCGCTCTCTTAACTATTGCATCTCTTGGTCTATGGTAGACATGCTCAAACCTCCTTAGCCTATTTTCCCTCAACTTCTCTTCTATGGATGCTACACCTATCATCTCACGAACCGTTTTATTTCTAATCTTGTCTCTTCTAGTCTTACCACACATCCACCGCAATATTCTCATTTCCGCTACACTCATCTTGTTCACCTGTTGTTTCTTAATAGGTCAACATTCTGTCCCGTAAAGTATCGCTGGTCTGATGTCAGTTCCATAGAATTTTCCGTTCAATTTTATGGGAACCCTCTTGTCACACAATACACCAGTAGCGCTCCTCCACTTGAGCCACCCCACTTGGATTCTATGGGTCACATCATCTGCAATCTCTCCGTCTCTACTAATGATTGAACTTAAGTACCTAAAATGATCACTCTTAGGTATCTTCTGGTCTTGAATCATCACTCTTTCTTCTTGCGCACTGTTGATACCACTAAACTTTTACACCATATACTCAGTTTTAGTCCTACTTATTCGAAAACTCTTTGACTCTAATGCTTCCCTCCAAATTTTCAGTTTCGTATTAACACCTCTAGCGGTTTCATCTACGAGGATAATGTCATCTGCGAACATCATACACCATGGGATATCTTCCTGAAATTGTCTAGTCAATTCATCCATAACTAAGGCAAAAAGGTATGGGCTCAAGGCCGACCCTTGATACAATCCTACAGTGATTGGAAACTCACTCGTTTCCCCTACTGGTGATCGAATTGTAGTGACGGCACCTTCATACATGTCTCTAATCACTTCGATATACCCTTTGATCACTCCTTTTCTTTCCAGAACCCACCATATGATGTCTCTTGGCACTCTATCACAAGCCTTTTCTAAGTCTATGAAAACCATATGGAGATCCTTCTTCTTTACTCTGTGTTTTTCTATCATTCTCCTTAATATGTAAATAGCTTCCATGGTTGATCTTCTAGGCATGAATCCAAACTGTTTCTCTGACACCGTACTCACCATCCTCAAACGATACTCAATAACTCTTTCCCACAACTTCATCGTATGACTCATCAATTTAATACCGTTATAGTTGTTGCCGCTTTGGATATCCCTTTTATTCTTATAGATAGGTACTAGAGTGTTTCTTCTCCATTCATCGGGTATCTTCCTGGTCATAATAATCTTGTTAAACAACTTCCAAGTTACCCCCAAGTCACCTAGACTTTACCAAACTTCAATAGGAATACCATCTGGTCCTAATTCCTTACCCAGTTTCATCATTTTCAAAGTTTTGACCACTTCGAACTTGTGTATTCTCCGATAAAATTCATATTCTATATTTTCACCAGGTACATACTCTTCCTCCCCACCAAAGCCTCCTTCATGTTTCTCATTTAACAACTTCTCGAAATACGACTTCCATCTATCCTTGATCGCCTTGTCTTTTACCAACACCACCGAATCAATATCTTTTATACACTTAACTTGAGAAACGTCTTTAGCTCTCCTTTCTCGCAACTTGGCATTTGGCAAGTTTATAAATAATATTTTCTCCATCTTTACTATCGAGTCTAGCGTAGAAATTCTCATAGGCTTTCAACTTAGCATCTCTAACGGCTTTCTTAGCTTCCTTGCTAGCTTGCTTATAACCCTGAAAATTTTCCTCATTCCGGTCCTTTTGCCACTTTTTAAAGCACTCTTGCTTGGCTTTTACCTTGATTTGAATCTCGTCATTCCACCACCATGTCTCCTTAGAAATTGGACATTTTCCCTTCAACTCCCCAAGAACTTCTCTCAATATTCTTCTAATACCATCAGCTATGGTATTCCACATATTGTCACTATCTCCTTACACTCCCCACCGTACTTCTTGAGACATTCTTTCCTTTAATACTTCTAATTCCTCCCCTCTTAGGCTCCACCATTTAGTCCGTGGGCATCTAGTTTCCTTTCTCCTACTAATGTTCCCCTTGAGACAAATATCTAATACCAAAAGTCTGTGTTGTGCCACTAGACACCTCCGGGAATAACCTTACAATTCTTACATGTCAAGCGGTCTGCACCTCTAGCAAGAAAGTAGTCAATTTAGCTTCTATTGGCTCCGCTCTGAAAGGTAATTAAATGCTCTTCTCACTTCCTATAGAGAGTATTCCCCACTATAAGATCAAAAGCTACTGCAAAATCTAAAATCCTCCGACCACCTTCGTTAAGGTCACCAAAACCAAAGCCACAATGCACCTTCTCATACCCTTGCTTATGCACTCTCACATGGCCATTGAAATCGCCTCCTATAAATAGCTTCTCCCCAAAAGGTATCTCTTGAACCACGTCATCCATCTGCTCCCAGAATTGCTCTTTAGGAAGATCATCCAAACCGACTTGGGGTGCATAAGCACTAACAACTATGCTCCCTCCGATCACAAGCTTAACGAAAATAATCCAATCTCCTTTCCTCATGACTGTAATTACCAAATCTTTTAGGTGTTTATCTACTACGATACCTACTCCATTTCTATGCTTATCCTTACCCGTATACTAGAGCTTATAACCTGTGTTCTCTATCTCCCTAGCTTTCTCCCCTACCTACTTAGTTTCCTGAAGACAAGCTATACTAATCTTCCTCCTAAGCATGGTGTCAACTAGCTCCCCAGTCTTACCCGTTAATGTCCCTATATTCCAAGTTGCTAAACGAATACTATAATCCTGGGCTAGCTTCTTTACCCGTGCTCATCCAGGTATGCGCGGGAACCCTTGCTCACTTATCACCACACCCGGGGGCCGGTGTGGCGCCCCTTACTCATTTTTCGAAGCACCCGAAGGCAGGCACAACACGTCGCTTAAAAGGAACGCCCTAGCATGTCTCGTTATTATATTTGGATTCATGTCATAGAGATCTGACGGGCTTTTTACATGCTGGCTGTCAGCTACCTAACGCACAACCCTCCTCCGATCAAAACAAAATATGGGTTAATGCTTAAGATCTTGTTCGTTTGGGAGATTCAAATACTCTGGGCACGGCCTCGAGTAACCTTTCTCTATCTTTCTCCACTCATTACTCTGAAAAAATCTCCCTCAAACCACCCCCCCCCCCCCCCCCCCCCCCCCCCCCAAACGAACAATGCCTAAGTCATTGGCAACTGAAACCGTGAGAGCAAGGCATTCCTTTTTGGCTGGTTATACCGGTCCTATGATGCAAACACAGAAGTAGTTCTCCTTAGCAATGAATCCAGCCGGAGACATTGTCACTTCTCCATGAATATATATCAGGACATTCATTCAATACTTTAGGTTAACAAAGAAGTGCACAAAGTATTTAATAACTATTAGCACATAACTACAAATTAAAAGAGAACGTGAACATCAAGTTGAGGTAAAGAAATGTCCAAATTTGTTCAGATGTAGCATTTTCCGGCGAACAATTTGAGCTATTATGTAATTGCATGAATAAAACATTTATTCTTTACCTAGAAAGCTCAGGATGAACAAAATGATAGTTGCCAAACAGGTTTCTGAAACTATCAACTAAGAAATAGATTAATCACACATATCTTTGATCCACAATTAGCCAATCAAGAGTTTACGGAGTAGAAAACTTACCGATAGCGTGCTGCATGATTCAACTCTTTCTTCCATATCCTTGAAACAGGAAATAACCACAATCAATTATGATGTACAAGTTTCAAGCCAGCAATAAACAATGTTGAGTAAATCTTTACCTTGCTAACATAATGGGATGGGATTTGGTTCAAAACTATTGACCGCAACCCTAATCTGTCAAGCATCTCTGTGACAAAGCCTGAAAAGAGTGTCTGGGTGCAGATATGGACGTGCATTTTCATGGGTTGGCAGAAGGGGAAGGGGGAATGTAAAATCAAGAACCATATCCATGTCAGTCAAGGATAACACTCCTACAATCAGCTATATTGATAAAGCCTCCAATCAAACAATCAGAATTCCCTTCGCATCAAATCTCTGGTTACACAACCCAAGTGCAGATAATGCTACCAACAATAACTGTATCAAAGAAAGAATGCTCCATTGATAAATTAGACATGAAGGGCAATAGTAGTAGCTATACTGAAAGCCTGAAAGCTTCTTCAATTTCTTTACCCTAAGCTATAGCAGCCAAAATAGTTCAACGAGGAATGGTATCCATGTATCCCACAAGATGGTAACATAACAAATAGTCAAACACCCTAGAAAATGTTTTTGAAACGCTTGCATTTCTCCTTCAGGTTAATCTTCAAATCGAAACAATTCAACAAAATTAAAAGGATGCCAATAACTAAAACGCACAGTAGATATACCAACAATGTAGTAACTCCAATTAGCACGCATAGAAAGAACTACAAGCTAAATACTGTGAATCACCTCAGAATCGATTACAACTACAAAGCCCTAAATCGAAAAGGAATTATAAAAAAACGAAAAACAGCAAAGAAACAAGATCAGACGCTATGTTTGTATGGGTGCACGAATCCAAACACACCCATAAAGATCAAGACATTTACAACACTACCCTCTACTCTCTCACCCCTCATTTCCTCTTCCTCGTTGCAGCTACTTTCTTCGCCGGCGACTTTGCCGGAGCTTTTTTAACCGGCGCCTTCTTCACCGCAGCTTTCTTCACCACGGGCTTAGGAGCCGCCGCCACTTTCTTCCCCGGACTAGTCCTAGTCGATGTCCTAGCCGCCTTAGCCGGTGGCTTCGCCTTGGCCTTCGGCTTCGGGGCCGCCTTGGGCTTCACAGCAGCGGCCTTCGGCTTCACCACAGCTTTCGGCTTCGCAGCTGCCTTAGGCTTAGCAGCAGGAGCAGCTTTCGGCTTCACCGCTGCCTTCGGCTTAGCAGCAGCAGCTTTCGGCTTCGGCTTCGGCTTCGTGGCTGCCTTAGGCTTCGGCTTGGCCGCGGGGGCTTTCTTCTTCTCGGGCGCCTTGGCCTTCGGCTTTGCGGCAGGAGCCGGCTTCTTCTTAACAACAGCCGGTTTCGGCTTCGAGGCCGGCGCAGGAGTCTTGCTCGCCGGAAGCTTATAAGAATTCTTAACCTTCACGAGCTTACCAGACGCGGTCAATTTCCTCAATTGAACTAACAGCAACTTCTTGAAGTTGGACGGCAAGTCCTTGTACTTCTCTTCCAGAAACTTCGTTATCGCGTACTGACTCGATCCGTTCTTCTCCTTCAACGACACTATTGCCTCCGTTATCATCTGCACCATCACAGTAACAAGAATCAGATCTACATATTCCAAAACCAAATCACTAACTAATCTCTAATTACGCCTAAATCTCCGCTAGTCGCACAACTGAATTATCAAAATAACAAACACAACCAAAAATAGAAGAAGATAATTGATTATGCGTAAATTTGAAGTACCTCAACGTAAGAAGGGTGAGTGGAAGCTTTTCTCTTCTTCGGAGCAGTAGGAGCTTTCTTCGGCTTCGCCTCCTTCTTGGCCTTCGCCGGCGCCGGAGCCGGTTCTTCCGCAGCCTCCGGCTCAGTAACCGCCGGAACCGTCTCGACTGCCACGACTACTTCTTCAGTCGCCATTTGGGAATTCAACTGGGATTAGAGTTGGGGCTGGGGCTGGGGCTGGGGCTGGGGCTGGGTAAAGGATTTGAAATTTGGATGGGAATTTTTTATCTCCGGTGGGGGTGTGAGGACGATGAACGGAATTGAGCGGATTTAAATAGTAAAGCGTAAGAGAAGACATGCCCAGGAGCCGAGCGCTGATTGGTGGAAGAAGCGGCACGCGGATCGCTGGCTTTGGGAAATTTTAAATGTAGGTCGTTGGATATTTTGTTATCGACGGTTAAGAGCGATGGAAAATGAACCTTGGATGAGGGGGTTTGCAAGAAAGGAGGTTGTTTAGGTGACTTGGGTGTGTTTTTGTGCTCCACTGATTTGATCATAACTCGAGCTGTACTGAATGGAATTTCGTGAGGTTTTTTGGGTCTTGTAGGAAATTATGTCAGCTTCACAATGAGGGTTTACTCGGACCAAGGTGATGAGGGAGTTGGGAGAATTCTGGATTTGAAGGTACATTGGTCATGGGGAGAGTTTGGTTGGAGTTTGTTGAGGTTTTGAGGTGTTTAAAAAGAATGCTTGGAAGTAAAATGAAATTTTGGAACCAGATGTGATAATAGGCTTGTAGATGAATCCGTTAGTTCAAGAATCGTGAAAATTGGATTTGTTTTGACCGTAAAATTGTTTATTACGAGATGGAAGAAGATGAACAAATTTATAATTAGGCCAAATATGACATACAAAGTGATATTTATCTCATCAACCAAAATCGATTGCAAACATTCCTTTTGTGGTGATTATGTGGACTTATGATCAACCTAAAAACATTAATTCGAAGCGGTTCGTAAATTAACCCAAGTCCTAATAGAAACAAATTTAACAATCACTGTTATAGTCAGTTAAAAGTTGTTTATTTAATGACTTGGTGGCATAGTTGGAATGTCTAAATTCTTCTTGTTAGTTCCATCAACTCCTTGTTGATCTCAATCTTACTCCATAAAATAGGCACGTGTTCAATTCTGCAACATTTGCAGTTCGGTTTTGCCCTTCGTAACGTTCCATGCAACTTAACTCTACTAATAAGTCAAAATAATATCATTAGCCTCCTACATGCCATTTGAAGGGGCTATGGCGTCGATTATTTCTCAACAACTCAACGTCGTCTCCATTTCCAACCAGCAAACTCAAACAAATGCGTGACTTTTTAACTTTTCTATGTGCTTTAATCATTTTATTGTGCATTGCGGCCAATTTTATTTATATAAATATATGAAACACTATTCCTAAATCACATATGAGTTCTAAAGATGAGGGGCATATGATTTTTTTTAACTTTTCTACATGCGCTAATCATTTTATTGTGCGTTGCAGCCAATTTTATTTTATGTGAATGTATGAAACACTATTCTTAAACCACATATGAGTTCTAAATATGAGAGGCATATGAACTAACCAAATATAGACTAAAAGATCATCTAGTCTTATCTTTATATAGTGTCAAAGATATTTGTAGACAAAAGTTTTACATTGTACTAGCAAGTTTTTTATTTGTAGTATGTGTAATTTCATATGCTTATGGAAATATTACTCGTAATGATAAACAGATTACTTTATTCAAGTTACTTTGTTGGTGCACAACTACACATAGAAAATTTGTGGCTACGTAGATACGTAATGAATTAACATACATTTGACTCGCTATTTTTATGAAAGCAATCAAACCAGTTACATAGCATCAAAGGACATTGAAGTTCAAAATTATCATTGACAATAAGTTTTTTTTTTTCCCCTTTTTATATGTGCTTAAAATCGCTCAAATAGTGCAAAGAGATACATTGAATAAATTATCCTGGTCATTGTCAATCATATAAGTCATTCTTTTAATCAATGCTCAAAATGATGTTGTAAATGTGTCACACCAACAAATAACACATGCAAGTACTTGACTTGGCTAATAGTGTCATCAATATATTTGTTCACGCGTTTTTTTTCTTATAAATGAGCGATATTATAGTGTTCAGTTAACATATGCATGTAATTTGAAATCACATGCGGAAAATTGAGCAAGTGCAATGTCATTCTTGTCATGTGAAATTGATGGGTTTAATGGCGGATACTACTCATGTTTGAGGATGAGGAGGTTTGCCCTAACATACCTGCAAGCAATTGGAGGTTCTCGTTCATCTTTTGGGGTCATATCAATGATTATCTATTAGCTCGCAACAAATTAGTTGATGCTGGCTCAATTTATCATTCCAACCCCAAGCCTTTTTCTTCTTGGCTATAATAAACTTTGTTAAACCAACTTGTTATTCAATCCAACCCATGAAGCTCTAATTGAGAAGACACGAGATCATGTGGTAGAAGAAGTTGTACACTCGATTAGGCACAAAATAAATGTTAACATGTGTTGAATTAGAAGTTGAGTGTACTGGATGATTAATGATATCATTGGGGCGATATTTAAAATGCAACCCAATTTTACCGTGTCCTAAATGCTCATTGATAATGAACGGAGCAAATAACAAACATTTATGATGATGTGGCATGGTAAGTTAGGATTATCAAATTGACAATCCCATAACTCTTTCTTGCTAGAATTACTTATATATCTTATACACAATCAAAGAACAAACTAGAAATCCATATTAACGAGTCACATACTTTAAGTTGACTATGATAAGGGGCGTTCAACTATTTTAAGGACGACGCTGCCATGTCTAGACCATTTATACATTCATATACATAAACACACACGCGCAATCATGTCACGATGTTCTTAATAAATTAGAAGTAGGAGTTTTACACATGTATCACTTCTATATATGATATGAAATGTACCGTCACAGCCTTGAATTGCACATGACTTGCAACTCGACCAAGTTTCATGAATTGCTCATAATTTGATTTCCTTGGATATGGAGTAATTTGTATAATGAGAAGTTTTTTTTTTTTTTTTTTTATCAAGAGTAAATTTCATTCTAAGAAGCCTAACGGCACTTACATGAAATAATGATAACAGTCAATAATAGCTAAATCTACTGAAAACTAGGAAACGAGCAAAACCACAAATGGGCATACAAGCTCATAGACGCATTACTGTAAAAGCAAACGATGCGGCATAGGGTCCATCATAGAATCGGTAGATGAACAAACCGAGGTTCAAACCATTAGATCGGTCCTTTAAATGGCTAATGTGCAAAAGGACGAATCCCTCACAGCCATAAAAGGATGCTCCAGTGCGAGTTTTTGCTAGCACTTTGAAACTCTAGATGCGGTAGTTGACCAAACAACCCATAACAAGCCAAACCTCCTTGTAAGGACACAAGCCGAGATCTGATAAAACCAGTCCGGATAGAGACCAAACCTCCAAAACTTGATTAATGGCCGCAACACCAGAAATAACCAAAACTAGACGGTAGATACCAACAACAGCCGACCACACCACACCACTACTACAGAAAATGAGATCCAACAGCCACAACACACAAAAGAAAAATATTACCCACTACCAACACCCGCCGGATCTAGGGGAGACTAGACCAGGACAAAAATTCGGACGGAGGAGGACCTCGCCAAAGAAGAAGAGACACAAAACGGCCTAAAAAACAGACTAACTATCTCCTAATCCTCCATAAACCCTAATTATTACCTACCAATTGAAAGCCAAAAGAGCACGGCTGCCTCCGAATCACCACTGACCAGATCTGAGCTCGCTGTGGAAAACACCACGACACACGAGCCGCTAGAGTTGAGCTACGTTGCGGGGGTCGCCTGGGCTGAAAACTACAAAGCTAGAGAGGGTGTGGGAGATCCGAGGTCTACGGTGCCGAAAGGAGGGGAGAGAGGTGCAAAGGAATAGGAGAGGAGGGGGGGGGGGGCGCGTAGGTGGAAGGCGGCAGCCCCACCCCAAACGGAACCCTAGCTTTTGAAAGCTTAGAGAGAGAAAAAAGAGAGAAGGAGGAGCAAAGGGCGGGCGATTATGAGAAGTAAATTCACTCTGACTATTTTTATTGTTCCAAAATCAATTTCATCGTTTCTTTAAGTCAATTGAGAGCCGCATCTCCAATTTATAGAGTTTTGAATTACATTGCATTCATCGGAGTTGCGTTATTTTCAAATTTACCTAAGGACGCGTTTGAATTAAATCAATTATTATTTAATACCAGTATTTATCGGCGGATTGTTATTTATCTTTTAATGAAAATATTGGAATAATTCATTTTGTCTTTTGTGAGTTTTCTTTTATATTTGTAATATTTTTTACTATCGAGACTAAGCTCGCCAAATCGAGAGGTTAATCACAAAATAACACAAATTTAATAAGAAATTTTAAACCATAAATATTGGGGGATAAAAGACGTTTTTTTCTTCAGAAAAAAAATAAAAAAAATGGAATTGCTCTAACCGTGTTGGAAACGTGTCTCAAAAGTAGGATTGGGGTGAAGGATCAAAAAACAAAAAGTAGGATTGGACACAAACGTAATCTGGTGGCCAGATGTTACTTTACCAGAGTAGTAAAATGCAAGATTATTTCCCTCTTCTTTCCTGGGATTTTGACGTAAATCCCACATTTATTAGGAAATCCAAGCTGGATTTCACAATCGACGTCAGACCTTAATCTTTAAATATAGAGTTTACAAAACCTGTAAAATTCCAGCTGGGCATCTCATAAATGGGGAAATCAAAATAAATATCCAGCTGGGCATCTCATAAATGGGAAAATCAAAATAAAATTTCCAACTGGGCATATCATAGATGGGAAAATCAAAATGAAATCTATAGCTAGGAACGAGCAAAGCTGCTACGGAAAGGATCTGGATTCTCTACGAGGATTCCTCTCTCCTGGAAAAAATTTGTTT
Source organism: Rhododendron mucronatum var. ripense (assembly GCA_019656295.1). Classification (NCBI taxonomy): domain Eukaryota; kingdom Viridiplantae; phylum Streptophyta; class Magnoliopsida; order Ericales; family Ericaceae; genus Rhododendron; species Rhododendron mucronatum. Next base: position 2,045,545 of record BPLT01000015.1, read on the forward strand.
TTAATCTGGACCATTGATCGTTAAGATGAACGGTCTGGATCTCATGAAAATCCTCACACCATTCTCACAGAGAATAATCTTCATTGAGGATCCAGATCCCTACGGAAACCGAAGGGAAACCAATGGCCACGCGGGGTCCATTCTCGGTCCCGCATAGATGATCCGAGTTGTTCAGTAATAAAGAAAATTCAATTGGGCCCATTAAAAAACTGAGCCGTTCATTCAGATTGAGCTGATTTTTTACGGGAAGCCAATTGACTTATTTTTTTGTACGTATTCATTTTTTTTTTCAGAATTTGATAAAATTTTTGCCAATTTTTTTGTGAATTATTGTTTCGTCGTGATGAGAGGAATCTAAAAAGTAAAAAATTACCATCGAAATCCAATTTTTTTAATAAAGACAAAAATAAGCCAATATGTTAATTTTTTTTTATCTTTATTCAAAAATTTTTAGATTTGGACAATAATTTTTAACTTTTTTGATTCATTGCATCAACCTAATAATTCACCAAAAAAATTGACGCGTAAATAACAAATTAGATTTTTTTTTTTTGAATATAAGTAAAAAAACAAAAACAAAAAACCAATTGGATTGCTATTTTCGGGATGAGTTTGTGATTTTTAGACTCCCGCCAAATAGTGTCGGGTCCAGACCCTAGCTGGCATATAAATACTGTGCGTTGATCCTTAAAACCCTAAACTGTTCGTTACCCAAATCCCGATTGACGAAATCCCAACGGCTAGGGTTTTGGTCCTCCAGGCACCAGACTCTGGTAAGACCTCGTATCCGCCATACGTTCACTTGTCATCTCTCGTTGCCTCGTTCGTATGAGTCGTATTTAACTTGAATTTGACATGTTCCCATCGAATGTGGCGAGGGTGTATACATATTTACATGTACTAATGCATGCTAGTGTATTTCTTTTATGGAATCGGCTTTTGTATTGTTCTCGATAGGTTTTTACTTATTTAACGCTTAGGTTTCAACGAGGTTCGGAGCGAAAGCAGTTCGCTCTGATCAAGTAACTGTGAAAGGCTGTAAGCAGTGGTGGAGCCAAGAATCGAAGTCTAATGGGGCCAAACAATGAAAATAATAGGGTACCGTACGGTTATTTTTGTGATATTAAATCTGGTAATTTGAGTTTTTATGGGACGATTTCAATTACTTGAATAATCGATCTTGAGTATTGTTTAATTATGGTAGAAAATTTATTGTGTTCAAGATGAAAATTTAATGTGTTGAAGACGAAAATTGTTCTTACTCTTTTAAGTATTGTTGAAAGTTTATAATCCTTTTACAAATACTAGAGGTCGGGGCACACGTGATGGTGTGCAAGTCAGATTTTCACAAAGTTTTTGTAAAAATGCTTCCCACTTATTATTTGATCAAATTTTCACAAATGTTGTGAAAATTCAACTTGCACACGCATCGCGTGTGCCCCGGCCTCTAGTATTGTTTTATATCAGTAATCGATTTTGTAAAAACAGAGCCGAAAGATACCAAATAGTAGATAATCACTTATAACTCCATAAGTGATTATCTGCGGAATAAAGAAAGTGTCCATATGTCAAAGAGCAGTAAGCTGAAAGCAAATTTTGACAGAAGAAGACATTAATACAAACACCTAGTAGTCAATAGAGAGAGAGAGAGAGAGTACCCTTAATTTTCAAAACTCTCTTCACCGCAGGTATGAACTTCCGAATCTGAAATAGGAAATAAGAACATCCCGAAGGTCTGAGTAGAACAAAAAAATTTGCAAAACCCATACTGAAACCGAATCTGAAATAGGAAATAAGAACATCCTGAAGGTCTAAGTAGAACAAAAAAATCTGCAAAACTCATACCCAAAACCTGCACAAAGGAAGTGAGACATGAAATTGATGGTTCATACATTGAATTGAACAATAGGAGTGCTTGGAGTGCTTCCCGATTGAGGCAACGATGTTGGTTTGGGGTGGTGACACGAAAACTGAAATCAGCAGCAACGGAAGTAGCAGAGGTGACTTGAGCCGATTTGTAAGTTTTCCTGCCCCACAGAACTAAGAGACAACAATAAATTGAAAGAACAAACAGTTTATTTCCGTTGCATCAAAAAAAAAACAAAAAGAAATAAAATGAACTAACAGGAAGAATCCACCGTGTTACGTATGGTAAAGAAGTAGGAGCAAAAAAGTGTTCACTTTCCAAAGCCCAAAACAATTGGAAATATGCATACGGAGACATTGCATGCACGTATGGTGAAAACATAAAAGAGTGAAAAAGAAAAAGCCATTAACAGAGAGAAGGGAAAATACCTTGACGGAGGAGATTGGCTCTGTGATTAGCTGACCTCCTTTGTCGTTTCTTTGTCAGGAACATGGTGTACTTCATTGTGGATTTGTGGAACAAAAGAGAGAGAGGACAATGAGGGGCTTGGCAGTTTGTGTGGACAATGGCGTAAAAGATAGGAAATGGTCTACAGAACGTGGGTGGGCAGTTACCCCAGAACTAAAGTTTGAAAAGAGAAACGTGGCAGTTGAGGGGAGAAGAAAAGAGAAAAGTGGCAGAGGAAGTTTTCGGCAGTTTTTTTGTGTTTAAATGTCAAATATATCCTTATAGTTACAGTACTTTTGTATTGATTTTTTCTTTTTTTGAGAGGGCACTTATGGAAAAGGAAAATACATGACACAAAAGGGGAGATACCAAAAGGGTGCTCTCCCTTTATATATTAGAATAGATGTACCAAAATTAGGCAAACTATACATACAAATACAAAAATGTTTGGGGCCGGGGCCTCATCCAGCCCCACAATAGTTCCACCACTGGCTGTAAATGGGGTTCACATTTGTTGCGTATAGTGTAGGTATCTGGAATTTAGAATGCCATGTTGTATGTGTTGTCACTTGTTCGGTTTGCAGTTGTTTGATGCTGTGTTGGACTGGGTTATGGGAAGCTAGAATATTCTGGTTCTTCCTTAATTACTCACTGCAGTCAGCAGTGCAAGCCGTAGCTGGCTTTAGAGTTACCATGCATGAGAATCGTGCTTTGATTTGGCGAATGCTTTTCTTGGGCTATGTCTCAGAGAATTTATGTGCCACGAAGCTGCACTGGATCTTTTGGTTTCTGACTAATCTGCATTATTGTTGTATTTGGTCATTTTATCGGCAAATCACTTTAGTGGGGCAATTGGGGAATTTTTGAGGTACTGATTTTTTCTCTAAAATTTTGGGTAGACGTTGTTTAATTTTGGGGATCTATTGATAGTTTGATACTACCGGGGTTGTTAATTCGTGCCAGGTGTTTTGAAGCATTTTTTGTGTGTGTGTCTGTTTTATGTCTTTTAGAGGGATTGTAAAATTCTCTTTCTGGATGTGTTGCTGTCAAACAAACCTCCTCCAATTCGTTCATGTGATCTGATCAGGAGACTGGTTGTTGTTTAGTCATCATAAAATACTCATTGTTACAATCGTCTTATTGTTCAGTAGAAGTTCCTTTTATGTCATGATTACTTCTTAAAATACTACGCAACTCCAATATTTTGAATAATTGGAAACCACATTGAGCCTTGGTCTTTGCCCCCACCCTCCCCATACATTTTGTTTGTCTAGTGCATTTGAATTGTTAGGCTTTTGAAATGGTCGGGTAGTACCTAAAGGGTGTTTGAGATGGAACTGCACAGAAGTAGCTGTTCGGACCACTGCAATAACCCTTTTTGCAAAGCTGTTCCCCAATTGTTGAGAACTTACTTGGCTTCCTTGGTTGGCTCATTGCTTAGACAAATGTAGTCCCTCCCCGTTTTGACTCTGTGTTATCCCGCGTTGCTTTAAACAAGAGTTGCCTTCGTCACAGGTATAGCAGTTTTGCTATTGTCCGGGTCCCTTCAATTACTATCATTCTCTTTGGATACTTCGATATTATTTTTCCGGTAATATCATCTCTTTCCAAGTTTGTGGAGAAAAAATGCCTCACTTTCCTACATTAATGTTCACTAGAGTTTTTTCAAGTTTGCATCCGACAACTTTGTATTCTGATTATGAAACTCTTGTCCTGTTGGGAAATCATTACGTTGCTTCAATATTTGGTCTAATATTGTGGAAAGGAGAAGCGAACGGAAGAGATGACTAGTAATGTTAAAAGGTGAAGTTAATCTAACTGATTTCATCAAAGGTCTTTGATCCTTCACACATAACAAGTATACGCTGTGAGTATGTATCAGATTTCAAAGCAGGTCAGCGCATCCCTTGTTTGTGGGAAGCAGAAGTTTGGTAGCTAAGCAACCTTGGTGGCCAAGGAAATCTTGGTAGTCAAGTACTTGGTCAAGACTCGGAACATTCTTTGGGTTTGAAACTGAGCCCCTCCAACTGGTCCACTACCAGAAGTTCGTGTGGCAGTTCACTTTGTACTTGCTGCAATCATTGTGCAGCTCAGAATAGTTTAGCACTATTTGCACAATCACAGTTGGAATATTTTGCTTAACAGATGATCAGATGAATTTTCATCAAAGATCTACTGGTATAATCTGTTCTGATATTGTGGAATTGTCTCAAAAAGTTGCGCAAACTCTCAGTCACTTATAATGACGTTCACTTGTGTCTATTCATGGTGTTAACATGGTAAAGTGAGTCTGAACTATGTCTATTGATGCCTTGATGGTATTAACATGGGTATCAATATTCTGTGTTGACTTGGAACAGAAACTGGAGGCTCCACCTGGGGAAAACCGGAGGTAGTTAAGACCCATCAACTGCAACATGATCATAGTTCCTAAAATGATTGGTGGTTCATTGGTTTTACAATGGGATGACATTCAATCAGGCTGAAATCAAGGGTGAAAGGATTGGTCATTATGTTGCTGGGTTCTCAATCTCTTACAAGCCTAGAAAATGTAGTTCCCTCGCCATTTTGACCTTGCTTTCAACTATAACTGCCTTCATTACAGGTATAGTTGTTTCTTTATTGACAGGGTCCTTTCAATATCTATTATGCTCTTTGGTTACTGTGTTACTTTTTTTGTCGGCAATATAAATGCCTCAATCTCTTTCATTAGCGTTTATTATCATTTCTGCAAGTTTGCCTCCCGGAACATTGTAGTTCAATTATGATAATTCCTGTCCTGTTGGAATTTTTTTTATGTTACCTTGGTATTTTGTCTAATAACGTGAAAAGGAGATGAGAACGAAAGTGATGAGTGGTAGCCAAGCAACCTCAGTGACCAAGTAAATCTTGGCAACCCAATATTTGGTTAAGACTTGGAGCATTCTTTCCTGTCAAGCCCATTCAATTAGTCCATTGCCAAAAGTTCATGGGCCAGTTCCCTTGACGCTTGTGATAAAACTACCGAATTGTTTGGTATGATATAGAAGAAAGACCTCATGGATAGGTAACCAAGTCTAAACCTTACCCATTCGTTCATTTAATATTTCTTACCACCAAGTCAAAGTGTTAGGCAAAGAGAAAACCAAAAAGGAAGCTAGAGAGAAGGAGGAACTTCTCTCTATCACGGGTTAGAAAGACAAGTGCCTCATTCTCTCTAGCTTACTTTGGCTTACAATTTCCATATAATTTTTTCGGTTTCTTTTTGTCTTCAATGGGGAAAGTTCCAGGATAAAAGAAGTCCTTCAACCGAACACCAATAAGAGAGTTCCATGCAGGTTTGGTTCATAATCACCATGAAACTACTGGGCACCATAGTTTTGCATCTGGAAGAAATATAGTTTGAGCCCCAACTCAGCTAATGCCTAATGGATTTCCATCTCTAGGCATAGACAATTTGGAGGACTTATGTGAGTGTGAAAGATATTTACATGTGGTAATTTTGGAAGCCAGGAGCCCATGGAGTTATTGTTGGTTCAGGGGCAAGGGGTAAGTCTCGTTTGGCTTTATGTTGAGTTTCGGTGACGGCAGTGAGTACTGCTTGCGGTCTCATTTTGGAGGAGGGGACTGATGCCGGTCAAGGTTTCCATGGTTTGGAAGCTCTCAAAGCTTCGTTAATGGAGAATTGTAGCTTTCAAGCACAATGTCTGAATAAATTTGATTTCTCTCCAGGCAACTATCAAGCACAAAATGTCCTCCTGTAATTTTGTTGGGTTTTATCATGTGTTGGAACTTAATCTTCCTGTTTTATCTTTTTGATATCACATACCTTCCTGTCTAATATCTTTATTAAGAATTTGATTGCATACCTCTACTGATGATTGTTTTATGTTACCCTGTCCTAGTATGGTAGTACCTGGAACCATATTCTATGGTTAAGTTGAGAATGACTTTCTTGACCACAAAATAAGCTCACAACAAAAGAATTTTGAGGTGACGTATGCATGCCACTATTTATACTTGAAATCATTTTGTAGCCCAGAAGGGCCAGAACAGTTTAGCATCTATTTGTGGAAACGCAGTTAAAATCTTCTGTATAACAGAAGATCACATGAATGTTTGTGAAAGATTTAGGGTTGATCCCTACTGATATTTAAAGATGGTCTCACATAGATGTGCAAGCTCACTCGGTCGCTTGTAATGACATTCATGTTTTTCTATGTATGGTATTTAGTTATTAACATTGTTCAAGTGAAAGGAAGTTATATGCAGCGTATTAGTAACATTGTTTTAGCTTGATACAGAAACTGGAGGCTTCACCAGAGGAAAAGACAGAGCTAGTTAAGACCCATCCATTTCACCATGATCACAGATAGTTCCTGAAATGCGTGGCAGCATCAGGGGGGTTTACGAAGTGAAGATATTCAATCAAGGCCGAAATGATTGGACATTATGTCAGCTGTCTCAAGCTCTGTATTGTTGTCTATCAATTTTTACATTTGTCGATTACACGATCTTAAGTTTCAACGAGGTTCGAAGTGAAAGCCCATGGCTATGATCAAGCAATTTTGAAAGGCCGTAAGTGGTGTTCACCTTTGTTACATATAGTGTAGGTAGCTGGAATTTTGTTTATAAACCTATGCTTTACGGATTGTTAGATTTGCAGTTGTTTGACTCTGTGTTGAACTTTTATATGGGTAGGTAGAAAATTTGGGTACTTCCTTAATTACATATGGTAGTGCCAGCCATAGTTGGCCACTTGGCCTGAGAGTTAACACGCATGATCTTGCGCTTCGTTTTGGTGAACTATTTATTTGGGCAAGGTTTGCATCAATTTATTTGCCCGTCATTTTTTTTCCATTTCTGTATTGCATCTTCTTTCCCTTCTCTTCTAATTAAGCTTCTGATTTCCTTCAAGTCAATCTGATTTATGGTGGTATGTGGTCACTTATCGTAATCATTGTAGTTGGGCAATTGTCGAAAATCTGAGGTACTTATCTTTTGAAATCATGTGTAATGGTGATTTTATTTGGGGATCTGTTAATTCTGTTGGAGCGGTTAGTTCATGCCAGGTGTTTGGAAGCGCTCTTTTGTGTGTGTGTGTGTGTGCTGGTTTCACGACTTTTACTGTCTTGTAACATTCTTTTGCTGGAGGTGTTGCTGTTAACTAAACCTCCTCCCATTCTTTCATTTGATTTTACCAATAGACTGGATGTTGTTTGGTTATCATGAGATACACATGACTTAGTGCTATTGTTCCGTAGAAGTTCCTTTTAAGCCATGATAACTTCTTAAATACTACGCACTCCACCATTTGGATACCAAATTGTGCCCCATGGTCTTATGTCCCCCTTACATGTTGTTTGTTTAGTGCTTTTGAAATGGTCTGGTAGTACCTACCGGGTGTTTGCTTCCATGTATAGAAAACAATGCTGTTGGTGGGTATACCAGGAGTAGTTGTTCAGAACACTGCAATAAACTTTTACCAAAACTGTTTTCCAACAGTGAAGATTTACTTTGCTTCCTTGGGTGGCTAATTGCTTAGACAATGTTGTGCCCTCTTACGGCTGTGCCTTGTACCTTGTTGCTATAACTGATACTTAGCCTTTGTTAGTTGTTACAGGTATAAATGATAGTTTCTTTGTCACAATTAATATCATGCTCATTGGATACTTTGATACTATCATGCTCATTGGTTATTAGAATTTCTTCAAGTTGCCTCTGATAACGTTGTTTCAGTTATGATGCTCCTGTCTTGGGTTTATTATGTTGCGACAATATGCTGTCTAATCATGTGAAAAAGAAGTGAACGAAAGAGATGACCCATTATGTGAAAAGGAGGAGAGAATCTACTGATTGCATCAAAGGTCTTAATAAATCCATGACACATGACAAGTATAGGCTGTGATATATATCATACCAACTTCCAAAGCAGGCCATTAGATCACTTGATTATGGGAAATGAAACTTTGGTAGCTAAGCAACCGTGGTGACCAAGTAAATCTTTGAGCATTCTTTGGGTTTGAGGCTTTGAGCCCATCCAATTGGCCAACTGCCAAAAGTTCATGCTGCAGTTCCCTTTGATGCCCGTAATTAAGACTGCCAAATTGTTTGGGGTAATACTTAAAGAAAAACCATATGGAAAACTAACCAATTCCAAATCTTACCTGTATAATCATCTAGCACATGTGCACCATGTCAAAGTATTAGGCAAAAAGAGAACTTAAAAAAGAAAGCTGGAGAGGAGGAGCTTCTCTCTCTATCATGGGTTAGAGAGAGAAGCTCATCATTCTATAGAGTTTTATTTGGCTTCCTCTTTCCCTAGAATTTTTGGACTTCTGTAATTGTGAAAGATGTGCATATGTGGAAATTTTGGAAGGTAGGAAACACATGAAATTCTGGAAGCTTGTTGAGTTTCAGTAATGGCAGTGAGTATTGCTTGTGGTCTGATTTCAATGGGAATGGGTGCTGGTCAAGGTCAACATGGGTTCAAAGCTCTCAAAGCATCATTAATGGAGGATTGAAGCTTCTAGCACAATGTCTGAATAAATTTGGTTTCTCTGCAGGTGACTCTCAAACGCACAATGTCTTTGTAATTTTGTGAGGATGGATCATGTATGTGAACTTTCCCTGCCTATTTTATCCGTTATATCACATATCTGCCTGTTTAATATTTTTCTTAATCTAGATTGCATTCCTCCACTCATGATGATGTAATGTTACGCTGTTCTGTATCAGGTACAATATTATGTGGTTAAGTTGCGAGTGACTTTCTTCAAATACCGCAAATTTTCAGGTGACTGAATCATGTCATTATTTTGTACTTGCTCGTCGTCCTTCTGGATCACCATCCATCATTGAGGTGAATGAATATCCACTAAATAATCAATCCTCTGGATTATATCCTCTGATGATTCCATTTCGTTGCTGAGAAATTGCCTGGAAAAATTGACTTTTTTGGCCTCTGTTAACGGATTGAATGTGAATTCTGGGTTTTAATAATATTTGAATTTTGGGTGATTGATGATGGAGGCTCAGAGTATGGAAGACTACGGGTTGTTTGTGTGGTCGTTTAATATTGTTCTTGCTGAGTATGTTTGGCAACGAAGATTACCTTTTTCCCGGGTTAGCATAGTTGAGGTGAGAAAAGTATCTATTTGCTCTTCATTGTTTTCCACTTCAACAATCTGTACACAAATCTATTGTGCTGAAATTGAGCCACTATTAAATGGATTTGTAATGTAGATGGCTATTTTCTGTGAATACAATGCACCACTTTTTACTCTTTGATTGTGTACGGTTTATTGGGTTATATAATTGAAATCTACAGCTTGGAGCCGGGACTTTGTTACCGGGGTTAGTTGCCGTGAAAGTGGGCTCAGATGTCACACTAACCGATGATGCAAACAGACTAGAGGTATTATGTCTCATATTCAGCTGAATCAAAGACCCCTATTTTTTAAAAACACCGAGATTGCCATTGTCACTCCAGCTATACCGAATTCCCAACTTTTGCACGAATTTTCCGTGTATTATTGGTTTAAGGGTTGTCATCTCCATTACCACCTCCTCTTACCGATGTGACGAGAGACTCCTGGCAGCAAACTTGTATGGATTTGTGTGCATGTGCATGGACAAGAGTATTCAAGACCCTTGACTAGTAAAGGTGTGCGCTAGCACTTTATGTACGAGAGAATTTTCTGGATCTTACTAAATTAAATAAAATCTTTTTTCTTACTAGAAAAAGTATGTCTGAGAGGATCTTGGTTAACTTTTTTTTTTTGGGCCTTTACTGCCTAAACAAATTTAGTTTTGACCCTGTGGTGCTATATGTAAACCTGATAAAATCCGATTTTAGTGAACTAATTTACGATAGAATGCTCAGATTTAAGGACTATTAGCTCGTTTTTCACATATTGAGACCCAAAAGAAGTTGGTCTAGAAGATTTAGGCCAAATATGGCACTTAACTGGAGATTTTTCTCATATTCGCTCTGTGGCATGATGTGCACTTGTTTCTTCATTTTTGTCAGTGTGTAGTAAGTCTGTATGCTTCTCTTAGCCCTTTGTAGAACAGAGTCACAATTTCAGGACGTGCCCTAAAATACTCTGCTGAACAAATCAGAATTGCTCCCTCCACCTTCCCCTTGTGGATTAAATGTCGAGATAATGAAGTGGCTTCATGCCTATAGAACGGTCTTCTTCGTGCTTAGGGATCCACCAATTGATTTGTTTTTACATTGTCAGTCCCATTTGCAAATTGCTCAGAAGAACGATACCTGCAGCTATTCCTTGGTCGTTTTGAGTCGTTAACTTTTAGTAGATACACCAAATGGTCAGATTGGGTACTTGATGCACCTTATTGTCAATGAAGTGTCTGAGGGCCAACTTGGATGTCCCATATCTGTACTAAAGGGCTGTCTGCATTTTTCATCCTGATAGCCATGCTTGATATGCTTTATTTCCCAGTATGGGAAGATTTAACCACGGGGACTAGTTGGGGTGCATCCTCGAAAGTTAGATCCTCAAAATTATCCAAGGTTTTAACCACTGTTCCACTACTTTTGCTTGGAGAGGTAGATTGATAGATTTTAAGTAATTCTTTCTAAAATAAATGGCAACTTCTATTTTCACCCCAATATCACATGTTACCTGCAAATTGGGAATTGAGTTTGGGTTCTGAGATTTATCTTCAACTAGTATGCCAGCTTTAGTCAAACAATCACAAGTAACTGTTGCTTTTTTCATTTGAGGCTTTCGGATATTAAGTAGTGCTTGGCTTTAGTCAAATCTCATTTTTTTTCCTGATCCTTTTCTGTTTTTACCTAGTTTTCTAAAGAATGCCCATTCGAGACTTTTGAGTAATAGCGGGTGCTTGTTATTCAACTCTCTCCAGAGAGGTGGTACTTGTTTTGGTTTTGATCAAGTTATCTGAAAAACCTTTGCAGGTGCTGGCTAACATGAGAAGTGCGTCAGATCTAAACAATCTCAATTGTAATGTAAACTATCTTTCTAAATTTCTTGCCATATTGAATTCACATTGGTAGATTACAAGTTTATGTGAACAGTCAAATGAATGGCTCCTTAGATGTTTCTGGCTTGGCTTGTAGGTAATGGGACTGACATGGGGCGTGTGGAATGCTGATATCTTCCCTTGTGCTCTGAGTTACAGAATCCAGTACTAGAGAGTATCTACATATTACATATAATGTTCGAGTTCCTACAGTGGCACGGTATCAAACAGAACATACATCTTTATTAATATTTCAATCCTCCTAAATTGATCTTAATAGGAAAAGGATGACTGTTTTTGCTTGATATGTGTTAATCTGTAGGTAAGTTTAGGGCCCCTTAATTGATCACCCTGCAGTCCTTTCTGACCTCCTGTCCTCCAGGGATGCTGCTCATCTTGATCATGGAATTCACAAAAGCCTTGTAGAAAGCTTCTTGTGAGCTGGCAAACTTGGAAACCAGATCTTTTGTATTTGGAGAAGTAAGCTTCTGAAGAAAACTCCTCATATATTGTGAGGAGGCCAGCCTTGTGTATGCTTCTCAAAATCTGCCCGAAATTGTTGAGACGTCTGTTCTCACTTCAAATGGGTTATCACTGATCATTACTCTTATTGATGACTCCATCTTGGAATCCGTGACGTTGCAATGAATCTTCTCTTCCTCTTCTCACAATAAGAGCCAGAAAGACTTGTGGAATGCCTTCTCAAGCCAAGAAGACTTGAGGCTTTAGTCAATTTTCTAGAAAACAAAAAAAGAGACCATGTACAAATGGCTGCAGCTGGTTTACTAGCCAATAAATTCACTCACCAAGAAACGGATGGAACTACATTTTGCATGGTTGAAGCAAACGTGGGTCCTAAATGGTCTTTCTTTCGAGGGAAGTGGTGGAGGCTTTTCTGACCGGTTGCAGTGTAAATGAGGGTGGGAAGATTCAAATGAAGGTGGCGACCGTATTGGCTATGGTCCAACGTGATTCAAGATCGTTGAGATCTCTGGTTTGTGGGTTAAGGCTCCGTTCTAGAACATCTTCTTAAAAAATAAGTACTTATTTCGCATTTTCAAACTCAAAAATAATGTAAATGAAAAATAATTTTTCAAATTTTTTTGCACTATATTAAAGATCTCGATGAGATCTATCAAATAAGATCTATATTGATAGAAAAATTATTTGCAAACACATGATTTTTGAGTTTGAAATTGACTTCTTAAAAAATAAGTACTTATTTCTCTTTCCGGAACGGAGCCTAAGAAGATGCGAAATCCTGGTGATTTCAAGGGAATAGAACTTAGTTAAGTCATAAGTGGATGAGGCACTGCTGTGCACTTAGTTGTGCATCCCATTTCTGTTGTAGCTGAGAATGGGAAAGGCTTGGCTTGAATTGCACGTGGCAACCTCGCGCAATGCATGTAAGTCAATTGTGGTTTCTTCGAGCTGCTGCAGCTCAGCTCAAGCTGCATTACTGCAAATTAGTTGGTTTGCTAATTCTTGTATATGGTAGAGATTGGTTAGTGCGCAAGGATCAGTTAATTGAATTGTAAAGAATTGGGACGAGAGTTCCCTTGTACTGTTCCATTGGTTTAATAAAGATTCTTTTCTACTCCATTTCTATTCTGTTCCACCGTTTTTATTTCCAATTCTTTGTATTTCCTTCTATATTACCTTGCTTATGAGTGGTATTAGTGCCGCCTCCTATCCTAGGAGCTTACTATCTTGGTGGAAACAAGAGCACGGGAACAAAAAGCATACTGTTCTATTTTACATGTCCTATTGCTGTGGTTTTCGATTGTTGTGATACACTACTATTCATGCTCTTTGCGGCTGCTCTATGTTGATGTTTGGCCAATGACACTGCACAATCTGCTATATGTTCATGCTTTCTGCTACGGTCATGTCATGGCCTCAATCCTGGGCTACTCCATTTGGCTCAGTTGATGCCTCTATTATCGGGGCATCGTTCTCGCTCTTGGAGATTGAACGCTGTTGTTGTCCTTAATCCCTTGGTGTTTCTCCCCTGCTTTTTGAAGTGCTACTCGAAGGGCTCAATTTTTGTCTCATCCACACATGCTACATTACTTTTTTGTGTTGGAACGTATTGCGCATGGACTTGATTTATGAGGCAACTATGTTATTATTTTTCTTTGGTTGTTGAGCATTGTGGAGTTGTACTGAATCGATTCTTTGCATGTACCCGGGGCAATAAAACCATTTTGATTCACTTGTTAATTCTCAATTTTCTAGTTGAACATTTATGGGATTATGAATATAAAGTTGACAGCCAACATGTGAGTGAAATGAACACTGATTTACTTTATTAGTCTCACGTTACAAGAAGAACGTGACCGAAGCTGGGATTATGCCCGAGAGAAGTATAGAAACTGTATTCCAACTCAAAAGTTTATGTTGCTAGGTGTTGAGATTTCAAGTGATCATTCATCTTACATCCGACCAATACTGAACTTTTAATATTTATCTAATAACATCTCCCTCAATCCCGTAGATGAGAGCTAGGCTATTACTGCCTGGGCAATCAAGGATTGGTCCACAACATACCACTTACGATTGAAATCCAGATCGCCATTCCATATTATCAACTAGAGGATCCAATTTCCACTCCCTGTTGTGGTCAGCGGATGAGGAGATCAGATCTTGGAAAGGTTCTGCTGGTACAAATCAAACTATAATAGCACAGCATTTTATTGGCTTGCATCTATGTCACATGCCATTGAGTGGCTAATAATTTGATTTTGGAGCTCAAGATCAGCTGCACTAACATGTGGAAAAATAGAAAAAAAGAGCTCTTGTCAAATGCTCAGACAAGCCGGAAAGGATCCAATGTGAGTAGTTGCTTAATTGGTTTAGCTGATTAGATCTTAACTCCAAAGCGCAAAAAAGGCTAGCCATAAAAAGTAATTGGACGAGATAGAACTACAACCGTGTTTTTTTTTTTTGGATGAACAAGATAATACCTTTATATATAACATTACAAGCATAGTAAAGTCACTCTAGAAACATCATGGGCAGGCTTAATATCCGGTCTGGGTACCTTAATAGTAACTCTTACAAATTTAAAATAAGAAAAGAGACCATGGAAATCAAAATCTGCATTTGGAGGTTAGAACTAGCTTTATTTGGCTTGTTTAGACCTTGAAAAAAACCAGGCAATCCTTGTGAATGCTCACTGCTTCAATCCCATTGTTGATGGCCCATCCAGCACTTGCAACCCTGGCGTGATTTGCACCAAAGCCACTGAAGATGCTGGAATGACGTCAACTTGTTGCATCAGATTAGTTCCCCCTTTTCCCTTTCTTACCCATGCAGCGCTGCAGCAGTGCCACTCATCAAATCAGAATTCCATGCCCCATTCGTCACCAAAATACAAGGACTTAGCCGCTCCTGTTCTACATTTTGCTTCAAAAACGTAAAGCAACCACTTTTAGCACTCATAGTACGAGCTCCTCAAAGCCTCCTTCTTGAGACTGCTTCGCAAACCTGCAAAAAACGAGCTAAAGCATCATCAACTTTACAACAGTCCCCTCTAAAAGGCACACTTTACACATACACCAAATAATTCACTTTAAACACACTGAGTGTCTCAGTCTCAGATTAGTTCTTTGCTTGGCGCCTCCTTAATCCAACCTACAAGCCACATCAAAATTAAAGCCCAGAGAAGAAGCTCTCCATAATCTTTTCGAGAAAGAACATATGTTTATGGTCTCCAAAGCACTCCCACACAGCGGACATTCTGGCATGACCTCCATTTTCCTTCTCAACAAAGGATCCTTAACAGCAAGGATATGATGGATTACCTTCCGAATGAACAATTGACGCATGGGTGGAAGCCCAAAACCCCAACTTGAGCCACTCCTCTCTTAGAACAAGCGCATGCTTCTCAAAAAACTGCGGCAAGTTAGCTGAATAAACAGTGAAAGCACCATCCTTGGTATGCTCCCATGCAAGTTCAACCTCAACATCTCTTTGAGGAACAACATACAGGGACAAAATCTATTGCGCCACCTCCTCCGGAAACAGAACTGAAATCAATGGGCTCCTCCACTGACGAGTCTGAGCATTAAACACATCTGCCAACTTGAAATCCATGAAACTATGCTCCATGGCTCTACCAGCATATGGATTGACGGCATTTGGGGTCCATTCATCACGAAATGCACTCACCTGTCTTTCATTCTCCACTCTACACTTCAAGCCTCTTCGAAGCAACCTCTTACCCCACCTCATACTCCTCCGCCCTCAAAAAAGATGAAGTAGCCGAGGTAACAAGTAACAATATTGAATCAAAAGACTTCACATGGTTTCCATGAGCTGGAAAAGGACTTCCTTCGTAAGCCAAATGTCAAACACGTGGGAGGCATATACCTTGCATCGATTTCTAGTGCTGTAAGCCATATAAAATCAAAACCCGAAAAGCTATTAGAATGTGTGCTCATAGAATTGAATTAGATGCAACAACCACCATTGTCCCTTAGATTATTCCTCACATTCCTGGCCTGGCTGCAGACACCTGTTGTTGGAGAGAGAGAGAGAGAGAGAGAGAGAGAGAGAGAGAGACGATGGACGTGGCCGCGTGGATGAGTTCACCAGCTCCGATTGCCCGAGTCGCAGACACACCACCGCCGGTGATCGGAACTCTGATCGCGACGGTGAAGGTCGACTTGTATCGGCGACGTCGTTATAACAGACAACGACCAGAAGGAGAAAAAAAAAAAGTCTTTTAAAAGTTGTAATCAAGTGCTCCCGACTCTTTTTTTTACAAATTTTTTTGACATATATCTTCTCCGATTAAATACCAAGAAGTATCCGATTGACTTGATATGTAACAAAATCATTGTAATTGACAATTTCTGCAACATGGACAAATCGGATCACAAAAATAATTCGAAACCAAGGTCGAAATTTTTAAAAAACAGACGAGAAGATGAAGAGCTTCATAAGGGTTATAATCAAGTACACTCAACTAACTTTTCTTCATCTTTTTTCGAAATATATCTTCTCCGATTAATAATCATTTGGAACTCAATTGAATTCATACTTCACATAAATATTTTAATCAACAAGGTATACAATGAGGACAAATCGGATTATCAAACTAATCCCAAAATTAGTTTCAAAATTGCCAAAAAAGGAGAGAAGCCTTCTTCTTAAGACTTCTCAGGTTGAAGATGAGAAGAATAAGTCGCGTTTTCTAAGTGCGCGTTACTTATTTCTCGGACACGTCGCACTTTTAAGACTCGATCTTACACCAAATACCGAACTCGCGCTTACGTAACACGTTTTCCATAGAACGTATAATACTACTTTCGTATGTTTTCCAAGATTTTCCTCTCACTCCTCCTCCTCCTCGATTTTTTTTTTTTTTTTTTTTGGGTAAGGCCTCCGCCTCCTCCTCGATTTACTTTCTGATAATATTACTAATTCATACAAGTCGAAAGTCAAAGCTTGGATGACAGATGCATGGCGTTGGGTCGGTATCCATTCAGATCTCCCTTTGTTCCGTCGTCCTTCTGGATCACAATCCATCATTGAGGTGAATGAATATCCACTATATAATCCTCTGGATTATACCCTCTTATGATTCCATTTCGTTGACTGAGAAATTGCCTGGAAAAAATGACTTTTTTGGCCTCTGTTAACGGATTGAAAGTGAATTCTGGGTTTTAACAATATTTGAATTTTAGGTGATTGATGATGGTGGCTCAGAGAGTAAAGGAAGACTACGGGGTTGTTTGTGTGGCAACAAAGATTACCCTTTTCCCGGGTTACGGTTAGCGTAGTTGAGGTGAGAAAAGTACTTCTATCTACTTGCTCGTCATTGTTTTCCACTTCAACATCTGTACGCAAATCTATTGTGCTGAAATTGAGCCACTATTTTGTCTTTTCCTAATGTTGTTTAGCCTAATAATCATGGTATGTTAAATGCATTTGTAATTTTGATGGCTATTTTCGGTGAATACTATGTAGTACCAATTTTTACTATTTAATTCTGTATGGTTTATTGGGTTATATAATTGAAATCTACAGCTTGGAGCCGGGACTTTGTTACCGGGGTTAGTTGCCGCGAAAGTGAGCTCAGATCACCCTAACCGATGATGCAAACAGACCAGTGGTATTATATCTCATATTCAGTTGGATCAAAGACCCCCATTTTTGAAAAACTCCGAGATTGCCATTGTCACTCCAGCTATACGGAACTTCCATCTTTTGCACGAATTTTCCGTAGTATTATTGGTTCACGGGTGGTCATCTCCATTACCACCTGCTCATACTCGTGACTCGTATTATTGATTCGCCTAGATTGACAATAGACTCCTACAGCAAACTTGTATGGATTTGTGTGCATGCATTGATTCGACTAGATTGGCAAGAGACTCCTAGCAACAAACTTGTATGGATTTGTGTGCATGTGGATGGACGACACTATTCAAGACCCTTGACTAGTAAAAGGTGTGCATTAGCGCTTCTTTATGCAAGGGAATTTTCTAGATCTTTGTAAAATCTTTCTTTGTAAAGTACGTCTGAGAGGATCTTGGTTTACTTGTTTTGGCTTTACTGCATGATCAAATTTAGTTTTGACCATGTGTCGCTACATATAAACCTGGTAAAATCAGATCTTAGTGAGCTACTTTACGATAGAATGCTCAGATTTAAGGACTATTAACTCCTTTTTCACATATTGAGACCCAAAAGAAGTTGGCCTAGAAGATTTAGGCTAAATATGGCACTTAACCGGACATTTTTCTCATATTCGCTCTACGTGGCATGATGTGAACTTGTTTCTTCATTTCTGTCGGTATGTAGCAAGTCTGTATGCTTCTCTTAACCCTTTGTAGAACACAACAACAATTTCAGGATGTGCCCTAAAATACTGTGCTGAACAAATCGGAATTGCTCCCTCCACCTTCCTCTGCTGGATTAAAGTCGAGATAATGAAGTGGCTTCATGCCTATAGAGCGGTCTTCTTCGTGCTTAGTGATCCAACAATTGATTTGTTTTTACATTGTCAGTCCCATTTGCAAATTGCTGAGAAGAACAATTCCAACAGCTATTCCTAGGTCGTTTTAAGTCTTTAACTTTCAGTAGATACTCCAAACGGTCAGATTGGGTACTTGATGCACCTTATTGTCAATGAAGGGTCTGAAAGCCAACTTGGATGTCCCGTATCTCTGTACTAAAGGGGTCTGCATTTTTCATTCCTGCTAGATATGCTTTCTTTCCCAGTACGGGAAGATTTAACCATGGAGACTAGTTGGGGTGCATCCTCAAAAGTTAGATGCTCAAAATTATCCAAGGTTTTAACCACTGTTCCACTACTTTTGTTTGGAGAACTGGATTGATAGATTTTAAGTAAATCTTTCTAAAATAAATGGCAACTTCTATTTTCACACCAATAGCACATGTTACCTGAAAATTGGGAATTGAGTTTGGGCTCTGAGATTTATCTTCAACTAGTATGCCAGCTTTAGTCAAACAATCATAATTGTTGCTTTTTTTCGTTTGAGGCTTTCAGATATAAGTAGTGCTTGGCTTTAGTCAGATGGCATTTTTTTTTCCCTGATCCTTTTCTGTTTTTACCTAGTTTTGTAAAGAATGCCCATTTGAGACTTTTGAGTAATAGCAGGTGCTTGTCTTTCAAGTCACTCCAGAGAGGTAGTACTTGTTTTGGTTTTGATCAATTTATCTGAAAAACCTTTGCAGGTGCTGGCTAACATGCGAAGAGTGTCGGATCTAAACAATCTCAATTGTAGTGTAAACTATCTTTTAAAATTCCTTGCCATATTGAATTCACATTGGTAGATTACAAGTTTTATGTGACCAGTCAAATGAAGTGCTCCTTAGATGTTTCTGGCTTGGCTTGTAGGTAATGGGACTGACATGAAGCATGTGGGATGCTGATATCTTCAGTATACATCCTATAATCATCCTTGGTGCTGATGTTTTGTACGACACAAGTGGTAGGATTAATTTTGTTGAGCTACTCTTGGTTCTTCTTTCACTCCCATAAACTAAAGAAGAGGTTTTTTTGTACATGCATCTGTTAGCCTTTGATTATCTCTTTGCCTCTGTGGCATTTCTGCTCCAAAATTCTCCGGGATCTGTTTTCATGACAACCTATCACAATAGAAGGTATTGCTCATGTGCTTCATAAGTCTGGATTTCTCTTTTTCTCAGTGCTACTCTCCTACTTTCGCTAGAAATGTATATGTTCATATATTTGTTTTGTTTTGTTTTGTGCAGCGGGCACCATCTAATTGAGTTCTTGATAGCTAAGTGGGGGTTGAAGTGCATGAAACTTCTTGATGACTTCTCATTTATGCCATCCACCAAAGCGTCTGGCCTAAGCGGCATTATTCAATTGGCAGAAATTGTTTTGAATAGTTAACCCTTGAGGTAACTTGCACAGAAAATGAGTACTTTGAATTCGAGTGGTGACACAGCCTCTCTGATTGCGATCAACTAGTTCAATTCACTTTAGGAGCTTTGCAGTTGTTGATAGATTTTTTTTTTTTTTTGGAAGTCAATTTCTGTGTGTGGAAATTCAGATTCTGCAATTGTTTTGAGGATGAATTAGCCTGTTAGACTTGCTCATTTTGAATATAGTTCCCTTGTGTTCTGATTTACAGAATCCAATACTAGAAAGTATCTACATAATACAGTACATACAATGTTTGAGTTCCTACAGTGGCATGGATATGCTTTACAGTATCAAACAGAACATACAGCTTTATAAATATTTCAATCCTCCTATATTGATCTTTATAGGAAAAGGTTGACTATTTTTGCTTGATATGTGTTAATATCTGTAGGTAAGTTCAGGGCCCCTTAATTGATCACCCTGCAGTCCTTTCTGACCTCCTGTCCTCCAGGGATGCTGCTCATCTTGATCATGGAATTCACAAAAGCCTTGTAGAAAGCTTCTTGTGAGCTGGCAAACGTGGAAACCAGATCTTTTGTATTTGGAGAAGTAAGCAAAGCTTGGTCTGAAGAAAACACCTCATATATTGTGAGGAGGCCAGCCTTGCATATGCTTTCTCGAAATCTACCAATCCGAAGCCGAAATTGTTGAGACATCTGTTCTCACTTCAAATGGGTTATCACTGATCATTACTCTTCTTGATGACTCCGTCTTGGGATCCGTGAAGTTGCAATGAATCTTCTCTTCCTCTTCTCATAATAAGAGCCAGAGGGAGTTGTGGAATGCCTTCTCAAGCCAAGAAGACTTGAGGATTAATCAATTTTCTAGAAAACAAAAACAAGAGACCATGTACAAATGGCTGCAGCTGGTCTACTAGCCAATAAATTCACTCACCAAGAAACGGATTGAACTACATTTTGCATGGTTGAAGCCTATAAAGCACCGACACCTCTAGAGGTCGAAGTATGGCAGTGTCGAACACGGGGACGCGATGACACCTCGGGGACACATACGGGACACGCTACGTTGCGTGTCTCATAATTTAATATAAATTTTTTAGGGGGACACTTCTGGGGACACGGTAGGGGCCAAACTGTAATTTTTGAGGGGCCAAAACTGTGATTTTTAAAAATTTTGGGGATCAAACTGTAATTTTTTTTAAAATTTTGGGGCCAAATTGTAATTTTTTAAATATTTCTGGGTGTCAAACTATAATTATTTATTTATTTATAAATAAATATACACATGGCGTGTCCCCCGCCGTGTCCGTGTTCCTATTTTTTTAGAATTCCCATGTCCCCGTATCGGTGTCCATGTCGGTGCATCATAGGTTGAAGCAAACGTGGGTCCTAAATGGTCTTTCTTTCGAGGGAAGTGGTAGAGGCTTTTCTGACCTGTTGCTGTGTAAATGAGGGTCGGAAGATTCAAATGAAGGTGGCGACTGTTTTGGCTATGATCCAACGTAATTCAAGATTATTGAGATCTCTGGTTTATGGGTTAAGCAGATGAGAAATCCTGTTGATTTCGAGGGAATAAAACTTAGTAAAGTGGACCATGTACTGCTGTGTGCTTAGTTGTGCATCCCATTTCTGTTGCAGCTGAGATGGCTTGAATTGCGGGTGGGAACCTAGCGCAATGCTTGGAAGTCAATTTGGATTCTTCAGGCTGCTGCAGCTCAGCTCAGCTCAGCTCAAGCTGCATTAGTGCATATTAGTTGGTTAGCTAATTCTTGTATATGGTGTATGGTGGAGAGTGGTTAGTGTGCAAGGATCAGTTAATTGTATTGTAAAGAATTGGGACGAGAGTTCTCTACTGTTCCATTGGTTTAATAAATATTCTTTCCTACTCCATTACTATTCTGGTCCATCCTCTTTTTCTCGTCGTGCAGCTCAGAACAGTTTAGCATGTGTTTGTACAAACAGTTGACATATTTTGCTTAACAGAAGATCAGCTGAATTTAGTTAAAGATCTAATGGCATTGATCCCCACTAATATTTTGACATTGATTAGCTAACTTACTTGGTCACTTGTTATGTCGTTCATGTTTGGCTATGGATGGTACTAAACATTGGTTAAGTGAAAGCAAACTATCTGTACTGTGTCTATTGATGGTATTAGTTATATTCTGTTGATTTGGAACAGAAACTGGAGGCTCCTCCTTGGGAATAACTGGAGCTAGTTAAAACACATCAATTGCAACATGATCATAGTTCCTGCGGCGTCATTGGGTTACAATGGAAGACATTCAAAAAGGCTGAAATCAAGGCTGAATTTTCTGGGTTCTCAATCTCTTACAAAGCCCCCAAAGCGTGGCAGACCTGGTATCAGTGTCACCCACTTCTCCAGGTTCATAGTCCTCTCAAAGTATATTTTGCATGTCTGTGGCACGTCTACTGATTATCTTAAACTGGGTAATTGTTTTTTATGTGCTTTGTCTTCTTTTCTTCAATGATGGGAATATACTAGTCTTTGAAGCAGAAAGAAGCTTAAACCATACAGTTGGAATTTAACTATTATATTTACGAACTTTGATTGAAACTTGCGGCGGCCCACCCCACTTAGTACAAATTGGTCTGGTATTAGAATGTGTTGCACTGTATTGTCTTTAGCTCACAGCCGATATTAGATGCATGACAAATAAATGAAAAGGCAATCTTAGATGGGTTCATGGATTTGTAACTTTTACATCCTGTTTTCATCTTGGCTTCAAGGCCGCTGGATACCTCACTCTTGGATCTGAATCACCGCACGTGCTCCTAGTTGGTGTCGTTTAGGTGAGGAAACTTTGACAATAATAACATGATTCGAAGAGAATTAGGTTGTCTTTGGAACTTTGGAAAAGGAAGAAAAAGTAGAGGACTATAATGATTTTCCTTATTGGTTTTTTTTTTTTCAATGGGGAAGAAGAAAATCCAGACAAAACAACTTGAATATTATTCTTCCTTTCTTTTTTTTACTCATTTTCTGTCTATGGTTTTATGTTGTCATTTTCTTTGATGTGTTCTTTTAAACCAAAACATGGGAAAGTGATATTTTAGTCTTTCCTTTTTTACGGCGAAATTAAGGAAAGAAAGATATTACATTTTCCTTGTAATAACTTTCTCACTTTCTTTCTCTTTTCTTTTTCCTTCCACAAATTCCAAACACACCGTATTTAGAAAAACAAAAGAACCCCCATTGAAAGGAAAAACATTGCATCTTGTTTACGATGTTAGAGCAATAGTTGTCACAAGTTTTTGAATTTGATTCGATAAATTCATCAAATAGTTACATGGAATTTCAATTTTTTAAGTACCCTAAAAACTCAAAAGCTTGTACTGCGAACTGTTTGTAAATATAATTATTTGTGTTACCAATCTTGTAATCATATCTGTTTTTAAGAGATCTGACAGTGAAAACAAAACACCATCAAGTAAGGAGCCCTTGTTAAAAATCATCGCCACCTCTCTTGGAATTTTCAGGAGTCTTCCGGATCTCTCCGGACATTTCTGGAAACATCTAGACTACACTAGAATGCTCCAGAATTTCTAGACATGAGAATTTAGAGGGATTGTATGTGGGCATTTGCACTTGGAGTAGCCTCTGGGTTTTTCGAACTTGTAAGGATGAAGTTTTTTCTTTCTCACAATTCGTGTAAGAAATGGTTACAATGTGTAGAACTAAGCAAGTGAAAACTCTGGTGCAATTGAGGAAATTTGGTGTTATGCTAAATTCAAAAGACAATAGAAAACAGTGTGACACAGTGAAATTATGGGAAGAGAATGTAAAACAGTGAAATGAAATGGTGAGTCTCTTGAACCCTCATCTCAACGTTGTTTCCGTTAATAATTGTAAAAAATGTTCCTTAAAGAATCATCATTTCACCGATTTAGTTAAATGCTGATCAAGAAATTGCCTTCTTTTCTTTTCTGAAAAAACTAGCAATTTGCTATAAGCAAACAAAAAAAGTAAATTGCCATACCATGTCATAAATAAGGTGACTAGCTAAACGAACTCTAACTTGGCAGCTTGTTTTTGTAATGGACCTAGACTGTGCGCCTTGCACGAAGTCATCGTACTAGTTATCGTTAAATATTTACCTTTCCTTGAGCCTCATTAATTTTACAGATTTTTCTGTGTTGATTCTCCATGAACAAATTGAATCGATCTCATAATTTTGGCTAACTAGTTAGATCAAACTTGTTTCCGAACATGAAGTGTATCCTCAAAATCGTATTTTCTTTTTAGAATAGAGATACGATGAAACCATGTAATTATGTTGATTGGGTGCTATTGTTTTATTTTCAGGAATAATTTATGTACTGATGTTTAAAGATGAATGATGAAGCATAAAGATGGAACGATTTTGATCATTCGTGTGATGAGGCCCAATATGGATGACGAAGCATGAAAAAAGAACGATTTTGATCATTTGTGTGATGAGGTGCGGTTAGAGGGGTGCAGTTCCGACAAACTAATGCCCTGTGAGCATGTGCTTGAGTAGTTGGCACAGTTTCTACCCATTGCTTGTTACTAGAGTAATAAAAATGAAGAGATGCTTTGAAATCCTGTATTCCTCTTTCTCCAGTTTTGACCACGGACTCTTGTAAGATGATGAATTGTTTAGCTCAAGTGTGCAATAAAAAAACGGGTTTGGTGGCCCCAATTAGGGTTCAGTGGCTCTGTGCTTGGGACTTGGGAGTGAAGCTTCAGGTGCACATTGTCATAGTTTCGGCCAAAGGTCCTCTGTACCGAAATTTTTGATGTTCAGCCACAGGATCAGGATCTCAAATCCCTTGGTACATAAGTGCACCGAATTTTCGGTGCAGATAATCTCGAGTCCATTTCTGCTATACGAACGGACTATCCAAGTTATTGCGTGCTATAATGGTGGGCTGGGGCTTCGTGGCCGCCGAATGAAAGACCCCACCACTTGATTTGTTTTTCATTGTGTTCCCCAATCTCAGATGGGGAGAACTTCTTCTCCATTCTGGTGATTTTTTAAGTACTTATATTTTGCTTTACGAGACATATCATTCTCTCATAATACATCGCCTTTAATTTTAACGCCGCCTATTCAAAACAAATGAGATCTAATGACATTGACAAGCAAAAAGGTAAATGTCTCGGATTAATTTTAACGAGCAGGAGTAGACCCTATTTGACTCACGTCATGGGCAGTTGCGGTGTGGGCACAACAGGCCCCTGCCTTACCAGTTCAATCAACCACAACTGCCTAACCAATTCAATTCAATGAAACAAGTAGGAGTGGATAAAAAAGGCATTGATAGAAATTTTCACGCATCAAATTGGTTCGAAGGTACTACAAATCAAACACCACACTGGTCCCTGCAATCAGAGAATTTGGAAAACCGAAACAGTTAGAGCATAAAATTCTGACAAACACAAAAATCAAACAGAAACAAAACATTCGAAACCTGGTTTGGTTTGATTTGATTTGGTTAGAGTGGTTCAATGGTTTCAACACGGACTTTTCAGTTTTCAGACGACATTAGCAAATGAGAAGTAAAGAACCAAAAAAAACTCTTTGCAGTATCTGTTCGGACTGTTCCACAGTTCCTTCCACTACTTCCACTTGGGTAAACAACTTGCCCGGAAGTGCAAGGGATGCTAATGGAATGAATTCATTTCATTTACTTTCTGGAATGGGATTTGTTCTCTTTCCAGAAAAGCCCACGCAGTAACGGAACAAAGGGAAGAAAATCAAAAACAGAATATCAAAATTGATTGCCCCCCCATTTTGGTCAACTGAGGAAGATAAATTGCAGAAATCCCTCTCCACGCAGACTCATCGATAAAAAAGTAAATGACAACGACGACGAAAAATCACGTCACCAGATTAATAGCTAAAAAGGATTCTCCAAGCCAAAAAAAAAAAACATAATTGGAGTAAGGAACAGTCCATTGGACTCATCACTCGTTCACCTACTTTTAGAATTCCTAACCCAGTAATATCAATATATGAGGAGCAGTTCTATAAAATGGAAACCTTTGTTGAAATGTGAGAGAGTACTTGAAAGGCAGCACGAGAGAAACCCAGGTTACATTTCTGATAATCGAAACCAAAATCCATGGACAAAAAAAAAAAAAACCTAAACTGTTTGACAGAGGAGAGAATGCCATACACGATGAGGCCTGTTCTCACAATCATTCAGTCGGGATTCACAGAATTCTGTTGGACATGCTTCAAATCTGCTTGCCTCACGATGCCAATTCCCGAATACAAGAAAGTTGTTCCACATGCATCTAAAAGCTTAAACGACAAAAGTATCTACACGAGCGATCCAAGCAAATCATGATTGAGTGCTGATGGATCCAACATGAAACTAATCATTGCGAAGCCATCCTCTAGGTTTGTGGTTGTAATTTCAGGTGGTTATGCTCTCCTTCGTAAGTTACAATAAGCATTGAGGGGTCTTCCAAGCACCTCTCCACATGTTTCCTTGCAGGGCAACCCCGCATACTGCTACATTTATAGTATCCCCTGCACAAAAATAAAAAGAGTGCTTAATTAAGTTCCTAAAATAGTCAAACTTGAAGTTCAAACGACCCACACAATTGTACGAGGCTATAAACTAACAAGTACACGTATGAGCATATTCATCATCAACATACAACATACCACCATGATCCGAATATTGCAAAAAGTAAATTAAAGAGCCTACTTTGACATGTTTGCCCATGAAAACTGGTCCAGACTCTATAGTACACACCCAAATCAACTATGACACCAGTTTGTCGGTTAGCAGCAACATACAGTATCTACTTGAGAAGAAGCAAAGATATCATATGTCATTGTGAAATGGGTGAGTTGGTAAGTGAAGGGGGGAGGATTGGGACATGAGCTTACCATCCACATACAAGATACAAAAGACATCAAGAGTCGAGACTTAAAATGGAAAATCTATTGACAGCAGAAAGAAGAAAAATATGCATCTCACAGTCATCAACACCAGCAGCAAGCCAAACTGCTAGGCGTCTAGTAAAACAAAAAAGAACATACCTCGGATGAGGAGAACCCTTAATGGGCTTCTGTCCATACTTCCTCCATGAATACTCATCGGGAGGGATATCCGCAAGCTTGCTACTGACTGCAGGTACCTTGACTGATCTCTTCACCCTATGTTTCCTGTTTTGATAACACAAACAAAAAGAAGCAAATGCAAGGAATTAATAACTAAGGAGCATAACAAATTGGCTAGGTGAGACCAATCTTTATAAATAAAAGTCAACCTCTTCTTTGAGCAGTGGCATCTACCACTACTCCCACATTTCGTGCTTCCATCATCTCCCTTTCCAGAGCACCTTCGCTTGTGTTGGTGAGGATTTTGACCAGAAGAGCCAGCTCCACCAATTAAATTGAAGCCACTCCCATCCAAATTAGCCACACTGCTCCCATCTACACTCAATGAAGAGATAAAAGACCTGGTGGATGACATCGTGGGTGTACACGTGGAGCCATCAAAATTCAGATTGATCCCGCTATTACTTCTACGGTACATAATTTCCGCTTGCTGCTTCATCTGCTGCTGCTGCTGCTGCTGCTGAAGCTGGATCATCTCTTGCTGTTTCTGCAGCTGCTGTTGAATGAAATGGTGGTGTTTTGCCTGTGGGGTTTGCTGAGCAAGTTGAAGAGGGGGTTTTCCATTCAAAGGCATATCAAACAACGGGTTCCCCAACGCGAGAGAATTTTTAACATGAGAACCCATTTCTTGAATTGGGTTTTGAAGAAAATTAATATTTGGGGGTTGATGATCTGTTCTGCGAATCGGATTGTCGAGCAGGAGGTTTTGAGGGAAAGCGGTTTGAATTTTCTTGACCTTTCTTACTCTTGCGTGACCCAATCCAGAATTAAGAAGAGAAACAACTCTCTTGAACCTAAACACAGCCTCTCCTGTTTCCACCATTATATTTCTAAGCTGAGTCTGATCTTGGGGCTGAGATAAGAGTCTTACAACTCTAAGGCTACACTCTACTGCTTTTCTGTTAGCTTCTTCAACTTCCTCCATCTCACCCCACTATACCAACCCAAAAGAAAACCCTAAAATCTACCCAAGCACAATAACAGCACAAAATCACTAAAATCTACAGATTTGATGGATCCTCATTCATTCTTTAACAAAAATACCCCACCTACAAAATCCCATTTCGATGAAATAAATACCCAGCTCTTCTTCAATCTCTTCCATCCCAGACACCCAAAAAACAACCAAAGAAAATCCCCCAAAAAACTATGATACCAAAAAACAACACAAAAATCCCAAAATCTACTGATTAGGTGGATCTTCAATCATCCATAACCAGATATAACAGAAACCCAACTGCTAAATAATCATTTTTTTCAGGAATTTCCAATCAGATTGAATTGGGTATCGAAAATGGATCAAAGAAGACAAACCCAGCCCAGATAGATTTACAGGAAAATAGAAGCTGCAATGAAGAAAAGGAAAGAGAAGGGTTAAGAGAACATCAAAGACCGAACCTTCGTTGGAGCGTGTGGTCTGTCAAAACCCTAGGTTCTTTTATTTCAATGTAGCCATGGGTGTGCGATTGGACGAAGGTGTGAAAGAGAAGACTTTTTCGTTGCTTGGGCAGAGAAGAATTCACATCACGGAGAAAGTAAAAATTGGAGTACGATTTTTTAATGCTAATTATGGGAGAGAGGTTGAAGATTAGAGAGAGACTATCGAAAGTCTAGATAGAGAGGGGGGGGGAGGACCCGGCGCAATTTAGTACGTACTAATCGAGTAGCTATCATAAACCGAAACTGCCATCTCTGTCACAATGTTCGAGGTGGGTCCATCTGAAGACTTTTTTGTTTGTTTAATACGAGTAATCAACGACCACCTTTTAAACCTTGTTATTCCCGAGTCATTCGGGTGCGCGTACGTGCAAGAGCAAATGTGAAAACGTCCTTTAAAAATACCGTATAACAAGTAATTATACTAGTAGTATTAAAATTCGTAAGAATGAAAATTAAGAATGCAAGCGCAAAACTAGAATCGATAGTGAAAGCGCACGGCTTATCGAAAGATTATGTGGTTAAAATAATTCCTATTTCAGAGAAAACATTGTTACTATTTCCGCCCTTTAAAAATACCGTATAACAAGTAATTATACTAGTAGTACTAAAATTCGTAAGAATGAAAATTAAGAATGCAAGCGCAAAACTAGAATCGATAGTGAAAGCGCACGGCTTATCGAAAGATTATGTGGTTAAAATAATTCCTATTTCAGAGAAAACATTGTTACTATTTCCGCACTAGTTTCTCTTTAGACAATCTCGGAGGAGTATTTATTTTTTCTGGTGCGTCGAAAATGGTTATCAGGAAATGCATTTGTCGTATGCAACAATAAAACAACATTGCGAAACTTAGGAATCAGCGGTGAGAACTAGTGGCGGGGACAAAATTTATTTACTGTTTTAATGGTCTCAAGTTTTCAAATAGTAACAAAAAAACATAGTAAGAACAAAAACTATTTTCTAAGGCACGGTGAGGCATAATAAAAGCAGGTCTTATCCATTGTATGAGATGGATGATTTTGGTTATACTTGCACTCCCAAAGGGTATATATGTGATATGTCATAGTAAATTATTTCATAAATCCAAATAGGACGACCATCTAACCATTTTGAGGGCTCATTTTTTGGGTGAACATCTTTTGACTTGCTCTTTACATTAGATGGACTTGCTTGCTCTCCTTTGTTAATATACTTGTTTCTTATTTTGGTTATACCTACACCGCAAAAGGCCTACATATCCCTTAGGAAATAGTTTGTTTCATGGGCCCACTTTGGATGATGATTTTTAGACTTTTCCTTTGTTACGAAAAGACGCTAAGAATTGGGAACATAAGTGTGAGTGTTTTCATTAAGGCCTTATTTGATAACAGTGATAGATGAATAAGATTCGTAAGGAGATGAGATTAGGATTGGAATTGGTAATGAGAAGGGATTGGTAATGAGTATATTTGTTTGGGATAAGATTAGATAATGAGATTATTAATATTATGTTTGTTTGAAATAAGATTGGATTGATAGAAGAAATTGGTAATGAGAAGGGGTTAAGATTGAACTATGAATACCCAGTCCCACGGGATATGGCTAATACCCCATAAAATCCGGTTTCCTCATCCCATTGGATTTATAATCCGGAGCCATTTGTGCTACTAAACAAGGAATTAATAGTCCGAATGGACTATTAGTCCAATCTCATGATCGAATCAAGTTATCAAACGAGGCTTAAGCATCTTCACCCATCTTAGTGAACCGGAAAGACAACATAACGAGTTAATGATATTAATTAGTGCTCTAATTTTACAAGGGCTAAATGTGTAGGATTGTTTTTTTTTAAAATTGTGTTATGTTTAGAGTTTAACCTCTAAAAGATAAAAAAGCAAAAAAACAAACAAAAACAAAAACCATTTCTAACGTTTCTTTTTTTTGGAAAAAGGATAAGGATAATTGAAGGAGGGTCTCTCGTCTTCGTAATTGCAATAATTACCGAGATGGCGGTAGGGCCATGGAATGTAGAATATGTTGTCATTAAAATCGTATCACGATCATATTTTTAAAAGAGAAAAAGAGCATTTCTAAATAGTTTATCTTGCTCTAAAATCAACCACCTGAAACACAAAAGAGGAGAAATTTTACATAGAGGACACCAAAGAAGAGAATCATGAAAAAAAAGGTAATGAAACCGGACGAAGTCTATTGTATCGGAGCAGATTTTATCTGCCAATCTAGATCTCCCCCTCCGGCGAGGGGAGAACACCTTTGGCAACCAAGATTTGTAAAACATTACTTCCAAAAGCCGTCGAACTACATGGTAGAAGAGGCGAGGGAGGGGCGACGGATGTTGGTTTGGGGAGGATGATGATGGGGTGAAGGGGGAAGGAGAGAAAACCTCTAAGATCTAGGATCAGAAAATGGAAAAACCTCACGAGGGGGAGAAATCCCTCCCTTCTCGCCACCCGCGCAAAAGCCTGAGGGAGAAAAAGGAGGGAGATTGAAGGCAGCGGCTTCTTTAGGGTTAGAGAGAAAACAACGAGGCGATCGCTTCTTTAGGGTAAGAGAGAAAATTGTATTTTTTTTTTCTTTTTTGATCGGCCAGAATATTGTACTTAAATCCATACTATATTCAAATGGCCTTTTTTTGAGAAGTTCCCTGCAAACGACATTTGTCATTAACGAAAATTTATAGATCTTCAACTTTAACCTAGTTTAAAAAAACATGTTAGTGATTAACCCAGTCAGGCAATCACCTACTTAAAATTTTAGTTATTTTTTACATCTACTAATCCTATTGGCCAAAGCAATCCCGCGATTTTAGGGATTTTAGAGACGCAAATAAATTCTAAATCAGCCGATTCAATTATTATTATTATTTTATATATCTCTATCGCACGATTCACACGTTTGACAATATAGATTCTCTCAACGTGAGCTCATCTTTTAGCTAGTGACATGCGGAGTGTAATAAAATACCTACTATCGTTTTACAATTCCATCGTAACTTCGATTGTATCAATTCCGGCAATCATTTATTTGTCCTCTCCATACTGTAGTCTTACGTCTCGCGATTGTGAATTTTTTTACGCACTCTATTCTTGAGGTATATGCTTTCTCGAAATAAAGTAAATTGCCAAACATAGAATGTGCTTAAAATAACATCAACGAATTATTGCATTTATGTTTAATCCTTTTTTTTTTTTGGTAGATCGCTTATGGAATTGATTAAATCTATTGAATTTCTCTCACTCTCAACTCCTTGACCAGATCCCGTGACAGAGATCGGGGCTTAGGATTCGAAATGCGTCACCGAGTACTCCACGTACGGTCCATTCAGAAAGTCTACACTTCCCGACGGAGGATTCCTGATCGGAATCCCAACGCTCCGCCGGACACACTTCGGCTATCGGACGGCCGATCCGATTCGTCCAAAAATTCTAAAAAAAAACCGAGTGGGTCTTCGGAAGAAGAAACGGCATCCGACGTGTGTAAGTGGCCGATTCAAGCACTCCATTTTGGCCGATCCAAACACTCCATTTTTGGCCGATCCAAACACAAAAATGAATTTATTGGATCGGTCATCTACACACTTCGGATGCCTTTTATTTCCTCGTAGCACACTCGGTTTTTTTTAAAGAATTTTTGGACGGATTAGATCGGCCGTCTGGTGGTCGGAATGTGTCCTGCGGGACGTCGGGATTCGGATCGGGAATCCTCCGTCGGGGAAGTGTAGACTTTCTGATTAAATTTTTATTTGAATTCCCGTTACCTGCGCCATTCAATTCGCATTTTTATTCCCTTTTTTACGTTTATTTAATTGTTTCACAGAATTGGTGAGCAGAAAGAAGAAAGCTCAACGCTTTTCAGATATGCCTTCAAATACCATTGCAAGTAAAGCTTGATATTAAATTTGATGCATTTTCTTTTTTTTTATGGGATATAGATATAGAAATACAAAAGTCAGACCTCTGAGAGCATCTCTGACGGGAGATGCCAAAGGTGAGGTAGACAAGTTCACGTGCATTTTTTTTTGCATCAATTCACAATTCAACCAATCTATCTTCTATCATGCCAAAAGGCGACGCGGATTCGAAGGGAGGTCCAAACATGTCAGTTTAGAAAGCAACCTGCTTGCAATATGCCAATTTTCAAAAAAAACTGACCGATTGAAATTTATAAGTGTGCCATTTGAGTGATTTTTTTTCCCCTTTAAGTTATGAGCTGTATTTTATTGTCTATAATTTGACACAAGTGTTGGAAAGGAAGATCTTGATTTCATATTGGAGATGTCAAAATGTTGCATAAGCCTTCAAAAAATTTGACGCTCCCTCCATCCGGATTAAATAGTCCATTGTTCAATTTTAATCAGATAAAAAATGAGTTATATTTTTAAATTGGTAATGAATTTTATATCAAATGTGGATCTTGTTTGATAAATCTCAATTAGTTCTACAAGACAATATTTTATAAATTACATAAAATATTATAAATTATAAGATATAATCGATTGAAAAATGACACGAACTCTAAAAAAGAACTATTAAATCCGAACGGATGGAGTATCTCCGATTTGAAGACATGGATTGGAGATGCTCTAATTAACAAAAAAAGAAAGAAGGAATTGCTCGACTAATTATTATTAGATTATTGTAGCTATGATATGAATCCGTTTGGCTACATAAGCCAACTGACTTATTTTTTTTATTTTTATTCAAAATTAAATCAAACTACCAACAAAACAAAGCCGAAACTTTTTCAATAATTCATAAGATATCATTGAGTTCTTTTAATTTATGAAAAATTAAACTAAACTAAATTACCAATCAAACAAAGCCAAAACTTTTTCAACAATTCATTAGATATCATTGAGTTCTTTTAATTTATGAAAAAAAATTAATTTTTTTTAAAAAAAATGCATTTATTTTTTAGTTCTTGTTTTACGAATTGAACAAATATTTTAGGACGGAGATAATAATAGCAAAGTGGGCAAGTAGACCAAGGTCGTGTGTGGCCGGGTCAACGCTGCTGCTCCTGCTCCTTGTTATTGTGCGCCGGGAAGAACGCTGGGGAGCTGTTATTGTGCGCTGCTCGGGTTTAGTGGGAACCAAGTGGAAGGTGGTGGTGTTGATAAAAAAAAACCAGAAGTGGAAGGTGGGGTCCACTGGTGTGGGAAATGGTTGACCTCGTTTTTTCATTTGAAGAACTCGTCAAGAAAAACGCCCATGCCCATAATCAGTTTGATCAGCATTCATTCGATATATCAACGCGAGGGAAAAAAAAAAAAAGGAGAGCCGAACATGGTTTGTAACTTAAACATTTTATTTTTTCTCTTGCTCAAAATCAATTCTTTCATGTACCAAAAGAGGTTCGAGCAAATTGATTCTCGAAACGGATATTCATCTCGATGAGGTCAACAAAGCCCAAAAAAATGAGAACTCAAGGGGAGTGGACATCAGGGAAAGTGCACAGGAACCCCCTCCCCCTTTGGAACCCACCAGACATGACATATGCCATTCCATCAAAGCTTAGGAGCCCAAGACTAGCGAAAATAGTATACAAAACACAAACAAAAAGAATGGAATGGCTTTGAGCTCTTTCATGTTAGATTTTTGTGGAGCTCATGAATTATTGCTTACTCAAGCTTGATCTCGGAAGCACGGCTCGTTACATATATAAACATGGCTGTCAACCAGAGAGAAGCCAATCACGATGAATAAGTACCAATGCGATGGAGAGTTTCTTGTCATCTCTAAAGAACGTGAACCACTGTATAGTATGAGGCAACACCAACAAAAGCAGACCCAATGTCAGAAACTAAATGAAACAAGAAACAGAGGGGAAAAAGTAATCAACATCACGGGTAAGTACAACTTCGGCTTGGAAAAGAAGTGGGGGAAATGAGAAGAGAATCCCTTAGTATTTGACGGATCGCCATGGGGAATTCACGAATCAGAAAAAAGTTGTAGCCATATGAAAAGGTTATTGAAGTTGGCAAAAAACAAAACACTTGCAGTCAATACTTAATACTACTCAACATTGCGTGAGTGGCTACTATTTGCATCATCTCCGTAGTTTTAACGCTGCTATACATATTTTTGGATGCGGGATTGTTGCCTGCCCCTTGACCAGAACAATGCTATTGTTTCCTTCCCCTTCCCTTCTTGGTTGGCTGTACTTCCATTTGCTCTTTTCCCGTAACTTCTGATATATCCGCTGAAGAAAGAAGGGACATAGGGATGTTACACAGGAGAATTATTGAAGCATGCAAGATTAGAAGGCAAAAAAAGAAAACAAGAAGTAAGAAACATTTACGAACGTTTCTAAAAAATTCTCCAAATAGCACCAATTAGTGACTTCAAATGGAAGGGGGGATGATTCAGCTCCACATCCCGTTTGTCACATTGTAGAGAATGAGGAGCCTTTACCTCAAACTCAAAGGGAACCTTAGGACACTCGAGGGAAAATAAATCCCGTTGAGGTTTGTACAGCTCCCTGACTGAGTTCTTATCCATTTCATATTGCATAAACGTGGGGGAGACAAGAGCATTGCATGCATGCAATGGGAAATGGGATTCTGTTTGAACTAAAAGAGTCACAAAGTTGCATGTAAAAGCATGAAAATGATAGTGTTCGTGAAATAATGAGGCCTAATTCTAGATAAGACACTAATGAGTTCAATACCAATTGTAATGCGCGTGTTCATAGACAAGTACGTGTATCGAACTTCAATTTGCATGTGGTCAAAGAACAAAGATACCTTCAGGACCACGAGACATTAATGTGAAGAATATATTGTTGAGCTTCTCCATCTTCTTAGCATCCTGTGCCTGGTCCGTCTTAAACTTGAGACACTAGTAAGAAAAGGAAAAGAGCAATCTGATTAATGAAGACAAGACTTTAATGGAAAGTAAAGAATTAAAGAAAAGACATAGTAGGAACTCATCTGCTTTTTACAAGTATGGTAGTATCTGGTATACTTGCAGAGTTGCAGGTATCCAAATTTTAGCATGTTTTTATGTAAGTCACTGTTTGTATATAATTAGCTAGCTGCAAGATATATAACTAATAAGGGTTGCTCGGGGCACTCTCACTCCAGAGAATCTCCCGGACAAATCTTGGAAATAGAGCAGCGTCAACCACACAAAAAAAATTCTTCACATTATAAGAAAGCTGCCGATTTTCATTAGAAGATTTCGGCTTTCCTTCTCGTAAGAATGACAACCAAGAGGGGAAAGATATATAGAGAAGTTCGTATGTCAACAAGAGAAAGCATGTGACAGAGCAACTCTCTGAACTCTAGGCACAGCAAACATCAAGAGCGAAAGCATTTGCTACCTTATCTACAGTTGGGGACGGAGACACAAAATGGAAGCCCTACTAGACTTGAGCCACAGTTGGAAAGCATTTATGTACAAAACTCAGCTAATAGATTAGCAGAGAACCAAAGACAGTAGGAGACGTAGAGTAGGCTTCCTTCTAACATGGATATAATTCCTCTTAACAGTCAACAACCACCTGCTTTAGGAAGGAGCGCAATTTTTTGGGTCTAAATTCAGGATCTTACATTGAGGTGGACTCTAGTAGTCTATGCAACACAAAACGGACACCAAATATTTGTACAAAGCAGAACCCTTCCAACTGAGACAACTCCAGCTTTTACATTGGAAATATGCAACATTCCTGTTCCAAAAGATCAATAATATCCAACTTTTTCAAACATGTTAGCAGCTTTCTCTATTTACCACGGCAACTTTCCAAATGCAAAAAAAAAAACCATTGGCAAGTCACTCATCACGCTACCAGCTCATTTTCATGTTGAAACGGCATAGCACCCTAACGGTAAGACTGCTAGACTCCGAGAGCTAGTATAAAATGAAAAGAAGTGCATCAGGTTTTCATTATTTATGGTGTTTCTGTGACGCCTTAGAACATAAAGTTTTGCCTAAACGATTAACTATAAATTAGAGACTCATTTCTCCTTCTAAATCTAGGACTGCATTTCTCGCACCTGAAAGTGATTTCCAGCCTTCAAACTAATCAATGACAATCTAGAGAAATATATGTAAATTTAAAGGAAGATGATTGACAAGCCTAGAATTGCAGCCTTTCAAGTGAAACCTTTGGACGATACAAGGAAAATGAAGGATTCTCTTACACCTTAAAATCCCCTAAACAACTTGTAATAAACCTAATGAAAATCCAGGAAACCTCATGACCATGCAAACCCGAGCAACTACACCAACCATCTCAAGTACCTGGCCAGTTTTACATATTGATTCTTGTCAAAACTAAGTGTATAACCAGTCTTTAATAATTAATACAACAGTTGCCTATAGATATACTTTAAAAACCATCTAATCACATCTTGATCTAGTAATTCTGCACGATACCATACGACAGGATATAACGAAGAGGTAAGCATGGATTATAGCCTTCCAGCCTTTCGCACATAAAAAATTCGAACACATCCTAAAGAAACAACAGGGAACATTAAGGAAACAATTGGCTTAAAGTTGAACGGAAAAGCACAAAACCACACAGCAATCTTGACCAAAAGTAATGTGGTTTTCTAGGAAAATCATAATCAGTGTGCTCCGACTAGTAAAAAGCTTTTAAGATTTCCACATCACGAATCCATGGTAGTAACAAGCATACAAAAAAAAAAGAACTTATTCTCTTTGAAAATGACTTGGCATATAGCCCATCGTCAAGATGCTAAAAGTATTGACCTCGTAGGCTGACGATTATGGATTACATGATATTAAACTAACTCTCAGCATGTTTAATATAGAAATAACTAATATTCTTGCAATCTAGGGGTCAACAAGACATTGTAGCTTTCAGTCTACGAAGATAATCCACATAAAAAATAACCAGTGAGTATTTCTCAAACTTAAGTTTGGATCAGGCAGAAGTCCATGCAAGCTGCTAACAATATTCCTCTCTGTTATTGCATCCCCTTGTTTCTTAGTCACATTCAAATAGTCCAACAATGTCAATGTAATCTAATAACGAAGCACAACAGCATTAATGCTGTCGATGAAGGACTGATATCCCAAAACATATTCATACCAATTAACGCAAAAATTGTGGAAAAGGGCAAAAAAATTCAAAAAGGGGGACGAAATTGGGTGAGAAGTACCACGTACCTCACGGTTATCGGTGACCTTGAGCACTAATTTACCATCACAGTGTCTGTACTTCATCGTATAACGCGCCTGTATCCCATTGTAATTCAAGAAGACCAAGAAAAGAGTGAAAACATATCAGGAAAAATGGAAAAATCAGAAAAATCAAACGAAATTGAATGTAACAGCAGTAATATGGATCTACTGAACAAGTAACGGAGAGAAAGAATTACGGATTCGGGATCGGCGCGGAACAACTGGACGGATTTCTCCACGAAATCGTCCCATGATGTAACGTAAACCATGGTTGCTAGTAGTGGAAGAGTGGCGAAGAAGAATTGAAGACAACCCAGAGTCCCGCCGTCGATCTCTGGGAGCTAGGGCCTAGGAGTGAGGTTTTCAACCTTTGGGTTTGGGGTTTTCTTGGGAGGCGTCAAGGCATATTTATATGTTCCGAATCGGGTTTGGGTTACTACAGGTGTCAAACGGGCCGTGCAGGTCCGTCCAGTTTAGCTCCGTCCAATTGTGCCGGCCTGTTCACTTTATCAGGCAGTGTCGCCGTGCTATTTTTTATCGTGTCAGCCCTTTTAGGGGTTGTTTTT
Source organism: Rhododendron mucronatum var. ripense (assembly GCA_019656295.1). Taxonomy (NCBI): domain Eukaryota; kingdom Viridiplantae; phylum Streptophyta; class Magnoliopsida; order Ericales; family Ericaceae; genus Rhododendron; species Rhododendron mucronatum. The sequence goes on from BPLT01000015.1 coordinate 2,083,520, forward strand.
TTTAAAAAGTATCAGGCAGTGTCGCCGTGCTATTTTTTATCGTGTCAGCCCTTTTAGGGGTTGTTTTTTTTAAAAAGTCAATGGGTTTTCCGCCAAATAAAGTCATAAAAAGTTGAAAATAAATCAATAAACCAATTTTTTCTTCTTTATTCAAAAAAATTTAAATTTTGGTCAAAAAATTTTACTTTTTAGATTCCTCTTGTCATGAGAATGCAATAATTCCCTAAAAATTGACATTAAGCCGAGTGATACGAATTTTTTTTTTTGAATAAGGACAAAAAATAAGCCACTTTGACTTATTTATCCGAACACCCCCTTACTTATTGTATTGTGTCATGTCATTTTTCAATCGTATTGTGTCATGCGGGAGCAGCGGGATCATTTACTTAATCGTAACGTGCTATTTTTCAATCGTGTCGTATCGTGTCTAATCGTGTCCTTAATGGCACATCTCCGACCGAGTTTCATCGGGTAAAAAACTTCGAAAAGTGTAAAATATTTATCAACACAAAGTGGAAAATGTTATGTTATATTATTAAGGTTTCTTTTTTTGGGACTAAACTTAAGCTTAACTTAAATTTGAAAATTGTCCTTATTTTTTATTTTTTATTTTTGCATTTGTTAGTTTTGTGTCAAAATTTTTTGGGTTATTGATTCGCCTGGACGAGAGGATTTGAAAAAATAAAATTTTGACACTTTTACCCAAGTATTTGAAAAATTACCACTTGAGAATCTTCCTAAATTCATAATTTATTTTGAGTATTATTCTTCAAAATACTAGTACAAGGTGTTTTACTTTTCCAAAAAGTACCCTTTTTTTTTTCAAACAGAGATAATTTTCAAACTCAAATATAATGAAAATAAAAAAAAAATTCATTTTTTTTTGCACCGTTTTAAAAGATCTTAATGAGATCTATCAAACAAGATCCATATTGGTAGGAAAATTATTTGCGTAAACACATAATTTTGAACTTGAAATTACCTTCTTTTTCAAAAAGTATTTTTTCTTCAAAAGTGGAACGGCCCCTCTATTTCCAAAATGTATTATTCACATATCTCTTAAACACTACCATATTCATAATCTGTTATGGTTGCTATCCAAAATCGGAGGCGGGGGGGCTGCTCCCCCCCTTCCTGCTCCCCTTCCTGCTGCCCCCCCTTTCCGGGCCCACTCCGGTCTCGCTCCGATGATCGGAAACGTTCACTTTGTAAAGTTCGTCGAGTAGAACAACCATGTCAAAAATCAGTTTGATTGGATATCATTAAGTGCCTGATCGGAGCCCATATAACTCTCGGTCCATGGGTTACAATGGATTTGATTCAATGTTTCGGATCCATTCTTTTTAAAATAAAAAGGTTCCGATCAAGGATTTAATGATATCCAATCAAGCTGATTTTTGACATGGTTGTTCTACTCGACGAGCTCTACAAAGTGAACGTTTCCGATCATCGGAGCGAGACCGGAGTGGGCCCGGAAAGGGGGGCAGCAGGAAGGGGGGAGCAGCCCCCCGCCTCCTCCAAAATCAATACTCACAATTAAAAAACAATTAGATTCCTAAACAGGCCGTTGTTGGAAGTAAAAATGGTGAAGAAAATTGGTAAATACGTTTAACAATACAGAATTGTCATTTTAATTTTTTTTAAAATTACTCCTCTCACTAAGGCCCTGTTCCGCTAAGATTCAGGTCTTGTTCGTTTGCTAGTTTTTGATATTTTAGTTTATGTAATGGGTGGAGAAAGAAATATAATAATGATTTGAGAAATGGGTAATAAGTAGAGATAAATAGAGAGAGAAATAAAAATAAAAATTAAAAAAAATACGATAATAATTGGAGAGAGAAATGAGATAATAATTTGAAAATAAAACTAAAACATAGCTAAAGTTTAAAACGAACAAAGCCTATAATAGTGTTTTTTAAACACTTATTTCGCATTTTATGAAACAGTTCATTCTTGCACGATCACCCTTTAATTCAAAGAATGAGGGTAAGCCTCATCATTTAGTCCGACGGCCCACGGCCCGCCCTTAGCCCACCCGGCCCATCGGGTTTTTATCCGGCCCGAGCCCGAAAAACGGGAGGGCTAGCTCGGCCCGTAGTTTGTAATGGGCGGGCTCGGGCCTATGAATTTTTACTCGGCCCGCGCCATAGGGCCGGCCCGTGAGCCCGCCCAGCATACCCATCCAAAAGCCAGCCAACGGGCTCGCCCATTAGCCCAAAATCCCAAAAAAATCCTTTCTTTTTTCCCTTGGTTTAGTTTTGACCAAGGAAATTTAAGCCCGCCCGTTGGCCCGCCCGGCTTTTGGCCCGCCGGCCTGCCAACCGGGCTAGCCCGTGGGCCGGGCTTGGGCTTCAATTTATGGTAGGTGGCCCAGCCCGTCCGGCCCGCCAAAAAGAAAAAGCCCGATCGACCCGACCTGTGGGCGGGCTTGGGCCGCGATTTGGCGGGCTGGGTCGGCCCGGCCCGATGATGACCCTTAAATGAGGGGGTGTTTCCACTAAAAAAAAAAATAAAAACTAAAAACTTAACGCATTTTATTATCTCGTTTTCACTAACAAAAAAGTTTCAGCATTTTACCATTTCGTTTCATTAACAAAAAACTTAAATATAATTTTTTTTCCTACAGTTACCCTACTCACAAACTCATTAACAACTTATTCACTATCGAAAATAACTTAACAATTTATTTACTATTGAAAATAGCTAACAACTTCTTAACTAAGGAATAAAAATTTATAAATTTTCCATTGCCGGAAACAATTAATATCTCTCGTCAAAACGATTTTTTATTTTTATTTTTGTCATTTATCGTAGCTTGCGCGCGAAGCTACTTAAACAGCGACAAAACGAAAAATACGTCTCCGTCAAATCAACGCACCGTGGCAACCCGCCACTCGCCTAACCGTACGCCTCCCACTCTGCCATTTCCATCCCCATTTTCGAATATCGCGCCTTCTCTCCCTCTCTCTCTCCCTCTCTCTCTCTACACATCCCCTTCTAGATATTCCCTGTTTGTTGTCTCCCAAATCTTCCCCAACATATATTCTCGCAAATACCTCCCTCTCGATAACACCAACCAAACTCTCCCTTTATCACTCTTCCCCATTTCCTTCTATATATACACTCCAGTACTCCACCTTCAGGCCTCGTTTAAAGAGCTGACGGCAATGGAGTCTCTAATCAGTGGTATTTTTTTTTTTCCTTACTCCGCCTGTACATACGCATACGTGAGTATATTTTTGCTTACTTGGTTGTTTGTAACGTTAGTTGCGGTTGAAAGTCCCAAACGCCGTCTTCTCCAAGCTGCTTCTGACGGAAAACTCAAACTCCTCAAGGGTAAGAACCTGTGGTCTTAGGTTTTGTTTTTTTGTTTTTGGTTTTGTCAACACGGTGTTCGATTACGTGGTGTTTGATGTTTTTTTTTTTCTTCAAAATTTTTGTGAAACGATTGATTAGAGTTGGGGGAAGAAGTGGACTTCGGGGAGGGGTTGGCGAAGACGTTTGTGCGAGTTAAGGACGCTGGAGGTAGGACGGCGCTCCATTTCGCTGCGGTGGAAGGGAAGACTCATGTGTGCAAGTATTTGGTCCAGGATTTGGGGCTCGATGTGAACTTGAAAGACCGTAAAGGTAGTATTTATTTCACTTCGCTCTCGTTTGATTTCGTGGATACTACATTTTTGGGTAGTCGTGAGTGAGTATCGACCACACAACTGTAATCACTTTGATCAAGTGTTATTTGATGGAGGAGGTGTAAGAACACCTTAACACGGCACCAAGTTGAAAATGAGCGACCTACCCGGTTGCTTATACGACGCTGCTACATAGGCATCTTGTGCAAAATGTCGTGCATGTTTTGTTCCAGGACTTTCTCTGTTTGATATGCTTCCGGAACACATCACTGTTGAGAAATACGGGTTTTAGTGTCGGCACAAAGTTGAGTACGAGCAACCGTTCTGGTTGCCTATGTAACACTGCTACATATGCATGTTGTGCAAAACGTTGTGTTCCTGGACTCATGTATGCAAGTATTTGGTTAAGGATTGGGGGCTTGATTTGTACTTGGACGATGCATGGTAAAGGTAGTTATTTTACGTAAACTCTTGATTGCTTTCGTCAATAACTTTTTCCGAGAGTCTTGAAGAGCATTTGGAATGTAACATGAAATCGTTTCTCAGTCCGTAGCCGTCCTCATTTGTTGGGTACTTTGTGGTCTTGAAATATTGTTTAACTATTTTTAGAGCTTATTGCCAGTATCAACCCCGCCAAAAATCACATCCGATCAAATTTTTTTATAGAAGAGGTCCAAGAGTGCTGCACATAGTTGAAACTAGCAATCCATCCAAATGCCTACAAAGCAATGCCTTATAGGCATGCTATGTGAGATGTCATGCAAGCTGTTGTGTTCTTGGACTTCCTCCATTTGATATGCTCTATAAGTCTATGTTGAGAAATATGGGTTTCAATTAAGTGTTGCATTTTTTTTTCTCTCTATATAGACATGTTTCATCAACCTATTGTTCGCAGCAAACTCTAAAAAGGTTTGGCTGGGCAGGAATTCCCAGGGACCGGAGAGCTAGAGGATCCTATTCCATCGTGATACTAAATAACATTAGTTTAATACCTTCTCATTTGTAGGTGAAACCCCTTTGAATTGTGCAACTTGGGGGCAGCAAAACCAAACAGTGGCTTGGCTTGCTGCAAATGGTGGAAATCCAAATTTGGGAAATGACAAAGGATTTTGTGCTCTCCATTATGCCGCTACAAATGGTCAGTCATGTCTCCTTGCTAGAAGTGAATAGAGATTGTATGCTTTTGGAATATCTTCCTATGAAGAGAATAGAGATTAATGATGCTTGATCATGTATGATTGGGGCCCAACATTTTTGATGCTAATGAGTTGACAATGGATGAACTTTCATTTGGTTTGGTGCTGTTTTACAGGTTTAAAGGACCTCATGCAGCTATTAATATCTAAAGGTGCTGTAATAGAAGCTGAATCTGATGGTGGAACGCCACTTCATTGTGCTGCAGCTCTTGGAAGGAAAGAGGCTGTGAAAATGTTGTTAGATAGGGAAGCTAATGTAAGCAGTGAATAATTACTTTTTTTTTTATCCTCTGTGAATAATTACTTGATGAGTGTAATTTTTTATAACCTATACGTTGGGTGTTCAGCGTGATGTATGTATGATTGCCGTTGTCGCATTGTTATTTAAACTACATTTGATTTGACTTTTGGAATCGCAAAGATAGTGGGGATCTAGAGGTCTTACATAAGCATTAACAATCTTTTTGTTAATGTATTAACTTATCAAATAATTCACAAATAATTTAAGTGCTTTATGCATAACTTAGTAAGCCATGTAATTTTTAATATGGCGTCAGGACTATGTTTTTTTGTGTGTGTGTGTGATTATCTGAGTGTGCCAGAAATCTGTTGTTGAAACATTTGTTATTTCTTAGCATAGATATATAAAGTGATTGTTAGGCACCCTATTAAGAACTTGTGTTGTCTACTCTCTCCTTAGGTCTCAGATGCGAAACCTCATAGGTATTATCAACTCTTTTGGGGCTAGCAGTACGGATCTTCGCTCTGGGCTCTGGCTTTAATTGGGGCCCCCTTGCTGGTGTACGGTAGGATTGATTTCCCATGATTAATTGAGGTGCCATAAGGAGGCCCGGACACCTGAGTTATCTACAAAAAGAACTTGCGGTGACTGGAGATCGCAGGTCTAATAAGTGCCTGCTTTAGGACGTGCCATTTCACATTGTTTTGTCTATTTTTTCGCTTGTATGCGCTTGAATTGTCGGCTTCCTTCATTATACTCGTAATAGTCATTGAAACTTGAATCAGTGACCCTATGCTGCCAAGATTTTCCATGGTTTAGAGACAGTTGATCAGGTTCGACATGATTGGTACTCTGTTAATTCAATGGGATCCTACACCTTGTCAGTAACTTCATGCTGTGTGCATGCTCAAAGTGTCTTTGATTTTTTAGTTTTTTTCCTTTCCTTGGGATGCTCCACCTGGACACCTTTTAAGTCTGAATTATCTTTCATGTTAGCTTGCCTGTGACAGTTTGTTTATCTAACTATATAATGTGCGGTCTGGACTACTATTGTGAAGCAATTTTTTGGAAGGGTGATAGCTAGAGTTTAAATGACAAACCCTCAGGATTTTCATTGCTTTCCTCTTTAGGCTTATTCGTGGTTTGTCCACCTTGACCACGTTCTTTTGGTTGGTTTAACTTTGAATAATATAAATCTATGAGTTTATACATCACTTGTATTGTATTTTTACAGCCAAACAAGGTTTCTGGCATTTATACGCCGTTGATGAACTCAATCAGTGCCAGGTCGTTTGAATGCGTAAACCTGTTGCTTAAGGTACTGCGCTTTAGTGTCATGTTGACTCTTTTCTTGTGCGATACTGTATGCTGCCACTAGTTTGCCTCAGAAGCGGGGGGGGGGGGGGGGGGGGGGGGGCTTAATGTTAATTTCCCTCGATTTAAGTTGAACTGGTGTCTTATATGTATGTTTGAATGTTTATTAGGTGTAAGTGGGAAATTATTTGCCTATATATCAGTTTATGCAGTTTTGTGCTATCACTTGTGTCTTGTTTTGTTTAGTCTTACCTATAGTCATGTTGTCTAAGCAGGCAGGAGCTGATCCGAACCTTGGTTGGAAAGGACAGACTCCGCTTTGCAATGCTTCTGTTCAAGGGGAAACAGATATCATCAAATGCCTGTTAAAGGCTGGAGCAAATCCTAATGTTGCTGACATTGTAAGTTTAACTATTGCCACTTCTTTAAATATTCTCAGTAGTTCTTTTTAATTGAGGAGACGGGGTGCAAACCCCTTAAGACTGGAGTCTCAAGACTCTGAACATATACAAGATCTATGTTCTCGCAAATCAACTCAAACCTATACAAATGTTAACACTACCCAGAAAGGCAATCCAACAAAGGCTTTAACCTTAGATTGAAAATCTAGTGGTCCAGTGTTTCTTTCTACCTGAATGCACAGATTGTTACACAAGGAAGCTGCCTGCCAAATTATTTTTCGTGCTCATTTCAACTACCTCCAGATTAAAATTGCACTCGCTGTAACTGAGACACCAAACAGAGTATTGTGTAACAGGAATTATTGCATCTTTCTAGCCTCTCTACTATGAATGTGTGTAAAACTAAGTTTGTATTGAAGTTGTATCAATTCATCAAATTATTGGTTTTTCTTCTTTGTTCCCCAAATGGTAATGCATGCTGTATACTGATGGCAATAATTTTAGTTTTAGTAGCATTTTGCTATGTATCTGTTTTCTTTTTAGTTGTTGCTCTGGAAATGATAAATCTTAATTCTGCAAACTTTTTTTTTGTATAGATTCAGACGTTTTAATTGCTATAGGTTATTGCAGGATGGTTTAACGCCATTAGAAATTGTGGGCATGCATAGTAACCTTGCAGGGGTGATGGTTCTCTTTCCTGTGACTTCTCGAATTCCAACTATTCCTAATTGGAGCTTGGATGGAATAATGAAGCACTTGCACTCAGAAGAAGGTCGGAGGCAGGTGATGATGATGATGATGACTTGGATGAATTTATCTTCTTTTCTTAAAGTACATGTGGCTACATCCCTTAAAGTTTCAGTTACTAGGCTAATAAGTTTACTGCAGTATTTTGAGTAAACTATTAGCATATTATATTGCCTTGAATCTCCCTTAGGCTCCGTTTTTTTCAGTTGTAAAATTGTTGTGTACAATATTCTACTCCTATGTTCCCTTGTTTTGTGTGACAAAAGTTTAGAAAAACATTTTCAGCGTTATATTATTTTTCATGTAAAGACTGAAAATAATTTCCTTTCAAAAATGTTGGTCAGTTATTTAATGTCGGTGATCGGCGGACAGGATTTTTCACCTTGCCCAACAATCGCAGCCCCAAAAACTGAGGGGTTCACGTGTCAATTCCATGTTTCAGCACAACACCACACTGTGTGTGTGTGGATTAAAACCAAAAGAAGTGCTTTCCCCGAGATTGATTTTTCTCTGTGGCCTTTTAATGATTTCTCAAATGTCAACCAAACACCAAGAAATGAAATTGAGAATTAGTTTTACAGTTGGTAATTGAAACCCATGTAACCCTACTTCAAAGGTTGGGTGGTTTCCCTCTATTATTTACGACCGTATTTTTCCATGCCATACCACTCCCTATCCATGTCACAGGTGAAACTTCCCTGAAGCAGGCTGTTTCACTAGACACATCTTCCGGTTCAAGGCCCTAAATCCCATTTCTGATGGATGGGGGTTTGATTGTTCCAGATCTTATGTATCTTGATTCCTGAGACAAAGTGGAATGGGTTGAAGATGTTTGAAACTGTGGTTTGTGAACTGAATGCAGAAATTCATGCTAGTTTGTTCAATGTACAAAGTGTGCTTTGACTCTGTTGTTTCTTTCCATTCATTTTTATTGGGTCAGCTATTTAACCTCTGTTACCTCTGCTTGATTATAACCACGATTTGTTTGATCATGTCAGATCTCTGTTATAAGCTGTTCTAGTCTTTATGTTATGAATCGTGTAATAGATTTTATGCGCTTCCTTTTGCTTAGGTTAACATGTAGTTCACACATTTGAGAACAAATCGTGCAGCACTAGCATTTTCTGTTTAACTGGTACAATTTTTGTTGTGGTTCTTTTATTTATTCATGCCTGGAAACTGTTTAATCATTAGATATGGATGAATTGTAAGCAACAGATTCTCACATGATATCTTTGTTGGTTAAAACATTCTAACAGTGGGGACTAAAGAAAATGGAGACGTACCTCTTGGCGAAGTCTAGGGGAGAAGAAGCGTTCAGGAGAAAGGATTATATGGATGCTATGTATTGGTACTCACTGGTGAGCTGATTATTGTGTTTAGTGTTGGATGCCTTATATCTTTGTTGGTATTTTTTTTTAAACCTAAAACGGTTAAGTGTCAAGAATGTATACAAGAAAAGCACCAAGTTTAGAAGTTTTAAGGCCCCGTTCCCAAAAGGGAAATAAGTACTTATTTTTTAAGAAGACAATTTCACGGTCAAAAATCATGTGCTTATTCCAATAATTTGTCTATCAATATGGATCTTGTTTGATAGATTTCATTGAGATCTTTTATACGGGGCAAAAAAAATTGAAAAATTATTTTCATTTACATTATTTTTGAGTTTGAAAATGTGAAATAAGTACTTATTTTTTAAGAAGGTGTTTTGGAACGGAGCCTAAGCTTATTGTTATCATATGTTGACATTTTGTTGGCATCTGTGGCGTCTGTCTAGTGATAGTCAGCGTTCCGTTGGGAGATGATATTATGATTTGCAGTGCTAGAATTTTTTTTTATCTTTTTTGTTAATTTGCTTACCCTCAACGGTTAAGTTTTATATTGGCACTTCGATTTTTGGGTTTGCGAATCATAATTTTGATTTTGGGATGAGAATGTAGGCAATCGATTCATCTCTATATGATGCAACGGTATTTTCCAATAGAAGCTTGTGCTGGGCCCGCTTGAATGATGGAAGTCGTGCTTTATCTGATGCTGAGGCTTGCGTTGCGCTGAGGCCTGATTGGGGAAAAGCACACTACAGGGAGGGTGTAGCATGGAAACTACTCGGAGTAAGAAAATTCTTAGAAATCATGTCTTTGGAATGTTTTGAAAAAATGAAAGAGTTCTGCCTGTGTCTTTTGAATTTATTGTGTAGATTATCAATCTGTATGTTGTTTCAGAATCTTCGTATGTCGGTGAAGGCATTTTCCAAGGGTTTGAAAGTGGATCCTGAAAATAAGGAGCTAAAAGTTGCTTTCAGGTAGAACACATTTTGCAAGCCTAACTCATAGAGGATTTTGATTGGCAAACTATGGTTGATCAAAGTGGATATTTGTTTTGTTTTGTGCACATTAGAGCATTTCAACCCGTATGCTAGTCTAACTCACACACCTTGAATTTGAGTAACCCATTACTCTACTCAATACTCATCAATTTGTGATTCTCTTTTTTTTACGCACAATTGCAAGACTACTTCATCTATGTTTCGTTTCCTAAAAAAAAATATAAAATTGCGATACTACTTTATCTATTACTGCTTTTTTGATATTCAACTGTTTTTTATGTTGATTATTCCTACTGTTATGCCAGGGAAGCTGTTGAAGCCGAGTTTGGAATGCCTGTATTTGAGGAAATCTGAATTATACGCGTCGAACTGTAAGTGACGGCCCTCATCCATCGATGGTTTTGTTCCTGGCAGTGGTGAACTAGGGTGGTTTCCTTTTCTTTGCCAGAAGTAGTTTATATAGTAGGCCTCTTTCTTGGTTTTTGCTTGTTAGTCTATATGTGGTCTCTTTTGTTGGATTTTCGGTTGGCGTGCTTCCTTTTTATGAAGTACTAGTACGTGATGTTGTGTATAGACTTGCACCTCGCTTACAATATCTGATACTTTTCATTAGTATTATGGCTATGGCGAACGATAATCCCGTTTTGAAGCCGACATGTTATTTGTTGATTCTATTTAGCTTGAGTTGAAACTTACAAGAAAATTACAGGATTTGGAGAGATTTTTCATGGCTCTCATGAACTCAAAACTACAATTTCTCAAATGTTTGAAGTTAGTCTGCGTCAACAATGTAGTAAATTCATTGTAAAACTTGTTAAGAGAATAGGATCGTCATACTTCGTACTCGGTTGGGAGCAAGTTCTCCGGCTCTTCCTCACCTTACTCTCTCTCCTCACCCCTAATTTCCATCACTTCTCTCTCTCCTCCAATTGGGTTCAGATGCACAATTAGTGCAGCTTCTGATGTCGGCGTCGGAGTACTGTTCCCTCGCACCAGGGCCAATCTCCAATGCCGTAATCTTCTCCAAAACTCTCACCACCACCCAATCCCTCTTTGCCCCGTGCCACCCATGGTGCTAGCTCATCCGTGCCCGCCCTTCCTCCTCCCGCCCTCTAACCATAGGTGAAGCCACCAATCGCATAACATGTAACCTAAACTACTTCCGCGTATGTTTGTACTCCTGATCCTTTTTCTAAACCTGGCAGGAGGCATAGGCATTATGGACTACAAAATGGATTTTCTCCGGTGAGTCTCCCCACCACGAAATCCCCTGATTCTCCGCAATAATACTAGGCAAACAAATACTCAAAACCTATTTCATGGCAAAGACTAATGGGCCTAAGTTGCCCCATATTCGTAGGACAGTTACCTATGGAATGACCACAGTATGGGTATGGTTGAGACCACTAAGTACACATACGTCTTGAATATATGAAATTACAAGCCGACAGAACGATATCTATTGCATCCCAGCATCTCTGAAAAACCTGTAGTGAACCCATCCAGACCTGGTGCCTTCAAAGGATCCATTTGGATAATCGTTTTCATAACCACCCCAAGGGTGTTTGGATGGCTGATTTTCGCATTTTCTGTTTCACCTTTTTCTATTTTGGGTGTTTGGCTGAGAACAATAAAAGTCATTCTCTTGAAAATGGTTTTTTCGGATTTTAAGAAAGGAGAAGAGAAGTGAGAAAGAGCTCTGGAGGAGCTTTTCCAATTCTCATTTCTCATTTTCTTCTCCTAGCCATGCCAAAAGACATTTCTACCCTCTCTTTTTTGGGATAATTTCACAAAAGCCCCACAAATTATGTTATCGTCTTCACACCTCGGCATTTCCCACAACAAGAACAGGGAGACTTTCTTCTGGGTTAGAATTATGGTTTCCATTGTCGAGCAAAAAAAAAGAATTATGGTTTCCATTTCTATCCGACCATAAGAGAAACCCATAACATAAATTCGACTCCGTATCTTCTATTCCAACACATACAAATTTCGACAAAAATTAACAAATTTCATTGTTTCGCTTGTTTTTTCCGTTTCCAAAAATCAAACCCACTAAAAACTCTACAAAACTCACCATATTCAGCTACCCCACTAAAACTCTACAAAACTCACCATATTCAATATCGAAACCATCTAATTTGGAGTGGCTTCACCAATTGATTTTTCAAAACCCAACAAGTACTCATCTAATGTTCTAACTGTTTTATCAAAACTCACCATATTCTATTGATTTTGTATGAAAGAGAGAGGAGGGATGTTGGTTTTTTAGGTGGAAATGGGCTCTTGATTTGCAGAAATGGAGGTTTGGGTATGGGAGGAGGAGAGAGAGAAATGGGTTTGGAATTGGAATTGGTTAATTTGCCAGGTTCCTGTGTGTGCGTGAAAGAGAGACAAATTTGGTTTGTCTCAAAACATGGGCAACATGGTAAAAATTTAACACATAATTCATATTCATCACTTATTTTTCAAACACTACTCTTGCTTCAAAATGCATTCTTCACATATCATTCAAACACTCTACTAAATTTAAAATACATTCTGATCAAAATTCAAAAAGCTGAAAAGCTAAAAGTAAAAAGTCAAAAAGTAGGCTTCCAAACACCTCCTTAGTCAATTTACAGCATCTCATTCTGCATTACGTAACAATGCACTCTCAAAACTATACTTTATATGCATAATTTAAGAATCAGGTGTCGTTTCGCTCTTTTTTTTTTAAACATTCTTTTTCAAAAAGAATGGTAATTTCAAATTTAAATATAATAAAAATAGATTTTTAATTTTTTAATTTTTTTTGGTACCTTTTAAAAGATCTCAATGAGATATATCAAACAAGAATCATATTGATAAGAAAATTATTTACGTAAACACATGATTTTTGAGTTTGAAATTACTTTCCTTTTCTAAAATTTCGTTTTTAAATAAACTGGAACGGGCCCTCAGACATGGGGAAAAAAAATTCTTTCTTATTTTGAATTATCTTTCCCAAATTCATACTTTGTAATTCATTTCAAGCATTATTCTTCTAAACAATACTATGTTGCATTCTATATTCTTCACATATCTTTCAAACACTCTGCTAAAGTCGCTTACTACTCCCTCAGTCCCATTTTCATTGTTTTTTTTGATGTTCGTGTCAATTTTCAATTGCTTATATCTTCTAGATTTCAATTTGTTCTATAATACAAAGATGTCAAAATCATGAAAAAATTATAAATTGAAAGATATACTCAATAGATACAAAAGTGACAAAAAGAATAATAGACAATGAAAATGGGACGGAGTGAGTATAATTACAATCTAAAATTAATACTCACAATAAAAATAATTACTAGATTCTCGCCTTAGAGGAAATACGGTAAAGACGTTTACAATATTTGCCATTTTATTTTAGGTTTTTACAAAAAGAAGATTTTTCAAGCTCAAATATGATGAAAATAAAAAATGATTTTTTAATTTTTTTTGCACCGTTTAAAAGATCTCGATGAGATCTATCAAACAAGATCCATATTGGTAGAAAAAATATTTACGCAAACACATAATTTTTAAACTTAAAAAACTTTCCTTTTTTAAAATTGCTTTTTACTGTTGATATGGAACTCCACCTAAAATTATCGTCCAAACGATTCATTTATCAAAGCTTGCGTGCGAAGCTACTTAAACAGTGACGGAACGACAAATACGTTTCCGTCAAATGATCGCCACGTGGCGCCCGCACTCTGCCATTTCCTTCCCGGCGCCCTTTCCATTCCCAGTTTTCGAATATCGCGCCCTCTCAAATCTCTATTCCCTGTTTGTTCCCACCCAAATCTTTCCCAACATTTTCTCACAAATATCTCCTTCTCGATAACCCCAACCAAACTGTCCCTTAAACTCGTCCGTCATTTCCTTCTATATATACACCACTCCAGTTGTCGTCCCTCGAACCTTGTGCAATGGCTTCTCCAATTGGTAGGAGTATTTTTTTTTTCCTTACTTCGCCTGTACATACGCATGCGTGAGTATATTTTTGCTTACTTGGTTGTTCATAACGCTGCTTGCAGTCGAAAGTCCCAAACACCGTCTTCTCCAAGCGGCTTCTGACGGAAAAATCAAACTCCTCAAGCGTAAGAACCTGTGATCTTAGTTTTTTTGTTTTCGTTTTCTTGGTTGTGTTCGATTACGTGTTGTTTGATGATTTGTTTTTTTTGGAAACGATTGATTAGGGTTGGGAGAAGAACTGGACTTTGGGGAGGGATTGGCGAATACGTTTGTGCAAGTTAAGGATGCTGGAGGCAGGACGGCGCTCCATTTCGCTGCGGCGGAAGGGAAGACTCATGTGTGCAAGTATTTGGTTCAGGATTTGGGGCTCGATGCGAACTTGAAAGACCGTAAAGGTAGTATGTTATTTCACTTGGGTCTCGATTGATTTCGTGGATACTACTTTTTGGCTAATCGTGAGTGAGTATTGACTACACAAAAAATCACTTTGATCAAGTGTTATTTGATAGAGGAGGTATAAGAACGCGGCTCCAAGTTGAAAACCAGCAACCTATCCAGTTGCCTATAAAACACCGCTACATAGGCATGTTGTGGAAAATGTCATGCTTGTTTTGTTTATGCTTATGGAACACATCTATGTTGAGAAATATGGGTTTAAGTGTGGTGTTGACCAAAAAGAGCACGGCACAAAGTTGAGAACGTGCAACCCATCTGGTTGCACTGCTACATGGGCATGTCGTGCAAAATGTCGTGCATGTTGTGTTCGTGGACTTTCTCTATTTGATATGCTTCCGGAACACATCGATGTTGAGAAATATGGGTTTACATGTTGTGTTGCAAATTTGTTCTTCTGAATACAGACACGATCCAAAACCTATTGTTCCCAACAAAATCCACTAAGGTCTGGGCTGGACGGGACTGTCTGGGGACTGGAGAGCCTGAGAATCCTATTCCATAGCGAACAAAAACATCGGTTTTATTATGTTGTCATTTGCAGGTGATACCCCTTTGAATCACGCAACTCTAGGGCAGCAAAACCAAACAGTGGCTTGGCTTGCTGCAAATGGTGCAAATCCGAACTTGGGAAATGCCGAAGGATTTTGTGCTCTGCATTATGCCGCTGAAAAAGGTCAGTCATATCTCCTTGCTAGGATTTGGTACTACTTAATTTCGCGTTTAGATATTGTGGGGTTGCGAAATGTATCTTTTCATTATACTAATCTCTTGCACTTCATGCTTTTGCCTGATCATGTATGGTTGGGGCCTCAACATTTTTGCTGCTTACAAGTTAACAATGGATGAACGTGCATTTCATTTTGTGCTGGCTGTATTCTGCAGGTTTAAAGGATCTTATGCGGCTATTGATATCGAAAGGTGCTAAAATAGAAGCTGAATCTCATGCTGGAACACCACTTCAATGTGCTGCAGCTCATGGAAGGAAAGAGGCTGTGAAAATGTTGTTAGATAGGAAAGCTAATGTGAGCGATTACTTGATGAGCACAATTTTTTAACCTTCATATTTGTCATGAAAGGGGGGTTTGTTATGTATGCATGATTGCTGTTGTTGCCTTGTTCCTCTAATTTGACTTTGGGAATCACAAAGATAGTGGGGTCTAACATAAGCATTAACAATCTTTCTACTAAGGCCCTGTCCCACTTAGGTTCTTATTTTCAATTACTTATTTCCTGCTTTACGAGACATGTTATTCTCCCACAATACTTCACTTTTAATTCAAAAAATAAGTACATATTTGAAAAATGAGTATTTGTTTTAGTTAGTGGAACACACCCTCTATGGAATTAACTTGTCAAACAATTCACAAATTATTTTTGTGAATTTTATGCATAACTTCGCAAGCCATATAATTTTGAATACAGTGTCATGACTCTGTGTGGGTGGGTGGCAGATATTTGTTGTTGAAACAATTGTTATTTTTAGCATAGGGTTATAAAGTGATTAGTAGGCACCCTGTCAAGAACTTGTATTGTTTATTTCTTCCTAAGGTCTCAAGTTGTAAACTCTTAGTTGCTATCAACTCCTTTAGGATCAGTCCATACGGATCTTCGCTCTGGATTTAGTTGCTATCAACACACACTCTATGCATGCTCAAAGTGGTCTTTTTTTTAAACCTTGGGATGCTCCCTCTGGACAACGATGTTCATGTGCTGGCCGTGCTTCCCTTTGAAGTCTGAGTTATCTTTGTCATGTCAGCTTGCCTGTGACATTTTGTTTATCTATCAATATTTCTACAAAAAAACTTGAAGTCTGGACTACAAATAAGCAAATTTCTACAGATTAGCAAATTTTTGAAATGACGAACCCTCAGGATTTTCACTTGTTTCCTCTTTAGGCTGGTTTGTGGTTTGTCCTCCTTGACCCCCTTCTTTTTGTTGGTATAACTCTGAATTATATATCTAATGAGTTTATGCATCACTTGTATTAAATTTGACAGCCAAATACGGTTTGTCATCGTATTTTTACGCCGCTGGTGAACTCAATCCTTGCCGGGTCGTTGGAATGCGCTTGTCTGTTGCTTAAGGTACTGTGCTTTGGTACCATGCTGACTCTTGTGTTGTACAACACTGTATGCTTTAGTTTGCTGCACAAGGTTGAAGGGTTTGATATCTAATGAGTTTATGCTAATTGTTGATTTTCCCCCATTTAAGTTGAACTCGAGGGTTACATGTATGTATGCATGTTTATTAGGGATAAGCGGGAATTTATTTGACCATACATCAGTTTATGCTGTTATGTTTGTTACACCGTCTTGGGTAGAATTCAACCTCAAAAGCTAGCTATTGAAGTGAGAGTGCCTTCACGCTTATATACTTAATATTACTTTTGTACTCAAGGCAATGTGAGAATTCGCTTAACACTCTCCCTCACGCGTAGCGTGCTCACTTGGCAGCACCTGCAATGTGCATGCTAGAGACGCGCACCCCACCCATCTTTGGTACCTAGCTTTGATACCGTATTATACGGTCTTGGATAGAACTCAACCCCAGTAGTTTGCTATTGAAGTAAAGTGCCCTTACGCTTATATACGTCATGTTACTATGATACCCAAGCGATGTGGGACTTTGCTTCACAATGTGATATCCCTTGTTGCTACTTGTTTTGTTTAGTTTTACCGGTATTCATGTTGTCTAAGCAGGCAGGAGCTGATCCAAACCTTGATTCGAACGGACTGAATCCTCTTCACTATGCTGCTGCTAAAGGGGAATCAGAAATCATTAAATGCTTGTTAAAGGCTGGAGCAAATCCTAACGTTACTGAAACTGTAAGTTAACTATTATGACTTATTTAAATATTCTCAGTAATTCTGTTTAATCAAGTAGACGCGTGCAAACGCCTTACTACTGCAGTCTGAAGACTCTGAACATATAGAAGATCTATGTTCTCACTAATAACTCAAACCTATACAAATGTGAACGTAATCCAGAAAGGCAATTCAGCAAAGTCTTTAACCTAGGATTGAAATCTGGTGGACCAGTGTTTCTACGTGAATGCACAGCATGTAACCTGCCAAATTTCCCTCATGCTCCTCCGGATTAAATAGTACTCACTGCAATGGAGTCACCAAATAGAGGTTACAGGAATGACTTCCGATGTGTTCCACTTTTGTGGAAAAGTTGCTTTTTGAAAAAGAAGGCAATTTCAAGCTTAAAAATTATGTGTTTACGCAAATAATTTTTCTATCAATATGGATCTTGTTTGATAGATCTCATTAAGATCTTTTAAACGGTGCAAAAAAAATTGAAAAAATAATTTTCATTTTTATTATATTTGAGTTTGAAATTACCTTCTTTTTCCAAAAAGTTCTTTTTGGAGAAAGTGGAACACCCTCTTCATCTTTCTATTCTCTCTACTATGAATATGTGTAATACTAGGTTCATTTCAAGTTGTGTGTAAATTCAATCTAATTATTGAATTTTTCTGCTTTGGTCCCCAATTTCGTTGAGAGATGCTAGATACACTACAGCAAAACACTACACCATCAACTCATTTTTTGTGGATCCCATTCCGGTTTTCACAAAAATACAAAAAAATTTATCCAAAAATTTTAAAATAATGTTTTATAAGGCCTTATAAAAAATCAGCTCTAATGGATATCGGTGAGTATTATTTTTGGATTCTTAGGTTCGAAACTGCACAGTGAGCATTTTCTCTCCTACAAATCTAGAAATAATACTTACTGATATCCGTTCGAGCTGATTTTTGACTGGGCCCCCTAAAATATTGTTTTAAAATTTATGGATATTTTTCTGTATATTTGTGGGATCTGGAATGAGCCCGACAAAAAATGTAGTAGATGGTGTAGTGGTTTGATGTAGTGTACCTAGATTTTGTATGATTTATGCTGACGGCATGCAGTAATTTAAAATTTGGTAGCGTTGTGCTATATATCTGTTCTCTTTTAATTAGTTGCTCTGTAAATGATAAATCTTTGTCATACATTCTTCCAACTTTTTTGTATGGATTCAGATGTTTTAATTGCTATAGTTTATTGCAGGATGGTTTGACGCCATTAGAAATTGCAGCCCTCCATAGTGACCATGCAGCGGTGATGGTTCTCTTACCTGTGACTTCTCGAATTCCAACTTATCCTGATTGGAGCTTGGTTGGAATAATGAAGTACGTGCACTCAGATGAAGGTAGAAGACAGGTAATGTGATGACTAGGATGAATTTATCTATTTTGGTTAAGTACTTGTGGCTACAATGCTACATCCCTGAAAGTTTCAGTTACGAGGCTAATAAGTTTACTGCAGTATTTTGAATAAACTTTGACCATATTATGTTGCCTTGATTTTCCCTTAGTTTGGTTCTAATTTCTTCATTCGGTCTAGTCATTATATTTCTCCCTTTTTTGCTTATTGCTTTTTCTAGATGCTACTTTCTGGTTTACTGCAGTATTATTGGTTTAAAAATAAACTTTCTGGTTTAAAAATGATGTTATATCTCTGTTATAAGCTGTTGTAGTCTTATGTCATGAACCGTGGTATATATTTTGTGCTCTTTTTTTTCTTAGGTTAATTTGTAGTTCATGCAGCCCTAGCATTTTCTGGTTAACGGGTACAATTTTTGTTGTGGTGGTTGTGGTTGTATTGGCATTTATTCTTTCAAATCTTTCCTAGGAATTGTTTAATCATTAGATATCGATGAAGTGTCAGCAGCAGATTCTCATATGATACTTTGTTGGTTTAAACATTTTAACAGAGGGAACTAAAGAAAATGGAGATGTTTTTGCATTCGAAGTCTAGGGGAGAAGAAGCATTCAAGAGAAAGGATTATGTGGATGCTATATATTGGTACTCACAGGTGAGCTGATCATTTGTTTTGTGATGGATGCCTTACATCTTTGTCGGTATATTTTTTTTTAACCCAATCTTTTGTTGACATTCTGTTGGAATCCGTGTCTTCTGTCCACCGACATTCAGTTTTCCGTTGGGAGATGATATTATGGTCTGCAGTGCTATCAACATTTTTTGTTTTCAATTTGCTTACCTTCAAGGGGGTTTAATATAGCCTCTTAGATTTTTTGGTTGGTGATTCTTAATTCTGATTTGGAATGAGGATGTAGGCAATCATTGCATCTCCATGTGATGCAACGGTATTTTCCAATAGAAGCTTGTGCTGGGCCCGCTTGAATGAAGGAAGTCGTGCTTTGTCTGATGCTGAGGCTTGCGTTGCGCTGAAGCCTGATTGGGGAAAAGCACACTACAGGGAGGGTGTAGCATGGAAACTACTCGGAGTAAGAATTCTTAGAAGTCATGTCTTTGGAATGTTTTGACAAAATGAAAGAATTCTGTCTATTTCTTTGGAACTTACTATGTGTAAACTTTCAATCTGTATGTTGTTTCAGAATCTTCCTATGTCGGCTGAGGCATTTGCTGAGGGTTTGAAAGTGGATCCTGAAAATAAGGAGCTAAAAGTTGCTTTCAGGTAGAGCACATTTTGCAAGCTTAACTCAATATTTATCATTGAGGATTTCGATTGGCAAAAACTGATATTCAGTTGGTGGACAAACTATGGTTTATCAAAGTAGATATTTGTTTTGTTTTCTGCGCAGTGCATTTCAACCCGTATGCTAGTTTGACTCACACATCTTGAATTTGAGTGACCCATTACTCGTCTACTTGTTAGAACTATGGCTCATAGATTTCTAGAAAGAGGGCTAGATGCTGGAGCGTAGTGGAGCGGAGCGATGGTATCTGGCTCATCGCCGATGGTCCAGTGAAAGTAGATTGGGACGAAGGCCTAGGTGTTCCGTAATTGGGGGGTGCGGGAGGCAACGCCCCCGAGGTACGGTATGGTTCTTACGAGGGTATTTTTGGGATACAGGCCAAATCCGATTAGGATTAGAGTATAATAGTTATAAATATTCTATGTCGTAAACCCCAATGCATTACTGTGATAATAAATAACAGCAGCCGCTCTCGCTCCCATGGACGTAACTGGTTTGGGAAATCACGTATATCTCTGTGTTAATTTCTTTACTGTTTATACTCATAAATCGTGTGTGTCGATCCTAACACTACTCAATACTCATCAATTTGGGATTCTCTTTTTTGTACGCTCAATTGCAAGACTACTTCATCTACGTTTCTTTTCCTCCAAAAAATAAAATAAAATAGAAATACTATATCTGCTACTGCTTTTTGGATATTCAACTGTTTTAATGTTGATTATTCCTACTGTTATGCCAGGGAAGCTGTTGAAGCTGAGTATGGAATGCCCGTGTCTGAGGGAATCAAAATTATACACCTGGAACTGTAAGTGACGGCCCTCATCTCATCGATGGTTTTGTTCCTGGTTGTGGTGATCTAGGGTGGTTTCGTTTTCTTTGCCAGAAGTGGTGTAAAGAGTAGGCCTCTTTATTGGTTTTTGCATGTTAGTATAGATGTGCTCTCTTTTGTTGGGTTTCGGTTGGCCTGCTTCCTTTTGTATAAAGTATATGTGATATGTGGAAAGACTTGTGCTCCGCTTACAATATCTGATGATACTTTTCGTAAGCATTATGGCTATGGAGAAATTTCCCCCTCAATGCGTCTCAATTAATTTTCAGACCGTCTTATCATATATGTTGTCATGTTACCATCCAAAAATTGTTTTGGGGGGGGTGGGGGTGGGGGTGGGGGTGTTGGTTGGGTGGGTTTGGTTGGTGGCAAATGTAGGGCTGTTTTTGTGGTTTGTACTGTTCCTTGTACTCGGAAATGAGTTTATGTGATTTCTGTAATACGTGTGAGAAATGTGTTTTCTCGGCTTCTGAATTACGAAAAGGCGTGTTTTTTTTTTTTTGATAACTAAAAGGGTGGGAGGGGGCAACCAGCGTAGCAACTCCCCTTGAGCGTGACCATAGGGGCTCCCGACCCGCTGTGGAATGTCCGGTTTGAGTCATAGCTACTGTCCGTGAGGACAAACCGTCACCACAGCACCACCTAGGTACAAGTGGGCATAATGCTTTATCCCACACTCCCATGCCACTGGCAAGGCTCAAAACCGAGACCTTGCCTGGGAGTGAAGGGGCACCTGCCCACCAGGCTACCACCCACGGTGGTAAAAGGCGTGTTATTTGTTAAGAAACTTGTAAGAATATTACAGTACATAAGAGAGTTTTCACGGCTCTTATAAACTCAAAGCTAAAACTTCCCAAGTCAGTCTCCGTTGGGACCGCTAGAATGGTCAATTAAATTAGTACTACTGAATGAGTAGTGCTATGTATACATATGGAATGTATATACCATGTACAAGAGGATTTTGTGGGGTTCATCTTGGATTTTACAAAGATAATTTAAACTGTTTATTATTGTTAAAATATATTTTATGAAGCTATGTAAAAAATTAAGGGGTGTTCTGCTTTTGGAAAAATGTTCTTTTTAGAAAAAGAATGTAATTTCAAATTCAAAAATTATGTGTTTATGCAAATAATTTTTTTATTAATATGGATCTTGTTCGATAGATCTCATTAAGATCTTTTAAACTGTGCAAAAAAAATTGAAAAAATATTTTTCATTTTTATTATATTTGAATTTGAAATTTTCTTTTTTCAAAAAATACTTTTTTCCAAAAGTGGAACACCCCCTAACCCAATCCGATATGAGTAAGGATTTTTTTTTTTAAATTTGTGAGAACGAAACTGAATAATTAAGTAGTTTCGTTCCCCACAAATTTATAAAAAATTCTTACTGATATCAGGTTGAGTTGATTTTTTATAAAGCTTCATAAAGAAATGATTTAAAAATAATAACAGTTCGAATAATTTTTGTAAGATCTAAGATGATTCCTGCAAAATTCATATGTATATCGTGTGTACATTCCATAGGTACTCATAGCATTACTCTTAAAGGTTTTACAAATCCTCTCCTCTCTCAACGTTCTTTCTTGGCTCTCCCTCACCTTATACTCTCTCTTCTAATTTCCACTTTGCTCTCTCTTCCAATTGGGTCCATATCCACAATTAGAGCATCTTCCGATGTCAACGCCGGTGTCGGAATACCACACCAGAGCCAATCTCCAACACTTGAATCTTCTCCAAAACCCTCGCCACCGCCCAATCCCTCTTCGTCACACGCAGCCCATGGCGCTAGCTCATCGGCACCCTTCCTTCCTCCTCTTCCCGCCCTCTAACCCACCAATCGCATCACATGAAACCTAAACTACGCAATGTTTGTACTCCTGATCCTTTTTCTAAACCTGGTAGGAGGCCTAATTATTAGAGCAAGTACATTAAACAATGTAAAATCCTTTTTTTCTCTATTTTGGAGAGAAAAATCACAAAAACTTATTTGCACATTAGGTAAAAGAAGAGGTAAAATCCATTTGTGAATAGTTGTTAGTCATTTTTACCTAAGAACTATTCATACTCTTTTCTCTCTCCTTCCTCCTTTCTCCTCTCTTTATTTTTAATATTGGACAAAGAATAATAATAATATTTTAATAGAAGATAGGTAAAATGGATTGTGTTTGTATAGTTGCGAAAGAAAAAGTTGATAGCTAAAATAAAATTAGAAACCGTTCACAGTGTAATTTACATTTACACCGGTGAACTTGCTCTTACAGACTCTTGAATGGATTGTCTACAGTGATCCTCCCCGCCACAAAGCCCCTGATCCTCCGCAAGTAATATAATACTAGGCAAAAAAATAACTCAAAAGTCAAAACCTATTCGCAAGGACTTCCGTAATCACTTTGTAAGTTACATATATGGCAAGGACTGATGGGTCTGAGCTGCCCCTTATTCGTAGGACATTTAACTAAGGAACGAGCACAATATAGGTATGGTTGAGACCTCTGATTGTACATACACCTTGAATGCATGAAACTTCAAACCGCCATAACGATAACTCTGCCTGCTGCATCCCAGTATCTCTGGAAAACCACTCAGGGAACCCATTGCCTTCAGGTGGGAAAAACTGTTTTCTTATGCTGTGTTCTCTGTACAACTCAAAAAGAAATTTTCAAAAATTCTCCTTAGATTCTCCATACTTTTAATATTTCTCCCTCTATCTCTCTTCATTTATTATCCCAACTATTTTTTTAAAAAAATTTCAAAAACCAATCTAAACTTAGCATTACCCGCCTATAACAATTTAGCACCGTATCAAACTGACAAGTACTATTAAAGGCTGTTTGGAGCCAAATGGAAGCTTCTCATTCTGCATTCAGCAGTTTTTTCGTTTGAAAGCTGAATCCTGATAATTCATTATATTATAATGACCTCTCAAAACTACACTTTATAAGCATAATTTAAGAATCAGACATGAAGACCAATTTTGAGTATTATTCTCCAAAATACTACTTCGTTGCAAACTTTTTTCTGCAGATATATTCAAAATACTCTACTTTCATAATCTATTATGGTCACAAATTTAAATTAATACTCACAATAAAAAATAATTAGATTATCGCCCTTAGTAGAAGTAAAAATGGTGCAGAAATTGTCATTTTAATTTTAATTTTTGTTTTTAAAAATTACTGTTAACAGTTTGTGGTTTTTTTGCGTTCATTTATCAAAGCTTGCGCGCGAAGCTACTGGTGCAGTGACAAAACGACAACGTTTCCGTCGAATCAACGCAACGTGGCACCCCCCACTCCCCAACCCGTACGTCCCCAGTTTTCGAATATCGCGCCCTCTCTGCACATCCCCTTCTATATTCCCTGTTTGTTCCCACCCAAAATATTTTCTCGCAAATACCTCCCCCTCGATAACCCCAACCAAACTCTCCCTTAATCATCGTACGTACATACTCATCCCCCCCCCCCTCTCTCTCTCTCTCTCTCTCTCTCTGTGTCTATATACACACACACTCTCTCCCTCTCTCTTTTCACCCTCAACCCTTCTTCAAGAGCTGACGGCAATGGCTTCTCCAACAGGTATTACTTTTGTTTTTCACTCCGCCTGTTCATACGCATACGGGGATGTTTGCTTGCTTACTTGGTTGTTTGTAACGTTACTTGCAGTTGAAAGTCCCAAACCCCGTCTTCTCCGAGCGGCTTTCGACGGAAATCTCAAACTCCTCAAGGGTAAGAACCGTTGATCTTAAGGGTTTTTTTTTTTTTTGGCTTTTGTCAACACGTTGTTCGATTACGTGGTGTTTGATTTTTATTTTATTTTTTTAATTTTGTGGAACGATTGATTAGAGTTGGGAGAAGAACTGGACTTCGGAGAGGGAATGGCGAAGACGTTTGTGCAAGTTAAGGACGCTGGAGGCAGGACGGCGCTCCATTTTGCTGCGGCGGAAGGGAAGACTCCTGTGTGCAAGTATCTGGTTCTGGATTTGGGGCTGGATGTGAACATGAAAGACCGTAAAGGTAGTATTTTATTTCACTTCGCTCTCGATTGATTTCGTGGATACTACGTTTTTAGCTAGTCGTGAGGGAGTGTCGACCACACAACAAATCACTTGGATCAAGTGTTATTTGATAGAGGAGGTATAAGAACACGGCAGCGAGTTGAAAAGGAGCGACCTATCCGGTTGCCTTTTAAACACTGCCACATAGGCATGTTGTGCAAAATGTCATGCATGCAATGTTTATGCTTCTAGAACACATCTATGTTGAGAAATACTCCTATGGGTTTAAGTGTGGTGTTGACAACAAAGAACACGGCACAAAGTTGAGAACGTGCAACCCATCCAGTTGCACTGCTACATAGGCATGTTGTGCAAAATGTCGTGCATTTTGTAATCCGTGGACTTTCTCTGTTTGATATGCTTCCGGAACACATCTATGTTGAGAAATATGGGTTTAAATGTAGTGTTGCAAATTTTTTTCTTCTTCTCAATACAGATGCATTCCAAAACCTGTTGTTCCCAACAAAATCCACGAAGGTCTGGGCTAGATGGGACTGTCCAGGGACCAGACAGCCTGAGAATCCTATTCCATCGCGAACGGAAACATTAGTTTTATTATGTATGTCATTTGCAGGTGACACCCCTTTGAATTACGCAACTCTAGGGCAGCAAAACCAAACAGTGACTTGGCTTGCTGCAAATGGTGCAAATCCGAACTTGGGAAATGCCAAAGGATTTTGTGCTCTGCATTATGCCGCTGAAAATGGTCAGTCATATCTCCTTGCTTGGATTTGGTACTACTTAATTTCGTGTTGTTCAGATCTAGCAATTGTGGATTTGGGGGATGTACTAATAATCTCTCGCATTGCATGCTTTTGGAGTGTCTTTCTATGAATAGAATAGAGATTAATGTTGCCTGATCATGTATGGTTGGGGCCTCAACATTTTTGTTGCCTACGAGTTAACATTGGATGAATGTGCATTCGGTTTACTTTGCAGGTTTAAAGGACCTTATGCGGCTATTGATATCGAAAGGTGCTGAAATAGAAGCTGAATCTCATGCTGGAACACCACTTCAATGTGCTGCAGCTCATGGAAGGACAGAGGCTGTGAAAATTTTGTTAGATAGGAAAGCTAATGTGAGCGATTGCTTGATGAGCGCAATTTTTTAACCTTTGTACTTGTCATGAAAAATGGGTTTGTTATGTATGTATGATTGCTGTTGTTGCCTTCTTGTTAAACTACCTTTAATTTAACTTTCAGAATCACAAGGATTGGGGGGATCTGGAGGTCTAACATAAGCATTAACATTCTTTCTACCAAGGAATTAAGTTGTCAAACAATTCACAAATAATTTAAGCATATTATGCATAACTTGGCAAGCGATATAATTATGAATACAGAATACGGTGTTATGACTTTGTGTGCATGCGTGTGTGTGTCAGATATAGGGTTATAATGAGATTAGTAGGCACCCTGTTAAGAACTTGCTTTGTTTGCTCCTTCTTAAGGTCTCAAGTTCGTAACCTCTTAGTTGCTATCAACTCCTTTGGGGTCAGTCCATAGACTCCATACGGATCTTCGCTCCGGGTTTAATACCCCCCGGTAAGATTGTTCCCAGGATTCTCGGCACCATAGGGTAACTATTACAAGTTCAATAACCGAAGCTGAATGTTCGGTTATTGAACTTGTAATAGTTACCCTATGGTGCCGAGAATTTCCAAGGTTTAGAGAGAGAGTTGATCAGTATCAGCATAATTGGTTCTTAATTTGATGAGATTCTAAACATTGTCAGTAAATTCACACTTTGTGCATGCTCAAAATGGTCTTCTTCTTTTTTTTAAACCTTGGGATGCTCCACCTGGACAACAATGTTTATGACTTCATGTGCTGGCTGTGCTTACCTTCTTGTCTGAATTATCTTTGTCATGTTAGCTTGCCTGTGACAGTTTGTTTATCTAACAATATTATTACAAATAACGTGGAGTCTGGACTACAATAAGATTTTTTTTGGAAGGGTGATAAAAGTCTAAATGATGAACCCTCAGTATTTTCACTTGTTTCCTCTTTAAGCTGATTCACGGTTTGTCCACCTTGACCGCCTTATTTTGTTGGTATAACTTCGAATGGTATATCTGCTGAGTTTATGCATCACTTGTATCAAATTCTACAGCCAAATACGGTCAGCCATCGTATTTTTACGCCGCTGGTGAGGTCAATCCTTGCTGGATCAATCGAATGCGTATGTATGTTGCTTAAGGTACTGTGCTTTGGTGCCATGCTGACTCTTTTCTTGTACGACACTGTATGCTTTAGTGCCATGCTTTAGTTTGCTGCACAATGTTAAAGGTTTGATATCTAATGAGTTTATGCTGGATGTTGATTTTCCCCATTTAAGTTGAACTAAAGTGTTTCATGTATGTATGTATCATATGTATGTATGTTTATTAGGGGCAAGTGGGAAATTATTTGTCTATATATCAGTTTATGTAGTTGTGTTTGTTACACGGTCTTGGGTAGAGCTTAATCTCAAAAGCTAGCTATTGAATTAAGTGTCTTCACGCTTATATACTTCATATTACTTTGGTGCCCGGACAATGTGGGACTTCGCTTCACACCCTCCCTAACGCGCAATGTGCTCACTTGGCAGTGCCACGTGCAGGCTAGAGACACGCACCGCAACCATCTCTTGTACCTAGCTTTGATACCATATTATACGGTCTTGGGTAGAACTCAACCCCATTAGCTAGCCATTGAAGTGAGGGTGCCCTTATGCTTATATACTTCATGTTATTTTGGTAGCCAAGCGATATGGGACTTTGCTTCACAATGTGCTATCCCTTGTCGCTTCTTGTTTTATTGAGTCTTTCCTATATTAATGTTGTCTAAGCAGGCAGGAGCTGATCCGAACCTTGATTTGAACGGACTGACTCCTCTTGGAAATGCTGCCGCTGAAGGGGACACAGACATCATTAAATGCATGTTAAAGGCTGGAGCAAATCCTAACGTTACTGAAACTGTAAGTTTAACTATTGTGACTTATTTAAATATTCTCAGTAGTTCTGTTTAATCAAGTAGACAGGTGCAAACCCCTCACTACTGCAGTCTGAAGACTCTGAACATATAGAAGATGATCTTTGTTCTCACTTCTCACTAATAACTCTACCTATACAAATGTTATCATAATCCAGAAAAGGCAATTCAGCAAAGGCTTTAACATTGGATTGAAACTCTGGTGGACAACTGTTTCTTTCTATCTGAATGCATGTAACCTACTAAATTTCCCTCGTGCTCTTTTCAACTACCTCGGGATGCAAATAGTACTCACTGTAATGGAGACACCAAATAGACTCCGTATTAGGTTACAGGAATGACTTCGTCTTTCTAGTCTCTCTAGTCTCTACGATGAATATTTGTAATACTAGGTTCATTTGGAGTTGGGTATCTAGGCAATCAGATTATTGATTTTTCTTCTTTGGTCTCCAAATGGTAATGCATGATTTATACCGAAGGCATGCAGCAATTTATATTTTGATAGCATTGTGCCGTATATATGTTCTCTTTTAAATAGTCTCTCTGTAAATGATAAATCTTTGTCATACATTCTTCCAACTTTTTTGTTTAGATTCGGAAGATTTAATTGCTTTAGTTTATTGCAGGAAGGTTTGACGCCATTAGAAATTGCAGCCCTGCATAGTAACCATGCAGCGGTGATGGTTCTCTTCCCTGTGACTTCTTGAATACCAACTATTCCTGATTGGAGCTTGGTTGGAATAATGAAGCATGTGCACTCAGATGAAGGTAGAAGACAGGTGAAGTTGATAACTTGGATGAATGTATCTTTTTTGGTTACTTCCCTGAAAGTTTCAGTTACGAGGCTAATAAGTTTACTGCAGTATTTTGAGTCAACAATTAGTGTAATCTCTTAGTTTGGTTCTAATTTCTTCAATTGGTCTATTCATTATATTTCTCCCTTTTTTGCTCATTTCTTTTTCTGGATGCTACCTTTGGTTTAAAAATGAGCTTTTGACTTCCTGTATTTTCTTATATGTTGCCATGTCCCTGTGTGTTGCTTAATGTACTTGCCCTAACTGATGTGGCTCCACTTTGAAGATATTGGTTGCCGCAAGGGGTTGATTCTACATAATCACCTTATTGGTCTTACACTAGATCTTATCTTAGGGGAATTGCTCTTAATGGATATCTTAATGATAGCCAAGAAAGTGGGAGGAGATGATGATGATATGGACCTTTTTTGAAGAGGATACGTTGGGAATCTTTACACAATTGGTAATTCTAACCCCTATAACCCCTCTTCAAAGGGTGGGTTGTGCCCCTTTATTATTTACGACGAGTATTGTCCACAGTGTTCTAAATGTCCGCACCTAGGGCCGATGAGTCCCCCGCCTAGGCGCTAGGTGGGAGTCCAACGCTTAGGCAGTAGTCGATTAAGTGGCCGATTAGTACCCTCCTAGGTGCTAGGCAGTACCCTGCGGACTTCGGAGTGCCTAGCGTTTTTTAGAACCTTGGTTTTCCATGATATACCACTCCAAATCCATGTCACTGGTGAAACATCCCTGAAATAGAGTGGTTCGCAAGGAGAAATTTTTTGGTACTGGGTGGGTACCACGTAGCCGTGCCCGCGTGGTGGCCGAGCAACCCATCCGAGCCGTCCAAAAGTGTGTTGGACAGCCCAGATTGAAACCCTCTCTCTCCTCACACCCCACCACTCTCTCCCCTCTTTCTCTCTCCTTTTTCTCTCTCCAAATCTGAGCCGTCCAAAACCAAAATGGACGTCCGGATGTGCCGAGCCGGCAACACCTGGTACCCATTTGGCACTGAAAAAATTTCATGGTTCGCAATACATCTTCCTTTTCAAGGCCCTGAATCCCCTTTCTGATGGATGGGTATTTGTTTATTTCCGGTCTTAAGTATCTTGATGCTTGAGACGAAGTGGAATGGATCGAATATGTTGGAAACTGTAGTTTGTGAACTGAATGCAGAAATTTATGCTTATTTCAATGTACGAAGTGTGCTTTAACTCTGTTATTTCTTTCCATTCATCTTTATCTGGTCAGCTATTTAACCTATTGTTAGATTATGAGTTTATTTGTAATTAGTTTATTAATTGTTCTATTGTGTAACTAGTTCATTCTCTAGGACAATAGTGTAATTAGTTTAGTGTATTGTATACCTATTTAACGTTGTACGTTGTAATCAGAAGATTAAGAGAAAATTACCCTAATTTTGGGTTCCCATTCGACGTCTCTCACTTCCTTTACAACTTCACATGGTATCAGAGCATCGCGATCTCCTCTGACAACGCCAACCTTGTCGATTTTCCCTTCTAGAGCTGTTGCTCCTCGTTACCCAGTCATCATCAGCATTCCACTGGTGACCCGCAACCAACGGATCATCTACAGTCCAGTCCGATACCCAACAGCCCAGTCCGATACCCACCAGTCCAGTCCGACACCCACCAGACCTCATCCAGCCTCCGGCGAGTATGGCCGGACATCACCCACTCTCCGGCAACCCACGAAACTCTCCGGCGATTTCCCGACGGGTCTGATTTCTGTACCTTCGTGGCTCTTCGTGAGTTGCAGCAGAAAATCCTTCTTATTTGTGACCTGTTTGTGGGTTCTTAGTGACTGCAGGGAACTGCTCTTGTTTTTTTTTTTAACACAACTTGGCTTTGGGTCAGATCTGGTGATTCTCGATTGGATTGGGTAAGAATTTCAGAAGGTATTGAGTTGGTGTTTTGGAGTATCAAGGCTATTGGAACATTTGTTTCTTTTATTATATATTATTTATTTTTGGAGCTCTAAAGTTGCTGGGAACTTGTTTTATTGTTTATTTGGAGTTGTTCTGCTGTTAAGATGTCAGTGGTGTCAGAGGATAAAAGACAGGCTTCCGCTATTGGGAAGGATGAGTTGAGTCGTGTAGGGACTATAGATAACTATGCTTTGGATATTTGCCACATTAAGTTGGATGGTACCAACTATTTGATTTGGTCTCGTACTTTTACTTTGGCTATTGAGGCCAAAGGGATGTCAGAATTTATTGAGGGCCCTGTTACTCCACCTGTTGAGGCGGTTGAACTCAAGAAGTTCAAATCTCAGAAATCGTTAGTCATGACCTGGTTATTTAATTCTATGAGAGCTGATATTCGTCATACTTTTCTGCTCCTTGATACTCCACATCAAATTTGGACTACTGCAGCCTAAACCTATTCTCAGCAAGGAAATGATGCACAGTGTTTTGAGTTGAGGAAGAGACTTCGTATATTGGAACAAAATCATCGATCCGTCGCTGTGTACTTTGCTGACTTGAGTGGAGCATGGCAGGAATTTGATTAATATCAGGGGTTTCAGGCTGCTTGTGCTGTTGATGCTGCAAATTGGATGAAGAGGATAGAGAAAGAGCGTGTTTATGACTTTCTTGCTGGTCTTGATATGGAATATGATCAAATTAGAGTGCAGGTGTTGGGTCGTGTTCCGTTTTCGTCTTCGGGAGAGGCCTATGCCATTGTTCAGTAGGAGGAGAGTAGGAGGGGTGCTATGATACATACTCCTACTTCTGATCGTTCTGCCTTAGTTGCCATTCCTCAAGGTCATTGTAGTCCTAGTGGTGGGCTTATTCCACAGAGTGGTAAGTCACAGTCTGGTGCTAGCAGTGGGCCTGTTGATCGTGAGTCACTCCGGTGTGATCATTGCCACAACACTGGCCATACCAGGGATTTCTATTGGAAGTTACATGGCCGTCCCTCTCGTGGGCGAGGGGGTGGACGCGGTGGTCGCGGTCGTAGTCTCATGCGGTGTCAGACTCTCAGGCCCAGGCTCATGTTTCAGAATCTACAGTTGCTACCTTGTCTGATTCTGGGTTCAATACTGGGGTTCAGGCGTCTTCTGATCATGTTAGTGGATTTTCTCAGGGGGAGATGCAAGCTCTCAGGCGCCTAATGGCTCGAGCTGATTCTCCATCTACTATAGCTCCTACTTCCACAGCAGGTCCCACTTCATCCTATTTTGCTCATACAGGTATTCCGGCTAGTGCATTTACTGCATCTTCTGCTATTCCTTGGATTATAGATTCTGGTGCTTCAGATCATATGACAGGTTGTTCAACTGTATTTGATTCTTACTCTACTTGTTCTGGTAAGGATAAGGTCAGAATAGCAGATGGATCATTCTCTGCTATTTCAGGGAAAGGTTTCGTTCGCTATTCTCCCTCTATTTCCCTCTCTTCAGTTCTACATATTCCAAATTTTGCCACTAACCTTTTGTCCGTTAGTAGTCTTACTCGTTCTGCAAATTGTTCAGTGACCTTTTTTCCTACTCATTGTATTTTTCAGGAACTGAACACGAGCAAAGTGATTGGCAGTGGTAAAGCACAGGATGACCTCTATTTTTTGGAGTCTGCACCTCGTTCACCTATGTCATGTGGTCTTGCTTTGCAAGCAGATATGAATTCAGCTCTTTCTATGTTACATCAGTGACATCATAGATTGGGTCATCCCTCTTTTGGAATTTTAGAGAAACTTTTTCCTACATTAATTAAGCATTGTTCTAGGAGTCAATTTTTTTGTGAAGCTTGTGAGCTTGGAAAATATAAACGTTCCTTTTATGCACCTATTAATAAACGGAGTGCCTCTCCTTTTATGGTTATTCATTCTGATGTTTGGGGTCCTTCCCCTGTTACCTCTCTTAAAGGTTTTCGATGGTTTGTCACTTTCATTGACTGTTATTCTCGTGTTACTTGGGTGTATTTATTTTAGTCAAAAAGTGAAGTTTTTTTCATGTTTTAAATCTTTTCATGCGATGGTGCATACTCAATTTGACACGAATATCAAAATTCTCCGTAGTGACAATGGCACTGAGTATATCGATAGGAATTTTAGGGCTTTTCTGGATGAAAATGGAATTCTTTTTCAAACAACTTGTGTTGACACTCCACAACAAAATGGAGTTGCTGAACGCAAAAATCGCCATCTTGCTGAGGTTGCTCGCTCTCTTTTGTTCACCATGAATGTTCCCAAATATTTATGGGGAGAAGCGATTTTGACTGCAACTTATCTTATCAACCATATACCATCCAGTGT
This sequence comes from Rhododendron mucronatum var. ripense, assembly GCA_019656295.1. NCBI lineage: Eukaryota > Viridiplantae > Streptophyta > Magnoliopsida > Ericales > Ericaceae > Rhododendron > Rhododendron mucronatum. Next base: position 2,116,252 of record BPLT01000015.1, read on the forward strand.
TCTCCACTTTAAAACTCCTATTGAGTGTCTCCCTAACAGTTCTCGTGTCCTGACTCTTCCCCCTAGAGTTTTTGGTTGTGTGTGTTTTGTTCATGCTCCTCATCCTTCGGGTGGGAAGTTAGGTCCTAAAGCCCATAAATGTGTGTTTGTTGGGTATTCTCCTACCCAGAAGGGCTATAAGTGTTATGACCCTCACTCTAGGAAGTTTTTTGTCTCTATGGATGTCACTTTTTGGGAGACCATGTCCTTTTTCTCAACCTCCTCTCCATCTCTTCAGGGGGAGCCGCATGTTAGTCAGGAAGAGATGAGGGAGGAAGAGGTGTTTCAGAATCAAGGGTCATGGTCTTTATCACTTCCTTTTTGCAGTGAGGGGGAGAAGGAGAAGTCTAGAGTGGAACCAGTGTCTGTTGGTAGTGCAAAACAGGATATTAGTGGACGAGTGGATGGAAACAGGCGTAGACCTAGTGAATGGCCTGCTACCTTGGCAACATATCAAAAAAAAGGTAAAGGCAAATCTTCTTGTGTACTGCCACCTTGCCAATCACCATCCCCTGATTCAGTTCCGGACTCCTCTGCTGACTCATCTGGTAATGAATCTTCTCCCATTGAACCTCCTATTATTGATTCTGATAATCTTCCTGTTGCTCTTCGGAAAGGTGTTAGATCATGTACTCAACATCCCATTTCCCAGTATGTCTCGTATGATCGTTTATCTCCTTCGTACCATGCTTTTGTTTCGTCTCTTTCTTCTATATCTATCCCACAGAATTGGCAGGATGCATTCATGATATCTGAGTGGAAAGGAGCTATGGTAGAGGAGATGACGGCTTTGAAAAAGAAAGACACTTGGGAGCTGGTATCACTCCCATGGGGAAAGAAATCAGTGGGATGCAAGTGGGTTTTCACTGTCAAGCAAAATTCTGATGGCACAGTTGAGAGATACAAGGCAAGACTTGTTGCCAAGGGTTTTACTCAAACCTATGGTATTGACTACGAGGAGACGTTTGCTCCAGTAGCAAAGATGAACAGTGTACGAGCTCTACTTTCTTGTGCTGCCAATTTGAATTGGCCTCTTCACCAGTTTGATGTGAAAAATGCATTCCTTCATGGGGAGTTAGAGGAGGAGGTGTATATGGATGTACCACCAGGTTTTTCTTCCTCTGAGACTGAGGGAAAGGTGTGCAGATTGAAGAAGGCTCTCTATGGGTTGAAGCAATCACCTAGAGCTTGGTTTGGCAGATTTTCGAAGGCTATGTTGAGATTTGGTTACAAGCAGAGTCATGCAGATCATACTATGTTCATCAAAGGAGGTGCTGGTAAGATTGCTGTTCTTATTGTTTATGTTGATATAATAATGACAGGCAATGATGTGGGTGAGATTCTCAGTCTTAAGTCTAGTCTGGCTCAGGAATTTGAGATTAAGGATTTGGGACCTCTGAAATACTTTCTTGGAATGGAAGTGGCAAGGTCTGATTGAGGTATTTTTATCTCCCAACGGAAGTATATACTTGATCTTTTGGAAGAAACAGGTATGTTGGGTTGTAGACCGGCAAATTCTCCTATTGAGGCGAATCATCACCTTAGTGGAGATGTGGGGGAGTGCACTGATAAGGAGAGGTATCAGCGACTTGTAGGTCGACTGATATACTTGGCTCACACCCGACCGGATGTTACTTATGCAGTGGGTGTTGTTAGTCAGTTTATGCATGACCCTCGTGCTTCACATCTGGATGCAGTTTATCGTATCTTGAGGTATCTCAAATCAGCTCCAGGGGAAGGAATTTTGTTCTCCAATCATGGCCACCTGCGGTTGGAGGCATTTACTGATGCCGACTGGGCTGGTTCTGTGGATGATAGACGCTCTACTTCTGGCTACTGTACTTTCCTTGGGGGAAATTTGATTACTTGGCGAAGTAAGAAGCAATCTGTGGTTTCCAGGTCTAGTGCAGAAGCTGAGTATAGAGCTATGGCGCATGGTGTTTGTGAGCTCTTGTGGCTCCAAACCTTGTTATATGATTTGAGAATTTCTGATAATGGTCCTATGAAACTCTACTGTGACAATAAAGCTGCCATAAACATTGCTCATAATCCTGTTCAACATGATAGAACGAAGCATATAGAGATTGACAGGCATTTCATCAAGGAGAAGCTGAGTGAAGGTTTGATATGTATGCCTTTTGTGAGATCTGGAGATCAATTAGCTGACATCTTCACAAAAGGACTTGGTAGCAAGAGTTTCCACTCCATTGTGTTCAAGTTGGGCTTGATTGATATCTTCGCATCAACTTGAGGGGGAGTGTTAGATTATGAGTTTATTTGTAATTAGTTTATTAATTGTTCTATTGTGTAACTAGTTCATTCTCTAGGACAATAGTGTAATTAGTTTAGTGTATTGTATACCTATTTAACGTTGTACGCTGTAATCAGAAGATTAAGAGAAAATTACCCTAATTTTGGGTTCCCATTCGACGTCTCTCACTTCCTTTACAACTTCACACCTATGCATGATGATAAGTTGATAACCCTGATCGAGGAACTCAGTGATTTGATTGATGTTAAATCTCTGTTATACTTATAAGCTGTTGTAGTCTTTATGTCATTTATCGTGGTATATATTTTGTGCTCTTCTCTTTGCTTAGGTTAATTTGTAGTTCATGCAGCTCTAGCATTTTCGGTTTAACTGGTACAATTTTTGTTGTGGTTGTATGGGCATTTATTCTTGCTTGGGAATTGTTTAATCATTAGATAGATATGGAGGAAGTGTGAGCAGCAGATTCTCATATGATATTTTTGTTGGTTAAAACATTCTAACAGAGGGGACTAAAGAAAATGGAGACGTTTCTGTTGGCAAAGTCTAGGGGAGAAGAAGCATTCAAGAGAAAGGATTATATGGATGCTATATATTGGTACTCACAGGTGAGCTCATGGCATATATCTTTGTTGGTATATATTTATAAACATAAAACGGTGAAGAGTCAAGAAAGTATACATAAAAAGCACCAAGTTTATAAGATTTTAAGCTTATCCTAATCTTTTGTTGACGTTCTGTTGGCATCTGTGTCTTCTGTCTACCGATAGTCAGCTTCCCGTTGGGAGATGATATTATGATCTGCAGGGCTGGCAATTTTTTGTTGTTAATTTGCTTACCTTGAAGGGTTAAGTTTTATATAGGCACTTAGAATTTTGGGTTGGCGAATCATAATTCTGATTTTGGGATGAGGATGTAGGCAATTGATGTATCTCCATGTAATGCAATGGTACTTTCCAATAGAAGCTTGTGCTGGGCCCGCTTGAATGAAGGAAGTCGTGCTTTATCTGATGCTGAGGCTTGCGTTGCGCTGAGGCCTGATTGGGGAAAAGCACACTACAGGGAGGGGGTAGCATGGAAACTACTAGGAGTAAGAAAAGTCTTAGAAATCATTTCTTTGGAATGTTTTGACAAAATAAAAGAATTCTGCCTATGTCTTTGGAATTTATTATGTGTAGATTATCAATCTGTATGTTGTTTCAGAATCTTCCTATGTCGGCTGAGGCATTTTCTGAGGGTTTGAAAGTGGATCCAGAAAATAAGGAGCTAAAAGTTGCTTTCAGGTAGCACATTTTGAAGCGTTACTGATTGCTTATTATTATGGATATAATTAGCAGAAATTGATTTCCAGTTGATGGACAAACTATGGTTGATCACAATAGATTTTTGTCTTTTGTTGTGCTCATTAGAGCATATCAACCCATATGCTGGTCTGACTCACACATCTAGAATTTGAGTAACCCATTACTCCTTTACTCGGAACTCATCAATTTGAGATTCTCATTTCTTTACTCAGAATTGCAAGACTACTTTATCTATGTTTCGTTTCCTCCAAAAAAAACGTACTCTTAACTGTTTTAATGTTGATTCTTGCCACTGTTATGCCAGGGAAGCTGTCGAAGCTGAGTTTGGAATGCCTGTGTCTGAGGGCATTCGAATCATACGCCTGTAATTAACGGCCAGGATCTCATCATCGATGGTTTTGTTCATGGCAGTAGGCGATCTAGGGTTGTGTCCTTTTCTTTGCCAGAAATAGTGTAAAGAGTAGGCCTCTTTCTTGGTTTTTGCATGTTAATATGTGTGGTCTGCTCCTTTTGTTGGGTTTGCGGTTGGTCTGCTCCTTTTGTGTTAAATATGTTATTTTTAAAGGCTTGCACCCTGCTTAGTGCTTACAGTATCTATACTTTTTGGAAGTACTATGGTAATGGAGAACACTATCCCGTTTTGAAGTCATTTCATGTCCGAATTGCTTCGGCAATTTTCCTCAGTTTTTCTCCCTCATTTTTTTTTTTTTAATCCGAGTTTTTCTCCCTCATTGCGTCCCCAATATTTTTCAGTCCCTGTCTTATCCTGTTTGCTGTCGCGTTCTATCCAAAAACATGGGGGTGAAGTTTCGTCCTTTGAGTTCTCATAGAAGTTTCTGTAACCTGTCGCGTGCTATCAAAAAACGCAGGGGGAGAAGTTTTGTCCTTTGAGTTCTCATGGAAGTTTCTGTAACAGGTGTTATGTGAGTGATGGATGTGTTTTTGCTTGGCTTCTGAATGAAAAAAAGACCATTATTTGTTAGTTCTTTTTAGCATAAGATGAGGCTCGCTATGAAATGCATTATTAGGAGATATTTTTCGTGGCTCTTATAAACTCAAACTAAAACTTCCCAAATGGTGGAAGTCATTCTACGTTTTTTTTTGTTGACCAAAGCAAATCCCATAGATATAACCATATTACATATTGTACATAGCTGCCCTGGTACCTAATAAGTTAAGAGAATAAGATTGTTTATCACTGTTATCAAACGAGACTTAAGAGAATAAGATTGTCATTAGAGAGTGTAAAAATAATGCCATACTTTAGATATGCTATCGATGTATGTTTTGGAAATTACTCAACGCAGAGAATCTCATGGGGTAATTATTAAAAAGAGATAAAAAATTTCCCGCCAGAGACGGAGAGACGGAAACCGTGGATTTTCCACCACAATAGGAGACAAAATTGGTTCCTATTTGCGAGAATTTTTTAGATGTTAGGCGGTACAACACATGGGGTATCATGTTGGCAATCTTTAGCCGTTTAAATGTGTTTTGGACGTTCTATATTTTAGAGAGACAAAAAGAAGAGGGTAGTCAAGTGAGGGGAGAGAAAAAGAAAAAAACTGAACCGTTCAAAATATATTTGGACCACTAGAATTGACGATGGTTACAGCCACTTTGTATTCGCTCGAATTTCTCCCTATATGCACCCCACATTTTGTACACGTGGCCTGAATTTAAGTACTATATGCAGCGTGGAAATAAGGATGGCAATCCCGGCCGCCCCGTCCCGCCCTGCCCCATTCCCTGCCCCAAATGGGTTGGAGATTCGGGGATCGGGATAATTTTTAAAAAAAAATGAGGAACGGGTAGGGGATCGGTATGAGTCTGTCCCCGCCCCATTACATATATATATATATATATATAATAAATAAGTTATATAGGAGTACTATATATACATAAGTGAGGAAGAAAGAAAGAAACTAAATCTCACGTCAATTAACGTAGAAGTAATACCACGGATAGAAGATTAGTAGAAAGAAGAGCTTAAATTGATAGTTCTAGTCAGATAATTATTGTTCACGTCGGAAACTCATGAAATAGCGTCGTGCTGAAGCTTTAAAGAGCTCTGCGTGTGTTGTTTGTTCTTGGCGTTTTGCTGGAGGGATACCGGATTAAGAACATCGGTTTTGCTTGTGGTTCCTGTTGGATCCCCAATTCCCCGCGGGGATCCCGTTCCCCGTTTGGGCGGGGATGGAGGGTAAAAATAATTTCCCGATGGGGATCGGGGAGGGGATGGGGATGGATTTGGGTTCGGGGACAGGGATAGTGGTATCCACCCCCTACCCGCCCCATTGCCAACCCTACGTGGAAGGGATACGATGGGAATTGGAATATTTCAAAATTTGCTTTTAAAACGGCGTCACTTGTTCCCAATTCCTTCTCTTCCATTAATTCACTAAGGCTGTGTTCTTTTGAACTTAACTTAAATATGAAAATTGTTCTTATTCGAATTTTTTCGCATTTGTTAGTTTTGCGCCAAATTTTTGTAAATTATTGATTCGTCTCAACGAGAGGAATCAGAAAAGTAAATTTTTTTTTTTACTTTTATCAAAGTATTTTGAGAAATAACCACTTTTAAGCACGCAAAAAATGACTTTATGGGCTAAAAAGTGATTTTTTATCAAAATACTTCGGTAAAAGTAAAAAAAAAATTTACTTTTCCGATTCCTCCCACCGAAACAAATCAATAACCCACAAAAATTTGGAGCAAAACTAAATAGTGCAAAAAAATTTATTCCCTCCGTCCCATAATATTTGTCCGGTCCGCAAAACGGAGACTACAAAATAATACATTTTTTTCAAAAAAAATTCAAATTTTTTTCACAAGTTAAAAGAACTTGTTGAGATCTAGTAAGTTGTTGAATTTTTTCCCAACTTTTCTTACAAAAATAGTATTATTTTTACGTCTCCGTTTTGCGGACCAGACAAATATTATGGGACGGAGGGAGTAAATAAAGAAAATTTCCTGATTTAAGTTAAGTTCAAAAGAACGCAACCTAGGGGGCTGACTATTTGTAACTGCGAATCTACGGCTTTTTTTGTACGGATGGTCCTCAAAATATTTTTGAAATGTCAACTTAGTACCCAATATATAAATCGCGTCTATTACATCTCCAACATTTTTTTATAATGCGAAATTAAATGGTCCTAGGAGCTACCTCTATTACTTATTGCCATCTAAAATGAGGGTGTTATAGTCAAACCTCCCAAATTCCCCACTTTCCCCTTCAATCTTCACAGTGGTGCAAATTAAAAAAAAAAAAAGGGCAAATTTCACTTAGACCCCCTGAGGTATCTAACAAAGACAGACAGTACCCTCCAGTTTTGAGAAATGACAGGGACCTCCCTTATTTCACACTTTGGGTTTCAAATTCTTAAATTCAGTTGCCTTCTGTCGCCCCTCTGTTAGTGACAGGGATGGAAAAGAATGAGGTCAACAACATCTTCAATTGCTTTCCCCACTTTACCTTTTATTCCACATCAAAAGAGTAAAAAAAGAGAAATTTAATTATAACCCTTTAGAATTAAATGATTAGAAAAATAAAATCTTCTCATCTATTCAAATGGATTGAAATTTGGAACACTTAATTTTTCAACTTACAGTTTATATATTAAAAAATATGGTTAAAAAATTAATTGCTCCAAATTTCAATCCGTTTGAACCGATAGAAAGATTTTAGTTTTCTGATCATTTAATTCTAAATGGTCATAATTAAATTTTGACTTTAGGACTCTAGTTGATTAGCCCAAAAAAATCATACAACTAAATATCTTAGGACTAACTAACGAGAGTCCTTGAATCAAAATTTAATTATGACGTTTTAGAATTAAATGATCAGAAAACTAAAATCTTTCTATCGGTTCAAACGGATTGAAATTTAGAGCAATTAATTTTTTAACCATATTTTTTAATATATAAACTGTAGGTTGAAAAATTAAGTGTTCCAAATTTTAATCCGTTTGAATGGGTGAGAAGATTTTATTTTTTTGATCATTTAATTCTAAAATGTCATAATTAAATTTTGACTCTAAAGCTCTCGTTGGTTAGTCCTAAGAGATATTTGATTCTACGACTTTCTTATGGCTAATCAACGAGAGCCCTATAGTCAAAATTTAATTATGACGCTTTAGAATTAAATGACCAGAAAAATAAGATCTTCTCACCCATTCAAACGGATTGAAATTTGGAACAATTAATTTTAAAGAGAAGGTTGTGTGTGGTGGGAGAGAAGAACGTGAATCAGTGTTCCAAATTTAAATTTTAATCCGTTTGGGCAACGAATAATTTCTCCCGGCAGAAGTTTGACACAAATTCAATTGGGCAAATTTTAATTGGTAGAAGGCACCACCTGTGAAATAATTTCTCTAAACCCACTTTTGCACCATGTCCAATCTGTCTCAGACTCCCGCAAACCCACGTGAAGTGTCTGAATTTTACTGAGGGGCATAAAAGTAATTCCAAGTTCATGGTTAGCTCCGTTTGGGTTCCGTTTCTGACAAGGGAGGTCCTTGTCATTTTTCAAAACTGAGGGGTGCTATCTGTTTTAACAGATACCTCAGGGGGTCTGAGTGAAATTTGCCAAAAAAAAAAAAGAACCCTTCAAATTTCAGTGTGCAATTGTCAACTACTGCACAAGAGTTGTTCCCAAAAAGAAAAAAACTACTGTACAAATTGGAAAAAAAGAATACAACTGAAAAGATGTGATCATCATCAAACCGGATTCGAGTTTTAAAAAATTTCACAATCTTCCAACAGTTCAGTATCGGAACAACAATTATCCTCGTCATCGTCACTGCAACCATACACAGATGACAGATCCAACAAGTACCAACTGATCTTCAAAGTACCTCTGCAACAACACCCTCACGTCACCTCTGCTCCACCTCCTCCTCCTCTCTCTCTGGGTTAGGGTTTCCTACACTGAACCGACTTGATATAATCTTTAGCTACGTTGACGAAGACGGTGAGCCGTTGATGGATTTCGACGACGACGTCCAGTTTGATACAGAACCCCAACAAGGCGACGATCAAAACCTCATCGACGAAGACAAAGAAGAAGACGATTGGCGTCGAGAGGAGCGGTTGCCGACGCCTGTCTACAAGGAATCCGAGCCGAAATTGAAGCCCCGAAAGAGATTGATCAAGAAGAACTCGGCGGCGGATAAGGAAGACGCTCCCAATTTGGATTCGATGACAACGACGATGACGCAACGGGCAACGGCGTTTGAGTCGGAGAACGGTGAGCCGGTGCTGTCGGGGGTGGGATAAATAAGAAGTATCGAAGGATGGGGGTGGGAAGAGAGGGAAGAAAGGGAAAGTCAGAGAGGAAATAGAGAGAGAAAGAAAACTGTTGCTTGTTAAAAACTGCTCTTCAATCTAATCAGAACCAGGGGTTTCATTTTTTCTCATGGGTCATCATGGAGTATTTAATTGCAGTACTGGTCATGTGGTGTGGGTGAACAAGGTGGTTTAGAGGAGAGAGAGATAGGGTTAGAGTTTTGAGGTTGAAAATGAAGTTTTGTAGGGGCGATGGTTGAGGAGAGAGAGATAGGGTTAGAATTTTGAGGTTGAAGATGAAGTTTTGTAGGGGCGATGGTTGTTTAGAGAGGAAATTCCACAAATACCTCCACCTTTAACGGCGGTTGGTAACAGAGTTAGCTCTAGGGACCATTTAAACGCGCATTGTAAACATTAGGGTTCAATTTGATATTTCAAAAATTCTTTAGAAACCATCCGTACAAAAAAGTCGCGAATTTACCATAGATAGCCTGTGCTAAACCAAATCCATAAATCTTATAACAATTTGTTACATGTAACCTAACAAATATCTATGAATTTTCCAAAATACCCTTCCCACCCCACCAATCATCTTCCTCATTCTACTCCTTTTCTCCCTTCTCACTCTCCCCCGTTCTGTCTTCTCTTCTTAACACACCACCACCAAGCAACAGTCATTTTCCTCTTCCTCCTCCCCTTGCCCCTTCTCTCTCCTCGTCCTCTCTTCTCTTGTTAACACCACCACCACCACCACCACCACCACCAAACAACACCAAAATTTAATAACTTTCCCTAAATTATGGTCGGCGAAAATTTATACTCTCCGTTGAAAGAGGAAATTACATGGCCGGCGAAAACTCCGTGGCAAACAGAGTTCGACGAGGTCGACAATTTTTTCTTTGGAACCTCCAATCGGATATCCAGTCCAGCAAATATCTACTAAAATCAGAAATTAACTTCCAAAATTATTCAAAGAATTCGGAAGTCAGAGTTTATCGCGTATTATGGTAATGTCACACATTTACGCAACACGTTTTAGCACTATCCGATATCCGTAAATACATTTCGTGCATGCGCAATTGACATTACGCATTTCGGAAATGCGCAATGAACTCTAACTTCCGAATTCTTTGACTAATTTTGGAAGTTAAGGAAGGTTAACTTCCAAATTAATGGGTATTTTTCAGAAATTAGTATCCAAAATTTTCTAGGCAATGAGAGTAGAATCTGAATCCGTCCTAAATCTGAAATCGAACATGAACCCGCCTTAAATCTGAAATCGAACAGGTACTATCTCTCAAAAAGAAATTTACCCCAGATGTCTCCGATTATGGTAGATATTTTCGGAAGTTAACATGGAAAGTTGAAGAAATAAGTAAGGATTACTACAGATTGAAGAATTCGGAGACGACCGGGGTGAATTTCATATTTTCGGAATCAACCCTCTCCCCTCACAGGTAACCCCCCCTTCCGAAAATATATACCAAAATCGGAGCTCCACGTATTCGTCAATCTCTGTTCGTTATTGAAAATTCTCGGCAGCGATGGAGGAGCTCCGGCGAGGGATGACAGGTATGGTGGAACTGGTGGAAGGGAGGGAGGAAGATGGGTGGCTATGGTAGAATCGGTGGAATAGAAAGAGGGAGGAAGATGTGTGGGTTGTGTTTAGTAATCTTTAACAGTATTTTGTCCAAATTTTTAAGGACATTTTTGTCCAAAAATAATTTATTTTAAAACAGATTACTTACAGTATTTATGGTAAATCTGCAGTTATAAGTAGGAACCGTTCTACACACAGAAATTTGTGCACAGATTGTGCACAGATTTGTTGTGGGACCCACCACGGATCCCACACAAATCATCCAAACCGTTCATTAAATGTAAAAAAAATTTTCAAGGGCGCCCGTAAAAAATAAGCTCAATCTAATACCTATAGGTGCTTCATCCAATCATCTAACTTTTCATTCAGATTCCCGGATAATGAAAAGTTATATAGTTGGATTGAATATCTATAGATATCGGATTGAACATATTTTTTATGGGAACCCTTGAAAAAATGTTTTACATTTAATGAACGGCTTGGATGATTTGTGTAGGTCCCAAAACAAAATCTGTGCATAATCTGTGAACAGATCTGCTGTGTGTATAGACTTTTTGTATAAATAGTAGGACCCATTAAATAATCTAGCCGGCAAATCTCAACAACCATTCCACCAATCCTTTGAAGTACAACTTCCTAGATCACTGTTTTAGGGTTTTACAATTCTCTCTCTCTCTCTCTCTCTCTCTCTCTCTCTCTCTCAACCTTCTTTTGATGGTTCTTCTTCGTCTTCCTCTCTCTCCTCTCTCCTGATTTCCGCCACTTCTCTCTCCTCTCCCCTGATTTCCGCCACTTCTCTCTCCTCTAACTCGCCATCACCATTCGTCCATTCCCTCCCACAGGTCCAGATCCATAATTACCGCAACTTTCCACACACACATACACACACACAGGTACGTATCGATGTCGGCGTCGTCGTCCGAATACCGTTCTCTCACGCCGGGGTCACTATCCAACGCCGGAATCTTCTCCAGAACCGTCACCACCGCTCAATCCCTCTTCACCACGCGCCGGCCATGGCGCCAGCTCGTCGGCACCCTGCCTGCCTCCTTCTCCCGCCCCCTAACCCTAGGAGAAGCCACCAGTCGCATCAAGCGGAACCTGAACTACTTCCGCGTAAACTACGCCATGTTCGTGCTGCTGGTTCTCTTCCTCAGCCTGTTGTGGCACCCGGTCTCGATGATCGTGTTCTTGGTCGTGTTTGTCGCGTGGATCTCTCTCTACTTCTCCCGCGACGAGCCGTTTGTGATATTCAATCGGAGCATTGATGATCGTGTGGTGATGATTGTGTTGAGTGTGGTTACGATCGTGGCGGTGGTGTTGACGGGGGTGTGGTTGAATGTGTTGGTTTCTGTTTTGATTGGGATGGCGATTGTTTGTGTGCACGCAGCATTTAGGGTTCCGGATGATTTGTTTCTTGATGAGGAAGAAGCAGCCGGTGGTTTGCTTTCGGTTGTTCGATGATTGGGCAGAGGTTTTTTGTAGGTCGAGATGCGTGTAAGTCTGTCCTTATAGAAAAGAAAAAAAAATACAGAGGTTTTTGCAAGTTTTGATATTTCAGGCTATCAGGTCTTCATCTTGGTCTGTGTTGGTTTCATTCTTGTATTGATTCAACTTCAGGCAATAATTGAGTAAATGTTTTGGTTTGATTTGGAATTTTGGATGTTGGAGTAAATGTGAGAGAGGGAAGAGAGTGTATTGTTTTATGTTTTACAGCAACTCTGTTTTTATGTTTTGAACTTGACTTATCAGTTCAAGTTTTCGTGGTTTAGCACCTTTCTGTATGGCAATGTTAAAGGAGACAAGGAGCGATGGAAAGATGGGATTGCTGAAATGTTCTGGTATTGCTAGAAATTTATGGAACCTAACCCATGATTTTAGGCGATTACTGATGCCAAACTTGAAAAAAAGAAGGTCGAAATTCCATAAAAGAATGTCGAATTTAAGGGTGTGCTATTTTTACTTGGAAGAGGAAAAGAAAAACACTCAACCAGAATTCCTTCCTTATGGGTAAAAATGGAGTCACAGTGGACGATGAAAATCGTTTCTTCTTGCTCTTGGACATGGAGAAAATTACTGCAGCTTAGACCTAAGTTGAGTCCTTTCATCAGATCCATCATTGAAAATGGGTCTTCTACATACTTTTAAGCCCCTTCTTGAACATTATGGTCATCAGATACTCCCATGGCGGTTCAAGTCTTGTATTATCTACAATGATGATTGGATATTGTGGCCATCAGTTTCAGCTAGCTTCTAGTACTCCCATGGCAGCTCAAGTCTTGTATTATCTACAATGATGTTTGGACATGGCCATCCCTTTCTCTTCCTAACCCCAATGCTCCTGACTTGGTGATTTGGCAGGGTGCCCCTTCTTCAAAAACCTGGCATCTCATGCTTAGAATGCCCTTAGGCCTCGTTTGATAACTGTGTTAGATATGATGGGATTCGTAACGAGATGAGATTAGGAATATCACGTTTGTTTCGCACACAAGGATAGGATTGGAATGATGAAGTTCCAACATTGCCCCTGTGGATATCAATGAAGAATTGATCGATGCAGGAAGTATGGGCAAGGAGGTCATTTTGCAGTCAAAGCTTGGGAAAGGATTAGTAATACCTGGTAGGAGGTGGTATTGTTAATCCCATGAATTGGGAGGATTGATAATCCCATGTCCATCCTAATATACACACTTCCATTTTGTGCAACCAAACAATGAGTTGGAGGTCCCACATAATTAGCAATCCTATCCCAACTTCTAACTCACTTATCAAACATGGCCTTGTATAGATCTCACCATCCTCTTGTTGCTCGGCACAAGAGGATAGTTCCTAGACCTAGTTTTAGTTTTATCCTATGGATGGCTGTTAAAGGGAATTTCCCAAAGACAAGCTTTATAGCTGGGAGATCATTGATAGTTCCACATGTTCTCTCTGTGATCAGTCACTCTGGACCATCTCTTCTTTAAGTGTCCCTTTTCCAACCAATTATGGGCTGCCATTAATAATCTATGCTGCATTCCCAAAGGCCCTGCCTTTGTTCTCAAAAAGTGGATCCGTTCTCTTCTAAGAAGGCTCGGGTTTGTTGTCGCTATCGGCGTATTTCCTTTGGAAAGAAAGGAATAGTAGAATTTTTAGACGCATCCAAAAACTCCCTTCAGCTGTTGTTGGTCAAATATGAAGTTAGGAGTCTTGGGATCTAGGATTCCCAATGCAGGATATCAAGCTTACTCCTAATCTTCTTTTGCTTTGCCAAAAGTGGCATATTCCCCCTCGTGATTCTAGCTGTTTTGTTAATTTCTTGCATAGGCTTATGCCTTAGTGATTTGTATCTCTTGATGATCTGCTCTTGTTTGAGCTTTCAGTGGTTTGATTAACCAAAAAGAGAGAGAAGGGTTTTCTTGCATAGGCTTGTGCCTTAGTGATTTGAATCTCGATCTCCTCTTTTTTGAGCTTTCTAATAAAGGGTTTGATTACTGAAAAAAAAGAAGTCTCATGGGGTAAATCTCCTCTCTCTTGGCAATGGTGCTTCGAATCTGGGCACCAAAGCGGGGGCTTGATTGAGACTTGGCGAGAAAGAGGCATTCGCTACTTCCGAATCTCCATCTGTCTTCATTTTCCTTCTTCGACACTCCCAGATTGGTTACGTCGATCTGCCATAGAATCAATTTTTGATGAGTAATAGGTCGCCTCAAGTTCCGCTACTTATTCTTTAATTCTAGGGTGAACTCACAACATTATTTCTGGCGTTTCTTTCTATTGATGAAGAGGTGACCTTGTGCTCTTCAAGAAATGAAGGCAGAGCCCCTCCCCCAGCCAAGAAGACATTCATCAGAGCTATCTGCGCTAGAGTATATTGCTATGTCTATGCAGATAGAGAAAATACTTGAGAAGAAAAGCATGAGAAAATTGTAAAAAAGGTTTTATTTGGGCTTCAATGTTTATTTTGTTATTTTCTCTGTTTATTCTAAAACAAACAGAAGGATTATTTTTTTATGTTTTCTTCCCTTTCTTTCCTTTTCCAAAGTTCCAAACATACCCATACATCTCGAGAAATTTTTCGGTGCCAGGTGGGTATATCCCACGTGGTACCCACTCGGCACATTCGGGCCGTCCAAAAACGCAATGGATGGCTCGAACGCGCCGAGCAAGCACCACGTGGTACCCACCCGGCACTGAAATTTTTTCTCCTAGGCCAACTGAACTCGGATGGTTTCATGCACGTCAGACAAACAAACAGAGAGAGAGAGAGAGAGAGAGAGAGAGAGAGAGAGAGAGAGAGAGAGAGAGAGAGAGAGTTTTTCAAAAGCATCATTTCATGTTCAACAAAAGGGAATCAAGCCATGTTTAGTGGTTGACTTAGGAGATTGTCATCTCTCCATGTTACCAATTTTTTACAGAGACATGACGATGATAAAGAAACAAATTCAGAGAGCTAGGGTACAAATGCATTGAGAAATCGTACATCAATGGTAGACATCAAGAGGACAAATACGCCTAGCAAACAGGAAAAAAGGCACTCATTTAGGTATGATAAGCACATATAACAAGAGAGAAAATTCACATTCGTCGAAATGAAAACCTCAATGTTACAAACAAGTCGACAGTGAAATATAAAAGAAGTGGACCTTTTTGAAATTCACTTACAATGAAATATTGAACAGGACTATGGATACAAGAACGAGGGAAGTGTAACTATCCCTCTGATGGAATTCCCAAGGTCATAGAGGATTTTGGAGCATAACAAAGAATGGAAGAAAATACTGTTTACGAAGGTATAGCCTTGCGAGCATAAGCCAACACCATCACGAAATCCTTTGCCGATGAGCCAATTGATGCTGGCACCCTTTCGGACGTTGAAGCCGATTGTAGCCAAAGATCGACTAAATTATTCAGGTGCAATGTGGGGACCACTGATTGGCCAAAACATTTAATCTCAACCTGGAAAAAAGCAACTGCACAATTAGGTAAATGTGAAATGACGAGCATTAACCTCTGCCAGACAAACACCACAATCAAAGGTTTTCCTGTTATAATAGTCATGGAAATGGTTTGTGGTCCTTGGAAAGTGTTTCCAGAAAGTTGAGATGGATAGAAGGTTAAACACCAAAATGCTGCTTTTGGCTCTTGGACTTTCCATTTTCAGCTACCAAAATGGCCAAAACTTTGGGCTCAACATTCTCCAATGGTTCAAAAGAATTAATTTTGGAAAAATGCCAAAGAAGCTTGAAAGATCTTAAGCTTCACTCTTTTTCTAAGCAAGGGACTAAGAGCTGTATAAGAAGAAATACAGAAAACCATTAATACTGTATTGCAGAGTAGTTATGTACATTGCTTCGGAATCACATGCATAGTATTGTTAGGTTGCATATAAATGATAACTATGTTGGCCGTATACTATTCCTAGAAGTAAATAAAGTTGTCCAAGTTTGACAAGAAATTTAACTTTTCCTTGCAAGCTTTCAGGAAAATGAAGGAGACTTCAATATCGGAAAAGACTTTTCATCAGCATAAGTTTTATCTGGTCCATTTGTTTCACAAATATGATGTCTACATCACCTGAACTAACATAAATCTTTGGTGACAACAACTGTGAGAGTACAGTATAGACACCTTCTAGTTGTCCAAGTTTTTTCCCCCACAACTTACAATCTTCTAATCACTTACCCACAACTTACCTCATAATATGCAGAGATTGACACAACTTCTTGCAACGTGTGAAACTCCGTACGATATCCTATAATATGCAGAGATGCACCAACAGTATAACCAATCTTCTAATCACTTCTTGTGATACAAGGGATTTGCCATTGGGTTGACAGGGAAAGTTCCCAGAATCAACAGGGAACCAGGCACTATGAGTCTAAGAATTGCTGGGGGACTAAGGACCAACAACCTAGTGCATTAGCGCTAGAATTGCCAAAGTACAACTAGCAACTTTTCTAGCCAAATTGAAGAATGAACCTGTCTGAATTCACATGTCAAGATTGTATTCCAATCGAAAATGTAGTTAAAAGTACTGATAACAATACGCTCTCCTTTCACTAATTTGTTGATGTTGTTCACGTACACAACCTCAAACTAACTATTCATGTTAGATATTATCTGGTTTCCCTTAACAATACCTAACCAAATGAAGAAACATAATCAAGAAAGATTATTAGCATGTCAGCAGGTAAACAGAACTTCACCATCTCTGGGTCCAATTAGTTTGCCAGGTTAATAAGGAACAACATACTATTGAAAAAACCAGGAACATGATCCACTTACCTCATCTTCACATGTAAGATCTAGTTTCCTCTTCAGGTACTTTTGGATAAAAGAAACAGGTACATTCCCATCCCTGTAACAGGAAGAAATGCAGGAACGTCATTGACCAATTTTGATAAAGAACAAAAAGAACGTCATTGGCCAATCAGAGTCTCCTATCCCAACCCTTTTCATTTCACAAAAACATCCCATTCATTTTTTTTAAATAAAAAAAACACATCATTGCCTGTGAGTTCAAAGTATCCTTTGTTTCAGCCCAAGTAGTTTGTCATTCATAGATGCCATTGCAATTACCAGTGCACTGTAACTATAAGCTTCATTGGATATTTAAAGTACTCCTGAAAACTGTTTAACTCCAACCAGCTGATATGAAGCAAACGGAGAAAAATAGCACAAGACTCCAAAATTCCAGTGAAAAAGCTGAATCCCTGGCAGAATGCAGATTCTAATGCTTTTCAAAAGAACAAAAATGTGCACTTCCCCCATGATTGCGGTTAAATGTGCACAGGACGTAACTCACGCAACATTGGTGATGACTCTAGAAATTTAGAGACACTACATTCTCGTTGAACTATATGTTGTAAGGTCAGGTACCGCTTCCATCCTACCAATTACTTATTGACAGGAAGAGCATGCACAGCCAAGGCATCTGTTGCCACATTCCATCACATCGGCACATGCTGCCCCTCACATGAAATCACAGACCATATCTGACCGTTCCTTCAACCAATGATAATACATATAGGTGCCTCAAATTGCATGCATTTTAATTGACCTTTAGTTTACCACCATAATGACTTGCTGCAGGCCTTAGTCCCTTGCAAGCCTAAGATCCGCCCTCGCAACACAAGCCCCTATGTGATGAGTTTTCGAATTCGCTCCAAGCTTTCCAACCATTCATGTAATCGGTCTTCCCTAGTCATCTAAAAAGATGTATTTTTTGTGGTTCCTAGATCCAGAAACAAACTTCACAACCCATTGGGCCAAGATGGATGAGTTGAGGTGAAGGTAATTACCAAGTCCATGAACCTGTCTTTTGTAGAATGCCCCGTTTGAAGCCATGTGGATGCAACCGAAGAGGAGAGTTTATACTTAGGCTTGCTGGGTATGGCATTCCAAATGGTATCAGACCTGGCACTAACTGGCGGGGCAGGTCCCACCGAAACGTGCTTCAACAGGTTTACATGGAGATTTGCTTTGGTAGGTTCACATGCGGCCGAGTTAGGACAGACTCCATATGACTTGCTTGGGACGTCTCGCCGGGGACAAACTGGAGGAGCTTGACATACGGGGTCCCACACGAGGACGTGACCCAGGGTGGAATGTGGTGATCCAGATCCAAAAGACTAGACCTCTCTAGGCATAGGTCAAAGATGGATCAGATAAGGTATAGTTGACTAACCATGTCCAAGAACATGATCCCCGTTATTTGGAGTGAAAATTCAAGAGCCTCATAAGTGTAAGGATTGAACCTACATAGTGTGACGTTTTAAAACCGTGGAGGGTGCGGCGCAAAGTGGACACTATTGTCCTAACTCCTATGTGGGTCCAGTGTGTTGCAATCTAACAACATAGAACTAATAGAAGCTTAAGTAGCACTACAATTTATATGTCCATATTGAACTCGCTTGCTAGTGCGAGCATTTCTCCAACTATTCCTCAACAGTCAACAGTCTCCCAATATTTATTCTACATCCAGCATACTCAAAGTTTTGAACTCTTTTACAGCTTCAAAGCTCAGACACTAGGATGATAAACACAGAACATGTACAAAACACTTGGGGATCAAGGCCCTTTTAAAAACGAGATAAAATAGCAATGCTGAAATAAAAGAAATAATAGAGATGACAAGGAGAGTTTACGAGTAATATAAGAAAGAACCATGACAGAGCAAAACAATGCAAATGACAAAGAACAGGTGTGCTATCTAATTTTACCCCTCAAAATTGTATTGGCACATAAGTAACAATAAAAGCCTGCTAGATGAGAAGAAAAGATAGAAGTGAAGCTGAACTCAAGCTAGAATCATGAATATATAATAACTAGTCCCTTTTCCTCATCTTGGGTACATACATGCTTGACTCCCTATACAGCTAAGTTAATTGGGTCCTTCCTGCAATATTTAAATTTACTCAAAAAACAGTGTGAGTTCGACTGTTGGACCCTGGAAAATCATTCAGGCTTTGAACCAGTAGAAGAAAAAATGGATTTGGACACAGATTTAATCAGTAATTTATTAAAAGCCTTCTGGTTTACAGTTTCATATCAAAGGGTTGACCATTCTCTTAAAGATGCGACAGAATGTTGGTAACTCCAAAAATCTACAACCCAAAATATTTTCAAATACTGGAACAGACTTACACAAACTACCATTTGAGTGAAAACAAAACAAAACAAAAGACACCAGGCAAAAAGGAAAAGAAAAAAAGAACATCAGTTGAATATGAATAAATATGTCAACAATACTCTCTTTTATGCAAGTAATATACACATACAAGTGTGATAAACACCAGTCACCTTGTCATACCCAAGTTTGTCGTCATTACAATTTAGTCCTTAAATACTTAGAATTAGAACTGTAAAAAGATGTTTTCCAACTAGCAAAACAAAACTGACAAAATGCTGTCATATTTCAACCAGCAACCAATGATGCATGGACAAAATGGCGTGTCAATCATTCCCTTCATGTCAGACGCTTCATAGAGGATCTTATCCATCGAGAGGTATTATATAGTTTCTCAGCTTAGTAACGGACAAGAAATCATATCCAAAAAAAAAACCCTGAACATGTGTAATTTCAAGAAATTCATGGTGTTATGCATTATGGAAAATTGAGAAAACAAATAAAATAATTAAGCAAAACCAATAAACAGTAGTTCTAGTAGGGGTGCATGAGAAAAAAGGAACTCACTTTATTCTCAAGTAACTTGCAGATATTTGAGGCAGGGGTGAGTGGCCTTCCCTGAACCATGTACAGAAGATCACATATCAATAAAGTAAAGAAGGCAAACAAAACAGTTAGCAATAATATTAAGTTCCCCTAAAATAGCCAAAATTATAATCAAGCGCTAAGCTGCAAAAGTAGATTCTTACTGGTCTTCAGAAGCCACTAGAGAGAACCAAATTGGACCAATTCTTCTTTCCCCTTTAGCACAAGCAGCATCTAGCACAGCTTGGGGTGAAATGCCTAATTCACCAGAAGTAGTTGCTTTCTTAGGACGAATTCTCCGCAACTTTTTAGGTTTGACTGAATCAGGTGAGACAGGATCTGTGCTATCCTTTTCTTCATGGACTTTAGATTTGGTTCCATGTTCCTTAACTTTTGTTTTGCGAATATGTCCTTCACTGTTGTTAGAGGTATGCTGAGGTTCTGATTTAGAAGCAGACCCTTGTGAAGTATTATACTTCAAAGACTTGGACCGATTTGCAACTTCCACCAAAAAATTTAAAGGTCTCCAAAGATCAACTTTCCCTTCCCTTGTTTCAGCACCATTTTCTGCTCCTTTTTCAGGCTCCAGGCGGCTGGACGTTTCAGCATTAGAAGAATTCTGCACGAGTCGTGAAATTGATCATCAAAACCTTTCATGATGTGATCATAAATACCACTATAATCATGCCGCTGTTAACAAAAAAGCACTGGCTGCCTAAAAAAGAGAGAGTGCTCATTGCATGGAACCAAAAACCATGGTGGCCTCTGTTGGAGTTTGACCCGCATCGGTTAATTATGTCATCCAAAAACTAGTATATGACCCTGGGCGGCCTTGCATTGCCAATTGGTTTCGAGTTGGATGCTTTAACAAGGTATCAGGTTTCAGATAATTTATTCCCCCTTGTTTATGTCATAAGGGCACCGCTGTTTGTGGTGATCAATGTGGTATGGATCATTTATTTACCTCTCCACGTACGAGTTGGGGTCATACGTGAGGAGGAGTGTTGGAGTTTGTTCCACATCGATTAATTATCTCTTCCAAAAACTAGTATATGAGCCTGGGTGACCTCTCCATATTTTTTTCTCAAACATTAAACTTTAGAATTTACATGAAAGATAAGGTTTATAAGATTTCATAGAGTATTTATAATAAATAGACTAACTTCAACTTTTCAAACATAAAGACTTTAATTGATGTTGTTTCAGCCTAACATTAGACACGAATATAAGTAAATTATTTTGGGAACCAACATTGTCTAAACAAATTCATACATCTATTCATATAATGATGCTATGGTGACCCCATTTGTATATCTCATGTGGCTGCTTTGTACGGCAATCACATATGAATTATGGCGCCATTAAATAATGCAGTTCTCATATCAAACAGTTCCTAATCAAGTGGCCAAATGTACACACTTTAGCGTTACTGATGTTCAAACCAAGTTAATTTGGTCTATACGAATTCAGATTAAGTCAAACTGATAAATAAAAGATAAGTGAGCTTGGAATAGGTGTTCAACTATTAGAATAGAATAGAGTACCCAGGGTGTTCATCTTTAGAGTGCAGACATAAAACATATGGATCGATATTCATAGAACTACACACTCAAAAACACACAAAAGTCCAGAGTAATCCGTTAAATACCAATGGATGAATGTGGCGCCACCACTAGCCTCCTTACCTGCCTTATATTTTGAGTTAACCTGTTTTGAGTCTCCCGTGAGCTAGAGCTCTCAGCACGATCTTCCTCAGAATCTTCCTCTTTCTTAACTGGTTTCTCAATGGGGAAACGGGAACCTCGTAAAGCAGATGTCTTCCTTGCAACAGCTTTTGACCTCCTACCCGTCATAGCATTCTGTGAAGAAACTCTCGGAGTACTGACTACCAATGATGAGAGTGATCTCTCCTTTCTTCTCACTGGCAAAGTAACAGAAGGTGTAACTTCAGGTGCTTCCACCTTTCTTTTTTTGAAGGGGAAGATCCTGGCTCTTACATCTTGCAAGTTGTGGTCTGGCCTGATAACCAATAGCAGCATCAGTAGTTTTCCAAAATGCTAACTCTAATC
This sequence comes from Rhododendron mucronatum var. ripense, assembly GCA_019656295.1. Classification (NCBI taxonomy): domain Eukaryota; kingdom Viridiplantae; phylum Streptophyta; class Magnoliopsida; order Ericales; family Ericaceae; genus Rhododendron; species Rhododendron mucronatum. The sequence goes on from BPLT01000015.1 coordinate 2,138,013, forward strand.
TCATTTCCATGTCTTTCTCCACGGAAACTATTTTGTGGGATATTGGGAGGGAGGGAGAGTAGAGGAAAAAGGGGGGTAAACAAGATCCACTTGAAAAGAAAAAAACACAAGGCAATCCAGCGATACGGTACCAAAAGTGACAGATTACTTAAACTTCATTTAATGCAATATAACCATGCTATGAAGTGAAGGGTAGGCTAAAAAAGAAGAATGTGAATGTATTAGAGAACTGCTACAATTTCTCATGAAAGCAATGTGTTTGGCTAGATTCTGACCTCATTATCTCATTATTTCCATTAATAAAAAAATTGAATAAAATGTTACTAAAACTATGGCCCCATAATGGCATCATCACAATAGTGAATTAACTTATTCATTACAAACTTACGAAATATAGAGATGTATTTTCAGCATTTTCGTAGACCATTAAGAATGCAAAATGTGAAACATGCATGAGCTTATGCAAGCTCATGGATCTCATATTCCATGGTTTCCTCAAATACAAAGGTCATCAGATGTCATATGTGACCCACATCACCCACCAAAGTTTGGAAACCAAAATGGTACAAAACAACTTACCAGCCCATGGTAGATTCCTATAGGCTATACCGCACCTGAATAAATTATTGCTTGACGACCCAAACTATGGCGAACATTGTCAATACAAGGTATAGACTTGGATCTCCTCATGGCTGAAAGGTATCACTATGATCAATCCCCCACTGCAATGCTATTTGCAATTTGAGCATCTCATGTGCCCCATCCAGTAGGACGCTTACTTGGAAATACAAAGCCATTTTTGCATGATACAGTACTTATATTAATGAGATAGAGAGAAGGGAGCGAACAAGCAAGTAGAAATATCTTACCTCAGCTTATCCAATGGCACAGAGCCTAAATCGACATCGCATACTGGACAGCATTCCAATTCTTCATCCGAGATCTTCTTATGTATGCATTTCCTGCAAACTGGAAAAAATCCAAAAGACAAGACTATCAAATTAACATCTCTGGAGTTGAGAGTCCTCAGTCAAAAATGGATACAGATAAACTGTCATGTTCAGAAAAACTAGATGAACAAAGGAATTGAAACAATCTACATTCACCAATAAATAGAAAGAGATCACAAAATGAGAAGGTTAGTTTTCAATCATATGATCGATCACTGTCCAATAGCTAATGTTCTTCCGCAATTCACTTTACTCATAGCTCTATTCCAAAACGTTGCTAAAAAAACAAACAAAGAATGGCTTCCAACTCATCATTAGACATCAATTCCAATCTAGGAGGAGGAGGAATGACCCATCAATGCTTGAAAACATAATTTTCTTGATTGTGGAGCATTATTTCCACAAAGCAGCTTTTCAAGTCTTGTCAGATCCGACAAATCATTTCACTTCATCTACTTAGTCATCTGAACGCCTATGAATTACATCTTATCCTTTCACTAACGTCTCCTAATTACTTCTCTTTAGAAATAGATATGCGCAATTACCAAAATTAGCAAAAAGCCCGTATGAGACAACGCCATAATCAAAGTACCCAGATCAAAAAGATTTATCCAAGAACAATCTGAATCGAACCAAACAAACCATAACAATAATGACACAGTAACATAACACAAAGGAACCAAGGTAAGAAAAACAATGAAGCAGTTAGTAGTAATTAGAAAAGCTCAACTCCACCAGCAGTAGCTCGAAGATTATAGCAAACACAAGAAACCAAAGAATGCTGAATGAAAAAGAGATTATGAGTAAAAGAGTCGAGACTCACACGTATGAAGACATTCAGATATGGTGGTGGCGTCTCTGAAGAGCTTGTTGCACAGCGGGCACGTCATGCATGCCGCAATCCTCTCTCTCCTTATTTTCACCACCTGATTCGACATCTCCCCACCCCCCTTTACTCTCTCTCTCTAACTCTCTAACTCCCTCTCCCTCTCCAACCTCTCAGCCCTCGTCCGGAGCTCAACCCACGTACCAAAGCTGCATGTTAGAACCACCCGGCAACGCACGTGAAATCCACGTCCGTATCCCCCGTACCCACCTGCATTCACCACAGCGCAACCCAAATCACGCCAACGCCGAATGACTGGCCGCAATTACATTGTAGTAAAAAAGAAAAACGCGATGTATACATGTATGTACATATGTATCTATATGTGCAGCTGAGAAACGGACCTGTGAAGATTGGGAGAGAGAATCGATTTAGGAGAGATGGGTGTGGGGTGATTTGCGAGGGACGTACGTGGGCTGGTGATGGATTTGGACAAGAGGCGTGTTGGATGGACGATCTGTTCGGGAGACGAAATCGAGAGAAGAAGAAGTTCCTTGAATATTTGGAGTAGTAATTTTTTTGAAGACGAGGTTGTGATAAAGTGCGCTGGGGGTGTACGTTTTGGGCGAACCTGCGCACCTTGTTTTCGTGCGTGTGACGGCGTGGTTTGGGGGAATTTTGGGGCAAATTAAATGCGTGTGATGGCGCATGTTAGCCTAACCTGGACGCGACATAAAGAAGTGTTACCCAGCATTTCATAGAAATGTCACTTTGGCCCTGTCTACTTTCATTCGAGGCAGCATTTAGCTTTAAAAGTAGAATAGTAACTTATTTTTTTTTATCTCTATTTAATTTTTTTCTGCATTTTTTATTTTTGCGTAAAAAAATTGTGACTTATTGATTTGTCTTGGTGAAAGGAATTGGAATTTTTTCTTTTATCAAAACTCATAATTTTTTTCAAAAAGACAAGAACAAGTAAAAAAAGCTGTCTTATTGACTTATTTTTATCTTTATTCAAAAAATTATGAATTTTGGTCATAGTTTTTACTTTTTCGATTTCTTTCGACGAAACGAATCAATAAGTCACAAAAGTTTAATACAAAAAAAAAATTGAATAAAAAAAAAGTCACTTGACTTCATTAATCCAAACCTACGACACCATTATCACTTGACTTCATTAATCCAAACCTACAACACCATTATCACCATCCACAACAATTTGGCAAAATCTCCTTATAGTCTTGTGCAAATTTTTCAAGGGAATTGATATCCACACTCATTTTTTTTTATCCACACTACCTTTTTTTTGCTTTTTAGTGTTAAAATTGTATGTACTTTTTTGCTAAAAGAAAAAAAATTAGAGTGTTGATAACACAAAAAAGGAATGTGAATATCAATTCCCATTTATTAAAGTTTCATTTTTGTCCTTCTATATTTAGTAATGGATGGCATGTGTGCGACACGTGAAAATACTTGCGAGTCTCGTTGATACTCTTAGTCCTTCATTGTTGGTACGTTTTGAAGATACATGTCAATTTTTGGATAAATCATAGTTTTTTGGATTTTTTTAATTGTTCAAAGGATCTCGATTAAAATTTTTACATGATATAGAAAGTTATAACAATAATTCATTAGAAAATACTCCCTTTGTCTCCCATTCTTTAGTCCCTTTTAAGAGCCTGTGCCACTTTTCAATAGATTATATCTTGCAATTTATAATTTTTAAAGTGATTTTGAAAACATCGTTTAAAAGAGCTTATTGAGATCTATTAAACAAAATCCATAATACATACAAATAGTATTACCAATTAAAAATTATAATTAATTTTTTTATCCGATTGAAATAAAACTAGGGATAAAAGAATGAGGGCGGAGGAAGTATTGGTTTTTAACTCAATGTTGGCAAGACTCGTCACAATGGGATCATTGTGACGGAGGGGGTAGTCAAGTCAATGAAAGGCTAACACTGCAACATAAGTTAAAGTGTAAGAAGTTGACTGTCATAATTGGAAATAAAAAAGGTCAAACTAAAACTTCAAAGAAAACATGGTGCTAACTGTAATTTATCATATCCCTACTTCCCTAGTTTAAATGGCTGAGCTTGATAGATCCCAGATTCATCCGAGGTTTTCTTCTTCTGCCTTGACCTTTATAGTGCTCGATGAGACTCATATATATTCGAAAAACCCGTCAACTACCCGGGATGCTGCCGAGCAGTTTTCTATTGAGCGGAGAGTGTAGAGCAGTCAATTCAGGGGTTTATTTCAGTACAGACGGTTCGGATGAAATCTAAACGCATATAAATCGCATACAAATTTGAACTGTTCAATGCTCGATAGACGGCTCGGATCGGTCTCATCCTGTCAAATAGTCATTCATGTCAAAAACTATCTTCATCGTCGACAGTAATGACCACTTGATCAATCCACATTAATATCACAAAATAAAGAAATGTATTTTTAACTCAAGTGTAATTTGATCAATTTTGTTGTCGTTGTCCAATGAAGTTAAATGTTTTGTGCGAACAATTCACTCGATGAATGACACAACGGCTATCAGAATGAGTTTGGATCAAATAGGTAGTAGTAGTACAGTAGTAAAATTGTTATTTCCTCTGTCCCAATTTACTTGTTCCAATTATATTCTAACTGGATTAAAAAATTAGTTATATCTTTAAAATGGTAATGAATTTTATATCCAATATGAATCTTGTTTAATAGATCTCGATTTGTTTTATAATTCAATGTTTTCAAAATCATCTATCTAAAACATTATAAATTACAATTACAAGATATAATTAATTGAAAAGTGGCACGAACTCCCAAAAATGACAATTAAATTGGGACGAATGAAGTATATTTTATGCATTAAAGTTTTATTCAGTGTAGTACCGTAGGGACCGAATTGCACACATTTATTAACCTGAAAATTAAATTCGAAAATACTCTCTCCCTCCCACTTTGTTGTGCTTATTTTCTTTTTGACATCTCACAAAAAATTGTCTATATCTCACATTTTATAATTAATTTTATGATTTTAAAAACTATCTTACAAAATTAATTGAGATTTATCAAACAAAATTCATATTAAATATATAAAATATTATAAATTAAGAGATATAGACAATTTTTCGAAACGTAAAAAAAAAAAAAAAAAAAAAAAGGTACAACAAAATGAGATGGATGGAGTACACGTTGAGCCCAATTCCAACCGGTAAGCAAGCAAAGCAAAAAAGGTAAGGTTGGAATTTCTGCGTCCGCGTTCGGGAAACCCGAATGTGGAAAAGTCAAGAGGGAGGAGAACGCCCTGGTAGTACCAGAGATCCGATGTCCCTCACCGTACACAAGTCAAGAAGCCGGTGCGTGACTGTGTGGAATCCACTTGACTTGACTTTGCCTGTTAGGAGTCTGTTTGGCTGTACCCAAAAGGTAAAACCGGTTTGGTTCCGTTTAAGCAAAGCAATTAACACTCTCCACCTATAATGGCATTCATGATTCCTTTATCATGATGCTAGTACATGTTGTTTGTGGTAACAAGCATGCCTCTCCCACTTCTACGACCCAAATATGATTGATAACTACTTTTTGGTGAAAGTGGAAGCATGGTAACCCAACGGATTGGTCGGTCTCCGTTTCCGTTTCCGTCGAGAATTGAATGGAGTTTTCTCGTATTTCGACTAGAGAATCTACGAGAGACAATACAGTGAAGATTCTGGCCGAAAAAATGAGACTTTCAATGCTCTCAAAGAGTGCTTTGTCGTGCTATATTTAGAGCCTAGAGGTTTATTTCTCTTAATGTCTCAGTTTTAATTTTTCTTTTTTGCCAGCAATTTTTAGAAATTAGTCCAAATTGCGCGTAAGCTTGCTTGAGAACGCTGCATTGATAATTCATTTTTTCCTTCCTACGGTCCTTTTTTTTGGTCTACTTGAACCCGGAGGAAATAATCAGAAATAATCCTAATCTGGACCGCACATGAAGAAAATCAATGGTTCAAATCTGCTCACAAATTCCTCTTCTCGCGAAGAATTTCTGTGCAAATCCAAACTATTAATTGCAGTATCGGACGATCAAGATTTTGACGGCCCGCTCCATCCAAAACTTGGAAGGGAGAGGATCCACTTTCCTATCTTTACCGTTTACCAGTTTTGCCAAAACTGGTCCGATGACTTTAAAGCCATGTTTTGGTGTCAGTCGTCAGAGGTCCAAGTGGGATCCGGGCTCTCTTTACTCCGAGGTAAGATTAAGATCCACTTGTGCCGGACGTCCTCACGGACATGTGCGTTGAGATTCAGACAGTCTGTTTTGTTGTGTGTGTGTGTGTGTGTGTGGCGGGGGGGGGGGGGGGGGGGGGCGGGCAACAATGGAAACTACTTTTTGACTGAAAGAAAGGCAAGCCGTTAAGGGAGGTCTTCTTCGTCATGTTTTTGGCTTTGCCAGGGAAAACGGCAAGGCGCCGAAGATGGTCAGGCGCAACAGATGTACTATCTTGCATGGCGTCATCTGAACAATCAGCAATCGCAAAACAAATAAAAGAATCTTGCCTTGATCATTTTAATGAGATAAGAAGAAGCAACAGTTCCCATTCCATGTAAAATCTTTATTCCTCCACCCATTACGCAAGATCACAAGTCATGGTACAAAATCACTCAAATAGCACGGTTCATTAACACGTTCTTATAAGTTCTGAATTGGATTAATGGACTTGTTCACCTTATTCAAAAGCCTCTGATGCTTCAAGTATTTACGTTGCTGCTTCATGTGAGAAAATCTTGAGAGAGAGACCTGCCTGCGCTCGAAGAAGTAATTGCAAATGTATCAGGACCTGACGAGACCTTTGTGCTGCGCGTTTGTAATTATCGATAAGAAAATGGATCCACATTCCACAGAGAAGTCCTGTGAGGATGACCAAATCTGTTAAGTTTGGAAAAGGGATAATCCAAAATACCCATTTGAATACATAGCCATGGCCATCTTTCCATGTATAAGGTATATTCATGCCAAATATAGCAGCCACCAATGAATATATAGACAAACAAACAGTCCCAGAACTTAGGAATAACTCCAGCTGCATAAGTTCAGAGATGTGGGTAATGCATGAATATCTGCTCTTGCATATAGGTATCTAAGCTTACCAAGAAAATGTATTGTCAGGAAAAATTAAAAAGAAATACAAGAACTAAAACGTTCCGTTTGTTTTGGGCGGAAAACGTTTTCTGGGAAAAAAATTTCCATAGAAAACAGTTTGTGGATAATAATGTGTTTTCCGGTGTTTGGTTGTAACTTGAAACAAACGGAGCGTAAAACAAGAAATGGACTTATTTCGATTTCTGGGCCAGCACCTGAATCAGCTGATTGCGGTGATTGTCCAGCTGCAGCAGGGAAGAGAGCTCGTAAGAAAAGTAGCTAAGAAAAATTAAACAACTAAGTAGTGAAGCAAAATCGAACTACTTGACAGCTGATTTATAGGTAAAAAAACATGGAAAAAAGAAAAGAAAAGAAACTTTTGTGGAAGCTAAACATTCACTTCCAAATTTCAGTTTCAGCAATATTTTGATTTTCAGGCTCAATTTTCAGTATTATCAAGTTGTTTGGTTTCTTACCTGAATGTTGATGTAATCCTCAGTGTCATCGATATATTCACGCAACTGGAAAAACAATGAATTTTCAATATACGTTTCGAAATTCTAGCACAAGATAGTATGAGAATTGAGAAATAAACTTCTTACTTGGAAATACATGTTTATTCAGATACATTATGGACAATTGAACTTCCTATGCTTGCATACTGTTCAATATAAGAAAAGTATTAAGTTATGCATAAGATCACGAAAGCAGCGCTTACCGTGGTAAGTTTGTTCAAGGTACCTTCAACCTGCATAAAATAAGCCTACAAAATGTTCAGAGTTCAGCACTTCATCTCAGAATTTAGTGCAGTCCAAAGAAACCACGAATTGATACCAAATCAAGATCACAACCTCAAGCAACATTTCAAGTTCCTCAACATCATTATGTCCGTTGATAGTCGTCAAACTTGCCCTACTTATTCTGGATATCTTCGAGTTCGAACTTATAGTAGGAGATGGAGGGACCCAATCAGGAATGCTATAACCACTATTAGGCGAAGACGCCTTAACTAATTTTCTTGACAAGTATAGATCTGCCATGTCATCATCGTCATCAAGAAGTTGTTCTAGTTCATCCTGAACCTGCAAACTATCGTTCTTTTTTAGGAAAAAGTCTAAAAACAGATGGAAACACTCGCTCAATTTACAGATTTCACAGACTTCAATCCACTGTAGCAAATATCATTATGCGCATCATAAAATTAAGGAAATAGTTGAGAGATTTGATAATGTCCCAACAGAATTTGAATTCTTTAGGGAAGAAGTAATTGCATGCCTAGAAAGTGTAGTGTTCATGGATTGGAACTTGGCTCAAATTTTTGTCCAAACTCCAGAATCTCTATTTTTATTTTCGTTTTTTTGGACAAAGGATAACTCATTGTTTCCAGTCAAATTTCACAGGTATCAATACCGAATTTCAGCTGAAGCATTACTGTGGTGTATGGTAACTTTGAATTCCCATTATGATGCATCTGTATCAAAATGAAATTCTTATTGATAGATATTAAAAAGGGTTAGAATTGGAACCCTCAGCCGTCTCCAATGTAGAGGGCCTATTTAAAGGTTATCTACATCTCACAGACAATTTACAAGAATTGCACATGGACTACCATACACATTACAAAACTTTTTTTTGTTCGGCGTGAATGAAGAGATGGCAAGAAGTGGAACCAGATACTTACCTTTTGTACCCGACTAGTTAGCCTTGTCATTGCACACTTCAGTTTCCGCACCCGATCCAAATTACGGCTGCTAATCTGCACATAGCTGTATTATTTTGTGATCTGAATCCAAGCTGAAACAATATATAACTCAGGTTTCCAAAAAGAAGAATCTAAGCTACAGGCATCTAATCTACCCTTGCATGTGAAAACATGACTTATGCTGCTGATGAGGTCCGTGAAGCAACTATAATTCATCCCCAGATCCCAGTCAAAGATTTTATGCACTTTTTATCCAGTTTGACAACCATATATTCAGCAAAATCAAAAACCTGTAAAGAAGCCTTTACAGGTCAGCTCATCTAAAACTGGGTATGCAGCAGTCTACAATTCTCTCGTCCTCGCATCAAGGAAGCTACATATGCCTTCTAGAGCTACCTCTAGAGCCCGGAACTCAAACGGGAATTCTACATTAGGTAATTCAAATCATCAACCAGCGAATCAGAAATTATTGGTCCAAATCATAGAAAACAATGGACGTGGAGAACGACTTCCGCTCGTTTCAGCAACGGGTTACCTTGTTCACCATATTCAACATCGTCTTTTGCCTTGTGATTCTCCTCGTCCTCTACTTGGCCTTCGCATACGGCATTCACCGGGGGCAGTCTTCTCCGTAGTTCTTCGACGATAGGGATGACATTATCATCTAGTGGGTCTCTAAGCAATACCTTCCAAAAAACGGAAAAAGCACAAATTTTCCACAAAGAAAATAATACTCCATAAGGACGCAGAGATAGAAGAACTACAAATCTTTTTCTTTTCTTTTTCTTCTTAGTGGTTACGTTTGCACAAATGGATGTTTGACCAAATCCCTTAAGATAAATAGTTTCTAAAAGAACAAGTAGAAATTTGATTCAGTTTTCTTTGCCAATCAAGATAAAGGAGAAAGAAATAAAGACTAATTTAGGGTCATTAACTTAACCCAATTTGAAAACTTCAAGTAGGGGTGCCCACAGGTCAACCGAACCACCCGTCACAAACCACGACAGCAGTTTGATTTTATAACCGGACCGAACCGTCCAAAACCGTCGTCCGCTGGGCCAACCCTAACTTCACGCTAGAAACGTGCCAAAAAAAGGGGCACTACCTAATGCTGAAAAGAAGAGTTTCTCAAAAAAGATACTCCTGAGTCCTACCCCTAGTCCCTGCTACTCTATTAGTCAAGAATTTGTACTCCTATAACATTCGACGATGGAATTTTTCCTGTAATAAAACTCTGTTGCCACTTAAGCAACAGTGTAGGAAAATATTTTAGGCACAGATATCCGGATACAGATTTGTGTACATCCATCCACACACACTTTTGTAAAGTCAACGTACATCGTGTATCTCAATTTGCGACTGGACATCTGTTGTGACACTCTTTGTATCACAATACAGGAGAGAGTCCGTTTGTCCCACGGACGGAACCAGAATCTCGTAAACGCGGGGGCTGAACTATGAATAACAAGATTTTGAAATTTCAAGGTTCCGCAATCAAATGCCTAAGTAATACCCAATACAAATCACAATCTCTAGAAAAGAAAAAAAAACCCCGAAACTACGCGGGGGCCTTGGCCCTCATAAGCCTAAGATTAGCTCCGTCTCTAGACTTGTCCAATTCTCTCTCTCTATTAGAAGATGTTAGAAGCGGATCAAACAAAAATCCAAAGTGTCCAAAATTCAGAAGAAAGAAGAGAGGAAGGGCAGTACCAATTCTCTCATGATGATTGCTTTAATGAGCAGTCTCTAAAATACCATCCATAATTGGTCAAGTGTGTTGCATGTGTTTTCCCAATGAAATACTAACGACAGGTTACAAAAGGACCAAAGTGAATATGTCTAAGGTAACACTTGCCAATAATCAACGCCTATAAGACCTTATACCATATAGGATCATCATCAAAGTCTTAACACCAAATTCTTCTACGAGGTGCTCCTTACATAACCATTGTCATCATAATCAGCAAGTGTGAGCTGCCTATCATCACTTATCAAATTCATTGACATTTCCAGCATCTATCTGATTTTCCCAGATTGAAAAAAAAGAGGTACATAATCTTGAAAGCATGGAGGGAGCTACAGCCAATGGTGGGGTGCTATGGCCCCAAAATTTGAAAAATAAATCAAAAACTGAATTTAGTTCTATATTTGAGTACTTTAGTTCATGGATTAGTTGAAGTGTAACAAAAAACAATTACCACTTCTTTCTCATACTTAACTCACAAAATACTCCCTTCCTCCCAAAATGGAAGACAATTTGGATGTCCCAAATTTTTTGTCCATTTCAAAAAGTAAAAGGGGCAAAAGAAGTAATGATTGAAGGGCATTGTTGGAAAGCTATAACTTGAAAAGGGTAATAATTGTGTCCCCTAATATTTTTAGAATCCCTAAAATTGACATCCATTTTGGGATGGAGTATGTGCAATGAAAACTTAAAAATACAGTGTGAATGCATGAAATTGTATTTTTCAAGTTTGGCAACCCTCAAAACGGAAAATCATGGGCTCCGTCCCTAGGCTAAAACATACGCTGGCACAAATGTATAGCAAATAGCAAAACTAAAATCAACCTTAGAAATGGTATGACAAAAATACCAGTTACCTCAAGCGCTTTCATTGATAATGTGACAGAATTTGATTCGCGAAGCTATTCAAGCATGTTGATCAAATTGAGTGGGGCGCATGATATTTTCTGATGAAAAGAATGGATGCCACCTCTCATAAAACTGTGAAATCAATGTCCAAGTACGCATTCTCAAGACATGGGAGACTCTCCGCAGAAAAGAAGTTCAATGCGCATTTCCTTCCAACTTTAAGGATGTCAGTCTAGACGCTGAACCACAATCTCCGATTCATAAGCCCATTCATTATCACAATTCTTTGTAGGCTAATTCAAGGTTTCTAAGATTAGGAGCAACAAATTTTAAACTTTTTAGGGTTAAGTCATCCATAATCAATGTTTCCAACTTTGGACAGTTCCCAACCGTCTCTGTCGAAAAATAACTGAGATACAAAGTCTCTAACGCCGGTAATCGCAGCGATTTGTCTAGAGGTATACTGTATTTATCATAGAACAATTTAAGGCTTTTAAGTGATTCACAAGAGTCACAACAACTAAAAGTAAGTGTTAAGGGTACCCGACAATGGGCATGGAGAATCAATTGTTCAATATTGTGACTAATTGCACAACATATCATGTTTATCAACCACCAAAGGATCGATCATTAGACAAGGAGTGTAGACCGAAGACACTAATCAAGTTGTCTCTTAGGGACAAGACCTGATTCACAAAGTGTTTGAACCGACGCACTTCAATCTCAGATCTACCGAATGCACGAGATTCAAAGTGGAGATTTTGTCGGGTAGTCCAAATGTACCCTCGTCTCTTGGACAGGTCTTACCAGCGGATTGAGTGTTTTTTATGGAGGGGAGGATTTAGTGAAAAATGTAGTCGGGTAATGTGTTGATTATGTCATCTCCATCACCAACTACCTTACTTATCCTCTTACAAATCGTACCCTTCTCTCGTGAAAAAAAAAAAAAAAGTTTTTGATGTTGAACATTTGGCTTCTTGAACGATTCACGAAAGAAGTTGCAGCATGAACGGTACGATTTGTAAGAGGAGATAGAAGGTAGTCGGTGATGGAGATGACATAATCAGCACATTACCCGACTTTACCCGACTGCATTCTTCACCAAATTCTCTCATCCATCGAAAACACTCGATCCACTGTTAAGACCCACGTCTTGTCCAAGAGATGGACGTAAATTTAGACTACCCTATAAAATCTCCACTTCAAATCTCGTGCATTCGATAAATCTGAGATTGAAGTGCGTCGGTTCAAAGACTTTGTGAATCTTGTCCCTAAGAGACAACTCGATTAGTTTCTTGATAACACGATATGTTATGTAATTAGTCATAATATTGAACAATTGCTTCACCATGCCTGTTGTTGGGCAAGCTTGACACTTGCTTTTAGTTCATGTGAATCACTTAAAAGCCTTAAATTGTTCTATGATAAAAAATAGAGTATACTGTATACCTCTAGACAAACCGCTACGATTACCGGTGGTAGAGACTTTGCATCTCAGTTATTTTTCGGATGGTAGCAATGGTAGTGACTAAACCCTGCAAAATAAATAAATTGTTACTGCTAATCTTAGGAACCTACCGAGCTTCCCTCGTCGGCCCTTGTCATTAGACCACTATCAATGCATATATTTTAAGCCTGGACTCTCGAATCTTTTGCTTTTCGAGTGGTGGCGAACAATGCTGCTTTCGGTGCGGGAGATGCCCGCCCGTAGGGCCCGGCCTGCTTCCCGCCCGAAAGAACCGCTCACTAGCTAGCCGAACTAGTTGGGGCCCGATCTGGAGACATACTGAAAAGCATGCCTTTCGAACCGAACGCAGCGCCCGTCTTCCAAATCAAAAGAAAAAATGGGCTCGTTGGGAAGAAAGATGGAGTGCGGCCTGTAGAGCACATGTAACGCACAGTCGGGTTGAATGGATTTATGAATCAAAGATTGTGATTTCAGCACCTAGACTTACATCCTTCAAATTGGAACGAAATGTCTTTTCTGCGGGGAGTCTATCATGTCTTGAGAATGCATACTTAGACATGTTTTCACAGTTGTATGAACGGTAGCATCCATTCTTTTCATCTGCGTCCCACTCAATCTGATCATCATGTTTGCGCATCTCATGTGCCCCCATCCAGCAGGAAGCTAACTCTCCCTCCCTCGCCAACCTCTCCTCCCAGCGTACAAAAGCTGCATATTAGAACGACCAGGCAACGCATGTGAAATTCGCGTCTGCATCCCCCGTACCCACCTGCATTCACCACAGCACAACCCAAATCACGCCAACGCCGAATGACTCGCCGCAATTACGGTGTAGTAAAAATGAAAAACGCGATGTATATATGTACATATCATATGCATCTATATGCGTAGCTGAGAAACGGACCTGCGAAGATTGGGAGAGAGAATCGATTTTAGAGAGATGGGTGTCGGGTGATTTGCGAGGGACTTACGCGGCGGCGCGGGCGGAACCTGCGCACCTTGCTTTCGTGTGTGTGAGTGACGGCGTGGGGTTTGGGGGGAATTTGGGGCAATTTTATATGCGTGTGATGGCGCATGTTAGCATAACCTGGTCGCGAAAGTTAAAGAAGTGTTACCCTGCATTTCATTGAAATGTCACTTTAGCCCTGCTACTTTCATCGTGACAGCCGACCCTTTCATTGAAATGCCCACTTTGTCCTTCTGTACTCCCTCCGTTCTAATGGTTAGTTCACTACAGTATTTTATTTTACTATTTCAAAATGTTAGTTTTTTTTTAATTAAAAATTTGATGATTTTTCAAAGTGTCCCTTATGAGTGAATAGAAGAGTTATAAAACTTTCCGTTTGACCAAAAAAGAATAGAAGAGTTAGAATGTAGAATACAGGGGTAATTATGAAAACAATGTCATCAAATAATTATGAAAATGATGTCATCAAATTTAAATTTAGGTATAATCATAAAATGTCCTTTTAAAAAATTAGAATCCCTAAGAGAGACCAGCAATTAGGAACGGAGAGAGTATTTGTTAATGGATGTCATGTGTGCGACACGTGAAAATTCTTGCAAGTCTCGTTGATACTCCATTAGTCCCTTATTGCAGGTGCTTTTTGAGATACATGTCAATATTTGAATAAACTATAAATTTTCAAAATTTTAAATTGTTCAAGGTATCTCGATTAAAGTTTTTACGTAACATAGAAAGTCATATAAATTATTCATTAGGAAATACCGTTTTTTATTAATGTTGGCAAGACTCCTCGCAATGAGGTCGTTGTGACGGCCGGAGGTAATCAAGTCAATGAAAGGCTAACACTGCAACTTAAGTTTAAGTGTAAGAAGTTGACTGTCATAATTGGAAATAAATAGGTTAAAAAAAAAAAAAAAACTTCAAAGAAAACATGGTGAAATTATGCGAAAGCATTCAATCTACTCCTAGAGAGGAGATGAATAGGAGTTTTGATAAAAATTACCAATTTGAATGAAGATTAACGGATTAAAAATTAATATAGATAAACGGGTTGATTATCTTGATTAATCCAAATCTAAACCAAAACTCAAGTAGTGTAGTAGAATAATTTAAGATAAGAGATGCACGATTTGGGGTGCTAATTGAGTCAAACAAGCCAAATATAACATTGTTCAGGCTTGGCTTGACTCCTTGTTATCAACGTTCAAGCTTGGCTTGAGCTTGAGAATTTTTTGGGACTAATTGTTCAAATTTGGTTTGCGTTTGAAGTTTTGTGTTCGTGAGAAGCTTGACTAGACTAGACCGGACCGAACCGAAATAAGTTCGGTCTCGATTTTCTGAAATTTTCATTGGACCAAACCGAACCGACCAAGTGTATATTTTATATATATTTCATTTTAAAAATATAATATATTTATATATATTTTTTACATATATATACTTTAAATTAAATAGAAAATTTATTTTGGGCGGGCCGAAATTCCCGATTGGACCGATCCCACCCCAAACCAAACCGAACTCAACTCCGGACGGGATCGGTCCTCAAAATATTTGGACCGAACTGATCGGTCTTCAAAAATTTCACCCTGAACCGAACTAAAATCACCCTAGTCGATATATGTATAGGCAATCTCGCTTCTTCTGTATATATAGTATTTTATTCTCCGTGCTTGTCACTTTGTATGACCTAATAGTCGATATATATATAGGCAGATACAAGGGAAAAAAACCGAGCCAGCCAAAAAGAGTTTGCTGGAGCAAAATCATATCCGATGTATTACCTAAAACGTAGACAATCTTTCCTTTCCCCATTTAAAAAAAAAATATATATTGGTGACATATTTTCCGGAGAGTTAATAATATATATGGAAAACATGATTTTTTTTTTTTCGCAAAAGGTAAATCACCTAGTCAAAGGAAATTATCGTAACAATTAAGGAGTGTATAGATATAAGAATTTTGAGTAAGAAAAATTCCCTAATCAGTAAAGTAGACTATATATATCGACTATTAACACTCTCCACCGGTGTGCGTGCGGAGAAATTTTTCAGTGCCAAGCGGGTAAATCTCACGTGATACTTGCTCGGCGCATCCGAGTCTTCCGATACACTTTTGGACGGCTCGGATTGAAACTCTATTTCTCCTCTCATTCCAACACTCTCTCTTCTTTTTCTCTCTCCAAATCTGAGCCGTCCAAAAATACAATACACGGTTCGGATGGGCTGAGCGGGCACCATATGGTACCTGCTCAGCACGACACTGAAAAATTCTTCGTGCGCGTGACTGTGTGGAATCCACTCGACTTTGCCTGTTGGAATCTGTTTGGCTGTACCCCAAAGGTAAAAATGGGTCAGGTTCCGTTTAAGCAAAGCAATTAACACTCTCCACCTAAAATGGCATTCATGATTCCTTTATCATGATGCTAGTACATGTTGTTTGTGGTAACAAGCATGCCTCTCCCACTTCTACGACCCACTATGATTGATAACTACTTTTTGGTGAGAGTGTAATCATGGTAACCCAACGGGTTGGCCTGCTTGTCTCCGTATCTGTTTCCATCAAGAATTGATAGGAGTTTTTCCGTATTTTGACCGGAGAATCTAAGAGAGACAGTACTGTAGAGATTATGACAAAAAAGACAAAGAGACATTCCATGCCCTTGAAGAGTGCTTTTCGTGCTATACTTTAGAGCCTAGAGGTTTATTCCTCTTAAGGTCTTAGATTTTTTTTGCCAATAATTTTTAGGAATTGGTCTAAGATGTGTGTAAGCTAGCCGGAGACACACTTCATTGATAATTCATTTTTTCCTTGCTATAATACTATTTTTCAGGTTCGGATGCTTTCCAATCCAAATTTTGAACCGGAGGAAACAATCAGAATTTAGGCCACACCACATATTGAGAAAACCAATGGTTCAAATCTGCCTACAAACCATGGATTGCAGTATTGGACAATCAAGATTTTGACGGTTTACTCCAATCCAAAACTTTGACGGGAGAGGAGTTTTCTTTTTTTTGATCCGGACGGGAGAGGATCCACTTTCCTATTTTTACCCATTACCTGTTTTGGTAAAACTGGTCCTATGACTTTAAAGCCATGTTCTGTTTACTCCGAGGTAAGATTCCACTTGTGCCGGACGTCCTCCAGGACATGTGCGTTGAGATTCAGACAGTTTGTTTCATGGAGGTTGAGGATGGATGGACCAAATTGCTGAGATTCAAACAGTATTTTTTGACTGACAGAATGGCAAGCCGTTAGAGAGGTCTTCTTCATCAAGTTTTGGCTTCGCCCCCGGAAAACGGCAAGGCGCCGGAGAAGGTCAGGTGCAACAGAGGCACTATCTTAATTCTTACATGGTGTCATCTATCAATTTTGTTAGATTACCAGGATTTGAACAATCAGCAATCACAAAACAAATAAAAAGAATCTTGCCTTAATTATTAATGATAAGAAGAAGCAAAAGTTCCCATTCCCTCTTTTACACATGCAAAATCCTTATTCCTCAACCATTTACACAAGATCACAAGCCATGGTACAAAATCACTCAAACAGCACGGTTCTATAACCCGTACATACATCTATAAAAATCTTATTAAGCACGGAATTGGATTAATGGACTTGTTCACCTTATTCAAAAGCCTCCGATGCCTCAAGTATTTGCATGTGTTGCTGCTTCATGTGAACTCGATCCCCGGAAATCTTGAGAGAGACCTGCCTGTGGTCGAAGAACTAACTGCAAATGCATCAAGACCCGACGAGACCTTTGTGCCGCGCATATGTAACTATCGATAAGAAAATGGATCCACAGAGAAGTCCTGCGAGGATGACCACCTAGAAGGTGAAATCTGTTAAGTTTGGCAAAGGGATAAATCCAAAATGCCCAAGTAGTTTATTTTAGGTGATCTATACATACCCATTTGAATACATAGCCATGGCCTTCTTTCCATGTGTAAGGTATATTCATGCCAAATATAGCAGCCACCAATGAATATATAGACAAACAAACAGTCCCAGAACTTAGGAATAACTCCAGCTGCATAAGTTCAGAGATGTAGGTAATGCATGAATATCTGCTCTAGCATATAGGTATCTAAGCTTACCAAGAAAATGTATTGTCAGGAAAAATTAAAAAGAAATACAAGAACTAAAATGCTCCATTTGTTTTGGGCGGAAAACGTTTCTGGGAAAATATTTTCCATGGAAAACAGTTTGTGGATAATAATGTGTTTTCTGGTTTTTTGGTTGTAACTCGAAACAAACGGAGCGTAAAACAAGAAATGACTTATTTCGATTTCTGGGCCAGCACCTGAATCAGCTGATTACGGTGATTATCCAGCTGCAGCAGGGATGAGAGCTTGTAAGAAAAGTAGTTAAGCAAAATCGAACTACTTGACAGCTGATTTATATATAGGTTAAAAAAACATGGAAAAAAAAGAAAAGAAACTTCCAGATTTCAATGGAGAAAGCTCGTGGAAGCTAAACATTCACTTCCAAATTTCAATTTTTCAGTTGTTCGGTTTCTTACCTGAATGTTGATGTAATCCTCTGTGTCGTCGATATATTCACGCAACTGGAAAAACAATGAATTTTCAATATATGTGTCGAAATTCTAGCACAAGATAGTATGAGAAATAAACTTAGTTCGAAATACACGTTTATTCAAATACATGATGGAGAATTGAACTTCCTTTGCTTGAATACTGTTCAATATAAGAAAAGTATTAAGTTAGTGCAAAGATCCAAAGTTGTCAATTCCGTTCCGTACCGGCCGGTATGTACCGTACCGGTGCGTAAACGGAACGCAAAAAGTCATGTTCCGTTCCGGTTGAAATACCGGCCTGTTCCGGTCAATACCGGACGTACCGGACAATACCGGTCTGTTACGGGCATTTTCCGGCGTTCCGTACCGGTCTTTTTTTTTTTTTGTTTTTGTTTATGTTTACACTTAAAATTTTAAAATATGGTAGATATATATTAAATATATATATAATATTAATTGCGGTAAATCCGGAACGGTACCGGGATACAGCCCGGTACCGGTACGTACCATTCCAGTAGTGAAAACGGTACGCTGGCCGGTACGGTATTGACAACTTTGATAAGATCACGAAAGTAGCGCTTACCGTGGTAAGTTTGTTCAAGGTACCTTCAATCTGCACAAAATAAGCCTACAAAATGTTCAGGGTTCAGCACTTCGATCATCTAAGAATTTAGTGCAGTCTAAAGAAACCACAAATTGATACCAAATCAAGATCACAACCTCAAGCAACATTTCAAGTTCCTCGACATCATTATGTCCATTGATAGTCGTCAAACTTGCCCTACTTATTCTGGATATCTTCGAGTTCGAAACTATAGTAGGAGATGGAGGGACCCAATCAGGAATGCTAGAACCACTATTAGGCGAAGACGCTTTAACCGATTTTCTTGACAAGTATAGATCTGCCATGTCATCATCATCATCAAGAAGTTGTTCTAGTTCATCCCTTACCTGCAAACTATCGTTCTTTTTCAGAAAAAAGTCTAAAAACAGATGGAAACATTCGCTCAATTTACAGATTTCACTGACTTCAATCTACTGTAGCAAATGTCATTCTGTGCATCGTCAAATTAAGGAAATAGTTGAGAGATCTGATAATGTCCCAACAGAATTTGAATTCTTTAGGGAAGAAGTAATTGCAGGCCTAGAAAGTTTAGTGTTCATGGATTGGAACTTGGCTCAAGTTTCTGTCCGAACTCCAGAATCTCCTTCTTCGTTTTTCCTTTTTTTGGACAAAGGAGAACTCATTATTTCCAATCAAGTTTTGTACGTATCAATACCAAATTTTACCTGAAGCATTACTGTGGCGTATGGTAACTTCGAATGCCCATTATGATGAATTCTTAATGATAGATACCACTAAGAAGGGTTAGAATTGGAACCCTCTGCCGTCTCCGATGAAGAAGGCCTATTTAAAGGTTATCTACATCTCAGAGACAATTTACAAGAATTGCACATGAACTACCATACACATCACCGGACTTTTTTGTTCGGCGTGAATGAAGAGATGGCAAGAAGTGGAGCCAGAGACTTACCTTTTGTACCCGACTAGTTAGCCTTGTCATTGCACTCTTTAGTTTACGCACCCGATCCAAATTCCGGCTGCTAATCTGCACATAGCTGTATTATTTTCTTATCTGAACTAGAAAATAAACTGCCAAGGAAAAGCATGAAGAACAATCCAAGCTGAAACAATATATAACTCAGGTTTCCAACAAGAAGTATCTAAGCTGCAGGCAAACTAATCTACCCCTTACATGTTAGATAACACAACAGCAATGAAAACATGACTTATGCAGTTATGCTGCTGATGAGGTCCATGAGGAAACTAAAATTCAACCCCGGTTAAAGATTTCACGCACTTTTTAACCAGTTCAACAACCATATATTCAGCAAAACCAAAAACTTGTAAAGAAGCCATTACCTTTGAGGTCAGCTCATCTAAAGCTGGGTATGCAGCAGTCTCCAATTCTCTCGTCCTCGCATCAAGGAAGCTACATATGCCTTCTAGAGCTACCTCTAGAGCCCGGAACTCAAACGGGGATTCTACATTAGGTAACTCAAATCATCAACCAGTGAATCAGAAATAATTGGTCCAAATCATAGAAAACAATGGACATGGAACGAATGACTTTCGCTCGTTTCAGCAATGGATTACCTTGTTCACCGGATTCAACATCTTCTTTTGCTCCGTGATTCTCCTCGTCCTCCACTTGGCCTTCGCATACGGCATTCACCGGGGGCAGTCTTCTCTGCAGTTCCTCGACGATAGGGATAACATTATCATCTAGCGGGTCTCGAAGCAATACCTTCCCAAAAACGAAAAAAGCACAAATTTTCAGCAAAGTCTTGAATCCACAAAGAAAATACTCCATAAGTACGTAGAGATAGAAGAACTAGGAATCTTCTCTTCTTTATTTTCTTTTTCTTCTTTGGCTGGGGCAGGATATTAGTGGTTACGTTTTCACAAATGGATGTTTGGCCAAACCACTTAAGATTCATACTCCAGTTTCTAAAAGAACAAGTAGAAATTTAATTCAGTTTTCTTTGCCAATATAAAGGAGAAAGAAATAAAGACTAATTTAGGGCCATTAACTTTACCCAAATTGAAAACTTCAAGTAGGGGAGCCCAACAGGTCAACTGAACCGCCCCAAATTATGGTACGGATTTATACGGATCCTAATATATGAGTTTTGGCGGGAACCAAACGACAAACCGTGACGAGTAATTCGGTTTCAAAACCGGACCGAACCATCCAAAACCGTCCACTGGGCAACCCTAACTTCCAAGTGCTAGAAAAGTGCATGCCAAAAAAGGGACGCGACTTAATGCTGAAAAGAATAGTTTCTCAAAAAAGATACTCCTACCCCTACTACTCTCTTAGTCAACAATTTGTATAACATTCGACAATGCAATTTTTCCTGTAATAAAACTCTGTTGCCACTTAAGCGACATTAGTATAGGAAAATATTTTAGGCACAGATATCCGGATACAGATACTCGGTCCACACGCACTTTTTGTAAAGTCAACGCACATTGTGTATCTCAATTTGTGACTGGACATCTGTTGTGACACTGTTCATAGCATAATACAGTAGAGCGTTCGTTTGACAGAACAAGAATTTTGCAAACGTGGGGCCGAACTATGAATAACAAAATTTTGAAATTTCAAAGTTCCGGAATCAAGTGTCTAAATAATACCCAATACAAATCACAGTATCTAGAAAAGAACAGAAAAACCCGAAACTATGCTGGGGGCCTTGGCCCTCGTAGTAGTTCCGTCTCTCGAAGATGTTAGAAACGGATCAAAAAAAAAATCCAAATTGCCGAAGACACGGGCTTTGTCCGAAATTCAGAAGAAAGAAGAGAGGAGAGGGCAGTACCTCTTCACTCGTGATGATTGCTTTAATGTGCTGAAAATCAAAGTTCAACCAAAATCAGAACTAATTAAACTATAACCTTAATCAATGACTGATAAAAAAAAAATTAACAGAACAGAACCGAAAATTCTTCACCTCCAAATTGAGAACAATAGCTCGTTCTCGGCCCAAAATAATGGAAGGGTAAGACAACATGGGGTCAAGAATCCGAAGATCTCTAGCGTGAATCGGCACGCGGCGCATGATGTCGTACTTGTCCAAATCCAGAACCGTGCCCTCTCCACTCTCGTCCATCAGCATCCATCGCCACGAAACCGCCGTTTTCTTCTTCAACGACGCTTGGGTCTCCATTGGCACAATGAAACCCTCCCGACCCATTACCAAACTCTCTCAAAATCACATACCCAGTCGAGTATTTCAAGGCACAGAATGGGAGAGAAAAACAGAGTATATTTGTGTTGAAGCAGAGTTGTGTTGTTGTTATGGTGGGGAATCGGTGAGAGTACTGTGAAATGGTTTGGGGTTGGGTGTGGGGAAGGTGAATTGTGAGGAGGGAGGTGGAGTAGGGTTCGATGGCGCCATTGGTGGGGTGGGTGGATTATTTGTGTACGTGTGTCTCTGTGTCGGGAGAGATTACTTGCAGTAGTTTTTTCTCCATGGTTTACAGAGACAAGAAATGGGGAAAAAGAGGATTTGAAAGTGACAATTGACAGTGACGATGAAACGATGGCTCCACTATTGTGGCCAAAAAATAGTACTCCACGCACTCGTATTTGCGGGTGCTTTGCACGCTTAGAACATCTCCAATAGCCTCAAGTTCATCTTAGACAAAATGCTTAGCAAGAAGTGAAAAAATCAACTTTGTCTAGGCACAGATAACTTCACTACCCAACAGCCTAGGCAAACGCCTAACCAGATCGGCATGACTTCTCTTTCTCTCCAGAAGAAATCGAAACATACACCTGCGTTTTCATCGAAATCGATTTAACCCAAAACAAATCGAAACCCAAAAATTCGTCGACGTCGAAATTGATTCTACAAAAATAAAACCCAGAAGAAATTACCATCCTCAGCGTGGATGCCGTCACCATCGTCGACTTCTTTGCTCGTACGTATACAACACCAAAGAGAGAGAGAGAGAGAGAGAGATGAAGCAAGCTTGCCGTACTCGCCTGTGGTGACGAGGTACTATAGCGTATTGGGCTTTGACGAGGTGGGGGCCGAGACAGTTGGGTGAGGGTTTTTAGGCACTACCTAGTCAAAAGTGGCGAGAAGGAGAAGAAATGAGACTATTGGAGATGCTCTTAGGAAGTGGAATAATAGTAGTAAATGAGATTAATTACTCCATTCATCCCAAAATCTTTAGATTTTTTATATATATTTTCGTTTATTTAAACATTTAGATCTTGTTTGTTTTGGATTTTGAGAGAAATTTTTAAGAGTAATGAGTGAAAAGAGATAGATAGAGGAAATTTATTAAGACCGTGCTCTGGAGTTTTGAGTCCTCCAAGCGAATAAAGCCTTATATATTTCAATATGAATCTCCAAAAATATGCAATATGTATTTTATTTGATAGTTCTCAATTAGACCTATAATATAAAGTTTTCAAAATAATAAAAAATATCATAAATTAAGAGATATAAAAGAGTTTAAAAAATGACGCAAACATCAAAATAATCCAAAAATTTTGGGACGGAGGGGTAGTAATTTGCATATGAGGCTTGATGAAATGCAATCACCATTGGCGATTGATCTTACGCTCGATCTTGTGTGTGGTTGATGTTAAGTACTAGATTCACACTTCTGTTCATGGTAAATTCTTGCTACTACGAGGTACTGTACCAGAACCGTACACCATTTATGCAAGAGACAGCAATATGCGTCCCAGTGCTAAAGTAAATCACATTTTCTACGTGTGATACTTTAATTCGTCGAAACGTATGTTGTCGCTCAAAAATATCGCAGGATTAAAATAGAAAACTTGAGAATACCGGTACCACCAAGGTGGAAATCGTGTTGGAACCATTCTCGGTATTACAGCAGTTTACACTATTTCGGGGAATTGAATATTTTTTTGTTGTAGCATGCGATGAAATGTTAACTTCAACCCCGAGATTGCGTCCTTTGAAAAATTGCGATGTGGCATTGAAAGTGATTCTCCATGGCAAAGATGCGATATGAAACTTTTTTTTCTCCCTCCACGCGGTCATGAGTTTGAACTCGCTTGCAATAAGAGTAGGGGTGTAAATGAGCCGAGCCGAGCTTCGGCGAGCTCGAGCTCGGCTCGTTTGCTTAACAAGCCAAAAACTCGAGCTCGAGCTCGGCTCAAGCCTTAACAAGCCGAGCCCTTAACGAGCCAAACTTAGTCATTTACTAAACAAGTCTCTTTAATCGAGTCGAGCCTCCCTTAACAAGCTGAGCTTTTGTCGAACGAGTAAACGAGCCGAATACTCGAGCTTGGCTCGTTTACTAAACGAATCGAGTCTTAACGAGCCGAGCTCGCGAATTACTCGGTTCATTTACAGCCCTAAATAAGAGTTATGGTGAATCAAATGCCGTGTAGGGCAGCGCTGGGTTTAGATCACCTTGTACAGCCACACTATTGGTTTGGACCAGACGAGACATGTGCTTGGAGTCGGGTTGGTTGTAGGGTCGGTTTGTAATTTTTAATTTGAGACCCAAAGAGAACGTTTTAATTGGGTGGCTACAATGCTACATGTCATAATTGAACCCCTACCCCCCTCCCAATTCTCTAACCTAACACCTAATAGGAATTGCTTATCCAACGAATGAGCTACCCTATTAAAAGAACGCTTAATATATTTACAAACACAAGAGGAAAACAAATGAATAAGCTTTAAACAATCAGAAAGAATAGAGCTACAATCAAAGAAAGATTTTCCAACTTAAGTAAGAGCTTGACAATTTGAGTAGAATCACCTTCGACAATAATACTAGAGAAACCTTTGTTCGCAGCAGTAACCAGCGTTTTATGAAAGCTCAGTGCTTCCGCAGTTCTCGGGGAGAATAAACCAGGAAAAGGAATGGATGCCGTTCCCAAAATTTGCCCCGCATGATCTCGTGCTACTATCCCAACACCAACCAGACCCCCACTCTTATCCACAACACCATCAATATTAAGTTTAATGATACCAGGAGGGGGGAGACACCAATTAACACGAGGGGAAGGAGCAGCGTTATTAGAGGAAACACAAGTAAGAGCATTGGCATCATTGAATTCAGAATAGATCGCAAAACTTTCTTCCAAGATTCTGGAGCTAGTTTGATTGGTCAGATCTCTTGCATCTCTAAAGTGGCTTCTTCTTTCTTTCTTTATTTCTTCATATGATGGGCTTATTTAATGTATTTATTGAGTTGTTGAGCTTGATTATTTCGTGGACTCTATCAATTGATGTAGTGTCTCAAATTTGTACTTTGTTGTAATTCATATATTATGTGTAATGATATTTACTATTCATTTATTATAATAGAAAAAAAAAGACATCAATCAATAGTTTTCCGGAACACATTCATGTTAAGAAAATGGGTTTTGATTCCCTTTTCTAGAATAATTTTTTTAATGTATATGTCTTCCGATATAATATTAATCACTATTCGATGAACATGATTGATGTGTGACAAATGTTATCAACTAGCCGTAAAAAGTTAACAGTTCAGATTGTTGGGCTTGATCTTTTTCGCTAGACCACAACTTTTCTAATGTAAATTGAACTCACAATCTTTGTACTTCAGCTCTTTTCCCTGGCCATAGCCTTCTAACAAATCAAGAAGAACTCAGTTTTACAGGTGAAGAGTAGTAGTATCACATTAATTACTAATTGTGTAGTTCATTGCAATGCAGCCTTAGACACATAATCTTTGGACCTACCATTCCCGCTTTCAATCAACGCTCTCAAAAATTTTAATAATTTTGAATATTTTTAAAAAATGTTTTCACGGTCGTACTCCCACCAATGCATAAATTGATTATCACAGTGGTCCCACAACCCAAACAGTCCACCCTTGGCCTGGTGGAGAAATCCCAGTTACAAACGATTCTATGCCACGTGGAGGATGTTGGTTGGTTCCCCACAGATGAGGTACTCTCTAGCCTATCCACGCTGTGTGGTGCAGTGGATAGATTTGGATCAACAAATTCCCTAACTCCCCCTTCAAATATGAATCTCAATTGACAGTATCCAATTGCTTCAACTTTTTCCCCAGTTTAGCAGAGCAAAAACCCATTTGATTTCTTAATCAATCCAATGGCTACCATCACTGCCTGCAGTGCTCCTTCCTCATCGTTTGCCCACAAGAGAATTGTAGCATCTCCTGCCTCCTCTGTTCTTGGTAAGAATCTCTTGTGTCATGATTTTACAGTGTCCAGATATGAGTGGCTGTAATGGTTTTTTTCCCTCCTTATTGTTTCATTGGAGATAAAATTGTTGGGTTCTGGAAGCTTTGTTTGGTTTGATTTGGTTTGGTTTGTCACGTCGTGGACTATGCCGGGTTTAACCGCAGTATTTATCTACGCAATTAGGCCAGGTTTCGCTAGGAGAAATAAGTATTTATTAAAGATTATGTATTGTGAGATAATAACCTGTTTCGTAAAATAAAGAATAAATATTTAAAAAATAAGAATCTTAGTGGGATGCGGCGTGCTAGAGAATCATGTAAATCTGTACTCTTTATAGTTTACTATGAGTAATAGCTATGCATTTTGTAGTCTATTTCCTAGTTGATGTACCCGGTTTGAGAGCCATGTAAGTTTTTCTTTGTTCTTTGCTTGATTTTTTAGATTTCGCGCATGGCGTTTGGGTTGAATCCGCTACAAAAATAACGTCGGGAAAGTGAGGGAAAAGAGGGGAAAATGCATTTTATGACTCAATTGGAGTAGGAAGAAAATTTCAACGAAAGTTTTGGAAACATTAAAAGTTATGATAACATGTCTTGCTAATCAGACGACTGTAACTAAATCTAAATGGTTACAGGGTTGCCGTCAATCGCAAAGAAGGGGGTAGTGAGATGTTCGATGGAGCAAATGCCTGCCGCGAAGGAAACTATCAGCTCAAAGGCGGGGATGGGTGCCTCATTGCTAGCTGCAGCTTGTGCTGCAACCATGTCGAGCCCGGCCACGGCTTTGGTGGATGAGAGAATGAGCACGGAAGGCATGGGGCTTCCCCTTGGCTTCAGCAACAACCTTCTGTTTTGGCTCCTTTTGGGCGTGTTCGGATTGATCTGGGCGTTCTACATAACCTATACTTCCTCCCTTGATGAGGATGAGGAGTCTGGTTTGTCTCTTTGAATTAGAAAGAAGGGTTTCACTGTCAATTGGCATTGTTGTGGATTTTGTTGAAAACATGTGGGATTGCATTCCCTTGTTTGTAATAACACCATCTTTAGTTCTATATTTGTGTGTGTAATTCTAATATACACTTTACTACTCCTAGTTGTCCATGCTGTGATTTGCCTTGAATTTGGCTTTTCTACAGTCTAGTTTTGGACTGCAAAGGTGCAGTCCAAGTGATCGCAACTATCGGATGAAATTTTTGAGGGTTCAGATTTGTTTTTAATTTATGACCGATTGACCGGTAATGAACGATTATGACCGGTAATAAATTTAACAAATCTGATCTATTGATTTTCAAGATGAACGGTTCAAATAGAACCGCACACCCTTCTCTACTGTCGACTGGAGAGAAGCCGGGTTCTTTGCCTTTAAATTCTGTTAAGAGTAATCACACCAACTAAGGTCATATTTGATTGAACATACAATTATGGAAGGAATGTATAATCCTAGTGGTCTTGACTTGGAATTTAGGAGTTTGCTCAATCCTAAGATTTCAGGTTCAATTCCCCTTGCCATCAACTCTTAGGGTCATCCCTTGTAGGCGTGTGAAATTTGAGATGCGCACAAACTGATTCGGAACACTCTGAATTATAGAAAAAATTTGTACTCCGTATAAGTCTGTAATGGGTATAGGCTATTCTGATTATGCTCACCACTTCTACTGGAACCACTTTTGCTAAATTTTCCTCTGCCTACTAAACAGTAAAGATCAGTTCATCAGGTTATCATTTGTCTGCCTGTAAGGTTATCCTATTTGAGAATTTCCGAAATTACATAGTACTTCTTTTTAACTCCCCGAAGCATTTTGTCGCTTACTACGCCGTTTCCTCATCTCTGGGAGCTTAGTTATCCAACAGGAATTCTACCAGGAAGCAATACCTAGACGACCTGTTGAATCACTTTTGTGTAGAAGAAGAACATTCCAGTGATTGACTGAATCCTTCTTCGAATTATACTCGTCATTGTTTCAGCTGTCGAACATTTGCGACTTTGCTGGTAGCAATCTATTGGTGAGTTCAACAGAAAAATAGTATCACAGCATCTAACATTATAGACTAGTATATTAGGTGTCCTCTGGGCTCTGATTGACGACTGGTGATGAAGAACCTCCAATACTTAAACAGAAGCGAAAGAGCCCAGGAATGAACCTGCTCTAGCTGATTCTGTATCATATTTGTTATTATTCAAAAAAGTTAAGGAACTCAACTTCCGGACACGATTGTGCTCGGGGTCGTCCGACATGCGTGAGCCCGCGTGCATCGAAAGGCTTTGCATGCAATTGTGCCCGGAGTAGTGTTTCAAAGTTGTGCGTAGTTCTGAGGTGAGGCATAATTTTGAAGGAATACAGAGAAGATATGCTGTCGGCTAAAATATGAAACAGTGGACTAGATTGCTGAGACTTTTCTTTCCTTGTACTGTTTGATTGCTTAAAATGTGGCCTCGTATGATTTGCAATTGCATCCAGTGTTCTAATCCGTTAATCAAACAAAGTACTTGGACTAGATTAAAACCCAAATTTTCAGCATGGAAAACAAGAGAAGATATTTAAGTTATTTTGCTTTTCCCTTGTTTAGTTATTCAAAAAATAAAGATCTTTTTTATTTCAGAAAAATAGAATTAATCACGGCCTATAAATAGGATGATAAATGAGCCCAAGAGCCGAGTTTAAGTTAGGTTTGAAAATTTAACGAACTTAAAAAATGTTCAAGCTTATTTTGTCCGGATACAAATCAATTTCAAACTAGCTTCAATTAAACCAAACACGAGTTGATATCGAGTACCTTGGCTTTGTAGCTATCATAAACCTAACAAGCGGAGTAACAACTTGTTTGGGCTTTCGTTTAGAAGCTTTGAAAAAATGCTCAAATCTTGCTTGTTTATCTAACAAACTGAACATAAACAAGCATTTAACAAGCAAACACGAGCTCGAACTCGACTAATTCGATTTGCTTAGAAGTCTTATCTATATCGAATCATATATTCCCTAAGAGAAACTTATTCACAGCTCCGTGCAATCTTGAATTACACTTGGCCGCGTCGAATTACTCTCTTGGCCGCATCAAATTGCACTTGGCCGCTACGAATTACTCTTGGCCGCTTTGAATTGCACTTGGCCGCTTTGAATTGCACTTGGCCTCATTGAATTGCACTTGCTCGCAACATTTGCTGCGGCCAAGTGCAATTAAACGCGGCCAAGTGCAATTCGATGCGGCCAAAAGCAATTCGTAGCGGCCAAGTGTAATTTGATGCGGCCAATGCAGTTCGATGCGGCCAAGAGCAATTCGTAATGGCCAAGTGCAATTTGATGCGGTAAAATGCAATTAGACATGGCCAAGAGTAATTTGTGGCGGTCAAGTGCAATTCGATGTGACCAATAGAGTAATTTGATGCGGCCGCCAAGTACAATTCGATGCGGCCGAAAATAATTCATAGAGGCCAATTGTAATTCGATGCGGCCAAAATTAATTTATCTTTAGCTTATCTCACTTATTGTAATGACTTGGATGCCCTTAATCTTAAATCTCTCTCTAATTTAGACTTTGGATTTGGTTTTTTTAATTGTTTGTTTGCAGAAAGATCAAGTTGTGGTGCCCACGCCCAGAGCAATTCGATGCGGCCCAGAGCAATTCGATGTAGTCAAGTACAATTCGATGTGGTCAAGTGCAATTCAATGCGGCCAAAAATTATTCTTTCGCGGCCAGCGTTTCGGCAATCAATCGTCCGGATTTATAAAAACTTTTATAGCGAAGAGTTAAACTCTTCTGGCGAATAGTTTTTAAAAAAAAAATCGTCCAAAATACTTATGAACGTGCGTGATTGAGCTCCATAAATTATACATATATCCACCCCACTGTAAAAAAAAGTTTTTCTCTATGTATGTGGCATATCTTACAAAAGGTTCCGGAACATTTGGCTCATGTTTTCAACAAGTATCCAACGTTTCAAGAAGAATTTCGCCATCGCATTCATGATAGAATCACAATAGATCAGTTTGAAATGGAATGGAATCAATTGATTTTGAACTATGAGTTAACAGAGAATGATTGGTTGAGAGATTTATACCGGTGGCGGGAAAAATGGATTCCCACATACTTACGGACCATGGTTTATGCGGGGACGTCTACAACTCAAAGAAGTGAGTATGAATAAATTCTTCAAGGATTTTGTGCATTCAAATATGTTGGTAAGTGACTTTGTTTATCAGTATGAAAAAGAGTTGGACAAAAGATATCAGAGCGAGAAGGAAAAAGATGTGAAAATGGGAGCCTCAAAAGCAATTCTAAAGACATGTTACAAAATGGAGGTCCAAACAGCTGAAGTTTACACGAGGAAAATATTTTCACTCTTCCAAAAAGGAATTATTCTTGAGTCAAAACCAAAGTGTGTCCAAGTTTTGTGAGGATGGAACAACAAAGACATATAACGTGGTGGCCAACGGGAAAGAAAACCTTGTCTATGAAGTAGTTTTTGATATTGTGGAAAAGAAAGCAGTTTGTTCATGCCATAAGTTTAAATTTGTTGCAATTCTTTGCCGGCACATTCTCGCCTTGTTTGCTAAAAAGTCACTTGCTAGTCATCTAAGATGGACTATAAATGCAAAGAGTCATGTTGTCAATGAGATTTCTCCTAGCTACATGAGTCAAGTAACACTACAAGAAGGCTCAAAAAGCTCCTCTACATTGACTAAGCACAACTAGATGATAGAGGTCTTGAAAGTTGTTGAAGAGGGGCAAAAATCACAAAAGAAACATGATCATTTAGCCTTTGCTTTGCAGAAGTTGCACTGTGAACTCCTAGCTATGGAAGATGATGATGAAATTGATATTGAAAATGATTTGGAAAGTTCACCTCCACTTGAAGGTGGTACTCAACTTCTATCGAATATGACATTTACGTTATATGACCCACCACATGTTGCTTCGAGGGGTCGACCTAAATCTCTAAGACAAAAACATCTCAAAGAGAATCATGTGGGAAAAAAAAGGAAGTGTAGCATTTGCAAGCAACCAGGGCATACTAGAACTACTTGTCACATACAAAAATAAGTCGGGTAAGTATTATGCTTTTATAATTACATGGTTCATGTAGGAAGTTATAGGCTTAGTAAAAAAATTTATTTCCTTCAGGAATAATGTTGGCAGTACAAGTTCATCACCTAGTGTCTTAATTGTGTCTACAAACCAAAATTTGCACGAGGTACTATAATTTTTCTCTAGGCCGTTTGAGATGCGCGCATACCTTAATGTTTTTGTTCTTGAAACATTAACTGAATCTCATATTTTTGTAGGCGAATTTGGATCTCCATAATCCTATTAGCATGTCCCAAGATCCTCAGTGTTCTACATTCATGATACTAATTTGAATATCTATGCGAAAATCTAAATGACAACATTTGTTTTTTTAAATTTTGCCATCTTCTTACTTTATTTTCATTCCATTGCTCATTCAGGATCTAATGATGGAGGCCCCATACACATCCTTATTTTGATGTCTTAAAATTTGTAGATGACAACAAAGCTTGTTTCTGGGAGAGGAATCATGTATGAGATCTAGTGTTGTACACTTTTGTTATGTATGGGAGAGGAACTATGTTTAGCTTGTGCTCTCTTCCTTTTGGTATTTTGCTTACAGTGCTTAAAATTAAGGTTGTAAATTTTTGTTATTATGTATGGGAGAGGATTGGGGTGCACTATAGCAGACCCGGATCCGTAAAATTTTGCATACAATTTAAGTTTTAAATTGACTTTATTTGTTGCCTATCTCGTATTGTTGATTAGCCGACAGTGAAATTTTGTCTAATGGCCTCAACCATTTCTTTTCAATTTTTGGAGTTTTGGTTGGTCTGAGAGTGGAACATGTGAATCTAAAGTTATTGAATCAACTCTAATACTCAAAAAAAAAAAAAAAAAATCAATAGTTTTACGAGCTACTTGCATACCACTTAAAAATAGTGGGGCTCACTTCAAGATTCTACACAAACGATTTGTGGTTGAAGACAAAAAAAAAAGTGTGAATTGTTAAAAAAGAAGTGTGGAAATCAATTCTCAATCTCTTAATAGTTATTTGATCAAAAAGTTATCTTAACATAAATGAACAGAATACTCAATTTTTAAAGATAACATTGCCAGATTTGTGTAGTATTAAAATTAATGCTTTATTTGGTTTGTGTTTTAAAATTTTTTTTGAAAAATAGTAGGGGTAATAAGTGAAGAGAGCTAGAGAGAAAAATATTG
Source organism: Rhododendron mucronatum var. ripense (assembly GCA_019656295.1). Classification (NCBI taxonomy): domain Eukaryota; kingdom Viridiplantae; phylum Streptophyta; class Magnoliopsida; order Ericales; family Ericaceae; genus Rhododendron; species Rhododendron mucronatum. The sequence goes on from BPLT01000015.1 coordinate 2,170,149, forward strand.
GAAGTAGGGAGAATCTAGAAGGAATTTTTTGAAAAATTCTTTTTGAAAATGGAAGAGAACAAGACATAAATAATTTGTGTGAAATCCAAAAGTGGGCCCACAAAAATCTGTGCGGTATTGTACTCTCTCTTTTCCCTAATAAATGTCTTTATCATAAACCTAGGCCTCGAAAAAGATGCGTTTATTTTGCTAAATAATTCAATTTTTTTTCACAAATCAATAGATATTAATGTGTTCTTTAAAAAAAATTAAATTTTTTTTTTACAAAAAAATTGCATATTTTTAAAAGTTTAAATTTGTGGGCCAAACATTTATTTATGGATGAAAGAAGTTTTTGTACAGTGGCATGTTCCACTTTTTAATAGGTGCGGGTGCTGTGGCATGTAGATAATTTTCGAAACCTTCAAAGGTTAAATTTTTACCGGAGGAGTAGAAAGAGTTAACCCAAGTTTAGACAGCACACCTGATAAAAAATATTAAAGGCACGTTGGTTCGGTACACCTCAACCACATCCGACTCACATAGAAGTTTCATTTTCATTTGGTTTGGCACCGTTGATGACGTGGCGCCGGGGATTGGTTTGGAGGAAAAGGGGACTTCTCCTCCGCAGGCGGAGATAATTTAGTTTATATATACGCGAAGATTTTGCAGAAACAAAAAAGGCAAAAAATGGCGACCTCTCTGAGCGCACCAAAGCTCACCACTTTCTCCTCTTCCCAAACCCTCCAATCACTCTGTAAGCGCCTCCCTGTCTCTCTCTCTCCTCACTCCACCGCCTCCTCTCCTCTCCTTCTCTCCAAAGCCCGCATCGTTCTCTCTCCCCACCGCCCCCACCGCCGTCGCTTCGCCGTTCGAGCGACGGAGTCCGACAACGGAGCGGAGCCTCGCCAATACGACTTCGACCTCTTCACAATTGGCGCCGGAAGCGGCGGCGTTAGGGCTTCTCGTTTCGCCGCCACTTACGGCGCTAAAGTTGCCATCTGTGAGCTACCTTTCTCCACCATATCCTCCGAAACCACCGGAGGCCTTGGTGGAACGTAAGTTTACTGACTTTGGTGTGTTTTTGTTAGTTTTGTTGCTTTACTGTCTGGTTGTATCATTTTAGGCTTTGTAGAAGAAAGTAAATAAAGTTGAGTCAATTGCAGGGGCGGCTGCAAAATTTTAGCTCAGCAGCCATAAATATGTTTGAAAGAATTTTGTATACAAAAATTACGAAGTCAAGATATTTACTTTGGTTGGAGATTTATTGGGCTAGGTTATTTTGTTTTGTTGAGTTATATTATCTACTTACTCAAAAATATCAATTTAAGTGAATTTTCATTTACTCTTGCTTCGTATGAATGGTGCAGACAGTAGCAAATCGAATTATTATATAAACCTACATAAAATTTAGGGGCATTTTTTTGAACTCATGGGGTTTGCACGGAACCCGTGAGACCACCATAGAGCCGCCCCTGCTCAATTGAGTATTGGAGAGGAAAAATTAAAATCTTTATTCCCTTGCAGTTTTCATGTCCTTTTTACAGAAAACTTTTAGGAAATTGTTTTCTAAAACCAACATCCATCATTTTTGTGCCGTATTTCTAGCAGAAACAGTTTTGGAATGTATGAAGAAATCTTTTTCACTTCTTCCCGAAAAATGAATTCCATAGGAATACATTCTCAAAAAACAAGTTACGAGGACGTTAACCAACACCGTTTTTTTTTCTGTGTGGAAGCATGAGTTAACTGAAAAGTGTTACTGCAAGTATTTGTATTGTCATATTGATCCCGAAAAAGTAGATAACAAGAACATCAAAATGAAATTGCTCTTATACATTTGCCCATGTGCAAGTTTTAGAAGAACCTATAGGTCATTGGTCAGTACTGAATTGTGTCTGGAAGCATAGGTATGTTTAAATTACTCTAATTCCATGTGAGTACTGAATTACTGACTGGTGTTGTTATGCCAGGCATTAGAGACTTGATTTTCCTTGTCTGTGAAGTAATTTCTTGGTTGTAATGGATGTTTTTTTACATTTAGAGCCAATTCTCAGTTGTTAAAAAGAATGTTGAATTTGCATATATTGGGTTAGGTTGACGAGGAAGGAATGGATGTGTTTCAGGGGGCAAATGAATGTCGAAATACATGCTGAGATTGGTATGGGGACCTTGCTTGAATAGTTTTACGGGTAATGGATATTGGGATTTTGTCAAGCATGGATTCACACTAGCAATCGTGCTTAAAATTATTCTTTTTTGTATGGTTACTAGTGTTGTTAAAGATGTTTGAAAAGCACGCCTGCAAGTTACTTTGCGTCAATTCTAGTAACTGTTCTAAAGAGGCATAGGTTTATATTTTGTCCACTTTATATGCATTACAAAACTTCAGCTTTCCATGTTCAACATTGAGATTATCTTCGAGTTAGTAAACAAGGGTTTTATTTTCTGGTATAATGGCATGAAGGTGTGTGCTTCGTGGATGTGTACCTAAGAAACTACTTGTGTATGCATCCAAATTTTCTCACGAATTTGAAGAGAGTCATGGTTTTGGTTGGAAATATGATGCTGAACCCAAACACGATTGGAGCACCCTGATGGCTAATAAGAATGCCGAGTTGCAGCGCCTAATTGGTATCTACAAGAACATTCTCAACAATGCCGGTGTTACTTCAATTGAAGGGCGTGGAAAGGTTGGATGTTGTGTTGCCATTTTATCACTTCAGCATAGTTTGTGATATAAATGTCATGGACGTGTATTCATATTCAAAACCTTGTTTACTGATGCCAACAATTTACATGACTCTATATACAGATTGTGGATCCACATACAGTGGATGTAGATGGAAAGCTCTACTCGGCAAGGTACATTCTAATTGCAGTAGGGGGACGCCCCTTCATTCCTGAAATTCCCGGACGTGAGTATGTGATAGATTCAGATGCAGCACTTGATTTGCCTTCCAAGCCTGAAAAAGTTGCAATAGTTGGGGGAGGTTACATTGCACTCGAGTTTGCTGGGATTTTCAATGGATTGACAAGTGAGGCCCACGTATTCATACGACAGAAAAAGGTTTTGAGAGGTTTCGATGAGGAGGTGAGGAATAACAACCTACTTGAGTGTCTTTGTTTAGTACTTAAATCAGTCGATAGTTTGTCGATAGTTTCTCTTCATGCACACAACTTACTTTTATTCATGTAGGTCAGAGATTTTGTTGCAGAACAGATGTCTCTAAGAGGGATCGAGATCCATCCAGAGGAGTCGCCTCAGGCTATCCTTAAATCGGCAGATGGTTCATTGACTTTGAAGACTAGTAAAGGGGCCGTTGAAGGTTTCTCTCATGTCATGTTCGCTACGGGCCGCAAGCCTAATACAAAGGTTTGATTTTTAAACTTTTTGGTTGGGTTTTGTTTCTACAGGCTTTTGTGAGTTTGTCACTTTACCAAATGTAGAGTTCCAAGAGACATGGTCATGGTTCCTCTGTTATACTCCCTCGGTCCCATAATTTTGGTCCCCTACGAAACTACTTGCACTTTTAAACTTAAAAATAATGTATTTACTAAAATAATTTTTTGATTTTTTTGCACCGTAAAAAAGATCAAATCAAGATCTATCAAAGAAGATCCATATTGCACAAAAAATTATTTCGGGAAGTACGTTATTTTTAAGCTTAAAAATTGCACGTAGTTTCGTAGAGGACTAAAATTATGGGACAGAGGGAGTAATTATTTTCCCTGTCAAGCAATGGATACTTTTCATATCTTGATTTTGTGCCCAGAAAGGGTAACTTATCTAACATGAAGTTAATCTACTGTTTTGAAAGACATTTGTTTTAGGGCTTAAATCATTTATATGCTAAAACATGCATGCGCTAGAGTCCTAGACCCATGTTGGATTATTGATACATGAACTGATGAACTAAATTCGATTGCAGAATTTGGGATTGGAGAAGGTAGGGGTAAAAATGACCAAGGATGGAGTGATAGAGGTAGCTTCTTTGGGTTTTTGGATGTCTCTTTTACTTTTTATCTTTATGTCTCTCTCTCTTATACTCCGACATGATGCCTTTAATCATTTGTTGTCTTTTCTACCTTTGTTTAGGTTGATGAATACTCCCGTACATCTGTTCTGTCCATTTTGGCTGTTGGAGATGTCACAAATAGAATAAATCTAACTCCAGTTGCTTTGATGGAGGGAATGGCAGTGGCAAAAACTCTCTTTGGGAATGAACCTACAAAACCTGATTATAGGTACTCTATGAGTCTGCATGTCTTGTCATAAATTAGTTGATACAAGAAGGTGAAACAATCTCCCAATTGAGCCTTCGTAATTCCATTCTAGTACTTTATGCATCATTTAGTTGCTTAAAGGATTGGAGGACCATATGAGAACTCTCAGACTGTGTATTACATTCCCCTTGAGTTTCTAATGAGAAAGTTGAGTTGACTGTCTACTACATAATGGTGATGAACAATAGCTTTCTGACCATGTTATCTGCCTTTTTTATTAGGGCTGTCCCATCTGCTGTGTTTTCCCAGCCACCTATTGGACAAGTTGGAATTTCAGAAGAACAGGTGTTGCATATTGTGAAATGTGTAGATGCAACATGTTCAGTTTGCCTTTTGGTGTTCATCATTTCAAGGATTTTTGCAGGCTGTTAAAGAATATGGCGATGTTGATGTCTTCACAGCAAACTTCAGGCCCTTAAAGGCTACTCTTTCTGGGCTCCCAGACCGGATTTTCATGAAACTTATCGTATGTGCAAAGACTAGAAAAGTTCTTGGGTTGCACATGTGTGGAGAAGATTCACCAGAAATTGTGCAGGTTTTGTCCCTTCTGCTTTCAGTTTTTTGCTTCCATTGGGGGGGAGAAAATTTCGGTGGTCATCTGAAATTGGTAGTTCGAGGCTTCATGGTTTCAGTTGATCAGATTTGTTTATTGAATTTCAGGGATTTGCAGTTGCTGTGAAAGCTGGGTTGACAAAAGATGAATTTGATGTCACAGTGGGTATCCATCCTACAGCAGCAGAGGAACTTGTCACTATGAGGACTCCTACACGGAAGATTCGAAGCAGCTCTCCACTGGAGGTTGTCTACTAAGAACTTAGACATTTATTATGACTCCAAATATATGTTTACATGAACATATTCATGCGATTTCTCATCTGCCAAACATATATATGCTTTTCTTTTCCCTCTAGTATTCTTACTGCTCTGCCTCTCTGACCCAAAGAAAAACACAACCCCTGGGGCACAAGTTGATTTGCAAGCTTGTTAATGTACATTGAACATGAATGGATTGATAAACCATATGGAATGAAGTTTGAAAATGTGACGAGGACTATATTCTTAGTTAATTCTCGCACATAACTGTTCATTGTCTTTCATGCTCACATTTTTCTTGATTGGGCTACAATCCTATTCAAACAATTGCAGGGTAAGGATTCTGAGGTTAAAGCTGCAGCTGGGGTTTAGCATCATTCCACATGCCATTATTAGGTGAGAACAGTGGCATAACTTCTATTTATACCCTTCATTACGATTATACTTTGTTTACTGTTTCCCTTTTGTTTAAACTATTCAAACGCTGGGGAAAGATCTGCTCTGTTGGTCTCTTGAGGAGTTCATCTTGCCTGACATGATTCCTGTAGAGCATTTTGTTCTCATATTTGCTTAAATAACTGAATCTTATAACGGTGGGGTAGGAACAGTGTAGTGTCTGAAGCTCTATTATTCATTTACTAAACTTAATATAGACTTTCAGAAATTTTGATTCTACAATGTTTTGCAGGATGACTTTCTCCGGAAATCCTGTTGAGAGTTGAATGGTTTACAAAAACCTGGATGTGGACCTGCAGCACCAATGGACCTCTCTCTGAAGGAGCGTGGTAGTATATGGATGAGGCCGTTGATGATCCTCACTGAAGATAGATCCCTTTAGTCTTGTTTCTTCAACATGGTGTGAAATTGCGTCAGTTTGAAAGCCGATGATATACATAATACATAATGCGAACTCTAACCTTCCCTTTTTTACCCCATACTAGTTTTGCAGGCCCTACAAGTAACGGATAAATTATTTCAATGTAAGAGTGATCATGGAGATTTTTCTCTGTATCAATTTGCGTCGAGAGAAATGATTTTCTATGTACATAACGATATTGCTATGATATTTCGTAATTTTATTTGCTCCAATTGAGACTTGGGTGTGAATTTGTGTTGCGGCAGTTGATGTTTGTTTTGTCACATAACATTTCAATGTGGCCGCTCCATCTTCATCCATGGACTGCAATTTTATGATTGTGGTTCTGAACATTGCCTGCTGCAGTAAGCTTTATTCCCAAGTTCTGTTGGGGGTCAATTTGCAGTAAAGATTGAGGTACAGCAAAGGCTGTACAACAGCCATGTACAGATGATTTTTGCGCCCGTCTCAGGTCCCGTAAAGATAATTGGAGCCGCTCATTTTGTTCAAAACATATTGTTTACGGTCCCTGTAAAAAATAATCTCAATCCGATATCGGTAGAAGGCTAAAAGCGTTTACGAATCATCCAATTTTGTTTCAAAATTTAGGCTTTACCAAATAATATATTTTGAACAAAATGAGCGGCTCCGATCATTTTTGCAGGACCAGAGGCAGGTGCAAAAACCATCTGTACTCCACTGTTGTACAGCTTTTGCTGTACCATTAGCAGCTCTAGTCAATTTGCCAGTAAATTTCTCTTTTGTGCTGCATTTGGATGGACCAAAAAGGACAATTGGGATTCATGGGAAACATAGATAAGCAACAGAAAATGGAGGGAACTCAATTAAACAGCAAGGAACACACAGTAAGTTGGTATGTTTTGGATCGAAAGGACATGCATCGTACAAAGGACCAAAAAAAAAAAAATTTAAAGGGCACAAGACTCTGGACAATGACAAACGCAAAACTTCAATATTGGATGGGCCCATTAAATATTGTTAACTACTACGATTCTTAAAGAAATTTTGAAACTTAGGTAGGGCGGTCGCTTATTCTCATCTGCCTCTCGGTCCGTTATTGACTCTGGACAAGATTGTAGTAGGTATTTGCCGTCGGAGTGCATTGAGAGCAGAAAATATCAAAAGCTGTTGGTACCAAATCAAAACTCTTAAAACAACCAAAACTAGTTTGATGCTCAAATGGAAGCTCATCAACCACCCATCATACAGCAAAATTACCAGACCCCTGTGAAAGAACCCACCAGGGCAGACACTGAATTCCTTTAACATACAGAAATCAAAACTGTGGCGCGAGAAGGCAGGTTGAAACCCATTTGCCTCCGCTCAAAATTCAGATATAGGACTACAGAAAGTTAACGGAAAAGACTTAAAACAAAATAAGCAACCAGTGCTCTTCTGTGTTATGCATGTTGGTAGTGATGCAACTTGTATAACCCCACTTTTCCAGCAGCATCTCCCAAGGCCATGAAGCCTCCACCAGGACTAAAATCCAAACAGCGTGGATAATGCAGGTTCCGATTTTGAGGAGGCCAGTTAGAGAAAACGGTAAACGATGGTACGTGAATCAGCTTTAGACTATTCTTCTTCATGGTTGAACCGTTGAACACATAGCCAAAATCTGAGCATCGTTATTGAATTTCATAAAATCCACCTTAGTGGTAAGATTATCAATAGTCTTGATTGGTTTCCTCTTTCCACCCAAAAACTCTTCTCTGTTGTAAATATTCACAATCCCGCTGTCTGAACCAGATGCAAACAAACTTCCACTTGGATTAGTACAAAGAGATGTACCAGTTAAGCAACCTTCGTCAATGGCCTTGTGGAAGCAAGCCCTAGTTCTCAAATCCCAGTGGTAAACATGCCCGTCACCACCAGAGCTAAGCAAATGTTGCCCATCATTGGCGAAAGCTAATGATCGAGCAGTTCCATTCATTTTAAGTGTTCCAATTAGATCCTAGGTTTTGTTGAAACCAACAAGATATACCCTTCATTACCCACAAAGGCAATTGTATAAGAATCCGGCGAAACCTCAAAAACTTCCAAGCTCTTCTCCTCCCTCCCAGTTAAGGGGCCAATCTTATCTACAGTTGCTTTCACTAGATCCAGACACCTTCTCCCTGCTGCTATTGCTTGAGATCCATCAGGTAAGAAACACGCCTTCCGAATTGACAAGTCCTCTAGGAAAATGCTTTGTATTTTGGTGTTCCTTTTCCCATCGATCTGAAAAAATCTCAGCTTTTTATCTAGACATCCCGTAAGAAGTAACTGAGCGTTTCTATGGAACTGAACTGAATTTATTGGACCACTAGAACGATCTTCTGCATTTGCATCAACTAAGCTTGAGTACCCAAGAAGTCCTGGCAACAACTTTGCAGTGCTTTTCACAACAAGGTCCTCAGTAGATCGAAGAATGTCAGTCGACACCTTCAACATTCTTATAACCCTGTGCCAAAACTGCCTCATTTTCATATTCAGGGTCGTCTTCATCAGAGCTGTAATTCCTTGACCTTGAATCCAGTTGGGCCCACTATGTGCCCGGGTTCAGCTTCGTGTGCTGAGCCCTTAATCTGGAGACGTAGGCAGAACCAGAGATGACACTTTCATCTTCTTCCTTCCGCAGTTTCCTCAATCTGTTGACTTTAGCTATATTTATACTGGTCTTTTCCTCCTCATCATCCACCCATACAGGTTTCCTTTGGCCATTTCCTTCTTCATCATCACTACTATTTCCTTCTTCATCATCACTACTTTTGACTGAGACCTGCATCATCTTCATAAACAGAGAGTACGCTATTCGCAGACCTATCCATAAAGAACAACGCAGAGCTTTCGTCAATTCCATACCTCAATTCCTCATCATCTTCCTTCCCAAACTCAACCGGGGAGTACAGAGAACCAAACAAAGAGTTTTCCAACTTCTTCATTTCTTTTTCCTGCTCAATTTCCAACTGCTTGTCCTCCTCTTCATTACGCTTTTCCTTTCTCTTCTTGACTCTGTAAGTATCTGGCTTATCCTCTTTTCGATCTCCAACGTCCTGGTCACCTTCCAGTAATGAAGGCTGGTCAGAAACCTTCCTTTTGATCTTCTCAATTTGGACTTGAGGAAGCGCATTTTGAGAAATCAAACTCATCTTTTTCGTAATACGTTTATTCCTGCAGAAATCAAACGGTAGGCAATTTCAGTCCCTCAGAACATTGACAGGCAGGACAACAATCCTCACGTTTGGAAAATAACAAAGAATCTAACAAATTGATTCTCAATCATGACCATCCATGCACAAAAACAATGTGCAAACCAACTCATAAATCCTGGTTCTTCAACCAGCACAGTTAGTTTCAATTCCACTAAGACATAAAAGCCAAAAAAAGGTGTAAAAATACGGGCAATTGATCAGAAATACAGAACACACTGCCAGCGATTGGATAAATTATCACCATTCTAACATGCAATTTGTTTAATGTTTATGGAAGCGATTAGATATTAATTAGATTGTACTTCAAATAATAGCTTAAAAAAAATAGCTCGATTTATGGGAAAATCAAGTGTACTGAACAGTTACATAAAATTGGTCGGCCCCACCCAAAACACGTACGCCTTCCGTCCCAAAATGATAGTCCTATACGAGAAGACATGCAATTTTTGGGTAACAAAATAAAGTAGTCACGTGCATCATTTTTCGAGTTTCTCCACACGAAATTAAAGATCTTGATTAGTTCTCTAATTTGGTGCAAAACGTTCAAAAAATAATGAACAATACTAAATTCAATTTTTTGGGAATTTCGAAAAAAGAAACGTATCTCGAGCTGTAGAAAGAACTGTAGACCATGAACCACACGAACTTACTGAAAGACTTCTGTAGTTCAATTTGTATTGAACAAAATCTCTACTAGAAAAAGGAGACGAGAAAATAAAGCAAACCAACACGAAAGAAGAACATATATCCTATTCTGATTGGATGTATTGGATGTATGCTCACAGATATTCTGATTCAGCGGCCCTGTTTTGGTTTGGCTAGTGAGTTGGATTGGATGTATGCTCACAGATATTCTGATTCATGTTCTAATCGTGTTTATAAACTTTTCATAGCTGCTTCGATTTATTTGATTTGGAGGGAACGTAATCGAAGACAGTTTCAAGGGGTTAGTGTGCCAGCTCAAATTTTGGGGAACCAGATTATTGAGGAAGTCCGAGGCCGCTTATGCTCATGGAGAAATGTTAAGCATAGCAATACTAATCAGTTTCTTGTTACTTCCTGGAACCTTATTTTCTGTCATTTGTAATTGCTCTATTTTTCTGGATTTACTTTTCCTAATTGGATAGGTAAGCTCCGATTGTATTGAGGTTTTGACCTTTTGTTGGTCTTGGTTGGTTGCTTTATAAAAATTTTAACTTACCCAAAAAAAAAAAAAATGAATTTCACTATCCCACCAATATCACTAAATGGTAAATACCAGCGTATACATGTTTCAAACGCAAATGAAGGTACTTGACAGCGGTGGTCGGCGGCCGACGGTCGACGTTAGAGTAGTTGATGGTGGCGTAGGGTGGAGCGGCGGGGCAGAGAGAAGAACTAGAGTTTTTTTTATTTTAACGGAGAAGAATTGGAATAGTACTAAAAGATTAAGAACATCTAAATTACGTAGAAACCCCCTTAACTATATTTCCCTTTCTCACTTAACCATTGTCATCTAAAAATCCCTCAACGAACCCCTTCAACTATGAAAGCTTTCAGTTCAATTTAAAAAAGGGAAAAAAAAAAAAAAAAACTATGAAAAGTTTCGAGGCTTAAAATGTCCTTTTATGTTTACCAAAATGTCCTTGACATTTGGGAGGGGAATGAAACCAAACGTAGGCATATCTCTTTGTAATGAGGCTTTTCTTCTAGCATCATATCATCATCACTACTCAAGACGACACTGTCGTCCTATTTTTAAGTTGAGATTCGATGTTGCTCTATCTTTCAAGGTCTACTCTCACTCATGACCACGAAGGTACTCCGTCACTTTATTGGTTGGTGAGACTTAGAATATTAAAAAAAATCATGTAGTGGGGAAAAAAAATTCACTTCTAATTTGTATCAACCAAAGAAATTTAAAAAATTGGAAAATATATTTCCATCTCACCCTTTTGGGTGGGTTGCTCATCATATAGGTTAGACGAAACTTTACATTGGGATTTTAAAACGGTTCTCAATTCCAGCTAGGCTTAATTTTTGGGTCGGTATGTATTAGAAATTATAGGTCAACTTGGTAGATAGAAGTGGAGACATGTATCGAATTCCATAACATGTTAGTATATGACTATCAGATTGAGGGGTAGTTTTACAAATGTGCTAAAAGTACTAATTTCCCTTCAGAAAATACTCCGTATAAAGGGAAAAGGTACTTTTGGTACTAATAGCACATATAGAAAACCAGGCTTGAATTATATTTCGAGAGCAATTATATATGTCATGATTTAAAGAATAAGCTCATCGTAAGGAAGAAACAAAGAAAGGAATGAAGAGTTTCTCTAAGAAAAGAAATTATCGATTCTTGCTTTCAGCAACATTCGACCCTTTGATCTTTTATTAATTATGAGTGTATAAGATTGATCAGTTGTGGATTCCATCCATGATAGTTATGTTATCTTCTTGTCTGTTTATTACCCTTGTTTCCATAGGCTTGTATAGTTTATCTCTGATAGGATTCCTTTTTCAGGCTGGGGCGGCTAGTGGTTAGATGGCTGGCTCCTCGTGTCCCAATCCTTTGTGGCGGTGATTCGTGCACAGGTCTAGTGACTAGCTACGCAGTTTTTTACCGCTGCCCCTGGGTCACCTGTGCTTAGTGCCTTTCCTTCGGTGATAGTTTTGATGAAGGTTCCTTTTCTCTGTAATTAGATGGATTCACTGTTTTAGCCTATTTTGGCTGTTAATGAAATGGGCTTTCGATCAAAAAAAATGTAACAAGCACGTTAAGTCAACGTACAAAATTATACATATAATCTCGACCTTTGCATAGTTTTGTTGAAGTATGTATGAGTTTTAATGAATAAGATTGAATAGGTCAGTAAACAAATAGGCTTAACAATACTTTTAAAGATAAATAAAATCTTCAATCAAGATTAAACAACTCGATCAGGCTTTACTCAATTCATTAATGGCCCTATTAACAACGTTGCATTCATTTATCTAATTAGGATGCATAAACCTCAAGTCATTCAATTTCTTAGCCTTCTCATTAGAAAGAAGTGCAAAGATAAAATCTTCTGCATACAAGTTGTTCCTCAATTTCATTTGCTAAGACATGTACGTACTCCGACCCTCCCATTAAGGACAAGACAAAAAAACATTAGTTTGGGCCGTTGAGGACCGCCTCGATCAGGTCCCCTCTACTCAAAGTGTTTGAACCTATGTTATCGTGTAGTGTCGGCCGTAAGATTGTATAAAAGACTCTTTTTGAGAAGAGACTATTGTGTAATCTTTCTGAGTAGTTGTTCGTGAGAAAGTCGCAGCTCTTGTTCACCAGTGCAACGTCGCTCCCACTTGATAGTTTAAATCCAAGCCCTCTGCCTGCCATGGTACCTGCATGTAAATAATTACCAGTTGAGAAATGCAAAGCAAATACTGTACTAATGAAGAAAAGTTCTGGAGCTAGCTAGACATTTTTTTTTTAAGTCCAAAAATGTTTTAATAGTTTAAAATTAAAATAAACTCTTCCCGAGAAGAGACTACTCTTCCTGGTAGAGCCTTTTCTAAGGATCATTAATTGCTGAGATGGACGATTGGGATGACACACCCATGCACTACAGGATCCCACGGATGGCTAAATGATGATGTTTCCAACACTACCCTTATGTTATCAATACCTGAATCTCCTAAGGAATCTCAGGCCAGTGCATGCAAGAACTCCCCATGCTCCTCCTCCACCTCCAATCCACCGGAACAATTCCGCTTGGTCTGCAACAGCTGAAGCACCAGTGGCCGCCACATGCAGATATCCGAGCCCCTGGGCAGGAAGTCGCGGATTCGCGGCCTGCCAGAGACTTGAGGACGCTCGATCGATTTTTGGCCTACCCAAGTTAGACGAATATTTACGTTGGGTTTTAAAATGGTGGTCAATTGCACTAAGGCTTAATTTGATGGTCTGTTTGTATTCTACGGAGTATTAGCGTCCTCAAACAAAAAGACTTTTGAAGGTGACAGTCCATGGCTACCCTCGAGTTTGTCAGCACATTTCGTTTCTGTTTTTCCATTAATTAATACAAGTTTTAAGAAATTAATTTTTCTATCTTTCTCCACTTATTACCTTAAAAAAATTTCACAAAACAAAAAATCGATCAATTGAGATTTGGACCACTTTGCCTATTTCTTTCGCGTTATATAAGACATACAGCCAACCGAATTATCTAAGTTGGACTTGGGCGTACAAGCTTCTCCTCAATTCATTCAAAGGCATTTCAATTTCTTCGCCTTTTTATATTGGAAAAACAAATCCAATGATATATGCGGATCAAATTAAAAAATCCAATATCAGGACTGTTCAAGGAACACCTAAAAAAATATCTAAGAAAACACCCAAAATCAATTCATTCAAAGGCCCAATTGGCTGAGGTGAAGGTACATGTCGTTGGGGTGGTCATCTAATTTGGGCCGTTCAGGCTGTATCCAACGGCCATCCTCACCTCTTACCATCCCTTTGTTCTCATCTTGCCTCCAATTAGGTGGGACCATGTATTCGTCCTTGAGAAAATCACAGCCCTTGTTCACCAGTGCATGGTCCCTCCCACTTGACAACCCAAATCTATGCCCCTTGCCATGGTACCTGCAGCAATTAACCAAAAGTTATGAGCTAAATAATATATCCTGACAACCTGTAGCTGGCTTTCTTTTGACAAGAATAATGGAGTGAATTATTGAAGAATAAATTTTTACAGCAGACACATGCAATATATCGTTTTGCGCATGGTCGATCGTCACCGGCCACAAGATTCGCGAACTTAATCAAGAAAACTACTCCTTTTGTCTAGTAGGAATATTTTTTTTTTAAAAAGAGATTGAAATGAAAGAAACAAGTTAGAACTTAGAACCGCTATTTTGAGTTAGGTTATCAATGTGAGATTATAAATTTAATTATTGCATATCGCTAAAAACGTTAATGAAGAAGAATTTAGACTTACATTTTACCCCTCTAAACTGTCACATATTACTCAATGAACTATATAAATCTGGCACTTGACCACCTAGACGATCTAAAGAGACCACCTTAAACTACATAAACTTTTCAAATTGGGCCCATTCTTCACTCATATAATAGCCGTCAAAGAGGCCGAATAACGTGAGCTTAATTTTCCCGGATGCTGGGAGTGTGCTGCATAGCTTCGTGCTGTGCAGCCGTTGGTGTCGCCTTGCCGGCATCGGTCTGACGATCGGAGACGTCCACTGCGTAGAGCTTGTCGAGTACTATAAGTTTACTAAAAATCAATCCGATCAAATATCGTTAAGTACCTCATCGGAACACATATAATTCGAAAAGAATGGATTTAGTGGTACTTAACGATATCGTTTCGTATCCATTAGGATTCATTATTTTTCAAGTTATATGTATTCCGATGAAGTACTTAACGATATTTGATCGGGTTGATTTTTGATACACTTGTAGTACTCGACGAGCTCTACGTAATGGACGTCTCTGATCGTCGAACCGATGCCGACAAGGCGACACCGGCGGCCGCACAGCACGCTGCACAGCACGAAGCTGTGCAGCACACTCCCAGCATCCAATTTTCCCACTAGCAGTACTATAATACTGATCTTTCTTAGTAGTATTTATTTATTTCTCAACTGAGAGCTTATCCCACTGGCCTTATTACTGTAATAAAAGCTTGCCAGCTATAAAAAGTAGCAAATTTACAAGAACGATACCAGCTTGTGCCAGAGGGTTTGTTTGCAAATTTTTTTTTTACTATAGTTTTATTTAATTTTATGACAAGTATATTTCTTTCCTCTTTCAAATAGTTCGTAGTCGTTTTCTGGTATTAAATTATCAAAACACTCAGATCTAAAATTAAGCCCCTCGCAAACAGAGAATAAAAACACGAAGTAAACTAAGATATTAATTCCAATACTAGAAATCCCATGAAAAGCTAATAATATAACGGATCCAAATCAACCCTTGAGCCATAAAAAAAACTATGGATCCAAATCAAACCATAAAAAAACTATTCTTTGCATGTGTGACCATCTTTATATTCTTCATTGAAAAACAGAAAATCAATATATATAGTTGCATGCATGTGGGACCCTGGCAAGATCATCACCTCATGCCTAATAAGTAATAACGTAAGCAATTTATTGCTTTTGGAACCATTCTCACCTACCTAAACAATGATGCTAACACTGCCCTTATAGGTTTTTTTTTTCTTTTTTTTTCTTTTTTTTTTCTGAATTGCCATTGACTTGAGTAAATATTTAGTCGCTTTGAAGTATGGCCACCTAATGTTCGCCACTATTATAATTATTAGACATTTGGTCTTATATACTTAGTCGATAATCTCAAACTAATTAATATGTGATAATGAATGATATATGTGTAACCATCACTCATTAGTCCGCCCCCATAAAAAGTGTTAAAGTGAAAATGCAACTAACCAATCAAATAAAATAATGAAATGGGGGAAGGGATATGACTAACCCATCAAGCAAGTGAAGGTGAGCCTCCAAGTTGTGGGCACAAACCGCGTCCGTATCAGGTTTTAAAAACGGCGAGCTCTTGTGATCCAACGCCAACTCGACTCCGACGTGCGAGTAACACCATGGCAAACCCGCTGCCGCCGCTGCCTTCATCACCGCCCTTGGCATGCCCTCGTTGAAAAACCACCCCGGCGATTTTGGCACCACATCGTGAATGTTCACCACTCTTAGCACCTTCAACCCCAACATCTCCACCCTCTCCTTGAACCTCACGTTTCCGACCCGGGGACCTGAAAACGAATAAACGCAAACGGGCACGACCCGGCTATCATCCATCATGTTTATACCCGTTTCAACGATATCATACCCGCTCATGATAGCCAACGCGCTTCCCAAACTGTGCCCTGTTATCGTAACGCTCATTTCCTCGTCAGGGTACATTTCCATTAACCGTTTAACCTCGGTTAAAACCTGCTCCCTTGCCGAGTATTTACAAAAACAACACTCCTCGTTTTTATCCGTATATAGATCTAGGAAACCCGATTCGACCTTAACGGTCGGATCAGGACATGGGATCTTATCCACCGAGATTGGGCGGAGGAAGTCCATTAAATCCGCGACCCACTCGAGCCGGGTCACGGTGCCCCGCCACGCGATGGTGATGTCGCGACGTCCCAGAATCTGCGACTTCTCGTCGTTCGAAACTGCGACGTACCCGATCCAGTTGGCGTTCTTGCTCCAAACCTGGGGCCACCGCGACCTCTTGAAGAAGTTGGGCAGGTTGATGTCGGCGGTCGCGTAGAGGTAGCGCGTGACCTCGTAGCCGGAGCTGTCCATCCCGAGGCGCGCGAGGAACTCGCAGCGCGTGAACCTGCAGCTGCCGCAGTGCTTGGAGAACGGGTCGAAGTCGAAGGCGTCGTAGCAGGCTTGGGCCATCTCGCCGTACCGGATCAGCTCGGATCGGAATAGCGGGTCCATCGGGTCGAGCAGCCCGGCCCAGTCGTTCTCGCCGTGGAAGTCTCGCCAGCAGTCGGATAATCTACTCGGTTCGTGTATTTCGTGTTCCGTTGGTGTTGCTGTATCTGTTTCGAGGTCGGTTATTGGTTTGGATAGTACGTGTGGCGTGGTGCGTGATTTCGTGGTGCGATCGAGTTTGTGTAAGTAACTGAGTTGAGGTTTGTCGAGGTGCGTGTGAGCTGACCCGCACATCTGATCATCGAAAAAACGGATCCGAGATTTTTGGGTGAAAAGTGGGAGGGAAAAATGGGTATGGGATTGAAGGGGAGAGTTGTGAAGGTGGGATTTGAAGGGAAGAATGGTGTTGGATTGAGAAATAGCCATGGGAGCTGGTGTTGTGAGCTAGGTTGGGTTCGGTGGGGATCAATGGAATAGGGATTTAGTTGGAAGCCAATTAGAGGAGAGAGAGACTAGAGAGGTAAGTGCATAAGAAAGAGAGACTTTAGATTTGGGAATTTGGAAGTCAACCTAGGGGGGTTTACTTTCATCTTCATGGGTGAGCTCAATATGGTTTTGGGGTGATGGTTGGAGTTGAATAATAAAATAGTAGTAAATTTCAGGAGTATTGAATAGTTACACACTTGCACAGTATATGGGAAAATTCATAAAACATCCATTTTGTTACTCTTTTTAAGTATAATCTAAATAGTACTACATCGGTCCTAAAATAAATATTCGGTCCGCAAAATGAGGAGTTATAAATAATACGTTTTCTACAAGAAAAAATTCTAGTAACTTTTTTCATAAATTTTAAAAGAACTCATGGAAATCTAGTAAATTGTTGGAAAAAGATTGATTTTTTCTTGAAAATTCGTATTTTGTTCAATTCTCGTTTTGCAGACCGGAAATTTATTTTGAGACGGAAGGAGTACTATTAATCCTTTTTTCTTGCTCTTTTCTTCCCTATTGTGCTTCCGTTTCCTTCATTCGAAGGTCCCCCCTACTCCATTTTCTTCTTAAGTCAGGAATGGCGGGGTGGGAAAGGTAATAGCTCTTTTTCGGACTCTCGTGGGTGTAGATAGTCCATGTGCATGCGCCTCACTTTGATTGATTTTATTGGTTATTTCTTAAAAAAAGGCGTATGGTACGCTCTTTTTTTTTGGGTACGTGTTACATTTGGTTATGGCCGGTCTTCGTTACATTTGAGTTCACAGTTACATTTAAATTTGTTCTGGCCATAATCAAACGTAACGCAGGTCACCGTGAATAGTGATGATTTTTTGAGACCATAATCAAACTTAAAAGGGGTGTGGAGGTGTACCACTAATTTTGGAAATAGCGTTTAGCGGAAGTGCTAGATGCTTGCCAAATGGTCGGCAGGAATTTCATGTTAAGGTACTAGAAAAAAAGGGCATATTTCAGTGTACTTTTTTTTTATCCGATATTTCAGTGTACTTTTTTTTTTTTGAACTGTAAAAAGGGTAGGAGGGGGCGACCGGCGTAACAACTCTCCTTGGGCGTGACCATAGGGGCTCCCGACCCGCTGTGGAATGTCCGGTTCAAGCCATAGCCACTGTCCGTGAGGACAGACCGTCACCACAGTACCACCTAAGTGCACAACTGATACGGGACCCTCCACGCGTCCCTCCAGCTCATATATAGATATTTCAGTGTACTTGACATCACAAAATTGGCATCTAAAATTAGTGGTGTTACAGGTGTAGTAGTTCTAGTGCTTAATTAGATGCGTCTTTGGAGGGAGGACATATGCCCATAAATTAAGTTGAAGAAAGATCCTTTAAGAATATAACTTACCCATTGTGTTCAACTTTAATTCGTATATATTCGTCGCCTGTCATTAAGCTTTTTTGTGTTCCACAATAGCACCCGTTTCCTACTTCTCGTTGCTACCGTCATCGAAGAGGAGTGGTAGGGACAAAGAAAATTGGCAAAGAAAAGATTATTAAAATGTACATGAACGGCCCAGATTCACTATGCAGTGCATCTGAGCCGTTCATATACACTTTAAGAGTCGTTTCTTTGCCTATTTTCTTTACATTTAACATTTCTCGTCATCAAATGGCAAGAAATGCAAGTTTAATTACTTTGCAGTCACATGGCATCAGAAGCCTCTCTCTTTAATAGTTTTGTATGACATACGGAGTATGTTATTATTACATTTAAAGCATCGATCACTGCTGTGAGAACTCATTCAGATTATTTTGTTTCGCTATTTAACACTTATAAGAAATGCATGAGAGCTTCAGAGAGGAATATAAACCCAAATGCTCCACCCCCACAAACAAAACAAGATTTTGAGCACATCCACCTTATAATTTATAAATCAATGAACTTGAGAAGCCTATAATATTTATAGACACCCCAATACACACCCCGTGTAACTAAATATGTTACGCCTATTTTAGACAAATGTTACGCCTCTAAGTGGTACCTAAATGTTATGCCTCTAAATGGTACTCCCTCCGTCCCAAAATGTTGTGCTTGTTTTTTTTGAACGTCTCAAAAAATTATCTATATCTTTTAATGTATAATATTTTATATAATCAATATGGATCTTATTTGATAAATCTCAATTAATTGTTTTATACAAAGATTTTGAAATTATAAAAAACATCATAGATACTGAGATATACACAATTTTTTTGTGAGGTTCCAAAAAGGAAACAAACACAACAAATTTGGACGGAGGGAGTAAATGATATGCCTCTCAATGATTAATGGTGCATACGGTATGCACCGTTACGCCTATTTGATAAAATGTTACACCTAAACCGAACAAATTAAAGACTGCCCCAAGCAATGTCTCAAATTTTCTTCTTTTTAGTTGAGAGCTGACCCACACACTTGGTTATCGAAAAAATGGAGCCAAGATTTTTGGGTGAAAAGTGGGAGGGAAAAATGGGTATGGGATTGAAGGGGAGAGTTGTGAAGGTGGGATTTGAAGGGAAGAATGGTGCTGGATTGAGAAATGGCCATGGGAGCTGGTTTTGTGAGATAGGTAGGGTTTGGTGGGGATCAATGGAATAGGGATGGAGTTGGAAGCCAATTAGAGAGAGAGAGAGAGAGAGAGAGAGAGAGAGAGACTTTAGATTTGGGAATTTGGAAGTCAACCTAGGGGGGTTTACTTTCATCTACATGGGTGAGCTCATTTTGTTTAAGGTTTCGAAGTGATGGTTGGACTTTGGAGTTGAATAATGCCATTTCAGGAGTATTGAATAGTTACACAGTTTGTGGGAAAATTCATAGAACATCCATGTTAATATTTTTTTAAGTAATCTAATTTGTATTACCTCTGTCCCAAAATAATGTCTAGTTCGCAAAATGAAAATTTAAAAATAATACATTTTCTACGAGAAAAAAAATATAACTTTTTTCATAAATTAAAATAACTCATAGATATCTAGTAAATTGTCGAAAAAAGTTTGGATATGTTCAAGTTCTCGTTTTGCAGACCAGATATTATTTTAAGACAGAACGAGTACTATTAGTCCTTTTTTCTTACTCTTTTCTTCCCTGTCGAGCTTCTATTTCCTTCATTCGACGGTCCCCCCTTACTCCATTCCCTTCTTAAGTCAAGAATGGCGGGTGGGAAAGGTGATAGCTCTTTTCCGGACCCTTGCGGGGGTAAATAGTCAGTGCGCACGCACCTTCCTTAGATTGGTTTTATTATTTCTTAAAAAAGACTGTATGGTATACCCTTTTTTTAGGGTACGTGTTACATACTTACATTCGGCTCGTTTACATCGGACCCGAGTTCGAACACAATAAAACTCGGCTCAGCTTGTCTCGTTTCAGCCCTACAACTTATTAAAGAAGAATGACATAATCATGATTCTCAACAAGAAATATAAGTAATGTCGCCTCCTTCTCATGATAGTGCTAGCAAGAACAATTCTATTCAACACAACCTGTTTTTTTGATAAATCATGTCACCATCTGTGTGCAATCATGTATGGTTATAGACACTTTTCTAAATATTGGATTAGAAAAATAACTTTGACGCAGTAGATTCGTTTGGGGGAGGAGATTAAGTAATAGCACTCGAATGATCTCGAAATTTCGCTTGGGTCGATTTTTTTTAAGCATTTCTCTTAGCACGGTTTTAATAATTATTTCTCTATCTATATCTATTTTCAATTATTACCACAAACGCTCTCATCAAAACCTAAACCGAACAAAAGTTTATCATCCCAAGCAGTGTCTCACATTTTCTTCTTTCTAGTTATAGATTTTCACATTTTGATCCGACCATCCTAGTTTTTGGACGTTCAACTATGCATGTGAATGAAGGCATGAAGCAATGACACCAATTTTGTTTGGGGTGGATTCTATCTCGCTCACTCGCGTTAGAAACTTAGAATCATCTTCCAATGCATACTAGCTCAATGAGTTGTTATTAACTAGAATGTCAAGTTTCCCAAGTTCGGTAGAAGACTTTAGACAGCCTTTAATTACAAAGGAGAAAACAGCCATTTGTTTACTGGCACTTCACACAAAAGGAAGGGTGGAAAAGGACCAAAACCATGAAAACCTAATTTCAAGTTCCTTCACACACCATAGGTCCATAAATTAGGGCTATGTAGTGTGAACGCAACTAAAGTCATCTTCCTCGTAATGGGGATGCAATAGTCAAGTCTACCGCTAAACAAATGAGTTTCGAATTTCATGGCAAGACTCATTAAAATAAATGAATTCAACAAACTCGGATCCGTACAACGAGCTGGTAAATATTAACCGATCGTCCTAATGTTGCGACATAGATTAAATCATGAAAAATCCGAAATAATGACTAACATTAAGGATACATGCACATTTTGGGAAAAAAAGAGTTTATGAACTTGTAAATATCCTGCAATGAAATAATTAAATACAAAGGATAGGAATGGTATTGCCACAAATAGCAAGTTGTAACAAAAATCAAATCTCTAATTGTATTTGAATTTTTTTATAAACCCCGCAAAGTAATAAAATATTTGTTCCAAATAGTAATAGTTTTATCGATTCACACAGACACGTCTCGCCTCTATTATGATTCAAAATTTGTCGTTTACTTTAATAAAATGTATAGAACGGAAAACTAAAACCTAAATACAACACAATGATTCTCTAAACATTTTTTTTTTAATTGCATTTCTCAAAACATTTAGGAGCAAAAAAATCGACCCGTAAAAACATATCTTAGAAAAAAAACTTATGCCGGATTCATTCTCCGAGGAGATCATCACAAAAAAAAAAGAGAAAATTCATAAGTTCACTATCTAGAGCAAGGTGGATTTTTATAGCAGAAATTTGATGACCCACGCTCCCCATCACCATCCTGAAATAGTGAAATTCATCACCAGTTGGTACCGATAGCTCTTATACAGAGGACGAACCAATGGACACATAGGGCTCACTTCGGGTTTCGCACGGATAATTCGAGTCGTTCAATTTTTTTTTAAAAAAAAACCGAGTGGACCCTTCAAAAAATAAGCCTAATCCGATATGTATAGATACTTGATCCAATTGTCCGTTTTTTTATTTAGATTACAGGATCCTGAAATCTTAATCAAAAAGGGAAAGATTGGATTGAACACCTACATATATCGGATTGAACTAATTTTTGATGAGGTCTACTCATTTACTTTTTTAAAAATTATTAAACCGTTTAAATTATCCATACGGAATCCAAAGTAGACCCCGCGTGCCTGTCGTCGGAATAACATCCATCGGTACCAATATCACTAGGGAAAAAGGAATTCATTAACCAAGGGCAGAAATGGACTTTCAGGTAGTTTACCCCCGCTCCTCACATTTTCTAAGTACTATACTTTCGAAACCAAGGCGCGAAAATATCTCAATCTCCCGCGCCCAAATCTCCCCATTTTCCACGCTCCCTCTCTCTCTCTCTCTCTCTCTCTCTCTCTCTCTCCACACATCTATATATCCGTCTCTCTCTCTCTCTCTCCCTCCCTCCCTCCCCCCTCTGTCTCTCACTGTCCAAACCCCAGTATCCCACCCTACCCAATAAAATGCACACCCGCCAACCCCACCCCGTCACCCCAAACGGCGTCGCCTCCCCCCTCTCCTTCCCCGATCCAAAGCGCGGCAAGAAGCGCGGCGGCTACAACTGCGGCCGCTGCGGCCTCCCCAAAAGAGGCCACACTTGCCACATCCCCGCCGCCTCCACGACGCCAACCGAATCCAACTCCTCCTCCGCCGCCGTCGCCGCTTCCCCCGTCTCTGTCGTCAGGCCGCCGTCGCCGCCGCGCCGGAGCGCGGAGACCTACTCTGTGCTCCGGCGGGCGCTCTCGTTCGACCACATTGACGTGCGAGACTCGGTGTCCTCGGACGACGAGGAGGAGGTGGAGGAGGAGGAGGAGAGTGCGTTGGATCCGATTCTATGGGATGTTTTGAGGAGGTTGCCGCCGCCGGCGCTGTTGTCGGCGGCGAAGGTGTGTAAGGGGTGGAGGGACACCACGAGGAGGATTTGGAGGGCGGCGGAGGAGCTTAGGCTTAGGGTTCCGGCGAGTGCTCAGGTCGGATCCGTCGGATCTGTGTTGCAGAAGTGTTCGGGGCTTGTCAGGCTCTCGCTTAGAATGGAAAGGTTCGGTTTTTCTAGGGTTTTTGATCAGATCTAGTGTTTTGTTGGGTGGATCGGTCGGAGTGAGTTTGGACCGGATTAACAAGAACCGGATTATGGAGATTAATTAGGATCTGACATTAAAAGTAATACGATGAAAATACAGACCAGATCCTTGAGTGATAGGGACCGGTTAGTAATGTGTTACAAGTTATTAATCCATAATGCAGTAGGTATAATTAGTAAATCAACAGTTCAAGGCCATATTCATGAGCTTAATCTGAACAAATCAGGAGTATTCAATAGATGATGAATTTAGTGCTCATGGTGGTTGGATTATTTTTAGACTTGAAGAAATTAGAATAGCAGTTTCAGGAGGAGATAGAAATCATAACAAATTTACCAGAACTGAAACTCAGAAGTTACGTGAAATATTTTTTTTTTTTTTTTTTATATCTTCAATGCAATTGAGTTTTCATATATTTTTGTGGGTGTTGCAGTGACGTGGATGCAACAATGCTGGCCTGCATTGCATTCTCTTGTCCCAACTTGCAGTCTATGGAGATCTTTACTTCTAATACTTCAACCAATCGGATAACTGGGTAAGATTTATGTTCTGCATTTACAACCTTTAAGATTAGTATGCATTACATTGATGATTGATTTATATTGTTGAACTTGGAAACTTAGTCGATGTTGAGCTTCTGGAGGGTTAGATGTCGTGATACAACAGTGCATAAAACAAGTCCAATGAGAAATGATTGACATAATGTTGTTTGTGCAACCAATATTTGAAGTAAATAAGGGTATTGTTGTACGAGGGGTTGAGTTTAAAATGTGGCAGTGAAGTTAGATCCTTATAGTGATACAAGACACATTTGTCGTAGTTTGTATCTTCATCTTATAGGTCATATGAGTTCATGTTTGTTTGTGTTTTGCACAAAGGCACAAATATAGATCATTTCTGATTCATTACTAGAGGCCGTTGAACAAGTTCTTTGTTGATGCCTTTTGCACTTCATGAGTATGGTAACTTCTTAGTGTATGTTACTTGGGACTCCCTTTTGATCTTCGGAAAGTGCAGCAATTATATCCTAGACCCTTAGTGGTTTTTGGTAATCACTTTAATAATTATATCCAAGTAATCCCTGTTTGTGAAATGGACCTATTACTTTACTAGTTATTGAAAGTTGAAATATGGTTTCGACACATCTTGAATTATCTCAAAATAAATTGGATTAGCCTAACGATCTTAATGCAGGGATGAACTTTGTCGTTTTGTTGCTGAGAAAAGATGTCTTACAAGCCTTAAGATGGAAGGTTGTTCTAACCTTGGGGGTTTCAATCTTTGTTCATCAAGTATTTCTACACTTTGGCTTTCAGACCTTCACTGTCTTTCTAAGATGGTTAGTTCTATTATGCCTGTCATGGTGTGTTTATGGTTTTGCTTTTGATATGCCTGTACTCCTATCATGTAGTGCACTCGATTAACTAATCCCATCCATTGTCCTGGTTTGTAGGTTTTCAACTGTCCCAAATTGAAGGAGATTTCACTGGATTTTTCTCGTCAAGAAAATGATAGCACTGATCTTACTGCCATGGTGGATGGTCTGGGTAGGAGCTGCCCACGGCTACAAAATATACACATTGCATCAGTTCGACTTTCTCATGCTGCTGTGCTCGCTCTTACCGCTTCAAATTTGAGGTTTGTTAAATGCTTCGGTTATGCGATTGATGCTTGATTTTGTTCTTTGGTGGGCGCTGCCTATAAGTGCCCGAGCACTGTGAGTGTTTTGCTTGGTCAAGATATT
Organism: Rhododendron mucronatum var. ripense; assembly: GCA_019656295.1. NCBI lineage: Eukaryota > Viridiplantae > Streptophyta > Magnoliopsida > Ericales > Ericaceae > Rhododendron > Rhododendron mucronatum. Next base: position 2,195,127 of record BPLT01000015.1, read on the forward strand.
TCCCAAATTACTTGTCTTACATTGTTGTACTATTTCTTCAACGTTCAGAGGGTTGCGAATGCTTTCTCTTGTGCTTGGATCAGAGATCACTGATGCATCTGTTGCTGCAATTGCTTCAACCTACTCAAAGCTAGAGTTGTTAGATCTAAGTGGGTATGTTTCTCATTTTAGTTCCAATTGCATTCAAGTCTAGAGGGAAAAAATGGAACTCGAAAGCTTGGTATTATTAAGTCTGTGAGGTTCCACTATTTTATAGCATCTTCAAGACTTGAGCACTTTATGAAATAGTGACACCTCCATAAATGGAAGGTGGGGAACGTATACAGCCTATGCAGGACTTAGGAGAAGACTGGATTTGTTAGGAATAATTGCTTGTTGCTTAGGTTTCTCTTCAAGGTTGTAATTCCGGTACCACATTGCGTTTCAGGTCTACAATCAGTGACAGTGGCATTGGTATGATCTGCAATGTGTTCCCGGAAACTCTATCAAAGCTACTCCTTGCTCTATGTCCCAACATCACTTCAAGTATATATCAAGCCAATCTCTGATGCAAATGTGCTGTAGAATCTATTTTATGAATCTATTTTTTGACTTTTGGTTTCTGATATTTTTTTTTGGTTTGCTTCTTGTATCTTTTAGGTGGAATCCAATTTGCTGCAGCTCAGCTACCGCTGCTTGAACTCATGGACTGCGGGATGACCATCTGTGATCACAATTCCCAAAGTTCAATATCTCCAGAAAATGATTGGGAGTTGCAGAACACAGCCAACAGCAAACTAAACCTCATTTACCAAAAGCTAATTATCAAGCATGGGAAGCTCAAAAAACTAAGTTTATGGGGTTGTTCTGGCTTAGATGTAAGATTTTATAGTCTAAATAGATTGTGTGCATTGTTGACTAAATTTGCAGACTGAATCACTGAATGCATGAATTCATGTGCAGGCTTTATATTTGAACTGCCCCCAACTCAATGATTTGAATCTAAACTCCTGCAGAAATTTGCATCCAGGTATGTTCTCTGATTGGTCTTCAACCTGATGCCCTATTTGATTTCCACCAGTTGTATACTTTTTTAACCGTAAATTACATTGTTCTAAAATCTCCAGAGAGGTTACTACTTCAGTGCCCAAATTTGGGTAGTGTGCATGCGTCAGGTTGCAAAGATATGTTGGTTGAGACCATTCAAAACCAGGTACACAACCTGTACATCTTAAATTCAATTTTACATTGACCTTCTACCCAGTTCTCTGATTAGTTGCTAATCCAATTACTGGAACCAGAAAAAGGAAAACTAGGCTGTTTTCAAGGAATGACTGATGTTACCACTTGAACAGTTTTAAATTCTTAGGTCAATATCAAAATTACTTACCTTATGCTGTTTTAGTGTGTTGAAGTGTACCGCACCGGTACTTTTTTCAGTAATTTTAACATCTGCATTTTCCTTGGTAATTGCAGGTCCGTAGCGAATCTGCTGCTCTGGAAACCCATTTTACTTCTAAGAGATCAGCTGATGGCTCCAAGAGGGTTCACGTCCCACATTTTCTCAGCTATCAGGTAATCCTTATAGAATGAACCACAAGCAACTGTCTGCAGTATATAAAGATGCAATAACACTAATTGCTGAAAGTTAATGTGGTGTGGTGGCTTGAGATCACTCTACGGGTAGATCCAAACGCCTCCTTCCTCCTCCTAGAGCTAGCCTGCAAAAGTAATAACCGTTAGTGCCACCCGGCCGGAGTTAGCCGGAAGGCACTCCAATGCCTAAGTCAGTATTTGGAGGAGGGAGCAATGAACAGTACATCTATGATTAGGAGCGGCGCGTACCTCTCTTAGCGTTTATCCTTTTGTATATATAAACAGTTTGCACTTGCTCCCCAAGTTACTCGTGCATGGCACGTGCCTGATGTCACGCATAAGTGACATCATTGTGACGTTTTGCTGACGTGTGGTCGGTCCCACGTGCTCAGAACGTGACTCCATGAATATCTCCAACTGACTCCTGGGTCTTAATGCTGGTTGGGCACACCGTCGGTCAGGACTGACCCCACTGAATACGGGCCTTGGGTTCATTTCATTTCATGTTACCAATTTACTCAAACAAGATGGCTTATAATTGATATGAACGATATTCAGAACAGAGCACAACCATCACCTTCAAAAATTTGAGTTGTCTAAAGAATCGCAGACAGTTCCACGTAGAATTTTACTACTGGAACGTCTTGCGACTCTTCGAATTCAACCCCATGGGGTGCTTTTTGTTGGAAACTTAGCTAATTGGCTTGTGCTTCTTGCAGGCATCTTATGATGATAAGAAGCAAAGGAGGGTTTCGAAACGGCCGTGTTCTGTGATTGTGGATTAACAAAGATTTGCCCTTTGGCATTGTATTGTTGCTGTAGGCACCTGGTTGCCATTTCTTGTTTGTTGTCACTTTTAGGTTCCAAGGGCATGTATCCTTGATGGGCCTAAATAGTCTGATTTTTCACGTGATTGTCACAGATTCAGAAGCTAATTGCCTGGCGGATGATGCCTTTTCCTTGATCACATTCACAACATTTCATTTCTTTCTTGAAATTCTCAGAATTGTTCTAATGAATGAACATCTGGGAGTTGTCAATTCATCTTTGGTGAAGAACATCTGCCATTTATGTTGTTCATTAATTCCTCTAGTTTCCGAAATAAAGACTTGAACCATCCTTTCAAGTTTCAACTATGTCTATCTCTTCAAGCTGCCTTTTTTTGTGTTTTTCTTGCTGATGGTATTATGCTGGAGATGAAAGTGTGGCTGTCCAAATTTGGGCTGTCTGCGTGGATTCATCTTTATATCGAACCCTTTAATTTCTATGTTCTGAAACTTATTTGAAAGGAGATTAAATTTTTTATACCGTTGGAGTAAATATTTGTTTTCTGTAAATCAATTATATTGTGCCACGTTATGTTTTATTGACTGAGATCACTGTTTTGTAACGTGGCGCAATGTAATTGATTTAGAGGAAATAAATGTTTACATCGGCAGTGTAAAGAATTTTTTTTTTTTTGAAAATTCTCTTCGAAAGTTCTGATTGACAAATTAAAAGACCTCTAGAGAAGAAAAGTGTAGGTAAAATAAAAAAGTTAAATCTTTAGTTGAATTAGATAAATACAAGAAACATGATCAATAGGTCACTTAGGTTGTGCGGAGTAGTTGATATAGCATTTTAGAATTTGTTGCCAAACGCAACCAAAAAGTAGTTTTTTCCTTTTTAATTACTATGAATCGCATTTAAACTTCAATTTACTAGAAGTTTGTCTTAATTGTAGAATTCCGTAATTAGTTGATAGTATGTGTTTGGATTCCCAAAATTATTAAAAAGAATTCAAGTTTCAAACTGTCATGGTAATATGTTGAACACCATTCAACTACGAGTGTAAACAAGTTGAGCTGAGTTTTGTAGTGTTTGAGTTTGGCTTGTTTAGTAAACGAGTTTAAAATTCGAGTTCGAGCTCAACTCGGTTGTACCGACCCAGGTTAATTTATTTAGCTAGCCTCTTCAAACGATCCAAACCTATACAAATGAGTTGAGTTTTTAGGTGTTAACAGCAGGTCCCGGATAGGGCTGCAAACGAGCCGAGTTTTGCCTTGCTCGAGCTCGGCTCGCCTTAGTTTTCCCCAGCTCGAGCTCGAATTGAGCTGAAATATGTGAGCTCGAGCTCGGCTCGAATATGTATTCAAAAGCTCGAGCTCGGCTCGGCTCGGCTCGAATGACTCGTTCGGTACATGTATGGGTATTGGTGTATGTATGTATATATATATATATGTATATGTAAGCTCGAGCTCGGCTCGAATGGCTCGTTTGGTTAATGTATGTACTGTATATGGCAGCTCGCGAGCTCAACGAGCTGAGCATCAAGTGGCTCGAGCTCGGCTCGTTTATGAAACGAGCTGAAAATGGTGGCTCGAGCTCGTTCATTTACTTGATGAACCGAGCTCGAACGAGCCGTTAGCGAGCCGAGTCACTAGCCGCTCGCGAGCGGCTCTGTTCGTTTGCAGCCCTAGTCCCGGACCAACTAATCCGCAATTACCTTGTTCTTAGCTGGACACGTGGCACGTTTGCAAAGATAATTATGAACTCTTCAACCGCGAGTTATTAACCACCTTCATTATGCTAACGCTAACAACCAATTTGGATGGAGTGATTTCAAGAGAAAAGAAAAAGTCTTGATTTCTAACCAAATCATTCATTTGGATTGATTACTTTGACAAAAAAAGAGAAAAGTACAAAATAAAATATTTTGATTAACTTCTTTCCTTTCTCACCTAATCTTACAAAAAAATATAAAATATTTTGATACACTTCTTTCATTTTTTGAGAAAGGACCCCTTTCTTATCTCACACTTTCCAGCTTCCCCACCATAAAAGGGGCTGTAACTGTCGAAGAATGAATCATCGCTCCGTCTTAATCTCTCTCTCTCTCTCTCTCTCTCTCTCTCTCTCTCGCCGCGTGTGTGAATCGAGGCAATGGAGGTCTCTTGGTTTTCTACAACCTCAACTGGATTATTCGGTTCTTCATCAGGTCTCCCTCCATTGTTATTCAATGAAAGAAATATACACTTGTTATCCAATCGTGTGATTATATTATATGTAGGCAGTAGTTATCTGAATTCTGAAGTGAGTTTGTTGTCATGATCGATTACTCGAATCTCAATTGACACAGAATCGTTGATTATTTTGTTTATACAGCTTTTCCACCACTAATTTACTTCAAATTACCTTACCCAAAAAAAAAAAAAAAAAACTTCAAATCGTGATTATTTGCCTTCTTTAACCCCGCAGAAACCCTAATTCGGGATAGATTCAATGTCGAATATCGTTCGTACTGTACAGCGTATATTGATGCAGCACAGTCATTAACACAGAGTTTGCAAAGTACAGGATTTATCTGATTACAAAATACGAATGATTACATTTGGTTCTCTCTTTTGTTAGTTCCCACGAATGACTAAATATGCTACTCCACTGTTTAAAGTTGAGCAGACATTCTAAAGTACACACAGATACGTGAAGATTGTTGGAAGTAATCGATGTTCTTGTATATATAGCAGAGATATCATTTCCCAAAAGAAAAAGGGTTCTGACTTGGAACCAAGTTTCTGTCTCCATTTCGCCAAGTAAAGGAGCCGAGCGATTGGGTCGAACGGAATTTCACCTTCTAAAGAGACACAGCCTGCAGGTTCACTTTTGTACTTGTATAATTGAGTTTCTTTCTCTGTTTATTGATTCAGGAGAAAATTTTTATATGTCGTTTTCATTAATCCTTACACGTTTATCCTTTCTGTTGAACTTATCACTAGTGCATTCTTTCTGTTTAACTAACGATAGTATGCTCTTTGTGTTGATCATACATTATTATATTTCAGGTGGTATGTAGCCAAAAGAAGGAAGTTCATGTGGTAGAGGCCAGGTATACCACTTTGCACGATGAGATTACATGAAATGGAACTTTAATGATGTTGCAAATCCATGTGACATCCAAGTTGTGATTAGGAACATAATCTACTTTTGAGATAGATTTCTTGCTCTTTTCTTTTATGAGGTGGTCGAGTACGAAGAAGTGGATTAGATTTAATTTCTGTTGTATTTACATGAAATTCTGGCATTAGTGAAGGGGACAAGTATTCCAATATCATAATTGTAGTGCTAATTTTCCGAGGAGCAATTTCATATTTCTAAGTGCCATACTTTCGGTTTTTGATACACCTTATTTGCCTAGTTGTCATCTCTTCGGTTCATTCTACACTTAAATTAAAGTGTACAAGAGAAAAGACCACTTATTGGATTTAGGAATCTCTCTACCTGTGTAACTATGTCATTGAATTTACCTGGGGCTTGTGTGCCTCCGTATATATTGTTGTCTGTTGGTTTAATTGCGTGCGCCGTGCTATATCTATTAATTGCTCTTTTTTTTTTTCTATCCATTCAAGCTGCATGGATGACATATACAATGCTTTGGCTGAACGTCTTGTTCCAACAGCAGCGGTAGCTTCAAATCCTAATTTCAAGTAAGTTTCAGCTTCTTGAATAGGGAAAACAGCATTTTCTGGGTTTTCTCATTTTCTGCATGATTTGGTGTTGCTGTTGAGCATATGTAGTCTCAAGTAGTTTTCAGTGCTTTATTTAAAATTCATGTTAAGTCTCATACAGCGATTTCGTAGTGTGACAATACAATATTTACTTGTCTTATAACTGAATCCATAAGGAACTTGAACCAAAAGAAAAACTTTATGAGAGCAAAATTTGATTCAACTACATACATTTGTATGACATTTCTTGGGCCTTGTCCAAATTCTTTAATTGAACCTTCTCTTGCATGTGAGCTAGTACAATTTGAAAAAAAATTCGAATTCCTTTCCTTATCGTGGTTCCCTTCTGTCCATCTGCATGGTTCTTCTGTGGACTGCAGCCTGCAGGGACCAGAAACTGGACAAGAAATGAATAGTTAAGAATCGCCAATACAACAACAACAACATAACATAACCCATATAGTCCCCAATCATTGAGGGTATGGGCGGGGGATGATTGGAGACAGACCTAACCTTTGGCAATATATGCACAAAGTGACTGCTCTCAGAATACCATTGAAACTGTGACCCCCCTAAACCTCTAAGAACCAAGGAGCTACAGGGACGTTTTGCTGTAGAACTATGCCCCCAAATCAAAGCGAAATGACATCATAGAGGGCAGGCCTAGAGATCCAAATCAATTTATGTGCACATTACCATGCTTCCTTCATTGATAGTCCAGAGCATCAGTATGCACATAGTAAAGAATCGCCAATACATAAATTTTTGCAACTCTTTCACCAGTATTACTGTAAAGCTTTTTTTTTTTGCTGCTCCTTTGGTTGACAAATTGTATGAAACTATCTGCCTACTGTGTCGTGCAGGCACATTGTGGGTTTGGCTGGTCCTCCTGGTGCTGGGAAGAGCACTATTGCAAATGAAATAGTTCGGCGAGTAAATAAGTTATGGCCTGAAAAGTCATGTTCTTTCGACTCACAAGTCGATCCACCAGAAGTGGCTGCAGTTATTCCAATGGATGGGTTCCACTTCTATTGTCATCAACTGGATGCAATGGAGGTTGTCATTCCTCTGTTTATGACATTGCTAATGTCTGTATGTTACGGGTAGCAACTGTTCTTGTGTTTTGTCATGGTGGGTGTAACAGTAGCCTTGATCGAAAGAAGTATTTTAAACGTAAGAGGAAAAGTATTATCTATACAAAAACTTCAGGCAAAATGAGTTTTCTCCATTTAAGTTCATTTGAAACTAATTATCAGTTTATTTACGTAGCTGCACGCATAGTAAAACTTAAACCACAGTTTTTTTTTTTGTTTGTTCCTGTTGGGTGGTTTCCAATTATCTGAAGAGAGCTTGTGATTTCAGAACATATATTCCTATTTTTTGTCGTGATACACATATTGTTTGATTGCTATGGGAATATAGTCATGTTTTTGTATGTGTACTATGTGTATGTGTATTCCTGGGAATGCACACACTTAAAACGAATGAGTAGGCTTGTGGTATTGAAATTTCTTATTCTTAGATGTACTTTTTCCCAAATGTAGGATCCAGAGGAAGCTCACTCGAGAAGGGGTGGTGAGTTTCCTTTGTCTTGTAGTTCTTTGTTTTTAGGTGATTAGTGTTTGAAGCATTACTTGTTTGTTTGGTGAACCAGCTCCATGGACATTTGATCCTGAACTACTGCTCAAGTGTCTCAATACTTTAAGAGTTCAGGTGAGCTGCTACTTGTGTTGATGGTCATTCTTTTAGGAGTTATCTTCTATATTTGTCTTTCATACTCTGTTGTCTCAGGCAAGAAAGGGAGAATTTCGGAACCCCTCTGTACACATGTGTTCTCTCCTCATGTTGAGTTCTGATGAGTAATGATGGCTCTTTCAGGGATCAGTTTATGCTCCTTCATTTGACCATATTGTTGGAGATCCAGTACAAGATGACATTTTTGTGAACCTGCAGTATGTTTTTGTTCTCTTTCTTATTGCACAAAAGATTCTTGTTCAAATTCTCAATCTCTAGGAAAGGGATTAAAAATTTGTCTTGCATGTGAATGCTATGGTAATCACCTGGCCCTTGGATACTAAACACTCCAAAGGCTGACTACGGTGATGCAGATCCCACCATTCTCAAAGAGTCTCTTTTACACTGTTCCAATGATGGACTTGATAAAATAGCTTGTACAGATACAAAGTTTGAACTTAGGAATTGGTTTGTAAGGGACGATACACCTTTGTGGCATTAGTATCTATGTTGTGAACTCAAAAAAGGCATGGCCTACTATGAAGTGGAGGGTTTAACAAGATTTACAGTGCTTATCCCCAAGATATGTACAAGGCCATTATCCCTGATTATGAAGTTATGTCCGGCTTATAAGGGCTTTATCTTTGAAGATGATAAATTTTGGAATTGCCTCTTATCTACTCACCGGAATATTCCTAAAAGTGAAAAGGCTACTCATAGTAACTTCTGTGCTTTAAACCCTGCACAACGTCAGCTTTGTAACCTTTGTAGTCTGCTGAATCGTTACCCTTCCCTTTTCCTTCTTCTATGTTTATTCCTTTTTTTTGTTGCTTGTCTTTATTTTACTTTTGTTCAATTCCCCATGTGTCTCTATTTTGAATTTGAAGCCCATGCTTTCGTGAACATGTTCAGCGACTGTTAAATGATGTTACACACTACTTCTTTCTCAATTGAGGAAAATAGTTGTAGCCTTATAGGGAAAAGGGTTTTCTTGCAACAAAAGGTAATAGTCTAATAGAGACTTTGGAAACTATGAATTGAATCTGTTCATACGGTGTCACTAGAAAATAATCTACATGACTAAGACCTTTTAAACTAGCAGATGAAAATTGCTATGACCTTTGAAATAAATTGTTTCTGAGATGTTTCCTTGTGGTTGTGGGTTGAATTGCAGCCGATGACTTCAATGATAAATGTTGGGATTTGTCCCACATTGGTTAATTATCTCCCCCAAAACTAGTATATGAGCCTGGGCAGCCTCTCCACTCTTAGCCAATTGGTTTTGGAGTTGGATGCTTTAACATGGTATCAGAGCTAGGCTTTCGGAGGCTTTTCCCCTTTGTTTGTGCCATAGTTGCACTTTGTTTCATTGTGATCCATGTGTTCCGGATCCTTTGTTAACCTCTCCACGTGCGAATCAGGGGTCGCACGTACGGGGGAGTGTTGGGATTTGTCCCACATTGGTTAATTATCTCCCCCAAAACTAGTATATGAGCCTGGGCAGCCTCTCCACTCTTGACCAATTGGTTTTGGAGTTGGATGCTTTAACAATAAAACATATAATTTATGTTTCCATATGGTTACTACTCCAGCATGAATATGAGGCTAAATCTTGATACATTCTGCTTTTAGCCCTCTCCCCAGCCTCTGAAAGAAAGAGTCAATACTTCTGGCTGGAGTTCCTGTTCCAAGATTCTCGACCGATTTGATCGAATTTTGGAAAGTCTTTCTCACTATTCAGAACTGTGGAGCTTTCGATCAAGATGTTCTCGCCTCCACGAGAGCATCAGAAATTTCTTGAGCAGATAACATTCCATTGTTCTTTGTGGCATATATATCCGATTGTTCCATTCATTCTGTTTCATTCGGTGTTTGGTTTGTGATTGTAGCACTTTGTAATGGTTGAACTATGACTTTATCCATCTATCGTGCATCATCTTTTACCCTGGTTGCAGACACAAGGTGGTGATAGTGGAAGGTAATTATCTGCTGTTGGACAAAGGGGTTTGGAAGGATATATCATCTGTTTTTGATGAGAAGTGGTAAGCAATAGACACTTCCATGAAATTTTTACTATGTTTATTTAATATTTGACGACAAAAACATGTGGAATTAGCTAAAAAATAAGAATTTCGAAGAAGACTGTTGGTAACTACTGCTGGACCCCTCTCCCCATATATATATGTAGGACTACCAACCTAGGAACTATATGTTGCTTTTAGCTATTCGGCATGATGTTCATTTGTGTTTAACGTTCTATGCATTTAGCTCACAACTTTTCACCATCTTTCAAAAGATATGCGAGGCATACTTTTACCGAAATATATTGATGGAATTAGGCAATTTAAATAAAAACGGGCAATACAGCTAAAAGAAACACTTTTGTTTGAAAGCCTGCTAGGTTTCATAAAAAATAAGTTTCTATTTGGATATCACAACTTTTGGAAATGAAATGAAAATCCTCATCAATTCTATGTGTGGAAGCTTTTTCCTTTCAATAACTAGTACATTTTCTTCCTCTCTTGGCTCTTGCTTCCGTTCTAGTGCCCTTGTACCAAACAGAGTTTAACTAGCAGATGTATATAGGATGAGACACCAGAAACATGTAACATTCTGCAGACCAATGTTTTGACGGTGGTAGCTAAATGTTTTTGGCTGCTTTACAGGCAATTTCGTATGGGGTTATAATAGTAGTTGATATCTCATGTTCATCACCCCCTCCTCTGTGTTTTACTGACCAATAAAATATAACTTCAAAGGTTCATCGAGGTTGACATTGAGACCGCAATGCAACGGGTTTTAAAGAGACATATATTGACTGGTATGCACTTCTAGACCAATCACTTGTCTAAAACGTTACATGTATGATGAAACGGAGGCTTATTGGTTTCGTCGTATTTGTCTGTCCATTATAGGAAAGCCTCCGGATGTTGCTAAATGGCGGGTAAGTTTGACATTGACATCGTGGTGTTTTTAACTTCCATAATTTCCGTTGGTACTTTTCTTGATTCTTATCTGTTTAGCTAGTTCCTTGGGCTTTTTTATTCACTTTAAGATTTGGATTTTTGTATCTCTTCGAGAAGTAAATCACCATGCAGATAGAATACAATGACCGGCCTAATGCAGAGCTCATAATGAAGTCGAAGAAAAATGCAGATTTGATTATCAAGTCGGTTGATCTCTGAATTTGAATCCACACCTGTAACCAGAAGATAGACGGTGGTCAATTCAGTTCAATCCTGTCATATATAATAAGGAGAAACAGTCTAATAATGGGGAAGGCATAAACAAGTTGACCAAAAGTGAAAATATAGTCATCTTTTCAACTGAATCGGATCCGGCTGCAAGGTTGGTGAATCCATTTTGCTCTCAAGTTATTGGAGTACAAAATAAAGGTATCAGTTAAAGTCCAGTGCCGGCCCGGATGTTTGGATTGCTCAAGCCCGACTTTAAGTTTGGTTGCCCACGTACTGTTAAGTCATAAAAAATAGATTGGCATTCAAGTCAAATAAAAAAAATCAACATTACATTGTGCTTTTAGTTTGAATTACACCAAAAAATTATAATCATAATGGAACTCCGGTTGTATTGCTATATGATTACAACGATGCAATTCAAGGAAAACCACTTCTCCTTGCATTTCTTGAAGTAAAATCTTCAATTGAGTTATGGTGCCTTAGCTGATTCATGTATGCTCGTTTTTAATTGAGATCATAGCCAATTCACTTAATCTCTCGTGTGACATAGTAGTCCGAAGGTACATTTTTATACGACTTCAACTATGTATGAAAAATTACTCTCCGTTGAAGCAATTGTTTTTTCAAATCTTTTTTTAGCCAAAAAAAACACAAAGGCCTACTATGTAAGGTTAAAATTGAGTGAGTAATATTTGCCTAAAATATGCACACTTTGACGTCTATATCACTTATTGTAATCAAAAGGACTATGAAAGTAGAATAATTTGACCATATATATATATATATTTACAACAAAGTTTATTTACCAAATAAACCCTTTAACATTCAACCGTAGAGGTCACATGAAAAAATACAGGCAAAGGAGAGGAGACTCAATTTCGGTTTGACCCAAAAAAAAAGGAGAGGAGACTTCCTGCAGTGAGTCGAACCTGCGCATCTTCTATCGAAAGACAGAACCTTTCCATGGGTCAAAGGAACTGACTATATTTATATCGCCAACTTAAATATTTATTACGTACTTGGTAGTTAATTTCTTGTTTTGGTTGCCCCGCGGTGGGGGTTACTCAAGCCCGAAGGCTTGTTGAACTCATTTCAGGGCCGGCCTTGGTTAGAATTTTCTCGTTTCTTGTATGATATTTCATCCGTCCCAATTTAATTGTCACTTTTGGGAATTTGTGCCATTTTTCAATTGATTATATCTTGTAATTTATAAGGTATTAGGTAATTTTGAAAACATTATATTATAGAACAAATCGAGATCTATCAGACAAGATCTATATTGGATATAAAATTTATTACCAATTTAAAGATATAACTAGTATTTTATCCAGTTAGAATAGAACTGAGACAAGTAAATTGGGACAGAGGGAGTACTAGTAACTCTACTTCATTCAGTTTATTCAACAGTGCTATACGCACAGATTTTCTCAAACAGACAGAGTGTACAAATGAATTTTGGACTCGTTTTGGGTCCCACAAAAATGATTGGAGCCGCTCATTTTGTTCAAATATCTTATTTAAGGTCACGTAGAAAATTAACTCATTTAGATATCGGTAAAGGGATTTACGAAACACCCAACTTTGCTTCAGAAATAACCTGTTTTTTGAAGCAAAATTGAGTGTTTCATAAACCTCCTTACTGATATTCAAATAAGCTGATCTTTTACGGAGACCTTAAACAAGATGTCTTGAACAAAATGAGCAATTTTGATTATCTTTGCGGGACCCAAAACGGGTCCAAAGTCCATCTGTACGAGCTGTCAGTTTTTCAAAAATCTGTGTCGGTAGCAGTTTTGCAGATTTCATTTTTTCACAAGGGTTTGATACACTACCATTAGGGCTGTTACGAACCCGACCGGACCGAAAAAGACCGAAAAAACCGACCGATCGGTTCGGTCTTCGGTCGGTCCAAGGGAGTTTTTTTTCGGTTCGGGGTGGACCGAACCGAACCGAACCTAGGTCGGTTCGGTCTCGGTTTTCTGGAAATCTATACCGACCGAACCGAACCGAACCGAATGCGGACCGAACGGACCGAACCGACCGAACCGACCGAGGACCGAACCGACCGAACCGACCGAACTATATATTTTATATATTTATATAAATTGTTTTAATTTTCTGGCTCTTATTGTTTTAAATTGTTAACTTCCAACAAAATTTTGAATGGTTAACTTTTGGCTCTTACTTTTTTTTTTGGAATTTCATTGCTTGATTTATTTACTTTGTTTCTCTCATTGGTTAGATCAAGTATAGTTTTTAGGACTTTACTTGAAAGAGGGGGCCTAGGGGTGATATTACTTACCAATCCAATTTCTTCTGCCCGGATTGGATATGTTGTTCCGCACATTGGCTCAATTCTACACCTTAAATAACCGTGGCTTTTTCTTTTGCTTTTGAATAAAGCGGAGTTGGGCGAAGATGGGGACGTTTTTGCAAAATTTTCCAATCGATTGCTCTCCCTGTTCTAAATTACTTTAACTCCTCCAAGTTATATACAATAGTGTAGAAGATATTTCCAATCGATTGAAAAAAAAAAAAGAGGTGGAAGAGTACTTGTGAAAGTTGTAATTGTTTGAGCATACTTGTTGTATGTTGATTTTTTTTTCAATTGGTGTTTGAAAAAAAAGAAAGAAGGTGCAATGGCCCAAATATGGGTGAAAAAATGGCCCAAACATGGGTGATTGACTTAAGGTTGAAAAATGCCCAAATATGGGTGAGAAACATGTGAAAATGGCCCAAATATGGGTAAAAAATGGCCCAAACATAGCCCGTAGTCTATTGTTAGTTTTTAAAATGGCTCATTTCAGGCGGACCGAACGCCCCAAAAAACCCGACCGAACCGAACCCACCCCGAACCGAACCGAACCGAAATTAATACCGGTCGGGATCGGTCCCCGGACTATGTACCCCGAACCCGATCGGGGTGCGGCAAATCCACCCCGAACCGAACCGAACCGACCGAATAACACCCCTAACTGCCATGGTCTCTAGTGCTGTCATAGTCTGTCAAGCCCGAGGCCTGCACATCATTTGAGAAAATATACCAAGTATAAAATTCTTTGCGCAGGTGATTTTCCTTGTATCGTTAGGATATAACGCACTGACTCTCTTTTACCTGAAAAGTTTAGCACGGGCGCACGCATTGGGTGAGATCTTTCCAAGAATTTTACAGTACTAGACTTCGTGGTGCGTTTGATCTCCACAAGTTTCTCTTCAAGAACCAATCATTTCCATTCAAACAATGCCTAGAATTGTCAGCGCCCTCAGATTTAGAGAGTGATTGAATAGTACAATTTGCCAGCAATAACTATGACCCTCTAAACAAATACGAGTACGACCTCAACCGCTAAACTCACCAACCTTGTTGGTCAAGGCTTTATTCCCATTGGGTTTGGCTGAGCTAATAGGTCTCGAGTTCAAGTTGTGATAACGACGCTCTCTCAAATTTGATCCTTCTGTGTAGTTCGGCTTTGGCCCGCTAGTTTTTGGTGGCACGATAGTTGCTATGGCTTTTTGATTCCTTCTAGAATTCGCCGTGGGTTTGGAGTCTCTATGATCACTCTTAGGGGAGGATTGTTATGCTCGGTCGCCTCCTCCTCCAACCTTTTTGCTTAGTAGGTACTCCTATGTTTTTACATAAGAATAAACGCACCAACCATACGGATGGGCATGAATAAATGCCCTATCGACACCCACATGATCTTGTTCCCCCCTTGTACAAAGGTAATGGAACAGAACACGTTGATACTTCAATCCCCCACATCCAAAAATTTGAATGGATCCTCAAATATTTCTTCAGTTTTCCTAAAATTTCCCATTTTAAATAATTATTTTGCAATTCCATAATTCAGACATACCCTTCAGACATGCTTGCTTGACAATTATCGGGAAACAGGGAATCGATAATAGGTTATTGAAGGAACAAAAGATAAATGTGTAAAACTAATCAAACTAATCGATAATAGGTTCTAAATAAGCTCAACGGTGGCTTGTGTAGCGATCTAGCAGAAGCTCTTTCAATACGCTGCGTCCAGCTTTTGCGCTTCCTCGATTTCAGAGTCAAGCAAGAGAGAATGTTTCTGGATCTTTCTCTTCCTTCAACCGCCTGCCGGATAAAGGGAACGAAAAATGCATTCAAGAATAATTTAACCTACCCAATTTGGCTAGATTAAAACTTGTTCTTCGGCTCGATTCGTTGAAAGATCGAACTAATCTGGCTAGTTTACAGCAATAAACAAAGACAAACAGTAACTACATTAATATGGCTCTTATCAAGCAAGCCTTTAGCTCAGCCAAAATCAAACAAGACATTCAAAGCCAAATTCTTGACACACACGTACGGCCGGGTTATCGTTTTCCCGATAACAAATACTTACACAAGTAGTACTCATAAAATGGAGTAGCAAATACAAAGCATAATACAGATTAAGCACCCTGCTCAATCGATCTCCGCAGTTCATTCCCCTCTTTTTATTCTTTTTATTTGTGTTTCACAAAGATCAAAGGAGCAGGAGGCTGCATGCTGGGGTCTTGATTACTGCTTCAATCTCTGTTCTTGCTTTTTTCCATGGCCCTTGGTGCTGAAATAATAGTATATCCAAATTAAAATGGTGAATTAGTGTACGTTGATAACATAAATATGCCCAGCCCGGAAAAACTTGGATTACCGGAATATTATACTTTTGTAGGAATAAATGTACTAACCGAGTCCTTTGGCCTCCGTTCTTTTCATTATGCGCAGGCGCTTGCAAGAATTAACAAACATCCTGTTTGATATGGAAAGGGAAAAGGAAAATGAAGAATAAGAGATTTGAAATGAACGATGCCAGGCCAACTTCATTTCTTTAGTTTCGTGTCATTTTCTTTAGCCTTGCTAACTTGTATTTTTCTTGATCCAAACACATACTAGCTGATTTTGAGGCTATGAGATATTAATCTCACCTGTAAATGGTGGTGACCATATCTAGAAATGATATTATCGTATTATTTGATATGTCATCTTATATAAGCCCAATCAGTGACCCCGTATGATATGGCTCTATTATTATGTAAAAAATTATTTTATTTTTCGATAAAAAAAATAATACGACTTTTCGTTGTAGTATGTGGTGAATGGAGTTATTCTATTTTTTTCCCCATTTAATCCTAATCTACTCTATCTTAGGGGAGTTATTCTAATTAACGAGTGAGAATTTAGGACTTACTCCCAAGGGACATCACCGACGAGCATCCAATCACCATCCTTGTCTTCATAAGTTGGAACAAAATCAGAACCACTCAAAAGATCCATGAGTTTGCTTTCATTCATGAAATCCTTCATCCCGCAGTTACCTTCAAGAAAAATCATTCCATATTGATCATACAAATATGGAGAAAGTAATAATTAAATGCATGACAGCAGGGACAAAACTAAGATTTTGTAAACACGAGAGCAGACCTATGAACAAGATTTTGAAATTTGAATGTTCGGAAATCTAATAGTTTGTTTGCTTTAGATTTTGGGGGAGGTTTTTTTGGGTTGTAAGTAGAGATAGATAGAAAAAGAAATGAGATCAATAATTGAAGAAAAAACTTATGGAATGCCGTGCACAGAGAGAGAAATTGGGTTTTGGGACAAAAAACAAACACATTTTTATGTCTAAATAACACCCAATACAAAATACAATACCTAGATGTTCTCACTAAACAAAAAAACAAAAAATAAATAATATTAATATTTCAAAAAATAAACCCAAAACCTCGCCCCCATATGCCCACACCTCTCTCCGTCTCTGCATGACAGACCTGTTTGTTTCAGAATTGAATGTTATTTAGTTGTGTTTGAATTAAAACTAATTCATGGATGGATGTGAGGAAAATTTAAATTCCATAAATCCATGATCCAAACGCACCTCTAGACGTTTCTACTAATTAGCCGGGAAAAAAAGAGAGAAGAAGAGCAAGATTTATTCTATTTACAAATTTGATCTCTAAAACCGAAGATAAACACGATAGAAATGCTAGGTGCACAGAATTGAGACAGAATTCACACTATGGATCAATAAAACATCTCCATAGAACAAGAATCAAAGAAAAGTACTATGCAAATGATAGATGTTGTAGAGTAGACGCTCCGATTTTTGAAATTTGGATCGTTACAAATGTTCTGTGTAATTCGGCCTCGGTATATTTTATGTCAAATCTTGTGAATCTCTGGGCCAAAATTTAAAAAAAAAAGGAACTTTCTGTGACAATTTTCTATGTCTTGATGAGCTTACCAATGGTGAAGGAACTAATCAAGTTGCCCAATGCATCAGAGAGCTCTTTGTAAGTCTTGTACGTTTTCAAGTCCACTTTACGCAAGTAAGGTGCACCATCCAGGCTAACCTTCACAAAAGCTGCTACTCCGCCAATTAATTTCTCTTTCTCCTCATCGCCGCCGCTCTTTTGGACGGTCAGAATGTTCTTACGGAAGGATCGGACCGGCGGCCAACCAACTACTTGTGCCCTGAAAAACCCAAGGGAGATTCTGAATAAGCTTGAAAAATCAACATGTAAATTGTAATCTCTCTCTCTCTCTCTCTCTCTCTCTCTCTCCAAATGAATCTATATTATTGTGAAAAGATACTTTAGCAAACCCTAGATCATCAACATGAACATGTACTGTGTATCTAAATAAATCTACCAAAAATAAAAGAACATGAGAGCATGCACCAAAGAGTAAATTCTAAAACAACAAATCAGCTGTAACAAAAGAATAATTACGGTGGATCACATACTTGGCCGGAGGCTTTGGCGGATCGTTGGAGGGCATAATCTTCACCTTCTCAATCGGTACCTTAGACGAAAGGTTGAGCTTCAAATCCACTATTTCCTCAAAACCTCTCTTCCCGTTGTTGTTATTAGTATTATTACTATTTTTCACCCCGTGAATATCTCCTTCCACTCCTCCTCCTCCTCCTCCTCCACCACCCGGCAACCCTAGCCGCAACTCCGTCTCCTCGAATTTCATGTTAGCTTTATCACGATCGTTTTCCATTTTCCGGCCAACCTCCATCAATCTCTCTCTCTCTCTCTCTCTCTCTCTCTCTCTCTCTCTCTCCCGTTGTTGTTTGTTCTTGCTTTGAGTGCTTTGTTTATGGGAGAAAGTTTTTTTTTTTTTTAAAGATACCAAAATTTATGGGAGAATTAAAGTGGAAGTTTAGTAAATGGTATAGGTGTAGGCTAGCAATAATAGAGGGACGTTGAAAGGGAGAGGGGTGTGTTGGGGCCAAATGGGTAATCAACTTGCGGATGATCATATGCTTGCATGCCCTTTTTTAGTTCTTCTTTTTTTAATTTTTAATTTTTCGTCTTTTAGGTTTTTATTTATTTTTTATTTTTTCAATGTTCGACCGGTGAGAGAATCCCACTAATAGAAGATAACATCAATATTGTGAGACCTGCAATAATTAAACCTAGCTCAATATAGAATACATTAAGATCGCTAGCCTTATACGAGGAAAAAAAAAAATAAACGAACATCGAAAGAAATCCATATGTAAGATAGTCCCATAAGAGAAAAAAATAAATGGAAAAACATAAACGAACATCGAAAGAAATCTATATGTAAGATAGCCCCATAAGAGAAAAAAATAAATGGAAAAAAATAAACGAACATCGAAAGAAATCTGTATGTAAGATAGCCCCATAAGAGAAAAAAATAAATGGAAAAAAATAAACGAACATCGAAAGAAATCTTTATGTAAGATAGTAGTAATCAATTCTTGCCGTGAAGAGTGTACAATACTGACCAACTAATTGTATTTGGCTTTTTTTTTTTTTTAAGCTCTGTTTGTTTTACATTTTGTGAATTTGATATGGCAGGGTGAGGTGGACCTTCCAAATATTGAAAGATATGTGACGGCCCTATAACTCTTTTGTTCATTTCTTTTGCTAGTTAAATAGAAATGATTTATTGAAAAATACACATTCATTTTGGCTTTTTTTTTTCCCCCAATCCGACGAAATTGAACAAAAAAACAAAAGAATATCCCCAAATATGTATTCTTCTCCCCCCTTATATTTGCTCTAAAAAAAATAATTACAAAGCTCATTGTTTAATTCCTGTTCAATCCATTTTGACCCACTACTGGTTTTTACTTCATTTTTTTTAGAAAAATTTTGGGGTGCAAATAGGGTACGGCTGATGTGCATGGTACCGTGCGCGCAAAGGGGTACCACGTGGCGCCCCATTCGCAACCAAGAATTTCTCCATTTTTTTTTTTAATCCCAAAACACTTCCTTTAACACAGTACTATATATATAATCTCCGATATATATAACAATTTTACGAGATATGTTTCAGAAAACCAAAAATATCACAACTTCGTAACATTTCACGTGTTCTTAATTAATAGTATAGGTAATATATATATCACAAGTGCAAGAAAGAACATGGTGACATTGTATGCTGGCCTTGTTCCCCGCTAATTATTTTCTGGCATTTATGTGACTGCCAAATCTAAGAATGTCCTTGTATTTATGAAAAACACTGTTTTTAAAAAAAAAATCTAAGAATGTCATTGTATTTATGAAAAACACTGTTTTTTTTGCTTTGTTTTTATCCGCATTTTTGCATGTGCTTTGATCGGGCAAATATCTAGCCAGTCGTTTTTTTTTTAACTTTCCAACTACCTAAAAAAAAAAGGCGTAACCCAGGGGAGACTCCCATAGGCTACACCTTGGGAGAGTCTCCCTTGATTGTACTGCGCGCAATGGCCCTACACACCGCGCAACAGTTAAGTTCAGAGTATGCAGCTGCTTACATAACAAATACATCAAACACGATTAACCTTTGACGGAAAAAAAAATGAACGGCCTACAAGATCTTTCTGTGTATAACGAATAGTAATTTTGTTCGTCGAACGTATCTACTGAGTGAACTATACTCTTCTCTCTTTTAGTGAAACAAGTAAGACGAGCATTCTTTGTTCACCCACTTTAAGTATATAGTATACTAGTGCATGTCCGTGCTTGAAGGCACGGCGCAACGCTTTCTAAACACAATTTAAATGAAGTATCAAACACCGGTTATTTTTGGATTAAAAAAAAAACCAATTTTTCAATTTTTTTTTTGGATACAACGGTTGTTTTTAACTCCATCCCATATGGGGTGAATTTCATGTATGTGTATGTCTCACCCCATATAAGAGGACGTTACAAATAACCGTTAAATGAAAATGTACCCATAGGATAGAAGCCAAAGTAGAAACTTGAAAATCTTTGATCTGGTTTATCTTTTTGTAACGTTCAAAATTTAAAAATAGCACAAAGAATATGGAAGGTTGGTCTTTATTATTATTATTTTATTTTGGAGAGGAAACCATAGAGGGTTAAGATTACAAAGTAAATAAATCTGAAATCAAAACAAAATTGTAAAATCAAACCTTGACCCAAAATTAAACAATCCCGTGATAAATTGGACAATGGTGGGATCGAAGAGTCAGAAAGGCAACGTAGAGAGAGAGAGAGAGAGAGAGAGAGAGAGAGAGAGATTTTGAAGTGGCAATTCTACAATTACTATTGTTTGAGAGAGAGAAGGAGAGCCGTGGGATTTATGGAGCAAATTAATAATTAGGATTTATAGAGAGATAAGATTCAAAAATCATTCTCCCTTATTATATAGTAGATGTGAATGAATTGAGACTTTTTGGAGAATTTTTTCTTTTTGTTACTATTACTAAAAAAACCCAAAATAATTTTGATAAAATTTTCAATAAAAAAAGAATGGGATAGGGAGGTGGGACCCAATTGTTGGGGGTAGAAATGGCATGTGAATGATTTGATGGAGGGGAGGGGAGGAGAGGAGAGGAGAGGGGCCATGTGAAGTTGGGGAGGAGTGGTCGGCCAGCGTAAAACCCTATTCCATGTGCGCCGCTGCAGGGCATCCCATGCACTACCCTTTTTATTGCCATCCAGTGTCCTGTCTTTTCTAGGAAAAGTTTTTGGTGCAAATTGGATATCACATGGCGGCATTCGATGCACGCCCGAACCGTCCAAACGTATTTTGAACGGCCCAAATCCGACCACTCTCCCTCCCTCTCAGCCGACCGGTACTCTCTCTGCTCTTTCTCTCTCCTCTCCTTTTATAGTCGTAATAAAGCTTTAGAATGTTTGCGCTCCCGATCTCACCTCTCGTATTGCGCTCCTGCTTTTAATCTTCACTTTCGCAGATTTAAGTAGTTCGGAATGTGTCAGAGGAGGTTTTATGTTCGCGCTAGCGCTTCCGTACATACGCCCACACACAAATTATGTGACTTAAGTATTATCTATTTCTGTGCATAAAAGACATGATACCATACATATGGCCTTTTTATTGCCATCCCGTGTCCTGTCTTTTATAGTCACGTAATAAACCTGTAAAATGTTTGAGCTCCCCGTCTCCCCTCTCGTATTGCACTCCCGCTATTCACTTTCGCGGATTTAAGAAGTTTGGGATATATAATATGTTTCAAAGGAGGTTTTACGCTCGCCCTAGCGCTTCCTTTTTTTCCCGGTACTTCGGAATACTATAAAACAGTCAACGGAAAGAGTTATGCTCTAGCGCTTCCGTTCATGCGCCTACGCGCGAATTATTGTCTATTTACTAATCGCATAAAAATATCCTGAAATTTGATTTCCAAATTATTACTCCCTTTTCCTTCATGTCCAAAGCTTATTCGCTTCCGTTTCAAAATTTTTTTTCTTCTGTTCTTAATTAGTAGTCGTGTTATTTTTAGTTGAAAACTAAAATTCTTCCGTGCATGATTTTTTTTTACGTTAATTCTTTACACCAATTTGAAAATCAAAATTATATATACTGTTGTAATATGCTTACAAAAACCATGATACCATACGTACGTATGGCATTTAAAATTTTTTACTAACATAATTTTTTTTAATAATTCAAATTGTTCGTACAAACTTACTCACACCTCAAATAACATGAGATCATGCACAAACTCAAAGTATCGTTCATTACCCTACTTTGAGTAGGACACATCTCTTAATTTATCCAGGGCCGGCTTTTGGGCTCTAAGCAACCCCTAATAGTAATTTATTTGAGGATTTTCAGCAAGGGTTACTACTTTAAAAAGTCTCGTATCGCTTAGCTAGCCATAACTACGACGGTTCGACAAATCAGTGTGCACATCACCTTGTAGTTCTGGCCGAAATGCCTATTTTCATTTGGAGGGAGTTTGTTATCGGAGATAGCATTAACAATAGGCAATTAAGTGTTAGACTAGTTCGGTGGGTAGGCTAGCCAGGTTAGACTACGTATGTGCACCCGTGCGATGCGGATCGAGCTCTCTTTCTTAGTAGCCCTATCCCTAGTTTGATTGTCTACGCCCGACCCAAGACTTTAGTCAAGCTTGTGTGGGGTCCAAACTATCTAAATTACGACTTGTATCAGTAGGTAGGTATACCTTCAATTTTCAGAACGTTGGGTGAAAGAACATTTCTGCTAGCTAATTAGATTCCTCAGTGAAATGGAATTCCACATAAGGTGCCCGTCACATCAGCCGAGAGTACTGCCCTGTCACACCGCACCACAATTTGTAAGAGATCCTACCGCACCTTCGTTCTGATCGAAGCTAAAGCGCCACCACGTGTCGGCTGCGTAATGAGTATATATATGTTTAGCTCCAATACGGAACTGTAGGACTCTAACGTGGGCCTTGTCGAACCAGGTCATGAGCGTTGATATCTCGGGTAAACTTGCAAAGGGGATTAGGACTGTGGTTGAGCTAGCTGTTGGTGACCCATTGGGGTTTTCGATAGCATTTTTCCATTCATCATCCAACATAAGCGTGACTTTTTCGTACGCATGCGGGATGTATGTAGCCGACAAAAAAGGGTTGAAAGTTGCTCAAGAAAAGCGAAATCTACATAAAATTACGAAGGATGATATTCCGTACAAAAAATAATTCGACGCACAGTACTACTCGTGTTTAATTATGTGTGGAGTTCCAGATGCCCCGGCCCGTTAACAATTTTAGTGACACACACACACACACTTGCACATTAATATGATCATGATGATAGCCATTAGAACAAAAAGAAATTGAGACTTGCAAATTAAAATGGTTGCATATAGTAATCAAGTGAGATATTGATGAATGCAATTAGGGGTGTAAAAGAGTCGAGCCGAATTGAATATTGGCATGTTCGAGCTCGGCTCGATCAGAATTCGTCTGGCTCGAGCTCGGCTCGACAAACATGGACAAAACTCGAGCTCGGCTCGTTAGTATTCGGTCTTGAATCAACGAGCCGGCTCGGCAAAATTCGAGCTTGAATTTGTCAACTTTTCAGCCGTAATATTGAAAAATTGGCTTAACGAGCCGAGTCGAACCGAATATTGGCATGTTCGAGCTGAGCCGAGCCAAACTTATATATTTCGAGCCGAGACGAACCTGTTTGAGCCGAGCCCTGCTAGGTTCAAGCTCGGCTTGTTTATCCTTTGAACCGAGAGAAACCGAGCCCTTACCGAGCCGAACTCGCGAGTTGCTCAGCTGATTTACAGTCCTAATTATGCAATGGGACCAAGACAGCTATGGTGTTTTACTAGTAGACAAGGAAACAAGAAGGGAAGTAAGGTGGGGACTGGAAGTTAAATGGGGGGGGATTGGTCGACCTAGCTCCATGGGCCAGGGGAAGCCTAAAGTCTAAGGGCAAACCAATACCAGTTCACGTGTGGGTAAGGGCCCAGATCTCCCCATCAACATTCAATTCGTCGCACGTGTGTCCACATGGGCATGCACTATACATGCATGGTCCTCACCCCTAGTACTAATAATAACCCTAGCTAGACTTCGTTGGCAATTTGACCATGGACCTCATCTTTCGAAAGGTTATTTTTTTTCCTAATAATTTGTTTGTTTATGTCAACTTACGCGCACTTCAACTGATTCTGGAGACAAATTCCACCGCTAGCGCTCAACTACAATTTACAAGCCCATTCAATAGTGTTTGATAGTGTACATGTTTGAGACACAGTCGAGTTTTGAAAATTGAGAAGCATTTTACTTCCACATTTCGACTGACACAATACTCCTATGAATTATCAAAAAAACGAGCGCAAAAACAACTTAGGGTATATTGTTTTTCAATCCTTCCATTATTTTCTTTCCCTTTGGTGTATATATTCCTCCACAAATTTAAAATCCAAGCACAACCTTACGGTATATATTTATTATTTAGATTCTTTGTTAGTTAGGAAGTTCAAGGGATAGATCGAAGAAAAATAATATCATGGGAGTATTTTGTAAAATTCTAGAATCATAGACCCTGTTTGTTTTGGGTTTTTAAAAGTAATTATAAGTAGAGAGAGGTAGATGGAGAAAATTTACTAAGGACCGTGCATAAGGATTTTGAGTTTTCCAAACGAACAAGATCGATCTTAGTAATCTATGTGGTACCAAAATCTGGACAGCTACTGATCTGAGTACTCTAGAATATTCCTACAAAACAAGTTCAAGGATCGGTGGTGTTTCCGGCCACGGACCTTCTGGTTTTTGTGCGTGTGTCAGTGTGTGGAATTCAGTGCGGTGTTCATCATGAGTGAGGCAGTGAGGTGTTTTTCATGTCCTTTTGTCCATTGCTTTGCTTTTGGGCTTCCCGTAACTGACGAGGTGTTCTTTCCTTGTGGTACACGTCTTGTCTTCGTACAACTTTTGGGCCTTTCGGCCTACTACAGACACTACACCTAACTGTGGTGGTAACCATTTCTTCTGTAGATCCGAAACACAGTCGTGTCCAAAAAAATCCGGTCACGGATATAGGCACGGAGATCACTTTGTAGTGTGGCGAAAACGACATCGTTTAATTTGCTCCGTTATCTCAAGGTATCCGTTAGTCTCCAAAACCGACGCGCAAATAAATTGCGAATTTCTCTCTTTTTTTTACAAGAAAAAAATCCCTCTATGCGGGTTGTGTTTGAAGTCATGGTATGAACTTAGTGTTGCAAACTGTTTAGACCTCCATGATTAATATTTTGTGGAAATATCCATGAAAAAGTTCAAAAAATCAGCTTTTGAGCTTCTTCTTATTTTATTTTATTTTATTTTTTGTATATTTTCCACAAAATTAGTTTTACTATGATGGATGTTACCCAGTTGTGTATCTGCATAGTGCAAACATTTTAGATGCTATTGGGCTTAGCCTAGCTGATCATCCTGTAGCTTTTCTTGGGGGTGAGGTTCTAATTAAGTTCGACACCTGTGAACACCCTGTCTTCTTCTTTTTCTTTTTTGCAACTCTAACACTTACGATGTTTTTTTGGGTTTCATGGTCGAGGGTGTCCGGGACCCCGGGTCAGCTTATTCGCACCTCAATTATTTTCCTTCCTGTTTCGGTCAAAGGCCATCTACACCGAAACTAGGGAATTCAAAAGAGATCTCTGCCTGACCCCAAGTTGCTAAATTTCAAACTTAGAATATCTAAGTTTAAAAGCTCATCCCTATCGCCAACGCTCAACTTTGTGGCCAAAAAAGAGAGAAGCATTCTTGTGGCCAAAAAAGAGAGAAGCATTTTGGATCCATTAGTCTTGAAGCGCTGACTAGTTTGACTACTGACAGGGCATATCTGCCTGGCGAGAAATTTTTGGGTGATGGTAGGGTACTATAGACGTGGTAACCTGTCAGTGATTCAGATCATTCAAATGTATTTTGGACAATTCGGATTTTAGAGAGAGAAAGAGGAGAGATAGTGGTGTGGTAAGGGGATATAGGGAATAAATCTAGACCATCCAAAATACGTTTGAACGATCCAGATCACCGATAGTATCGCCTCTTGATACCCGCTTGGCATCCAAAAACTGGCCCGATGTCCAAAATGATTTGTTTGGCACACTCAAAATGTTAAAACAGCCCGCCCACAGTAGACTTGGCCGGCCACAGTTGGGTGTGTGCCTAAAATTTAGGGACCATTAATTAGGAGATGGAGTGTGGAAAGTTCCATCACAATGCCTAAACCTCACCTTAATTAGGTCCTCAGCCTAATATTGAGGATACCACCAACATTCTTATTAGAATATTTAAGGCCAAATACAACCTAAATTTGGGAATTAAAACTCAACAATTTTATCGATTAAGTGACATAGGCCTTGTGCAGTTCGTTGCCTGGCACTCTCCTCCTTGAGGAGGCGGATGTTCAAGCCCTTCCGTAGACGGTTTGGGGTCAGTGCTATGGATAGTTCTTGCACCCCTGTGTTAACCTAACACACTGTTAACTCCCGCTAACTATACCGTGTGGGGAAAAAAGAAAAAGAAAAAAAGTATACTAGTACAAAACTTTAATGTTTAATCGCAGGAATATTCAAAAAAAAAAACGTTGAAATTTAATAACAAAACAACATTAATGAAGCTTGTTCACCACATAAAATTCTATTGCATTGACTCACTGATGCGATTGACTTTTTTCGGAATATTTTTAATAAGAAAAAAAAAATTTCAACTCAAAAGATGTTGGGATCCAAGTTAATCCCAGCCTTCTTCCCATTAATTAGGGTTGTTCAATCCAGCAATTAGCTAGCTACCTACGGTTGCTGCAAATGTGGATATCATGTATCGTGGAGGCTGTGGACAATGTCTCGCCGCGTTAGTATTGATCTTTGCAATTTTATACACATAATGTAAGTATGTCTCTCATTAAAAATTACTACAAAGCTTAATTAGTTAACTATAAAAAAAATTTACTAAGAATTTGGATGGTTAGAGGAAGGTTATTCATTGTTTAGCGAGGTAATTGTAATATTTCTAGAACTTGTATGGACAAAACAAAATCTTTTAAAAATACACATGCAAGTGTAGATCGATATAGCGTACTTCTTAATTTTCAAACGCTGTGGAAATTGTGGCTCCTGTCTGCCCTCGCCTAGGTCCACCACCTATTATAAACTAAAACGATATTAAAGGCATAAAAGTCTCCTCACTTTCATTGAAGTGTAGATAAAGATTATTGACGCGACTCTTTCATATCGAAATTATAGAACGTAGGAGAAGAGATTCGAGTTCTGCGCCACGATCTCGATGTTACTCACTACAGAAGTTTGTAATAGACAAATAATTTATGAATATGTAATCATGTACATATATAGGTTGAGCTGAAAAATGATTCGTTTGCCGAGGAAAAAAAAATTGTTCGAGTATCTTGGCCTAGCTATTTGAGAATTCAATTTTGAATATGAATAGCATGTGCCAAAATTCATGGAACTTTGTCGGTTAAGAAATTCAATAAGAAATAAGTACTTATGTTTAAACCTTGAGAGATTAGAGAGATATTCTACTAATTTTTTCCTGTATTATTATTATTATTATTATTCTATACAAAGTAAAGCATCAAATGAAGGTATTATAGCATATATATATGATTGGACAAATCAGACACAAAATAAATTATAGATCTCAAATACTCTACGTACCCAACACCCAACTGACCTACAGCCAAACTGGTCGGATCTGGGTCTCATGTTTAACAAAAAATAATACCCACGTTGCCGGAAAACTATTGCTTGCTCTTGGAGCACCACCACGTACGTGATGGATACATTCACGTGAAGTTTCTAACTGACCTACGACTAAACTGGTTAAATCTGAAATCAACGTTTAACTCCAAAATACTCACGTCGTCGGGAAATTATTACTTGATCTTGACACTGCCACGTGGTGACACATTCATGTGATGTTCAAGACAAAGCATACGGATTCGACAAAAATAGGAGTATGTGATCGTAGAGCCTTGAAACACAATGCTCTAAGAACACCGAATAATCACTCCACACCGACATCTAAGTTCGACCCACCCACAAGGCCTGCTCCCTTTCCCCTCGATCTGACGGTCCAGATTCCCAATCAGATCGCATCAGGACCGTCCATTTTCCCAACCACCGTCTTCAATGCCACGGTTGCAGATGTCCCCACCTTTGTCTCCTACCTGCATCACAACGGGCCCACATGTGCCGGTCATGTGACCGACAAGCCACAGCCGTCCATGTCCCACGTTGGAATTTCCAGCTCCCGACACCCTCCTATAGTTGCTCGCCACTTGTCGCTACATCATTGATCAAGCAAATTAACGCGTGTAAAATTTCTCACGTACCATACAATCATGAAGCAAGAGAATAACACCCTATAAAATTCTCCTCTGCCCTTCCCTCCTTGGCAAACACAGCATTTTGGAACTAAAACTACTTGTGCCGGAGTATAAAACAAGCCACCGGAAAACTCGTCGGAATTTCTAGGAAGATACATTAGTGGAAGATGGAAACATCGATGCTCGGTTATGTCTCCGATGATCATTTCAATCTCAAGGCGACGGAATTAAGATTAGGATTGCCAGGATCAGATGAGCCAGAGAAACAATCGTCTATTAATGTTAGGGGTAACAAAAGAGCCTTATCAGAGATGGATGGTGCGTTAGACAGCGAAAAGGGCGACCGAGACCGTGCTCCTCCTGCCAAGTGAGTAATCTCAAGAACTTTCACTTGTGCTACTCTTATACCTATGTAATTTTCTGGTTGTGTGTAGCCTTTATACTAACTAATAATGGTTTATCGAAATGGCAGGGCACAAGTGGTGGGATGGCCGCCGGTCAGATCTTACAGGAGAAATTGTTTCCAACCGAAGAACACGGAAGCCGAAGCTTCCGGGATGTATGTGAAGGTGAGCATGGATGGAGCTCCATATCTAAGAAAGATTGACCTGGAGGTTTACAATAGCTACCCAGAACTCCTCAAGGCATTAGAAAACATGTTCAAGTGCACCATTGGTAAGTCCTCAAATCTTTGCATCTTTCTATTTAATGAAAACTTTCTTCTCCGTTCAAAGGACAAAAAGTACTAAAATCTTCTTCCTACTATACTTATATATATGATTTGGTTGTGGTGGAGGTGGAAATTTTCTCGATTATGATCGATTTGGGTTTTTATGTTTATTGTTTTGTAACATTTTTCAGGTGGGTATCCAGAGAGGGAAGGCTATGATGGATCTGATTATGCACCATCATATCAAGACAAAGATGGTGACTGGATGCTGGTTGGAGATGTCCCATGGGATATGTTTACTACCTCTTGCAAGAGGCTGAGAATCATGAAAGGATCGGATGCTAAAGGCTTGGGGTGTCTATAGAATCCATAGAGCACATCTACACCCACAAAAAGAGAACACTTGGGTTAGCCAAGAATGTTTGGTAACTCAGAAAAATACAAGAGAAAAGGCACATAGATAGGTTCATATTACAGATGACACACCGTTTTTTTTTTTTGGGTACATCGGAAAGTCCGAACACATCATATTCATGGCTGGTTTTCACGACTATATGATTTTGTTTTCCCCATCAAATCGATACAGCAAGAGGTCTTGGAGACTCTGCTTCAGATCCATTTGTAGTAAAGGAAAACTGACATTCACAAATATTATGCCAAGGATGATATGTACAAACCAAGTAGTGTAAAGCTATGGTTTATGGTTCATTTTCCTTCTCGTTTTCCCCTTTGGAATGTTATGGTTTATGGTTTGGATTTAGAATGAGAGAAGCAGAAGCATGATATGGTACTTTTTTTTTTTTTTTGATCGGCAACGTAACATTTTGTTATAGGGGAAGGGGAAGGGAAAGGGGAAGGGGCAAAATAACTTGGGCAGAAGTACCATGAAAGATGACAATATTTTCTTCTAATTTCCCATTCCTCATCCATTGCATAAGTCGGGTAAGGGTGTGGGAAAATGTCCTTCAAAATTCGCGAGAACAAGAATTGAGAGCGAAAGTGGAGGGCGCTATTGAAGGATTAGGTAACTAATTATTATAAAAGTGAAAAGAAAAAGAAAAGAAGCTAAACCGAATGCAAATCTGAATGGTTCCAAGTCCATGATTCCCAGTATTCCACATCACAGAACATCTGCTAAACCTAAAGGCAGCAGAGTCTATTTGCTCGTGAAGGTATCCTATGTTACTGGAAAATATGCAAAGGTCTGCAATTTTCCGCAAGCATATGCAATGGAGTTCACAGCATTTTACTGCCAGAAACAAATCTACTTGGATAACGATAATATCTCCAATTGAACA
The DNA here is from genome assembly GCA_019656295.1 of Rhododendron mucronatum var. ripense. NCBI lineage: Eukaryota > Viridiplantae > Streptophyta > Magnoliopsida > Ericales > Ericaceae > Rhododendron > Rhododendron mucronatum. Next base: position 2,225,176 of record BPLT01000015.1, read on the forward strand.
AAGGAATATAACCGACGCCATAAGAATTAAGGATAAGACCAAAGAGTTTCATTTGTTTGAATAGGCAGATTCGGAGCAAATGCTTAAAGAGCAGGATAGATTTTCTATACTATGATCCTTATCACGAACTACCTTTCAAGATTGAAGACCAAGATCGAGTCACGGAAAATTTGGTCAGCACTCCTAAAATTTGCCGGTAAGATCAAATATACAACAAAGGCCAGGTGCACAAAGGCCAAAACTTAGCTGTTCCCCACCAAATAAGTAACACCAAACACAGGAAAAAGAGTAACACCAGACGAAGGAGATTCCGCTGAGACCCGTGTCTGATCACCAGAATAAAGAGCAGTTACAAAGCTGAGTAGTCATTACCAGCCCCAAAATTCACGTTCATGCCACCGTTTTGATCTTGAAAACCAAAAGCCTCCCTTCTTGCATCCAGGATTTCTAGTTGGGACTTCACCCATGGAGGATTAAACCTGCCTTCAACCCACAACGCTTCTCCAGTATGTTTGTGCTTGAAATCAGGATATCTTGGGGGTTTCTGAGCATCAGTCTATTGACATTGACAAAGTTAAAGAGAGAAATTATTTTAGTGATAACTAAAACTAAGAAAGTGAACTACTATATTCCAAATGTGCATGTATGGAACCTCAGCAATGATCCATTTCAACCAGTCAATAATGTGTTGTTTTCTAAGTCGTTTATAACTAAAATATAGGCCCCAAATTCAAGACCTCCCTGCAGGTGAACTCAATTATTACAACACACCTGGCACCTTCACTTTACCATACCCAGATAAGGACATCCAAATTACTAAGAGAAAATACAAAGACAGCCATTTACAGCTCCACAAACGTAGGAACCCAAGTCAACGTAGGCTCCTAATAAACAGAACGTCCATACTGTACCAAGGCACTAAAACAATGTTAGTACCCAGCAATGTTCTAAAAGTCGCCAGACACTAGTCGGGTGGCCATGGACTGCCTAGCGCCTACGACGATTAATCCTGATTAATTGGCACCTAGAGATTAGTCGGGTTTTCCCCTCTTTTATTTTTAAAAATATTCTCCTCCCCCCTCCCCAGGTTTTGAGTAAGTAGAACAAAACACCAAATAACATCCAAACAGAGGAAATACAGCCTACATGCACATAAATTCACTTGATTTCACAACAGACAGATAAAAAAACAGTGACTACATACAAACACACGCGCGCGCGCGCGCGCACACACAGATAGAAGGACGAGAGAGGACCGTTGGTCCGATTGTAGGAGGAACGAGCACAGAAGACGAGATTTAGACTTAAATCACTTATATTGTGTGCTGTATAAATATATATTACGTTAAAACTCAATGTTCTAAAAGTCGCTAGGCCCTAGTTGGACTGTCGGTCACCTTCGAGGCAATTAATCAGTGCATATTAATTAGTAATTGGCGATTAATCATTAGTCCCCGCCAATGATTAATCGGCGATTAATTCTTTGTTTTAGAACACTGTTAAAACTACAATAAAACCCTAGTACTATATTACCACAACATTTAACCCGTTAGATTTGAAAATTTACGTATTTAACCCCACATTAATCCAGCCAACCCGCGCAATTCTTCAATAAATCTCACTTGGCCACCTAATCAGGCCTGCCTAGCAACCAACTAATTGTCCCGCCGCCTAATTCAATGCCTAGGCCCTTAGTCAAGGCGGCAGACCACTGCCTAGCACCTAAGCCGAATTTTATAACACTGGTTACCCGCTCATACTTATTAAATCTAAAAGCTTGCATAGGATACCTTGTCCTTCCTATTATCCCACCAATCTGCTGGATTAGCAAAGAATGCCTGCCATAGTTCTTCACGGGAGGCGGATGAAAGGTTCTTACCTGCAAGGGAACAAAGTAGAAAACTAAAAGGCACATTCCAAATGAAACGTCCGCTTTAAATACAGATCTTGCAAAAAACAATTACCTGGTGTTCCAGAATTTAAATCCCAAGCCCTTTCAATAAAATTCAGTTGCTTAACATTAACCTGCCAGAGAATACTGATAATTGTAATTTTTCTTGGACAAAGCACCAACTAATGGGAACATAAAATAACAAGATCTCAGGCCAAGCAGCCACAAAAAAAAAAAACCTTATAGTAAGTCTGCTCCGTCCCATCTTCATTTTCAACTGTATCTGCAATCAGGCGACCACAAACATATATTTGAGTGCCTTTCTCTAAGTGCTGAAAAGCAGCATGGGCCAACTCATTCCAGAATGACAATATGATCCTGACAAACATAGGAATCAATTTCAATAATAATGCTTGTAACCCGTGAGTTGACAAAATACCGCCATCCACATACCAAATGTTCGCAATAAATAATAAACCGACATCGGCAGAAAACAAATGAAAGAACTGACATAAACTGATGAAATGATTAATCCTCCATTTTGTACGCTGAAGTCACTGCCTTTCACATTTGCAAGAGTTAAATAAGATTGGACAGTCTATTAGCAATATTTTCCTCCTGATCTGTGGCAGTTTAGTTCAATGGGTTCAAATTCAGAAATCAAGTAATTGTAAAACTACCAGCAGATAATGGATGTGATGCATGTAAACTACATGTAGTGGCCCCATGAAAGAGGTGAGGATCTAAAACCAAAGTTCGAGAAAACAATTCATGGAAACTTAGCATTAAGTAATAATAACCTTCGAATTTTCTCAATAGCAACCATATATGGTCACACAACTTGGGACTTAGGAGTTAGGAAAGGCATGAATCCAGATTTTTTATGAATGCATTCCAAGCATATGATGAGCACCAAAAACACTATTAAAACACAATATCCATACGTCAACACGCCTACAAAATCAACAGATGAAGGCACATGTAAAGTGGTGGAATGAGTTTGGCTGCAATATCATGGACAGATTTACATCTAACTCAAAAGCTTAAGCTATTATGCAGGGAGGTCCAACATGTACATTATGTCAAAACCCATAACCAACTCCAACTTCAATCAACGTAGGATTCTCCAAAATATCTGATAATCACAGGTCAATGACGTTATTTTCGTAGCAAGGAAAAATAGTCAGACTACACCAAATCTGAGTGCCTTCAACTGGCTAAAACCCATCTGAAAACAAAATGCAGTTTAGCTCTACGAACAGGCTTTCCAAATTCAAAATAGAATAAGAGAGGATCAAAACAAGAGCTCTGTGTCGATATTAATTCAAACATAAACTGTTAAAATCAAAGCTTAAACCATTCTCATTGAGTGTCTTACTAAACTCAAATGGTTGTTTAATAGGACTTATTTGCAATTGATGATGTTAAGGAACAATACAGTTATACAAGGATGCTGTTATCCAAAAGTATGGCGAATCGACCTACTGCGGATAATAAGGATAAGAAACTCAACTCTCGCCGACATCCTCTCCAATGGATCTCTCTTTTATAAAGTTGTCAGACACAAACCCTAACTAAAAAATACATAATATAACCAAACCAAACTGAGCATTAAACCCCAATTAATTTGGACCACATGAATTGGTTCTCTCTATTGAGCTTAGTGGAGGACATGGTGCATTCTGTGATATCAAAAACACTTTATTTTTTAACTACCGCCTCTAAAGTTAATTTTCATCTGTGTGGTACCATTTACAGTAAGCATATCACTACATCTAACTGTGACCGAACTACGTTAGACACGCTCAAACTAACTTAATTAGAGTTTCTCATCCCATAAAATTGCATTATATATACCATCAGCTATGAAGCATAAGTAATTCTAAAACCCCGGCGTACACCTACTTGTAACGTAGCGTAGGACTGTAAGAGTACCGGTACTTTCCATGGTACTTCTGAATCCAGTATACGAAATGCATACTGAAACTTCTCTTTGACTTTTGTAGTACCCTAGAAGTACCCCACCATGTATCTAGCCGTACCCAACAAATAAATGAAACTAAATTGACAATACTTCCTTTTTCTACACTCAACTCAGTAGGTTCTTTAGTATAATGACATTGAACTCTAATTTGCACCTTAAGATCAGCATTAACCTATTATTTGATGTAAGATTCCTAATTGCCCAAGTCATTTAGCTATTTTCTTTATTTGAAGTAGAATTATTACATGAAATACATTGCTCTAAAATCCAAATTATAGAAATACATTTGTTAGAGCCGTAACCCCAACCGTAGCCGTACCCTACATTTTTAGATTATGCCGTATCGACATACCTGTATTGTACCAGTACCCGTACTTGTTCCAGTACACACGCTTCTTAGACAATTTCCCTAAACCTCCTAGATTTTTGGTGAAATACCACCCTAAATCCCTTATTTCTGAATCAACATTAAGGCTGAAAAACGACCCGAATGACCCGAGCAGTTCATTCTTCAAGATTGTTTTCAAGCTTCACAAGATTCAAAAGTATATGCAAGCTTAGTTTGTTAATGAGGAGTGCCGATCTCAAAGGAGTTGTCGAGCTGATCTTGAGTAGCTTTTACTTCGTATACATCACAAACTGAATGAGCCGAGTAGTAGCTTGTTGAAATCTGAACGAGTTTTGAAAAATGTTCATACCCGGTTTATTCACGTAATAACACATTCTCGAACGAGTTTTTAACGAGAACGCTCGACCAGTTTGTCTGGTTTATGATCTATCAGCCCCAATCAACATGTATCCAAACAGAGACAAATGGAACTACTATTCAAAAGGTAAACAGGAGTGAGTGAGTAAAAGAACTTTACGATGAAGTCTCCAGAGGAGATTTGCTGACGGAGATGCGACAAACGGCGACGGCCCTGCCGTCGGGGAGGTACCTGATTTGGACAACTGTAGTCACGTAGCCGATGAGGTGCACGGTGTTACAGATCTCCTTCTGCCACGGAATCTCCGTCGGCCTCGGGTACTGCGGTACCGCCACTCTTTCTTCCTGGCCGTTGTCGTTGTTGTTGTAAGTCAGCGCACATTTTACGGCGCTGAATCTTCGGGTGTTTTTGGTGGTTTGCGATGGAGATGAGAAGAGGCGGATAGGGGGGTTCGGGTTCAGGGACGAGGAGAGGAATAGAGGATTTCTAGAGGTACATAGGAGGATGGCTTTTGGCAGAGCTAGGGTTTGCCCTAACGCCATATTTTCTCACTCCACTTCTGTCTTCTCTCTCTCTCTACCTCTCTCCCTCTTTCTCACCCAATTCTCTGCGCGCGAAACTGCGCGTAACATTGGATTATTGCGCGGTGTAAGGGAAACGGTGGATAAGAGAGAGAGAGGGGGGATGGGCCGTGGGCCGGAATTGGTTTTGGGCTGAGTATTGGGCTTTGGGCCGGAGTGATATTCTTCCTAATCTTGTCACATTCTCTTTCTGTTCTTTTCTTTTCTCTTTTTTTTTTTTCTTTTTGTCTTTTGAGCTTTAAAAAATGTTTGTTAGGAATATTTTTCTGTGACAATAGTATTTATAAAGTGAGATTCACTCCTACTCTTTTCACATTATATTTTTAGTACATCTTTCCCAGGAGCATCTTCTCTTTGACTCTTTAAAATAATTTCATTACGTGTGTATTATAAGACAAAAAATATTTAAAGTGAGATTCAAAATTGTGTGCTAGGGGTAAGTGGAATGGGAAAAAATATTTAAAGTGAGATTCAAAATTGTGTGCTAGGGGTAAGTGGAATGGGAAATCCTGTAGGGCTCCATTTCAGCGCGGACGGAGCTCCTATTGATTTGGACCGTACATTGATCGGATTAAAATTCAAGCCGCTCATATATGGACAGCCCGAATCTGCCATAAAGTACTCCACTTGACACTTTAAGGTGTTTTTTGTTTTAGTATTGGTTAATGACAAACAAACAAAGGACAAGTTACTTAGCCAAAAAAAAAAAAAGGACAAGTTAATCTACATTATATACATACATACATACGTATATACTTCCACCCCTTTCTCACTCCTCGCATGTTTGTCATGCGAAAGTAGATGTAAGGACTTATGGGCTAGGTACTCTAATTACATGCGTTTGCAAGTTAACTATTGAGTATAAAAGAACAAATAATGTGGAAAAAAATAGGCATAGTGTTTTTAGCTTTCTTCGTAAATGGCCTCTAAAAGGAGATGCTCTAATGACCGTGAATGAGCAAGTTGAGATGATTACAACGGTTTGGTACGCTAACTATTCGCTTGTCTCCAAAGCAGAATAAGTTAAAAAGCTTTGGCTGTAACATCAGCTTATTTGTCTTGAGTCTTTTATCGACTGCAAATTTTTTGATCCTTCAGTTTTCCCCACTCATTTTCTTTGCTCAAACAAAAATCCTTCAGAGGCATCACGAATCGTGAGCCGTTTGTTGACCCCGTAAAATGCTCAATGAATATCTGGATTTCCCCCTAGTTATTTGCTTCACTTTGTTGCAGAAATCCATATAGTAGTACTTGTTTTCTCCCCCATGGAATTCATTGTGTTTCTCCTCTTTCGACTATTTGGAGAGATCTTTTTTCTCCATCCAGTTGTTCAGCTTGCCAGGGGTGAAGCCTGAGTGCCCCTGAGGGATTCTGTAAACCCCGTTCCAACGAGGTGAGAGCTGTCCGGACGGCCCTGGCCGAGTTCGCAAGATGCTGAGGTTATGTAAATCTTGTCCGGACAGCCAGGGCCGCGGGCCGAGTTCAGACGGTCATAAGCGGTCAGAAATGTATTTAAGGCCACGAATCAATTTTTTTTAAGGATTAGAACATCATATTCTTTAGAGGAAAAGCTGTTATAATTTGTAGAGAGAGACTTTGAGAGTTTCCTCCATCGACTCTAGTTAACTTGTGTGACTTCTGAGGAATAGATAGTTGTCGAACCTCGTATATCTGTGTGTTCTATCTTTCTCTTTTCCCTCTATTTCTCTAGTTTGTTTTTCTGATATTCGTAGAATCCAAAATCTTGAGTTTTTTGTTTGTTGATGAGTTTAAACGCGTAGTTCAATTGTCTATAATCCCAACACAACATGACTCCTGTTGTATTGCCAGTGCAAAGAACAAACATGGTTACAATACAATAACACAATATAAGCCAGGCTGAACAACAGAATGGGAAAAAAGTCTAGACCTGGAACTTAAAAGTTTGTTTCCTCCTATTGTCTTAGGTTCAAAATCTCTTAGGGGCTATCAACTCCTTTGACGCTCGTCCATGCAGAGCTTTGCTCCATTTTGATTGGGCTCCCTACAAGTGGACGGTGACATTGAACCTCCAAGATTAGTCGAGGCGCGCAAAAGCTAGCTAGTTATCAAAAATAAACACAGTTACACAAATCTTATTCCAAAAGCTCCTGATTTGGCATTAGAGAGTTGCTCATACTTACTGCAGGCTGCAGTAATTCTCTTACATACTTAGTGTTTATCGAAACAATTTAAGTAGATCTACTTGGATGGTGTCTTGCACCTCTCCCCCTGTCAACTAACAACACACACAAACTTGCAAACTAGCCCAAGTGATTATGTGCCCGTGCCCGTCCGATGTTCCCTCAAGTGTTTTTTTTTTAAGAGGATCACTGCCATTGATATGAAAAAAGATCGGAAAATCGAAATACAGAACACAAGCTAATACGCCCTCCTCCTCCTCCTCCACTCTCTCTCTCTCTCTCTCTCTCTCTCTCTCTGTGCCCGTCCGAAGTTCACTTGAGTTTTTGTGAAGAGGATTGCTGTCATTGATATTGAAAAAGATCCGAAGATCGAAATACAGATACAATACATTGAACACAAGCTAAAAAGCCCTCCTCCACGCGCGCACTCTCTCTCTCTCTCTCCAATGATTCCTCCTAGAATAATGAAAGGGAAGTGTACACGAAGTCAAACATCTTTTGGAAACCAACCAGCCAATTCCCATAAAGAGACAAGTTGGCGGCATTAGTTTATGCTACACTGTAACAAAGCAACTTTTACAGGACAGCCAACCATTATCCACTCTAGAATCGCATTCCATTTGCTACGACAAAATACATAAAAATAAACAAAATCACATTAAAATACAAGTTCCAGTCCACCACCTTTCCGATGGCCCCTCCACCCACTACCCAAAATGACAACCCCCCACTACAAAAGTGCATCCGTCACCCACCATTGACACAAAAAAGCAGAGCATATCGCAGGAAAACGTTCTTGACAATTCTTCCACCTCTAATTGAATTGGCAAAGACATGAAGGATCTAACCCGCTTTATTTTTACACTATGACATCAAACCCACTTTTGACAAAAAGCCGAAATGAAAGGCAAAAGGCGCGACCATGGCATCTGACTTTGATTGCATTTTTAAAGGAGGGCGACTAGTTGGTTCCGGGGGTTGAATTTGGGTGCATTAGGGTGGGGACCGAAGAATAAGCTTGTATTTGGATCGATGATTTCGGTAAGGAAAAGGAAGAACAAATGAAAAAGTTGAAGGATCTAACCGATGTCAGTCGTTAGGTCCTTTATCTTTTCTATTTCCTTCTACTTTTTTCCCTCGGCATAAATTAATGATCAATATACAGGCTTAGGAGATAGTTTTGTTACGCACCATTTCCGTAAGGTTCATGATGGGGGATGTGATTCGGACTTGACGACTGTGGTGGCATCCGGTGGCTGTGTGTGGTATATTGCCGAGGCCAGTGAGATGGGCATGATGCAAAGTGCCTTCGATTGGAGGAACTGCATGGCAGCCCCGACATTTTCTTCCATGAGCTTAGCCACCTGCTTTTCTGTCCCATCGTTTGACCACTTCTCCCAAGCTGCTTGATTCCTTCCACTTTCACCGGCTTCTTGCTAAAATATGTACAAAATGATGCACGGTTAAAGAAAAATGAAACCACAAATAAGGTGAACGGAGAGGAAAGATGCAAAAACATTTTTGACTTCTTGCATATTGTTACCTCCAGGGACGACATTGGAATGTCCGTTACCAGAGGTGCCACGGCACCGGCTCCACCCAATCTACTCATGCTCAAAACCTGAAAAGCATTAATTATAAAGGCAGATAAGGGAATATCTGTTCGTTCAAAATCTTTTAATATATTAGGGCTGAGCAATAACCCAAAGCCCTTTAATTGTAGGATGCACCTTCTATATAAGTCTTTCCATACTGCATAAATGTGGATACTGCTATCGAGCTCTATAAAAGTTAGGGTAAAGCCAGTTGGATCCACATGCGAAATAATTGCTAAGCTTCAATGATGAAGGTTATGTGCAACTTTGCAGGCTCTTGAAACTAAATCACCTAGAAGATTTTGGTCTCAAATCACAGCCTAAAATCAGACTCCAACATTAACTTGCTGGTTCAAGCAAAGTGTTTAGGAAATTGTAAAATGAGTTGGGAAAAGTATAAGCATGTCAATGAGTGAAATCATGGAATGCTGCCTGAATTGCAGGAATGCTTCTTCTTTTTATTTATTTAGAAACTATGCTTGACAATGTGAATATTGGGTATGGTATAGGGGCCAAATACAATTCATAAGGCAAAGTATGCATCAACATCACAATACCTCCGAACCTTGTACACTGCAGAAAGAAAATGGCAAAAAGATGCATATTCTTGAAGAATCTTTATTCATGAAAATAAAATTATTTCCTCAAGTGACCGGCCAAGAAAAAATACTCAAATCCAGAAAGAACTCTAGGTTTATTTACCTTAACTTGGAGCCGTAAGAACTTCACGTATTCCACAATTTCATCAAGCATGGCAGCTCTATCTGTCTGGAAATGCAGGAATATCGTAGCCAGATTTGAGGGAGTATGAATTTATCAATAACATAGCAGTTTTGCGACTTGGTAACTTGAAGGAAGAGAGTGAATGATTTCATAATTCCCTTCAACTAATGCCAAGAAAGCAAGCAAAGCTATCCAGTTTGTAAAGTGCCATAAACAAGGAGACACTAACCTTGTTGACACTAGGAACCAAATCTTGCAATGCTCTAATCCTTTCTGCTATTCTTTCTCTGCGTAACTGAATCCAAATGGCAAAAAAGTTGGATGAAGGTCTAATAATTACAAACTGTAATAATATCATACAAGTACTACTTGTTATTACACCTGAGATACTTGTTTAATGCCAGATGGAGAAGATTTTACCAGAAGGTAAAGGGAGGGAAAACACTTAAACATCATGCTAATTGGGGTTTCAAAGTTATTTCGTATGATAATGTTGAAAAATCATAAAGTTAAAGGAATGCAACCGTAGCAGCATAAGAACAAACTTATGAGGACAAATGATGAATACAAGCTCCAGGTATTCACTGCTTGTCCGTCACACAAATTGGGTGCACTGGTTCGTTATGCTTGTATTGGAATCCGGGGCTTCACTATCTAGTGTCCAGCACTCATCGCATGCATAAGAAAAGAAGCAAAGATAGTGGCTTATCAGTTCAAATGGATTTGCACAACTTAAATAACAAAAACCCTTATGATCAGAGAATTGGGTTCCCTTCAAATAAACTCAGATTATTGACATCATACGCTCATTTTTTTTAAGGAAGGACAAAAGGCAACTGCTCATGTAGACCTGTCTGAAAGTGCTTGTTGTCCTCGTGGAAACAGCGGGCAGTTGTAGTAGGTCTAAAGGGTTTTCCTAATTATTTGCCGGCTGAAGTGCCTAACATTTGTGAAAGCCTGATAAACATCTCTGACTCACATACTATAAACCTTACCCTCTCAGCAATGCTGTGTGGATCTGTAGCCTGTCCTCGTCTTGCCCGCACCCTAGGACGAATAGAAGGTGGGTGTGCCATGGCATTAACTGTGTTAGGCATTGGCTGGCCTGAGAAAGTCTGCAAATAGATTCAAAACCAATGATAACATGGTTATAAAAGATGAGGACGGGTGATATCAAAATTAAAAGTAGGACAAAATATAGAACTAAGATCAAGCAACAAACATTAAATCGGGACAAAAAGAAAATTACAGGCACAAGTTGAGAATACGACATTTCAAAGAGTGAAGAGAAGATTTTAATTGCATTTATATTAGGGACATAGGACATAAGATTTTATGGCACTAGATGTGACACAGTAGCACACTCTGCAACAGGGAAAGTCTAGAATCCATAGATTGAGAAGCTAGAAGTAAATTTTTAACAAGGTGCACCAAGTTTCTATAACCCTTCCCTTCTCTTGCTTGAATCCTGCTCTCTAACTTCGTTTTAAGAGCCTATAACAAGAACAGTGAATCATTTTCTTGCTTAAGAAGTACCCCATGTGTTTACCTACCAGTAGTGACTTTTCAATTAAAATATGGGCTATAAGCAAGTTTGACTTGATATTTCATTATTTAGAGTGGATGCACCGATACAACAGACAGTAGTGGGTAAATAAACATCAAATGAAAACCAAAACGAACACCGAATACTTGTTGACCATGCCAATGAGAGAGATAATAAGAAACAAAAAAAAAAAAAAAAAAACCCGCCCCATTTGACTGATGAAACAAATCTAAGGAAACAAACTGAGAAAATGCAGAAACCAGACAAATTAACAAGTCAATAGCCCAAAGTGACATAACACTTCCAAGTTCCAACTACCCATTGGAGACAAGGCTTGAGAATCAAGAGGAGGCAAAAAAAGATACTGAAAATGAAGTCCTACAATTTTATAAGAAAGAAAGCTTAGGGCACAATGTATGTCTGTGGATCCCACGTTTATTATGCAGGACTCACGTGGATCGGATGGTTCAGGACTCGGGAGATATCCTTAGCATTGCTCATATTTTAAACTGCTTAAAAAAAGGCTTAATTTTGGCAAACCCCGGTTTCTTGACACATCAAACAACCATCGGCCTAATATATATTTTTGAAGAACCATCCTCCATTTTTCCAGCAAGCAAACAGTGTATAAGCTGAATACTTCTATTATATCATTAACTGTTAAAAACAGGCGATAATTATCGCCGACGTCCTTTCCTTGAACAACAATTTCGATAAATAAATAAAAAAAGAAACTGTGAAGATAAATTTTCTTTCCTTTTCCTCAGTGTTTCTCCTTGAAAGTGAGGGAAGATGAGAGAAAATAATTGAGAAACATGAGGAGAAAATTCTAAACAAACCCGCTAATCAAACAGAGGATAATTATTGTAAAAAATAAAACTAATATATTTCACGGAAATTTAAACAACTTATTAAGTATTAATGAATTAAATTCTTTTAATTTATGTATGTAAGCACTCTTTGCACACCGAACAAACATTTCGAAACGGGGTTCGAGTTAATACCACTCTTCCGCTTACGTTTTTCATGGAGGAAGACGACGATCGGCCATCACCAACATCCTCACGAAAACCCTGCTTACCCTGGTCCAAACTCAACCCTAACGGAAACACACTCCCGTGGAACCCACCACCACCACCTCCTCCGCCGCCGAGATGGGCAGAGCCGTCGCCGGAGCTGAGCTGGAGCATCATCGGAGTCCCACTGTTTCCCGCCAAGTTGGCGTCGGTTGGTGCGTAGGCTGGGAATCCGAGGATTTGTTCGAAGAAGTCGTCGGTGGGGCCGTCGGAGGGGTTGTTAGCCATGGTGGCGGTGACTCGGCTGAGTCGAGGTGGTGTGGATCGGTGAGCGAGGGGAATTGGGAGGTTCAAAGAGCATCGACAGTGAGCTACAAAAAGGTCAAAGAGGAAAGGGATGGGAGAATTGGCTTTGCGTAGTGCGTGTGACTGTGAGTCTATATATATATGTATATATATATATATATGTATATATAGAGAGAGAGAGAGAGAGAGAGAGAGAGAGAGAGATTGGTGTTGCTCAGCTTTGGCTGAGTTCTATTGGCCACTGACGGGTTCGTTGGCCAAAAAAAAGTCAGGTGGCTTATTATTTTGTTTTTATTCAAATTTTTTTACATTTGTTAGTTTGTTGTTAATTTTTGTGAAATTATTGTATTATTATGATGAGAGGAATCTAAAAAGTAAAAAATTATGATTGAAATCAATTTTTTTAATAAAAAAGAAAATAAGTCAATAAGTCAATTTTTTCGTCTTTATTAAAAAAATTTGATTTCGATTATAATTTTTTACTTGTTAAATTCTTCTCGTCATGACGATGCAATAATTCCTCAAAAATTAACGACAAACTAATAAATACGAAAAAAATTTGAATAAGGACAAAAAAATAAACCACTTGACTTATTTAGTCGAGCAAAGAAGAAAAAAGGCGAAGAAGGGGAAGGGTCCAATAGGATCTTCGTTTACCGAAATTTACATTCTGAGCCATCTCCTTGTCGGAGCTTCGATTTAGCACCCTCAAATTATTAATCGAAGATCAGTATCTAAATACTATTTTTCGGTTTATAATTTCCAAATTATCGGTTAATAGTTTGAAGAGTGTGAGAATTACTCTCATTCTTATTTTCTTTCTAGTGTTATTCTGTGGGCCCTTCCAAATTTGCAAAGCGTAGACGACGGTGTTTGCATCTTCTTCCTCTTGTTTCTCTACTCTCGTCTTAAATTGTTTGTTTACAAATTTGAGAGTAATAATTTGGTGGTCTCGGGACACCACTACACGGTGTCTCAACACTCTTATTCATCAGACATTTATGTGGACCCAAGCAAAAATGTGTGTTAAATAAAAGTGTTGGAAAAGTTTATGAATTCCACATAAATGTGTGTTGAATAAGATATTGCGACATCACATGGCGATAACCCAAAACTAACAAATAAATTTTCAAAATTTGAATTTTTAAAAAATGCCCTCCAATTTGATTTAGAGTCCCGTCAATTTAGGGGGTTTGTTCCTTATTTTTTTCAATTTGACATACATTTTGTGAAAAGTAAAAAAGAAGACAAACAAAATAAGGCTCCGTTCCGGAAACGGAAATAAGTATTTATTTTTTAAGAAGGCAATTTCAAGCTCAAAAATTATGTGCTTGCGTAAATAATTTTCCTATTAATTTGGATCTTGTTTGATAGATCTCATTGAGATCTTTTATACGGTGAAAAAAAAATTGAAAAATTATTTTCCATTTATATTATTTTTTAGTTTGAAAATGTGAAATAAGTACTTATTTTTTAAAAAGGTGTTCTGGAACGGAGCCTAAGTGGAAGGATTATATAAAAATTCAATAATGTTGTAATCACACACTTACGAAGGAAGACGGTTCATTAAATTATTATTGGAGTATCAAAGGGTGTGTAATTTAGTGTGTGGTTGGAGTGTTTTTCTTATGGATTTAGGTCGCAAGCACGAAGGCGTGGCCAGCATCCGTCGTCAAAAAATTTGATAAGAGTTTTGTTGATGCCAAATTGTCGCGCAAGTCCGCAAAAAAATTTGACACCACTTGCAAAAAAGATCATCCCTCTTACTTCGCTTTCTGAACTTCCTCTTTCATATCTGATGTTCACCAAATCACCTGGAGAAGGATTGAAAGGAACTACAAATCTTCACCAAATCCTTCACATCAGCACATTTTATTTTGCCATCCTGATTTTGAAATACACATCCAGTTTGAAACTTAAAATGTAAATCTATAGGCACCCTACCAGTTACAGATTGTCATAAGATCAACCGTAAGTTCAGAGGCCTTGCGTTCGGCTCCAGTTGACAACGGGTTCCCTGTTATACACCAAAACTAAAAATGATTTCCTTGTAATTTAAAAGAAGAGTATAAAAACCTCTACACCTTTTTCAATCCTCCCAAATGTTGCACCGTCGGTATAAGCAATTCTTGTTGCCATCTAAAGAGAAACAAACTAGAATAACCCCAGCCTTCTGATTCCGAGTAGTAACTTGGGGTGAACGTTTATCACCCAAATCCAGTTTAAGTCATTTGCAATATAGAAAGAAGCTTTCAACGACTGCTTTCGGTAAAAGTAGCTTATTCAGAATTTCAATCTAGAACAACTATAACTCGAACTTGAAACATGTTTCGTCAAAAGAATTAAGACAAGCAAGCAAAAAAAGTGTTTCAGGATACACACGACACAACACAAGGGAAATGGTGTGAAACATGATGTAACTACAGGCAGAATTAACGCCTCCCAGAAGCCACTGATTCAGCAGAGAAGAGGTACTTCACTCGTGAAAGAACTGAATCATGGGTAGGATCGTAAGGATGGTCCTTGGAAGGAATCTCCAATATTGCTGGAACTGGCATGTTGTAGCTATCCACCAAAAACCTTATCATGTTTGCAACCTGAAAATGAACATCCGACAATTTTTTGTCCAGATATCATATGAGAACTTTGAAGGTATAACAATGCAAAGTCTGAGTACTAGTATGCCTCTTTCAGTCTTACTACAACAAATTACAAACAAATCAATGGGATCTTGAATTTGTACCGCTCATATCTCATATTGCAAACAGGTAAACTTAAAGGTTAGGAAGAATGTTCAACTATTGCACCAAAAGATAAAGTCCTAAACAAAAAACAGTATGCTTGCTCTTTAACAACCTATCCTCAAGGAAAAGTGACGAGACCCACAGATAAGCATTTTCTTGGGCCAGTTAAAGGTTTGGCATAGCATATGGTCGTCTGGGTAATCTAAAAACAGGAAAGAAGGAAAGGAAATAGGAAAGTACTACATTACATACATGAATGGGCATTTCACATGCAAGCCAGATAATGCAATTCGAAAGTGAGGCTAGTTCTTACATTTTGTTCAAAATTTCCTCTGGGCAATGAACGTTTGGTTTTATGTATGCTCAAGCAGTGTTTAAACACCTCCATGAGAAATAATTATGGACAACTGGGGAAGCCAAAGCCTTGAAGACAGCGATTCATATGGCAAAAGACAGTAGGGCTATGGCCGCTCATCTGGCAGCAGAGTGGTTTTCAAATGATGGCTTCCTCTAGCAAAGTCAATGACACATGCCAATTACGAAAAGAGATAATAATAGTAAAATCCACATCTAATAACAAATGAACTTGCACCATTTGAGCCATATTTCAAAATTGCATATGCATAACACAGAAAGAGGATAATGACAAAGTGATATAAACAACTTACATACTGACTGATCATCACAATTGCAATGTCCTCTCTTGTTGTGAACTCTTTGAACGCTTCCTCAATTTGTTTAACAGTTGTTTCTAGGCCATAATAACAGAACTTCCATAAGCCAAGGTAAGAATATTCATAGCTGGCAAAGAAAACGAATCTTCGCAAACTTGATCAAATTTGACATTGGAAAAAAAAATGCTCCGCATCGTGATAGAGGATAAACAAAGGAAGAAAACAAGGTTGGAACCATTAAACAGTAATTCCAAGCCAAAGCAGTTATTAAGTTCAAACATTTCTCAGCAACTTAACAGAAATTTTGAATTTGATTTCATCTAAATTTAGTCCATTGCACAGGAAGGTGTAAGAACGGTTGTACGGAAAAAAGGGTCTACATCATAAAGGATTAGACCTAGAGGAAGTTTCTAACAATCCAAATTACGATATTTGTATTGGGAGAGAATCTTATTCGATACCAGCAGTTTGTTTTGGTAAGAATTACTGCCAGAAACAGCTACTAAAGATAAAAACTTCAAAAGCCATTTATCTAATTGCTGAGTAAATTCTTTCACGCGGTAGGGTGAGGGTCTACTCATTCTTTTAGAAAACATTAAAAGAAAAGACCAAGAAACGCCATAAAAAAAAAAAAAAAAACATTCCGAGCTCAAAAGCATACTTGAGTCCACAATTAGGTAATTTGTCTTCCTTCTCAAGTCCACATTTCCAACTCCGGCCAGTAAAAATCCAGTTATTGTGTCCTACATCAGATTATACAACAGCAGTATAAGGGTTGCATCAGCAGAAATTGAGAAGCAAGGAACGAAGAAAACATATCTAATTAGGTTATAGCAAGTTATATAACCAAAAAAGTGCTAAATCCAACATTTATCCCCTTCTCCGCAACCTCTGCACTAAACCCTTTGGAATAAGTGATTTGGTACAAAAAGAAAAGAAAGGATTAGAGTGTCCACCAAATCACTCATTTGGATTGAATGACTTGGTGAGAAATGGAGAGAGAAGTACAAAAATGAAATTTTGGCCATTTCACCTTTCTCACCATATCTCATCTTCAAAACTCAAAATGGTTGAGATTTGGTGAGAAAGAACTCTCCTTTTGTTATCAGATCATTTCTCAGAATCCAAAGGGGCTTGTTAAACTCCAAGTAAATAGCAGAAAAAACGTAAATAACAGCAACAACCAATTATGTCTTATACGCAAAATTCGAAAAAAATTCAGAATCTGAGTGTCCAACACAACTATGATCAGATATATCTATGCCAAGCAATATCACTACCGAAGCACGGATATAAAGAAGACGATTGTTACCTCATCAGCAATCATAGCAATGAGTGCTGAGTTTCTTGTAGGGACTTGAACCTTATTAGCCATTTAAGACAAATATTACAACTGCAAAAAGGAAAATACGCGCGAGAACGTCAGTTATTACTGCAAATCAAATCAGGACCGGCCCTGAGCAGAAGCCCAGAAAGCCTCCGCTTTTAGCACCCAAAAAATTGCTTCAAAGGACACCCCCCCCCACCCAATTGGATGCTTCTCCAAAACATCTGTCTTGAATGGATTCACGACAGAACCCATGTTCCTGAAAGGTGCGTTTATTTACTAGACCCCAAATCTTTTACGTCCACAGAACAACAACAAAATACACACGCACAGAGAGAGAGAGAGAGAGAGAGAGAGAGAGAGAGAGAGAGAACCTGTGCCTATCGTCGCCGGAGCTCCGTTCGATTCAAGATTAGGATATTTGGGGTGATTCCGATTCTGATCTGGTTAAAGTGAAAACGATTTCCAAAACCCAGTTTTATTTGATTTGATTCAATGCATCCAAACCCATTATTATAAAGAGGAAAGTCCACTTTCACCCCTGTGGTTATCGCCATGTGCGGATACCCCCTTGTGGTTTAAAACTGACCACATAACCTACCTGTGGTTTTGAAAATGTGCGGATAGACCCCCTGCCGTCATCTTTTCCATCCATATTAACGGAGGTGTATCTCACACATCTCTAGAGTGTAATCTGAGTCGTTCATAATGTATTAAATAAAGAATAGAGTATCTCTGTAAAAAATCATCTCGATCAGGCATTAATAACCAAGTGATCTAATCTTTAGTAAATTCAAATATGAAATTTTAATTTCATAACAAAATCGATTTGACCATGAGCTTTTCATTTTTTGATTGACTTGAATTTTGGCATAGACGTAGTATTCGTCAAAATTTACAATATTAACGGTTTGGATTCAATTTCTGGTATATAGGATGGTGTGGTTAGATTTCAAAAAGAAGAAGAATCAAGGGACGTGATGGGGGTATAACGGTCTTTTATTGTTGTGTCCGTTAATATGGATGGAAAAGATGACGACAGGGGGTCTATCCGCACATTTTCAAAACCACAGGTAGGTTATGTGGTCAGTTTTAAACCACAAGGGGGGTATCCGCACATGGCGATAATCACAGGGGGTGAAAGTGGACTTTCCTCTATTATAAACGTAAAAACTTCATTTAACATCTCGATAATATGTCTCTTTGTATCCGATTACAATCAATCAATTTTACTAGGGTTAGTGTCCTTGGTGATTTCTACAATATGAACGATTTAGATCTATGAAATAAATCAGACATAAGTTCACATTTGATTACTGAGTAGCCAAACCTATAATTACAATGTACAGTTTGCTTGGGATTTGATTCAATGCAACCAAACCTATTATTACCAATGCAAAAATTTCATTTAACTCCATGATAAGATATTGATTTGTATTCGATAACAATGAATTTTGTTAGGGTTAGTGATATTGATGATTTATACAATATGAAAAATTTAGATCTTTGAAATGAATCTTAAATAAGTTCAAATTTGATTACTAATATAGCAGGATTGTGGTAAATAGACTTCGCATGTTGAATCTGCGAAGTCTTACTCGCGCTTTTCGAACGAGACTTTACTTTGGCATTTAATACCCTCTCTTTCGCCATGCTTCAAATCAAAGTCTTTTCATCACCACACACTGCACCTCGCCGGCGAAGGAGAAATCCATGGCACTCACCGCCTATCATCTTCTACTTGGATTCTTAATTCTCCATTTCCAAGAATTTCTCCGACGAAATCCATTGCAAATCGTTCAAGCTTCTCCACTGTATGCCCAATCATTTCACGCGGCCAAACGTAAATATCTCTCTCTCTCTCTCTCTCTGAATTTTGTTCTTAATTGGGTGTTTCAGGTTTTAGTTTGGGTGAATTTCCCAGTTGGGTATAGTCATGTTGTGGGAATTTCAATACAGCATTGCAATTTTCAAGCAATTCAGCTCTACATTTTCTGTTCAATATTTTTTACCCCTTGCATCCAAAATGTAGTTTGTCATTGCCAGCTCGTGTTGCCTTTTTAGGTCTTGGAATTATGGGTTCACCGATGGTTTTGAAAGGTGTGTTGGTTTGTTCAATGAATCAATGGAAGATAGGAAAATAAGGATCCTTCCGGATGGATGTAGATTCGAGATCAAGTCAACATATATTCTACGGTTGTTCGGATAAATAAGCCAAAGTGACTTATTTTTTGTCCTTATTCAAATTTTTTTCGTATTACTTGGCTTATTGTCAATTTTTTGGGAATTATTGCATCTTCATGACAAGAGGAATCTAAAAAGTAAAATTTTTTGACCGAAATCCAATTATTTATTTTTTTTGAATAAAGACGAAACAAATGGCTTATTTTCGTTTTTTTGTGGCTTTATTTGGCTTATTTTTGGAGGGAAAGCCAGTGGCTTTTTAAGCCAAACAAGCCTTCTCATAATTTAGTACGGTCATAAGTTATTGAGATGGGCCCTCCTCTACCGTCAACACCAAGCACTTCTTTTATTACGCTTGGCCTCAGAGTCCCTACCCCCGTCCCTTTTCCTGGAACTATACCATGATATGACTATTCAAATCTCTCTCTCTCTATCCCTCCCCCTCTCATTTCCCCCTCAGGCCTCGTTTGATAACAGCGATGAATGGATGAGATTCATAACGAGATGAGATTAAAATTCGAATTCGTAAAGAAATGGGATTCGTAATGAGAAGAGATTGATAATGAGTATGTTTGTTTGGGATGAGATTAAATGATAAGATTATTAATATCATGTTTATTTGAGATGGGATTAGACTATGGGATTGGATTGATAGAAGAAATTGGTAATGAGGAGGGGTTGGGTTCGGACTATGAATACTAGTCCCCCGGGTATTACTAATACCCCTAATCTCCGGCTTCCTAGTCCTACGGACTACTAATCCCAACTCAGTTTTGGTTACCGAACACACATTATTAATAGTCCCATTAAATTAATAATCCAATCCCAAGGGCTAATATGGTTATCAAACGGGGCCTTCTGAATGCGAATCTCACGCGTATTAGAGCATGTACATCAATAGAAATGTATTTTACCTACCAATAGTGCACTTTTTGTATTTTAACTACTCAAACATTTCTCAATCTCACACAAATCCTCTGTACTATCATCTCTATTCTTATAAAATACTATAAAATAGGAAAATGATATTGGCACTCCAAAAATTGATGCAAGCACTCCAAAAAACGAAGGAAAATGACTTTGGAATTACAATGATTTTGGAATGCCTGCATCAATTTTTGGAGTGCCAATATCATTTCCCATAAAATATTACTCCCTCTCGAATTTGCAGAAAACCAAAGTAAAAGCAATATGGCACAGAGGAGAGAGAGAGGAGAGAGAGATGCTGGGTAGATGCAATTTTGCAGGAGTGAGTGCTGTTAATTACCCCCCTGTCAGGGGGGGGTCTGACACCGGGCCCAACATCTTTCTCTCCCTCTCTCTCTCTCTCTCTCCCGCCCCCCCCCCCATATTCTCTCTCTCTCTCTCTCGTTTTATTTTTTTTATAAAATTATAAATGCTAATAACTTTTTTTTAATCTATTTTTTAAAAATAAATTTTATATTTTTAAAATCTACTCAACGAAACCTATCAAACGAGCCTAATATTAATGGTAAAATAATGTAAAACGGAAAAATTATATTTTTGTGGTAGTTTAAAATATATAAAGAGGTTGAAAAATTAAGTGTTCCAAATTTCAATTCATTTGAACCAGTAGAAAGATTTTTATTTTCTGATCATTTTATCCTAAATGGTCATAATTAAATTTTGATTATAGGGCTCTCGTTGATTAACCGTAAGAAAGTTGTAGAATCAAATATCTCTTAGGGTTAATCAACGAGAGCCTTAAAGTCAAAATTTAACTATGACTATTTAGGATAAAATGATAAGAATAATAAAATATTTACATCGGTTTAAACGGATTGAAATTTGGAATACTTAATTTTTTAATCATATTTTTTAATAAATAAACTGAAAATGTTGAAATCACATATTTTTTTAAATAAATTTTATATATTTGAAATCTACTCAACGAAACCTATTAAACAAGTCTAATATTGAATATGAAAAATTAAATAATTTTTTTGGGCCAAATATATTATCTCTTTATTTTTATTTTTTACCCTTCATTTTTTGAAACTTTTATATTTGAGTTTTCAAGTAAATTATGTATGTTGAATCCACTTAAATTTACTTTATATTTCTCTTAACAGTTAATAATGCAAACTGAAATCGAATTATAATTGAGTATATAGAACCAATACATAAACATAAATAAATACACAAATTTAGTCAATATTTCCGCCAAATTGTGGTTGTCGTCCCGGCGGATCTATCTACATCACTTCGTACCACAATTGGAGGCGTTCTTCATAAGGATGAGTCCATCCGTGTGCTTCATTTGATGCATTTGGCCTCCACCATATGATGATGGGTGGTACAGGGTAATGACGGTATATGAAAACTTGCACGAAGTGATTGCCATTAACACGGCCAATAGCTATATGTGTGCGCATTTCTAATGGAACTGGATGGGAGCTCAACGGTAAGTGAGTGAAACAACTCGAAGCAATCATATCGAATGTGTGTAGTACAACGTTATACGTTGATGCAACGACAAGTCCCAATGATATAGAATCCATCCAATGATCCTCTGGTGCCGATGGATGAAAGTAACGAAGTCTTCGTAACACCTGGGATACATAATTACGTTCTGGATAAAGCTGATCGTACAGGACCCTATTTTGTTCAATCTCTTGGATAAGCTCCTGTCGTACTTGAGCCCATTGATCTTCAGAACCATAGACTTGCGCGGCTATCGCCCTGAAGCCACAATGACCGTCGGCTCGAACGTCAACACAGTGGGAAATATAACGTTGATACTGCTGAGGAAATTTCTGAATGAGGTGATCCCTCCCATTGCGCCTTCGCGATGTTGGAATATGTGAGGCCTGAGATTCTGAAGTGGATACTGTGAAGGAAGGTATACGACCTCTATTCTGATCATCTCTGCTTGTAGGTCGACCTCTGTGTTCTGTGTTGTATGCTGGAGGTCGAACTGTGCAACGAGATGGATCCGCCATATCGAGAAACCTATCGATCATAGACTCTCGACTGTCGGAATCCATTTCATTTAATCTTTCAATAAGCTGAGCTGCCCTGTCGGATCGTGCTCCCTCATCAGTATCCCTCTGGGCGTGCATGGACAACGTACTCTAGTGAGGGTGGATAGAATTTAGCGGAATTGGTCTGTCCACAGAACGATAAAGTGCAATATCGTGAAAGCATGGCAATCCGTGTGTCCTTTTGATCTTACAAAAGCAAAGGCCGGCTTTGTTATCACTGCGTTGTGCCTGCTTATGGATCAAGTTCATTGCCTGTAATGAAATGCGACCTCTGATTTCACTATAAATGTCTTCATGTAGATGTATGTGTCGTGGAATGTTGAGAGATTTTTGAAACGACCCCTGAATATCCCCGAACTGACTGTTCAACATCTTTTCTATTTTCTGAAAAGATGTTTGAAGCGAGGACATGGTATCTCCCAAGTATCGTTTGAGTCTCGCATGCGCAGACTCGGCCCTGCAATTTAATAATACATTGTGTTAAATAGGAAAGTTACATAAAGTATTCTTTAGTGCGGGACAGTAAATGTACAATGACTATAGGAAAGTTACCTTTGGCTTGAATTGCTCCCAAGGTGCATAAACTGGTTTATATATGCTGCAACAAATCGCTCTTTGTAAGGACCTAACCATGTATCCCAAAGGTATTGTATAGCATTAGAGTATTGCTCAAACTTTTCACACATGGCATTCCACCTCTGTTGCAAAGATATCGGTGTCGATGAATGAATAAGCAACTGCCATGCCTCGGAAAACTCGTCCCACCTCGTACCAAGCATAGGGCGGCACTTCTTCATTACACACTGGTTTATGTGCCAAATACAAAGGATATATTGTGCGAAGGGGAAACATATTTCAAAGGCGCCAAGAAGTGCCAGATCCCTATCTGAAACAACCATCGATGGCAACGCTGCCCCTTTTCCAACCATCCATCTCTTTAAAGTATCCAACGCCCATATCAGTCGCTCTTTTGTCTCATTATTCAAATATGTAAACATAAGAGAGTAAGTTTTCATTGTGGATGTAATACCCACAACTTCCAAGAGTGGAATCCGATACTCATTACTTTTATACGTCGCATCAATAATCAACACAGACGGAAAGTTGACAGATAGCTCTAGGCTTTTAGGATGAACCCAAAGAATATCTGTGATTTCGTTGGTGTGTTCATTTGTAAGATAATCGTAAATGTAATTTTTCTCGTTTAATTCATGCAATATGTACCCAATAGGAGATAAATCTCCCAGTTGCTCTTTCTTATACTGTGCCTTGACATTATAAATACTCCGGATTCCTGTGGTAATTGATGAGTCTTGTTGTCTCAGGAAATTAAGAATTTCTCGAGGCGCGGTGCTGCTAGACATGTCACGAACTAATTGCTGCTGGATTGAGGTCAACCTTGACGGGTACTCATGTCCCTCAAAACTTTCCGCTGATTCATGGTTATGAAAACCTTTAACAACCTTCAAACTCCACATGACACCGTCCGGAGGTTGTGGCACACCTCGCAGCTTAAACGGGCAATCACATTTCTTAGTTCCAGTAATCCTTTGCATTGAATGCCCTTCCGGTGGCGGTCTGTACAATCCTCCCCTTTCACAAATAAAAATGCACTTTGGCATCTTGTTGCCCTTTATACTAGCAGATTT
Organism: Rhododendron mucronatum var. ripense; assembly: GCA_019656295.1. Classification (NCBI taxonomy): domain Eukaryota; kingdom Viridiplantae; phylum Streptophyta; class Magnoliopsida; order Ericales; family Ericaceae; genus Rhododendron; species Rhododendron mucronatum. The sequence continues at coordinate 2,249,270 of BPLT01000015.1, forward strand.
ACTTATGACAATCACAAAACCATTTTCCTTACCAACTTTTCGCACCCAATCTACCATGACAGCTCTAGTTTCAAATATCTATAACAACAAAAAATTAATACGTATAAGCACAATATAATATCCCGAGATGCATATAATGTTTTTCTATCGAGATACATACAACATTAACAAAAATAAGTAACAAATATATATAATAACAACATTAATAACTAACCTGATCAGTTGTAAATTCGACTGTGTAATCACGCCCAACGTAGGAGCTGCTCTCCCCACAAGGAACATTATTCGCAACATCGTTCCCAACTGACCAACTATCCGAAAATGAAAAATTGTATTGATCCATAATGCTCTTCTATGAATTACGAAAATGAAATGAAAGTTGAGGAAATTTTTAGGATGTAGTGAATGAGAGTAAGTGTGAATCTCTATGAATTATGAAAGTTGAGAAAATTTTGAGGATGTGGTAAATGAGAGTAAATGTGAATATATAGAAGGAGTTAATGAAGAGAAATTTTAAAAATTTTAATATGTCGTAAATTTTGCAGATCCAACTTTCAACCAATGCTTTCAATGCAACCCGGGTCCTGTTGATCTGAAAAACATGATGTGAGTTCAAAATTGGTCTTGTGGCAGGTTAATTGTTAGTCTCACCTTTTGAGGCATTAAAAATCCACTTACACGTTCTTCTCTCCACTGCACTGTACATAGCCTTCTTTCTAAATTTAAGTGTTCCAAATTTCAATCCGTTTGAACGGGTGAGAAAATTTTATTTTTTTGATTATTTAATTGTAAAGGGTTATAATTAAATTTTGACTCTAAAAATCTCGTTGGTTAGTACTAAGATATTTGGTTGTACGACTTTCTTAGGGCTAATCAACGAGAGTCCTAGAGCCAAAATTTAATTATGACCATTTAGGATAAAATGATCAGAAAACTAAAATCTTTCTATCGATTCAAACGGATTGAAATTTAGAGCACTTAATTTTTTAACTATATTTTTTAATATATAAACAGCGCGTTGAAAAATTAAGTGTTCCAAATTTCAATCCGTTTGAATGGGTAAGAAGATTTTATTTTTTTGATTATTTAATTCTAAAGAGTCGTAATTAAATTTTGACTCTAGAGCTCTTGTTGGTCAGTCCTAAGAGATATTTGTTCTACAACTTTCTTAGGACTGACCAACGAGAGCTCTAGAGTCAAAATTTAATTACGACCCTTTAGAATTAAATGATCAAAAAAATAAAATCTTCTCACCCATTCAAGCGGATTGAAATTTGGTACACTTAATTTTAGAGAGAATGCCGTGTATAGTAGAGTGGAGAGAATAATTTCTCTTCATTAACTCCATGCAACCCAGGTTCTGTTGATTTGAAAAACATGATGTGAGTTCAGAAGGACTTCATTAACTCAAGTAAATTAGTCAAGAAGGACCGGCTCTTATGTGGAGTTTGAACGAAGCTTTGAATGCTACCTGCATCTTCAACGGCCAACTGGCCAACTGTTGCAGCTTTGGACCAACTATTCCAGCAGCTTTGGACCAACTATTCCAACTTTCAACTAATAGGGCAATTAATTTTTTTCCAACTTTCAACCTTAATTTTTTAACCTTTTTTTTAACCTTTTCATTCCAAAAAAATCGAGAACCTATTTTTTGTTATTTAATTAATAATGTTTATACTATGTATCTTTTTTTCTTTTTTATTTTTTTAAAATTATTTTAGTGTTCCGATTTTCAATCCGGTTTAATCGGTGGAAAGATCTTGTTTTTTTTTTCATTTTATCTTAAATGGTCATAATGAATTTTTGGCCTCGTAGAATCAAATATCTCGTAGGGTTTATCAACGAGAGTCCTAAAGTCAAAATTTAATTATAGCCATTTAGAATAAAATGACCAGGAAACTAAAATCTTTCCACCGGTTCAAGCGGATTGAAATTTGGAACACTTAATTTTTTAACTATATTTTTAAATATATAAACTGTCTAAAAAGGTTAAAAAAATTAAGTTTTCCAAATTTCAATCCGTTTGAACCGGTCAAAAGATTTTAGTTTTCTGCTCATTTTATCTTAAATGGTTATAATTAAATTACCTAAAAACATATTAAAATTTGGAACACATTTTTCAACATTTTTAGACTGTTTAAACTACGTAAAAAATATAATTTTTCCGTTTTATATTATTTCACCATCAATATTAGGCTCGTTTGATAAATTTTATTGAGTAGATTTCAAAAATATAAAATTTATTAAAAATAAATATGTGAAAAAAAATTTATTAACATTTCAAATTTTATAACACACAATTCAAATAGGAGAGAGAGTGCTGGGAGGGAGGGAGGGAGGGAGAGAGAGAGAGAGGGGGGCGAGGGTAAAAAGAGAAAGGAGGGCTGTGTCAGGGGGGGTCTGACACCCGGGGGGGCCGATTAGTAGTTTACTTTTGCAGAGGAGAAAAAGTCATCGTGAAAACCAAAGTAAATAATTGTTGATGAACAGTGCCTTGGGGAATTAAGCGAGATTTGGTGGCCAAAGGTAGAATACCTAAGCTTTACCGAGATTGGTGCAGGGCATCTTTTTGGATTTCCCCCTGTTAAATATCTAAATGTATCCATTTACCTACTCTTGTGCACATGCCCTTAAACCTTAATGCTGTGCACCCGTTGAATTTTTCAGCACATCTTCCCTATACCCAACGCTAGTGCATTTTAAACTCTCTCTCTGTAGTCTCTCTCCCTCGGCTGCTGATCTTTGTTGCATCCAAGATAGGAGTAATTGATTGCAGTAACTGCGGTGACCAGTTCTCTTCTCTCTCCCTCTCTCTCTTGTTGTGTATTCCTGTCTGGAATTGTAGCTAGGATTGAAATCATTTAATTTCTGCTATTTGCTTTCGTTTCTTTCTGTTTTTTGGCTACTATTGAGCTTCCTTTCTTCTTTAATTTACCTCCTCTTGTCCGATTCCGGTACATTCGCTTTAATTTTCATCTTGCACTGCTATTTCCTTTCCTTCTTGCTGTCTTTTTGCTTTTCATCTTTCATTTTCTTTGATTTCCTCCAAGTACCAGAGAAGAAAAAAGGGGAAAAAAAAAAACACAAGAAAACCCCCCAAAAAAAAAAAACAGATTAAACTGCTTGCTATCTTTTGTCTTTCCATCTTTAGTCTTCTGTGATTTCTTATATAATTATTAAAGCAGAAACAGCAAAAAAAAAAAAGTGGGAAAAGTATCAAAATAAGTGGGATGGCTCCAATTCTGGGGAAAATTGGGGAAGTAATTCTGGAGAAGGTCGGAGACAACTTGGTTGCTCCAATACAGCGACAATTCAAATACATGTGCTACTTCAATAGTAACATAACGGAACTTGAAACTCAATTGAAAGGGTTGAAAAGAACAAGAGAAGATGTTCAAATGGGAGTGGATGAAAACCGTAGAAAAGTCGGGGTCGTTGGACGTACTGTTGAGGCTTGGCTGACTATTGCGGATGAGGTCACAACTGAGGCTGAGGGAATTATCCAAGACAAGGCCAAAGCCAAGGAAGGGTGTTTGAATGGGTGGTGCCCTAATCTCAAACTGCGTTACTCGCTGAGCAGGAAAGCCGTGAAGAAGACCAACGTTGTCGTTGACCTCCAGGCTAAAGGTGTCCAGTATACAAAGCCATTCTACAACCCGCATCCTCTATGCTTGGAGACCATACTTGTTTTTGCTTTGTTGCTTATTTCAAGAGGATGAAGATATTCGTCTTGAAGATTTGGCCAGATACAGAACTGGGCTATCACTTTTCGACAAAATTAATCAAATGAAAGAAGTAAGGGATCAAGTTTTTCTTATTGTTGATGATCTTAAGAGCCGTTATTTATTGCTAGATAGTGAAAAAGAAGAGTGTGTAAAAGTTCATGACCTAATGCGCGATATGGGCATAACTATTGCTACAGATAAATTTGCTCTAGTAAGCCATGGTGCAATATCACAGTGGCCAAAGACGGCCACACCTGAGCATTATACTGCCATCTCGGTGATATCGGATCAAATTGAAGAGCTTCCTGAAGAATTGACATACCGAAATCTCGAGTTTTTAATGTTACGATGCCAGAAACTTGAGAAATTGCCGCCCAACTTCTTTGAGGGCATGGGAAAACTCAAAGTTTTGGAACTTCGTGGGTTTTGTGGTATCCTAACACTTCAATCCTTAAGGAACCTTACTTCGTTGTCTCTTGAAGGATTTGGTGGCACGTTGTATAATGTATCCGTAATGGGAGACCTACGAAATCTAGAAACCCTTAGCTTTCACCGTTCAAAGATCAAGGAGCTACCCGAAGAAATCGGGGAACTGGTTAACTTAAAGTTGTTAGATCTGAGGCACACTTCTTCACTGGATAGAATACCGCCAGGCGTCATATCACGCCTAGCTCGTTTAGAAGAAGCATACGTCTCAAGCAGCAAATTTATTGATTGGGAGGGAGAAGGAGAAGGAAAGGAAGAAGAAGTGAGAAATGCAAACCTAAACGAGTTTGGCTTCTTGTCCAATTTAAATACCTTAGAGATCGGTATAAGAAGCAATGTAGTTATTCCAAAAGTCCCAATATTTAGCAAACTTAAAATATACAAGGTTGTAATATCCTGTTACCATTATAACGATTTCGATTACCGGCTTTACTCAGAAAATAAATGCGAAAGGGTGTTGTGGGTCGAAAAGCGGATTCCGACCCCTTCAGACAATGGAGGGATTGTTTCACTGTTGAGTAGTGATGGGCTATGTCTTAAAGGGGAAGGATGCAAGGATCTGGCGCAGGAGTTACAACTCCGGGATGGGGTTAATGGACTCCAACAAATGAAGGTTCTGGAAATCAGACAATGTGATACACCGGAATGTCTTATCAATACAACGAATCTGGTCCATCTACCTACTGCTTCTGCTCCTAAAACTTTCCCCATCCTGAAGGAGTTGCATATCTTGAAGCTACCAAAATTAAGAGAGATATGCTGCGGCCCATTCCCTGCTGGTTCCTTTGGGGAACTAACTTCTATCATAGTCAGTTGTTGTGAAAGATTGGAAACTCTCCTCCACCTACCAATTGAAGGATGTCTCACTCGACGAGAAGACGTGCATGTTGGAACCAAAAACATAATCGTGTTCCAAAAGTTGAAAAGTATGGTGCTCATGACCCTACCAAGTCTCGTGGGTTTCTGCAGAGGGATTGACCAGATTGATTTCCCCCATTTGAAACGCCTGCGTCTCTCGTATATGGGAGGGTTCAACTGCCTCTTCCACAACGGTTGTAATCTGTCTTCCAATTCAGAGCAAAACAACAGTGTCGGCTTCCTTTCTCTGTTCCCCCAAAAGGTATGTCTGCCTATTTTTCTCTTACTAATTCCATTTCCCTTTGTTTCTTTTCTCTTTTTTTCCCCCACGTATTTGCAGGGAGTACATGTATGCATGCACGATTCAGCTCAAAAATAGAACTTGCCAATTAAAAATAGGAAAATGTACATAAAAAACTCATTAGCCTATTATTAAGGTTGAAATGTGTATTGAAATGTGTGAGAAATGCACAAGTGTGTGAAAATATATTGAAAAACTTAATTGATACATTGGAGCATGTGTTGTTTTGTTTTTTTTCTTGGCCTATCGACGACCCAATATAGGAGGACCGTTAAAAATAGTAAAGAAAGAGGAAAGAGAGAATTGAAGCAAAAATTTTATCAAGATTTTTTTTTTTTTGTTGGGTTTTAATAAGTTCTTGTTTATTTGTCGGGTATTAAACTCGTAACTTCATGAACAAAGTGATGGTGCTCTATTTTTACTGATGGCGCTCCACTTTTAACGTGAAGTTACTAGTAAAAACTTCATGAATAAAGTGGTGCGCCATCAGTAAAAAGAGGAGCGCGAATATCAAAATCCTTGAACTTATTACATTTAATCACAAATAATTAAACATCTTGTTTTGCAACACCACACTAGATGGAGACCAGATATATAGAATCATATGCCTCTTAGATGTAAACAAAACTACCAAACAGTTGACCAAGACCTTATTTCCTTTTTTCTGCTTTTCCTTTCGCACATGTGGGATGTTAAATGCTACCCTTAAAATTGATAACTTTCAAGCTTTAGGCATTTATTTTTGACGTCAGAACCATTCTAGCTATAATTATTAGATTCTCAAGCAGGGGTGTTCAATTTCAGGGCCACAAATCATGAATTAGCATAAAAGTGGAGGCATTAAACTGATTTCATATTTCCATAAGCTTGCTTTGCATTTTGGGTAGTTCAAGGACTGCGATATCTTCAGCTTTGACATAAACAGAAAAGAAAAACAAAATCATTGTGGTAAATTGCAGACATTATACCTGCATTGACCACCTGAGTTGTTTGCAGGTTTCATTACCTAACCTGGACTTCCTAGAAGTTGTTGGGCTTTGGAATGTGGAAAGACTAGGACACTTTCCACTTTCATTCTCAAAACTGGATACCATTTCCGTGCGTGAATGTGGCAAACTGCTTTGTGTTTTTCCATCACAACTCCTTTCGATGCTGCGAGAGCTTCAGGTACTCACTGTAGAGAGTTGCAACTCGCTGGAGGTAGTCTTTGAATTGGAAGGGTTGGAATCTAATGAACCAAACCCAGAGATTTTATCTCCACTGAAACTTGTCAAATTACACAATCTACCCAAATTGAATTGCATTTCAAAGAGATATCCCATGGGCTTCAAGTACATTCAGACTCTAGAGATTCGCAAATGTAATAGCTTGAGATGTGTGTTCACACCTACAATGACGAAGAGCATCCCACAACTCCATGTGCTGAAGATATCGAGCTGCGAGATGCTGTCAACAATTGTGGGTGAAAGTTCAGTGGATGAAGTTAAGTTCCCTCAGTTGGAAAGTTTGGAACTTCATGATCTACCAAACCTTGTAAGTTTCTTCACGAATGTGAATGTGCATACTCCTACTGTGGCAAAATCAACTGAACACCTCCATAACCCAATGCAACCTCAACCTCTCTTCAATGAAAAGGTAAATGGAAGAAGTCGGTCAATGCTAAGAACACTTTTTAGCTACCAAGTTTCCTAACTTTTTACTATTATGAGTTTAAAATTAAACTAAGTGATTGTTAACAAAATCATAATGCTTTGCAGGTTGCAATTCTTTGCTTGGAGTATTTGGTACCCATATTGCAGAGTGTGCGTGACCTATGGGGCAGTGAATTTCCAACCAGCTCATTCTCCAATCTGAAAAATGTCCAAGTGGCAAGTTGCCCGAGTTTGAGAAATTTTCCAAGTACCAGGACACAAGGTTTGCAAGAGGTACGTTTGCCCAATACTTTGACCAATTCTTTCTACACACTAAAACATCATATCCTTTTCTTGCCTTATATTCTTTTCTCTCATAGACTGCAATTTTAGGTAAATATGACTGCAAAATGAGAAAATGAACTATGCAACTTCATTCTTTTTGACACATGCAGATCTTCTCTATTCCAAAAAGGGATAATTAGAATTTTTATTGAACTCATTGGCAACATTATCTACGTCAAATGTCGTTGTTTAGGTATCGGTTGATTTGATTTTGAAAGATGCTTATCATGATAAAAAAGAGCAATGTATACTGACTGGACCCCATTTTTCTCTACACAGTTCGGTAACATATTCTTCTTGCATTCTTTTCTCCTCCTCTTTCACAGGCTGCAATGTTTAGCTAACTTTACAATAAGTCAATAACTTAAGGTAGGAATCCCCCTCTAAAATCTCTCCCCCTTCTTTCTAAACTTCCACCTTAGGGTGTCCATGGGGGGAGGGGCGGTGCCTCCCCACCTCCTCTCTCCCAATCTGCTCTCTCTCCCCCCTTTCTTTCTCTTCCACCTATCTTCTCCCCTTCCCCTCTTTCGACTTCTCTTTTTGACTTTAACCCCTATCCTTTCCATCTTTCTCTAAGCATGACTTCGAGCTTGCTTTGCGTTGTTAATTATTTTTATATCGATTTAGCTTCAAATGTTATTCAACAGCTCTGTAGGTCTTGAAATAAAGAAAACGAGTACCAAACTCCAAATACCATATTAACTTGACATAACAGGCCTAAGTTAAGGGCGTAAACAGGCATATTTACATACCTATAATTTGTGCATGATGCTCCCTGGCGTATCACTATAGGATTTCTGTTTTGTATCATTTACTTAATGGTATGAAAATCTTTCTTTGTTGATAAAAAAAAGTAGAATATATAGTTCAATAAAACAAAGTAAACTATGCTCAATAAGTTTTCGACCAAAATAAACACATTTATAGATTTTTTTTTTACCGCTACGCAAAATTCTTCAGCAGCCCCTTAACGGGGTGCACAAGGTGCGTCTCGATAATTCCACTTCACATTTTTGGTTTCAAAATTCACCTATTGAATGATGATTGACTAGCACATCTGTATCTAGGTTGCTCAACTACTCTATACAAATATTGATAAGGGTAAGGGTGTTTTAGCACTTGGGAGTAATGGTACTATGATGCTGTGGAAGTGGGGTGCCAGTCAACACAATCCATTTGGGATGGTAATTAATCTCAAGTCTGTACCTATTTCATTTCATGTATTTGTGATTTTGTGGTTATTTTTTGAAGTAGAGACTTCTAAATTCCATGACATTGGTTTTAAAGGCCACTACCAGTGTTCTTCCACAGCAGTGGGAACCACCCAATGGTCTTGCTATGACAAATGATGTGACAAGTGTCAACCTCGAGGAAGCAGTGCCCTGCATGGCACTCTCAAAGAATTGCTTTTTTATGATTTCAGCTTGTGGTGGAAAGGTTTCATTATTCAACATGTGGAAATTCGAGGTATCTTTGCAAATGACTATATGGCCCATTTTAATGAGTACGGCCGTTAGGAATGATTAAAGTTGAGTTTGTTTTTGGCATGTAGAAAATGAAAATGTCATTTATGCCACGTCCCCCAGCTTCAACATTCCTAGCATTTTATCCTCGAGACAATAACATCATAGCCATTGGAATGGAAGATTCCACAATCCGCATATACAATGTTAGGGTGGATGAGGTATTTAATTTCTACAATCATGGGAGTCCAATCACATACGTTTACCGCTCGCGGCAATGAACAATTGATACACCTTGCCTTCTATAGGTAAAATCAGAATTGAAAGGTCAACACAACAAGCGCATAACTGGCTTAGCTTTTTCCACCAATCTTGACATATTGGTTTCATCAGGAGCTGATGCCCAGGTACTTGCACCTTTTAGTTTCCCTAATCCTTTTGGTACTTATTATGTGACTGAATTGTCTTTCTAGGGTAGAACTTTCCGTAAACATGTACTTTATGATGATATAGAATTTTTGGTTCACATCATTCAACTACCATTGCTTGGAACAACAGCCTTTTTGAATCCATCCCAGCTAGCAAGATTCTGCAAACTAGTTAACAAATAAGACTGGTTGCTAAGCATGACTGCCACCCTTCAGATGAAGCATAAGTCTTTTAATCTGTTATACGGCATCCCCAGTAGTTGTCCCTCATAGAAACACTGTGCATACCAAGAAGATTTGTCTCTTCTTTAACCAAAAGTCTTTTAATATGTCTCTTGAGTCGCCCAAACTCTTTTTGTCCCTCAGTTCTTCTTCTTTCCCCTGTAGCCCAACGACTCTCTACCATCCCACAGTTTCCACTTTTTTCCTCTTTTCTGTACTAATGATGGATAAAACATGTTGGCAGCTCTGTATTTGGAGCTTAGATACATGGGAGCACTCGAAATCAGTTCCATTACAACTGCCAGTTGACAAGGCTTGGAACGGCGACACAAGAGTGCAGTTCCACTCTGATCAAATTCATTTGTTGGTATCCCATGAAACACAGTTAGCAATATATGATGCTTCCAAGATGGATTGTATTTGTCAGGTAGAAATCACCCCTCATTCTTTGCTATTGAGATTGCGTGTTACAAACTTTGAATCTAATGATGTTTATTTTGCTTGCAGTGGGTTCCACAAGATGTCCTTCCTGCACCTATTTCCTTTGCAGCATACTCCTGCGACAGTGAACTTGTTTACACTTCCTTTTGCGATGGAAATATTGGGGTGTTTGATGCTCATAGCTTGACACTTACACGCCGTATTGCGCCATCCATATACTTGTCCCCAGCAATGTTAAGTGGGTAAGTGCATCATCAAGGCTCTCTCCAGTTTGTGCAATTTGTATATGGAGCCAGCAGGGGATTTTTGTTTTTCATTTTAATTGTTTTCCTCATTTTGTGCTAATCATAATTCGACACGCTCCTCGGACTGCATCCCTCTCGGACCAAACTATCTCCACTGATTCTTGGTTCTTTTTGGGAGCGTTGCAAACTTTGAATGTTATTGATCTGGCACGTACTGAACCCTCCCTTGCAATATGTTGCAGAGGCCAAGCAGTGTACCCCAGAGTCGTTGCAGCACATCCGCAGAAGCCCAACCAGTTTGCCCTTGGGTTGACAAACGGGTCTGTTGTACTTGTGGAACCCCAAGAATCAGAGGGCAACTGGAGATTATCTCCAACAGAAGCAACCACACACTTGATCAGGTTCAGAGATGAAATTTGTCTTTAAAAATAAACATTCCCACCTCTCTTGTGTGTATTTTTTTTTTACTGTTGTAGACTCAGTTTAAATCATCTTTGTTTCCCTTTATCACCGCTTTATGGGTCGAACTTGGAGTTTTAGAAAGGGAGAAATCTATATATTGTATGCCCCCTTAAAAAGGGCGTACAGTACACCCCTTTTACTTTGATTTTGGTTTTGTTACGTTTGATTATGGTTATCGTTATATTTTGATTTTTTTGGCCTTAAGAAATCATCACTATTCGGCCTATGACACGTTTGAGTTTGGTCATTATTACGGTTGAATAGGGCCAGATCAAACTCAAACGTATCTGTGAACTGAAACGTAATGAAGACCATAATCGAACGAACAATAGCATAGTCAAACGTAACAAAACTAAAATCATACGTAAGAGGCGTACTGTATGCCGCTTTTTAAGTGGGGGTAAACAACTCGGTTAAAGATTTTCTTTTCGTGTTTGGTTTTATTCAACATCATCTATTGTTGCTACTGTTTGATACAAAAGGGCTTTAATTACTCATAGAATGTTGTTTCGTAAAATATAAAAGTGGTGTGGCTAGCTTCTTTCAGCCATGTGGCCCAATTCCCAATATTGGTTGCAGATTTATGTATATATGACTTGTGTGATCAATGTGCATATATATATATATATTTATTTATTTATTTATTTCCTCGATTCATTAACTATCAACCACAAGCTCATTTATGAAGTTATCTAATGTTTTCAAGAATTGGAGAAAGGAGGAGGAGAAAGAGGAAGTGGACTTGAACGAGGAGGATCAAGAGTAAGTAAGTCCTACATGCATTATAGTTTTCCAAACATTTAGACAAATAGTTTAATTGATTTGCAAATAATATTGTATTTTCTTTACTTGGTCGTTTATTAATGTTACAACCTTAAAGAAGAAAGAAAGGACGACGAAAATTAATGCTAACAAGACCAATGGGAGATTATGTAGGCAAAGGTACCCTGTTGATACCTAACACCTAACCGGCTAACTACCAAGTTAATTAACAACATAACATGTTATCATTAAATTATCATTAAATTTACAGTTCCGACAATCTTTACCATTTTTAATTAGGCCTAGCGGGGAATTGCTATTCACCCCACCAATCTTTACCATTTTTATTTACCATGAGAAAACTTAAAAGAGACTTTTGTTAATATGCGTATTCAGGTGTGTGATGAGGTTAACGTGTCCTCAAATAATTAAATCGTTGTAAACTACAAGCTCATCTAAGAAAGTAAAGAGATTCTTGAACTCAATCAATTCGTTTCATCAATCTCAGTTCTGCGATTACGTTTTGGTTATAGAGGCCTTCACTATACAAAACTAGTGCATACTGAACGAGCTTGAACCAAATCCTAACTAAGTGCTAACTTTACACTGTTCAGTCAGACTGAGAATTAGTTGTACAAGAAGTAATCCAATGTTGCTTTCTTGAGGTTGGTGGATCAGATGTAGTGAAGATACACTGAGCTACTGTGTGCTTATTTATCTGTTGTTTTCAGAAGAGGAAAAAGGAGGAGAAAGGAAAAGCAACTCAATCTGGATGAGGACGAGGAGGATTAAGAGAGTAAATTCTACAAGCATTCTAGTTTCCTATACAATTTCTGTAATTAATTTCTTTGACATTAATCTATTCTTTTCTTTCTTTGTGTAATTTTATTAGCTTTACGAAGAAGGAAAAGACAGAAAGGAGCTAATGAGGTCGAAGACATGACATTAACGGTTCAAAAAATTAATGGTTCAAACATTGGTGGTGCTTCATTGTCTTTTGTTTATTTTGCCTTTCAGGATTTCCAGTTTGGAGTTTTCTTTCTTTCTTACTGACACTAATATTTTCATTGTAGCCTCTATAAAAATTGTGCATTATTAGTGTTGGTAAGCTTGAAAAACTATTGAGCCTGCTTTAGAGCATTGTAACGATATTTATTCATTCGAGATGTTGTAAAATAGGTGAGCGATTCTTCTTAAGTTGTTTTAATCATAGAATTTGGCACCAAGGAGAGATGATAAAATTGCTTTATTGCGTGTGATGATTCTCAGAAATATAGAAGACTTTGGAAACTTTTTGATCAACATTTTGTTTTCTGTGTTGAGAAGTACTGCTGTTTCATATGCATTCACATTCGTTTTTGTGTTATTAATCAAGTTGTCGTACTTCTTTATTCTTCAACTGTAGGAAAACCAAGAATAGTTGTGTTTTACTTCTAGGATATCATTGTGTTATATAAAAGCTCAACATCCTAAGCATAAGAAAACCTTAACCTGTCCGTTGATAAGGTACCATGCTAGTAATTTTAACATGGGGGCATTCCATGTTTGTCAAAGTGTAAGAGACAGTGCACCTAGTAATTTCGGACACGATTTGTAGAGCCAAACGTTGTTGTGGACTTGGGATTAGAAAGCTACGTTTGGAACTTGAACGAACTTAATCAGTTGCTTAATTCTTCCCTTATACTAATGCGACCAACACTCTGATTCCAAAAGTGGCCACGGTTAATGACGTCCCGGCCGGACTCATTTGCATAACGGCAATTTCTCGTTGAAAACAGCTTATGATTTCGTTGCTGACTATCCCCCTGCCACCAGATGAAAGTAAACTTCCTGCCAATTGCCAAACTGAATAGCTTTGTGTGGCTTTGTATGCATGGGAAGTTGCTTTCTATTCACCGAAGAATGATTCGGGGTCTTTCGGAGAATGATTTATATCCCAGATGCAACAATGTTAGGGAAGACATGATTCATCTCTTTTTAAATTGTCCTGTAAGTTCTAACGTTTGGGCTAACATTCCTCATGTCCAGGGACCTCAATCTGATGACATTGATGGAGAGTTTGGCTGCTCCACGCTCACACTGGTCATTCAGACGCTGAATGATCAGAGAGTTATCCTCCAAAAGTTTTAGTTATTGCCATCTTGTGGCAAATTTAGCTTGCGAGAAATAAAAATGTGTTTGATGATAGTATTATTTTGCAACCAGATCAATGAGATTTATTCGGATAGCATTAGATTCATGATTGATTTCATTTTCGGTTTCGTGTCTAGAATATTATGCCCTTCTTAATTGTCGGTATTGTAGTTGTAATTCCAAGGTGTCATTGTAGTACGAATTTGTCCATGGCAGGAATTGTAGCTTGCTCTGGTATTAGCCAAATGCCTTCTCCAAACTACACCGAATGTAGCCGCATCAAACAAACTATACAAAGATGGCTAAATCTCGCAGCCTTGGCGACGAGGACTTCTTCCAGCTAACAAATTATGGGGTTTACAAGTCCTGCCACGGACAAATTCTTCCTGTCATGACCACTCTACGTCAAAGACAGATTCAAGTGGATGTGATTTGTCCGCTATGTAAACAAGAGGAGGAAACCATGGATTATGTTGTTTCTTTGATGCTTACACTATTTCTGTTCGTAAGGTTAATCGTGTTGTAGTGCAGCAAGCTCATGTAATAGCGGTACAGGATATAAGAGATCTCTTATCTCTCCTACTACTGTGTCAAATTTGATTGTATATGCATTGTTCATTTCTCAAAAGGAAAAATAATTGTTGTTTGGACTTCTTGTTTGAAAAGAGGGTAATGACCTGCATAATCAAAATGCGATTGGTTAACATAAATTCTTAAAGACAAAATGTGAATGCACACTGCACGGCCCTGAGAAGTTGTTGGACTATTTTACATAATTTTTTAAAATAGTGGTTATTTCTAGGTGTTTAGCAAATTTTTTAATCTTTTCTTTAAAGTATTTATAGTAGCAAGCAATACAAAAAGTACGAAAGTATAAACCGAGATTGAGAAAAGTTTAAAGAATAAAAATGAAAAAGAAAGATGGATCAATTATGGATCCACTTTCTCCAAATCACAAAATTGCCACTTATCTGAACACAACTAGATTTTTATTTGATTATAATATGATTAGACTAATTTTATTGGTAATATATCGATATCATCAAGTATGTATATTATCGAGAGAGAGAGAGAGAGAGAGATGAGTTTTGTGGGTTCAAGTGATGTACAATTTTACAAAAAGAAGTAGGTGCATGCAATATGATTTGAGTGAAATCTAGGGGTGCTTGTGAGGTTTCCCCTGCTTAAGGCTTTAAAACGCAAGTTTGCTTTGGATTGGATTCAATGTAGCTAAAGCCCATTATTACAAGCGCATAAATTTCAAGTAAAAAGGGAGAAGAGGGCTTTCCCTCTTGTTTCCCCACTCTTACAAGAGATGGTGCCTTTATTAGCTTTCGGACCTTAACCCTCAGGTGACCAAATAAAAACCATAGGGAGGACACTCAGAACAATAATTTCCCATCACAATCACAAAAGTAACAGGAGAAAACACCCATGCCACATGAGAAATATTAGGAGGTGAAGAGATTTCATGAAAACATTCAGACTGTGAAACAACCCTTTATGAAATAGTTCCCTCGGTCCCGGAAGGGACAAGGCTTCCGGGTATCATCAACATGGTGACAAGCTTTGTCACTCAAACACAATTCCACAAACACGCATGGAAAGTTTCCATACCATGAAAAAATCAGTGAAACCCAACCCAAGATGACAACCATGGCACGAATCCACATCCCAAACGAAAGTTATTATCGTCTCGAATACACGATGTTGGATCTGGTTTTGCAAACTTTTTAAACATGGCCAGAATTAAAAACACCAGCCTAATTAATACAACAAATTGCATGATATGAATCCATAAAAACCAAGAAGGTAATTATTATATTTCAACTAAAAAGGAGCAAGGAACCTTTAGTATTTATAAAATTACAGCTTAAGTAGAATATATACTCTTCCCGACTGAAGTTTATCAATGCTGGATTTTGGTACCAGATTGGACACCAGATTGAACTTTGCCCGAGAAATGGGTTTCCAACCTGTGCAATAACCGGTCAAAAGTTACAACTATCTTTTACCATTACTCTTCATATTTTTGACGAGTGTAACCATCAAACAATATCAACGTAAAATAGAGTAATAAAGAGCTAGGGATTAGAGCACCCATGCCTGGTTGCACATTTATAGTAGATTGTTTCGGGTGAGTTGTATGTGCGTGCATTGGCAAACATCCTCCTCACATCCGCCAAAAACATCTCAAAAGTCACATAATATTGCTCTGACTCTACACGCTTAGACATCGTTTTCAAATCTGCATGAAAATAACCATCCCAGCATTGAAATTTCAATACAAAATGCACAAGAAAGACTTTGAAAATTGAAAGAAAACAATCCCAAAAGCATGATGATGACAACCAAGATACATGTGAATCTGTGATGTGACGATTATGAGGTCATCATGCTATATCTTAAGAGTTGGCAGCATAATCCATTCTGTATTCAACTATTTAGCTTACACAAAAGAAAATAACCGCCTAGTTAAGAATCTTAAAAACTAAGACTTCCAAGTAGCCAGAGGCACTTTATGTAACCACAAACCCAACAATGAAGTTTCCACCAAAACTGAAAAATGGTCATAGTCAGCTTTTCTATGTTATGACATTTCTTCCAACCCAATGTCATGTATTACACTGCTGAAGGCACGTGGCCACAAGGTTTTGAGGCAGTTGTGTCTAACGTTCATCTTGAAATCAAATAATTCACTGGTGACGGTGATAAACTCCGTAGCGAACTTCCAAAATATTTCCACCAAAGAAAGACAGCGAAAGATAAAACCAGTTTATTCACAGCGAATGATGTTATAGTTCTATTCACAACTTTTTACTTAAGTGATTCCACACGTTTAGGAACTAAACTTTCACACAAGACGAAATTTCAAAACTTTGACTTCATGTTTTTAGTGCCATCATGGGAGCATTGCAAAAGATTTGGAACTCCAGGCCCCCTTCGAGAACATGAATCCACTTGATATTAACAAGATAAACATCTTTGTAAGTGAAAAGCATACCACCAGCAATAGCTATGAAATTAACTCAATAAATCAGTAGGTCTTGGTCCTCCATTGCTACAACAACAACATAACCCACTGGTCCTCCATTGCTACATGGAATAAATCTAAAAACATAGGTTGCATGACGAACAATATCCTTCCTTACCCATGGGATCTTTAATGATGTCATAATAGTCAGGAGCATCACGTGCATCAACTGGTTCTTTGAACGGCCAAGCATCAGGATGATCATGCATTGCCTATTATCAAAGACTGTCCATAAGCGTAGAAAATACCATAACAACGTGAAGGCAGAGGATTGAATTTAAACTAGTGTTCGTGTGTGTCTGGAAAAAAGAGGAAGTACTCTAAAGCAAAAATAAAGAATTGCATGATTTCTACAAGTTTGCAAAACAAAAGCTTCCTCTGTGTCAAAATCTATCTCTTTGGATTCACTTAGCCCCTCGTTCTTTGAATCAATTATAAATTCGAAAGAGAAAAAGCTGCAGTTGTGCATATTATCCACGTATGTAGGCTTTCACATAAAACTACTAAACACATATAGCTATGAGAAATACGCATAAATGTGGACAAACTGCAGAACATCTGTCATTCTCGTCGGGATGGATTGTTCAGCTAATGTAGCTGAGATTCAGTGATATTTAGCTGTGAGATTCAGTTAGAAAAAGGGGTATTTGGGTGAAGTAATGAAAGACATGTAGCTGTGAGAAACAGTACAACAAAGGATAAACCACAGCATGACAGCAGCATCCTCGAAAAATGGGAATCAAGCTTAACTAAGTTCAGCACATGCAGTCAAAGGAACCATCTATGATGCTTTTTTCTACATTTGCAACCACAGTTTAGTAAAGCCAATCACAAAAGATTTCTAAGAGTATTTCCCAGCAAAACTCAAAACTTCTGATAGAAACCACTTCTATGAAAATAAAACCAAGGTAAGAGGAAGATTGAAAGAATCTCAAACTTGCCTTTAGAAGCGCACGCATGGACATAGTCAAAGATTTCTGATTTGAGGCATTGTCTCCAGAAGCATTTACTGTTTTAAACCGAGAATGACCCCATTGCTCAGGTGTCCACCCAGCCTCCCCTATTAGCAACATCACCACCAACTCTAGATTAGTACTTAACTATTACAAAAACTTCATGGGAACACGTTCTGTTTCTAGATTCTCTCCCTTCCCAGTGAAGGGAGTTATAAATAAGGTCGCAGAGTTCAGTCAGCAATATAGAAAAAGCCTACACAGTCTCCACCAAAAGAGGAAAGGGCATGGTGCAGCCAGCAAGCTGCATGCCTGGTCTTGAGGAGTGCGTTCATTCTCATCAACACGAGAGCCCTCAAGTCCGCTTTGTGAATTTGTTGATCATCATTTATGATTGAAGGAGTTTACGAGGGCTAAACCACATGCAACTAGTAAATGGAATCACCTTATGTCCCAACAAATAGATAAATTCTTGGTTAAGTATATGCCTATGACAAGTTGAAAGTATGGGGAAACTTACTCAAGCCAGAAATATCTTCAACTTTGACGATTTTTTTGGGAATACCAGCTTCTTTCTGATAAGAGAAGTCCTTAATCAGAACTAGAACTGAACCACACAACATAACTCAATGATAGGTTGACGGGGTGCCTCCCCAATGCTAGGGCTATGCATCAAACACAAATCTACTTCAGAGAAATATCATATCAAAAGGAGAACCCAAAATGCTACAGTTGCTCTGGTTAAACAGTTCCTTCCTGCACAGTATGGATATGCAATCCTACCAGCAATTGGATATTACCAGCTAATTGAGTTCAGCTTAAAAACCTAAACCTGTTGAGCTGTTCCTACCTTTGGGGGGTGAGGATTTCTACGCTGAGTGAATGTGTGATTAAGGGTTCAGGTGTTACTTTAGTTCAGCTATCCTACAACAGGAACAAGAATTTGACTTCATCCAAACTCATCTCAATACATATACAAACACTCTAGTTAATTATGCTTGTTGCACAGGGGCTCCACAACCATCCTTTGCATCCTTGCACAAAGTTAAAAGAAGAAACCCAATGTAGGTAAATCACGAAATCAGTTGTATAGTCACTGTCTGTCAACAAGTAGGACTCATAACAATCAAATGGAAGATGGTTTCAAGGTTTAACATGAAGGGTCTACAAAGCATTGTCCTTCAAATACGTTCCTCAAAATTAGAGAAAAAACAGACGACGGCTGATGTCATTCTAACACATGGTTTAGAAATCAGGTTTAACTTTTGTTAACGGTTATTGAGAAGCACGAAAATTGTTCCATTATGTCTTTATTTGGAAGTAAACAAAAACGTGAAAAAAAGTGTCCCTCGCCTTTGGCTATCTTTGTTTCTTTTACTCTAAAAAAAAAAAATCAAACATTTATATACATAAAAGAACGTAACAATAATCATACTACAAGTAATCCAAATTCTTGTACATGAGTGATTCATTTTGATGAGAATGTGTACCTTCTGAAAGTCAATCCCAGCGTAGACAATGTGACAATTTGACAACTCCCTTATCTTTTCGTCAATTGCCTGCCATTAAAATAAGGAAGCAAAAGCAAAATTTACTACTAAGAAATCATTTTCTTCTGCTAAAATCACAAAGCACTGAATAAGCTAAACTATTGCAATCCAGGTAAGTCAATTTTTTTCTTATTTTTTTTCCTTCTGGCTCGTATACCAATTGCATAAGTGATATGTTCTCAACATGCCATCCGCTCATTTTCCAACATTACTGGATGCATTGCCTGGGCAAATTTAACCAACCTGCCTCTGACGGCGTATCATAGTTGATATATCAGTGTACGGAAGCTTTGGATCCATCTTGCATTCCATAAGGATTCCTCCGTCATAGTCTTTAATATAGCTGAAACAAGAAACAATGCCTAATAACAAACTGCGAAGTACAAAAAGTTCTTATCTAATGAAATGCGGACAGGAGAAAGAAATAGCAATGGTCAGAAAATAATTTTACTATCGATATGGAAAGGGCAGTCATCTTGCTTTGAATTCAGAAGAGAAAGGAACCGCACCCAAACCCACACACAAAAAAGAAGAAGAAAGAATGGCAATTCTCAATTCAGATAAGACTTCGGTTGGCGAAAAAAAAAAAAGAACTACTTGGTAGGTAAACCAGTACCTACCCACCTGGTAGACCCTAGATGGATGGGTGAGCCTAATGGGAGGGTATAATATGGAACTACTGGTTGCTAAAAGTAACAATTATAATATCGCAGACACCTACGTTTGGTACCCCAGTAAAAACTTCTATTTTTGCAGACATTACGTTTGGCTCAACAAATTCAATATGACTCTTTGGAATGCATGTGATTTTTGCTACATGTTGGTGAAAAAAGATTAAGGAGGACATTTAACTTATTATCTCCTTCCTCTATCTCAGACCATCCAAAAAACGTAGGATGATTCCAGGTGGAACATAATATAACATTCTTCCCACTGAAATTCCAAACATAAGCATAGAACAAAGTGACAAGCGTTGCTTCAAGCTATAAAACAATTAACGAACCTCCCAAAGTTACTTCGTGCAAAAATAATCTCTAAACAGTTTAAACATCAACCATAATGTTCTACAAAAACATACCCGTGCCATCGTTTTTTCTCTAAGTGAATCTCTTTTGTAAAGCCCTACAAATTGGTTGCCAAAGTGGATACATCACATACAATGGAAGTCGTCCATTCAAGATAAGATATTATGGCTGAAATAAATTAACAAATAGATACTGTGAAACTACACAAATTGAGAAATGACCACATTTCCTAGCAGGCGCCTTTAGTCCACACATATTGGAGGACAGCTGCATACTTCTATCTAGCAGATTGGAAGAATGCTGACAGGACCATATCAGAAATATTTCCAATTTATTCAAGGAAAAACCTTTTTCTTTCCTCCTCCACCCCACCTACTTCCCTTGTAAAGCAAACCATCAAGAAAAAGGGAGGCACTAAGTCAGAGTTTATGTCCAGAAACTTTAACTCCGTAACGCCCATCTGGATTCTGAAGGAGGAATAAATTTTGATTCCTATGACTAACAAGTAGTGAATGGTGGTCATAAAGTTCCAGACTCTTTGGTCCTATAGTCTTGACTTACCTTTTGAATCAAATTACAAATGGCAAGGCAACAACCAATGAACAGCTACCAAAGCAACCGTCAAGCAGGACAATAAGACGACTTATTTTATGCCCCAATGCTATCTCAATGCCAAGGGCCGAATATCTGACAGCATGTGGCACAATATCAAGTTGACCCCAACAAAGAAGGGCCCTAGAGCCCAAATGTGGAGGCCTCGATGGGCTAGTTGCCCTGTTCAGTTCAGCCTGTGGAATGGCAGGCAGGGCGTTGGACTGGGCCTGGTTCAACGGACAAAGTGACAAGGTAGAGCCATGTAGGCACCAAGTGACATGGCTTGGGCACGTGGCGACCACCTATGTGTCATTTAACAGTCGTCATGCATAATGATAATCCCAAAAACGGTTATGAGTGACATCATGGAGGGCACGAGCTTACAGGAGCCCAAGTTTAGTCTCTCCAAAGAAGGAAGCGAACACTAACTTACTATCTTGCTAAAGAAGTTTTGTGCTTCTTCTCCCTTGAGTTAAGACTCACTTAGGTATCGGAGTGCCTTTCGGCTGCATATGGCTGATTAGGCACTATGCAGCCAAAAGGCACTAACTGTGGTAGGTTTTGCAGGGCTAAGGATGTGGTGGGACTGGGAGAGAGTTATTGATCTGATTCAACCAGTGTAGAAGGACCAGGGGAAGAACTGGATCACACCCTCACAGCCAACTTCATCAAGTTGCACCAGACACTCTCACCTCAAGCGAAGTCCAATAGATGCCAAAATATACTCCATTGCACGAACCATCTCCTATGATTACATGCAGCCTTTGGTGATAATCTTACCATCTTTACACTAGAAAGATGCAAACAAAAACTTCAAAACAACATGTTTATGCACCTTCAAACTGATGCTATACTAAACACGTGAAATACCCATACGCATGAAAACCAACTGGTTAGGGGGAAAAAAGAGCATCACAAACAAGCATTTTAAAAAAATAGGATACCTGTTTAATAAAATACCCAACAGCGTTATTGTCAGCATATGTCAGAAAATGAGTTAATCCGTCAACATCACGAGCATGCTGCTTTAAGTGATTCATCAGTCTCGTGCCGTAACCTTTTACTTGCTCATCTGCTGTGATTGCACAAAAAGCTATCTCCCCAAACTTTTGGCTAGAACAATCCAAACTCAGTGTCAGTGGAGAAACAAAAGAGGTATCTTACATGGGTAAAAACAATAAACTGAATATTGAACTCCAAATAGTTTCACTTCCTAAGTAAACTAAGGCAGTTTTCAGAGAAAATGTAAAAATCAGAACACTTGATCCACCAGCTTGATAAGGAATGGCATCCATGAGACCAAACCTTTGTCCCAATTTCTGTATGCTAGACTGGCTCAATAATTCACTTATCGCATGATTACTCTATCTATAGTGCTGACTAACGAGGATTGACTCCAAGTCAAGAAAAGGTAAAACCATTCACGTATCAGCCTATCATGTTGCCAGCTGATACACAAATCTACCAAACAGGTATTGTCGGACGCAACAAATGAGTACAAAGTAATTAAAGCAGAAATCTTCAGGAAGTGGGTAAAAAAGAAAATACCAAGGCAGTCATTGCAATAGTAATATGTTAGAAAGAAATGTGCATATTACCTGACATACGGACGGTATGTTATGCCACCAACGACCAGATTACGTCTGATAACCATAACCGACTTGTGGTTCCTGCATCAGCCAATAGGTTAAACACATCAGAATAAACCAAAAGTGTTAGTATAACCAAACTACCACAGAGCCTGAATGGTGCAAATTAGTTGCAGAAAGCATGAAATCCAGACAACAGCCCCGGTATCATGAGTCAATTCAGATACTTTTAGGACTGTTTGACTTATTGACGGGAGTCATTAGTTGCAGAAAGCATGAAATCCAGACAACAGCCCCAATATCGTGAGTCAATTCAAATACTTTAGGACTGTTTGACTTATTAACGGGAGTCATGTTGGACTTTAGATTTCGACGAAACATATTTGCCTCATTACTAGTATTATTCTGGGTCATAGTCAAACAGTTCAACCATTCACAATCCCTTTGAGGTAGAACAGAACTTTTTTAAATATTTCTTACTACTTTAATGGATAAAGAAAGGTTTCAAAAGGCATACCTGTCCATTATAAGGCGAACAATGTACTCCTTAGGCATATTTGGCAGCTGCCTGCCAAATATATTCTTCAGTCCTATCAACCTGAGGAAGAGACCAAGTAAAAAATGACATCTGTCCTAATGCACTGCTTTTTATGACTGATTGAACATTTTGGCCTATTTGATTGTTACTTAAAGTTTCAGAACAACTACGAGAAAAAGCTTGCAGAGCTGCACATATTAAATCTTTCAAAGAAAAGTAGATTCATCATGGAAACAAAAGAAAAAGAATCGATACCAAACCATATGCTCATCAATACCATCATTTGAAACACATACAAACTTGAGCCTTCCAGCTTCCTCCTGCCAAATTCCAAAGAACAACAGATCATTGTCTAAGTAACACAAATGCAACAACGCACCGCCTCCCAAGTCTCAAATCTGCAAATTCTATCATCATTCAACAATGCAAAAATTACAACAACTAAACCATTCCAATCCTTGTGTCCCAATCAATTGGGGTAGGCTAAATTACTCATTTTCTACCACTATGTAATTGCCTAAGTTTAATAAACTCAAAACGTCTTTTAACACAACATCAGCAAGTCCACCTGTTGGTGCCAGTGGGATTGCCAAAGTCATTTTTTGGCTTGCTACAGTTTCAAAAGGCCTAAAACTAGCAATATCACTACATCCGCTTGGTCCCATTTTAGCACAATCTCAGTCAGGACCATTGAATTAAACCCATCTCATTTTTTGATGCAAATTAAATGGCTGCCAAACTGGATGCCAATTTGGCACCAAGAATGGCATTGCCAAAATTTGGCATTGAGTTTGGCACAAGGGTGAGGAGGGTCCGTTTTGCCATTCTTGCCGCAAAAATCTAGCTTTAGCATAGAATTCGGCACATCGGTGAACTTGCTCTATAAAAAGTTAATCACTTGATTGACAAAATTAAAAGAATTGACAGGGACATTACCTCTCTTTTTAAACTCTCTTCCCTAGCACTATAAGCCCCACTAGTCTGCATATTCTCCGTGAAAATATTCTTCCCTGTATCCTCCTTCACCACAATACCCGGCACCTGACTAACACCACCACCAACCCCTCCACCGCCGCCACTGCCACTCCCACCGTCCTTCCCACCCTCAGACGGCTCAACCTTAACCAAACCCTCGCTCTTAATCTTCGCATTGCTCCTCTCGGCATTATTCCCCAGCCTCGAGGCCGTGAATGTCCGCATCGATGAGTCATCGTACTCCTCTTCCTCCTCGGACTCCTCGTCGGAGTCGGAGCCGCCGCGGCGGGCGCTGATGCTGTCGAGGTCGTCGTTGGAGGTGAGGGCGCCGTCCCGGGTGGTGGTGGTGTCGGAGAAGGGGGAGGGGAAGGGCAACGGCGCGTCGGACGCGGTGGCGGTGGGGGGGAGCTTGGTGCGGTTGTGGTGGACGGAGGATGTGGCGGAGGCCGAGGCCGAGTGGGAGGGGGACGGGGATTGTGAGCTCCGCGACCGGACTGGTCCGGTTAGGCGTGTGGAGTGGGCGTCCATTGTCGTTGATGAGAGAGAGAGAGAGAGAGAGAGAGAGAGAGAGAGAGATATTCAGGTTTTGGAGAGCTAGGGTTTTACAGTGAAGATGAGGCTGCGGACAGCTGACTTGAGAAAGCTCCGTTTTCTAAAAAAGGTCAAGCTTGTTGTGATGTTTCTATTGGTTGATTAAAGTTCCGTTAGTTGGTTTGTCGGTTGCTTTGCGCCATAATACAAACAAGGATTTCGAACACTCGGTCCATGAAAATGCTCGGGAAAACAAGGATTCCGAACACCTTTCGTGAAAGTGTTCGGAAAATAATGAATGATTCAGATTTACTGTACTGTGAATTTGTGAATCTGGATCATCCATCAACGTAAACTTTATGTAATCGATTTTTGTTCTTCTTAGATTATTGTCCTATCAATATGTGTTCTTTTAAAGTTTTAAGTCAAATATTTTAGTTAAATTATTTGTCTTGATAGGAGAAGTCTAAGAAGTAAAAAATATGATAAAAACCCAAAAATGTTTCACTATGTTGTGAAAAATTGAAAAAATAGTCTTTTTTCTCTTCTTTTATTTGAACACTTTTCAACTTTGTAATTCTGTAATTCATCTCGCTAGACCTAGAAATTTTTCAATGCCGGGTGGGTACCGCATCACCCGGCTAACGTGGTGTCTGAACGGGCACATCTGAGCCATCCAAAAGTATATTGGACAATCCAGATTGAAACACTCTCTCTCCTCTTTATCTCTCTAAATCTAAGCCGTCCAAAACTGAAATGCACGGCCTAGATGCACCGAACGGGCACCACGTGGTACCTGCTCGGCGCTGAAAAATTTCTCCACTAGACCAAATGATTGCTCTCAAAAATTATTTACAACCAAAAGTCCAAAAAAAAATCACTAAAGACGCAAAAATTGAAATAGTTTTTTTGTCCCTTCTCTTATTTGAATTTTTTTCAACTTTGATTCAATTTTTTATATATTTCTAATTCATCTCTTATTTAAGCTTTTTTAGTACCACTCTGATTCAGTTTTTTTTATACTTTTTTAATTCATCTCTTATTTAAGCTTTTATTCAGCACCTTTAAGGCACCGTGCACGTGATACTTCATGCTTTGTTTTCACCACACATTGGGTGAAGTCTACGCACGGGTCTTAGGACCCACACTAAATGCGTGGTGGTAACGGGGCCCGGGCACCATGTGATAGCACCCGGAGGCATTGAATAATTTTTCCAACTATTCCCCTCAAATCCTATTCATCCTTTCTTTCCTTATTTCCAACCAACCTGCTCTGAAACAAACCAGTAGAAAATTTTCGAAACTGAACAGCTAATCTGGTCCTAACTAATGAGGCAGCTGAATGCTTGTCATTCATGTTCAATTAAACTTTTGCTTTACACAATAATTTTCTCTTTACAGTATACATAAATGAGTGTAACATGAACAAGTTAAATACAAATTACAGAGGAGTTACAGTTACAAACAGTAGTGAATCTTGACAAATTCTCATCTCATCCCTTTGCCTTTTCAGTCCTCATAGTAACTTTGAAAAAGCCAGTGCCCGGGCATGCTTTGCGCTTTGCATGTTTAAACAAAGAGCTAGCTGAGGTATATCGATCAAGGTTGCAAAGAAGTCACCATCCCTCTAGTCTGATCTCGGCCGACCTATGTGACTGTTGTACAAAGGTAAAAGCCAACCGGAGCCATGTTTCCACCTCCCATAACATCTCCAGTAAAGCACCAACATTGCCATGACAATGCCAACGGGAAAAGCCCACCTGTCTCAACAAGGAAATGAGGACTAAGCAACAAGGCTCTTAAGTTCAATACAGTGACTGCAACATATGCCACAAATTCATGTTGCATAACTTATTTTGTTGCCTTGAACTTTCCCGATTGAATGGAACCTAATGTAGTATTGTCAAATTTGGAGTAAAACTCTTCTTTTTGGATGAAAGGTACAAACAAATTATCTACGATGAAGGAATGTGCAGTTCTCACAACATCTAAACTGTTAAATGCATAGTATAAAGAGAACAAATATTTGTTGCGACATAATCCTTTTTGTGCAGTTCCTATATATTTACTCCAAAAAGTGAATATTGTGTTATACTGCAGTTTGGCATAAATATAACATAGAGGAATGCCAGTAAAGCACAAAACTCCATTCTGTGGTGGATGCATGAAACAAGTTAAAATGCAATGTAACACATGGTTCAAGCCGTCTTCAAGTTCAGCCGAAAGAGATTTAAATGAGTTTGAGGAGCATAGAATGAGGTTCTTACCTATCCAAATCAAGGATAGGGCTATAAACAAGAGATTCCCAACCTGCTACGATGAAATGCCAAGCCGGGTTGTAATAAAGAGACTCTGCTGACCAAAACATCCTCGTGTACGTCTCTAAGAAGATGAAAAGTATCCATGCCCCAATCTCGATCATAATAAACTTTATTACAAAACGACCCACCACTACCATCACTAGAGAGAACGCTACCAACCAATTAAAGAGCCTGTGGTTGTATTCCTTGATAAATTGAGATTTTGACTTCCCCATCATCTGCAGGTTTTATAGAGTTTCATACTCAGAGTAGATCACACGGAGAGTAAGAAAGTTAACAAGAAAATAAGGATCATGCAAACACTGCGTGGAAATGAACTACATCATGTTGAGACACGATTATTTGAAATGCTTAAAAAGAAGAGTGTCGCTCTCTTGCCAGGAATGAATTTCAGTTACCAACCACCAAACAAAGATCTCAACCTAGGGAGGGAGACGGGATTTAACAAGCACACTTGGAGAAACCAGAAGAAAAACAGAAACAAAAATGCAAACCTTGGTCATCCGATGCTCATAACTGCTTTTAGAAGGTCCAACACATTCCCTCTCAAAACTTTGGTTGCATTGGAGGAAGCCTGCATTAAATTTTGCCATTGAAGGAAGTTTCAAGACTTGAAGCTGATCCATCTTGTCCTCACATTTGGTATACAGTTCCTCACACAACTTCGAAGATTGATACTCATTTGCCAAAACAAAATTCTTATACGCCTGCAGGGAATTTCCAGTTAAAAAGTGGACACAAGCATGTGCTTTATCATTTAAGATTCAAACACGGAAGAGGGATCTAGCATTATGAGACGGGTTTCCAAACATTTCTACACCCAACCTCAACAAGAAGTGAAGACCTTGGAGATGGTTTATTGAGAAATCCATAACATCTGAATAAATGATCATAAGATTGAAGAACCTTCCCCTAAGTTTTTCAGAAAGCATTCTAGCTTTGTGACAGCAACATCTCAGATAACCTGATGTCGTATCATTTATTCAAATATCTAAAGCATATGTAATTCACTCAGACATGCTCTCTGGTTATAACTTGACAAAATCCAGTTTGAAGACGAGTTCAATTACACAACCCACTACACAATTGCCTTTGGAAATCCAGTTAACAATCGTACTTGATTTTGAGCATGACTTGTACCTTCTCAAGTTCTTCATCCAGTTTTTCAACTGATCTCTTTGCATGGTGCCGACCAAAATGTTCTTCATCAAAAACTTTCATTGTTTCTTCTCTAAAACCTTCATTGTTTTTTTGCAGAGACTGCTCCGAGAGGGGTAAGTTTAACGCAGCCATCCTTTCACTGTATAATTTCAGGCATCGCTCCAGAATACCCTTATTGAAAACTTCCACAAGAGAGCCTGTAGATGGAATCTCTCCTTTATTCAAGGCTTCAAGAATCTGAAACAAACCATGGTTTGATAGACAGAGTGCATACGATGAGAAGATTCAATAACTAACCTATTTTATAAACTATTCATCAAACAATAAACTTCCTGCTAAAGATGGAAGATTTAAACTTCCAATTTAAAATGAGAGGGATGCGAACGTTTTACAAAAATGATTAGTTCTTTGACCCAGTGAGAGTAAAATGGTCACATCTTTTATGCTCAAAGGATTTTTTATCCAAGTTATTTCGGTTAGAAAGTGGATTTAACAAGCTTTTCAATTGTTCAAACCACGCAAAAATCGGAGTTCGGAGTGCCCGGGCAAGCCCACAAAGATTGACATGCAATTATGAGGATGCGCCTGGGGCGCAATGTAATGCCCCTGGGGAGCATAAACTTGCGCCTGAGGCGCGACGTGCAATTTTGAGGAAGCGCCCGGGGCACATAAACTTGCGCCTGAGGCGCACTTGACGTGCAATTTTGAGGATGCACCCAGGGAGCAGTACAATGCGCTTGGGGCGCATGTACTTGCGCCTGAGGCGCACTTAACGTGCAATTTTGAGGATGCGCTCGGGGCGCACTAAAGCTGCACAACATGTCAAATTTTGCGGGGCTTGCCCCAGACACTCCCGAACTCTGATTTGTGTATAGTTTGAACTATTAAAAAGCTAGTTCAATTTACTTTCTAACTCTTGTAGTGTGGATAACAAATCATTTGTACATCAAAAGACATGACCATTTTACCTCAATGGTTCAAAAAACGAGTCATTTCAATAAATCGCTCGCATGTCCTTCATCTTAAATCGAATCAAGACCCATCATATATCAATAAATAGAGTTTCTAAAGTACTAAAAGATGATGGAATCAAACTATAAAAATATTTAAGTGCTTTTTATGAAAGGGATGCGAGGGATGCAAGTGTTTTCCAAAAATGAGTAGTTCTACAAAAAAAACTATCCATTCTCACTTAAAGATTCGTTCCCATCTTTAGCAGGATATTTATTCCATTTCTTAAAAAAAATCAAATGGTCTGTAATCCAAAATCATTGACAATTGCAGAAGGTCACCTGCTCCAAAAAAGATACGAACTCTTTCCCACTTAAAGGTTTACCATGCACAATCTTTGGACGGATAATAGAAGTAACAAGTTCTTTCAGCTCCTCTCTCTTCGTAATGTAAGCTGGGTCAAGCTCACCATCTTTCATGTCGCAAAGCTTGGTCCGTTGGAGATGAGGCTGTTTACAAGTTCAAACTGGGTATCAGACCAACCTAGGCAAAGTGATAAAGAATATGCATTTGCAAATTAAAACAAAAACTCATTCTTAAACCAATTTATCACAAGAAAAAGGTAGACAATACAGCTCTTGTTCTTTTCAAACTTAACTCGAACATAACTTTCCAATTTTTTGTATTTGGTAACTGGTTGAACAACATGAGAGCAAACTCTTTGTAAGTAGATTGCTGTATGAGAAAAAGGTGAAAATTTACTTTTGGATCTGACTTCTGTAAGTCAATTTATCCAGGTTCAAACTTTTTGCATAAAACTACCAAAGCATAAGAAAAGGGCAGAATCATTAAGCAAGGAGGCGAACCCATACTTGTGGTAAGCTAAAAGCAGTACTGTTATCACCCATGATAGCCAAAGAATCCCTGATCTGGTTAACCTGACACAAAATAGAAGGGGGCTAACTTCAACTTCTCTGAAATGTCTTAGAATGTCTTCTTGATAATAAAACTAGGGACAGAAAAATACCTGATCAATATTTTTGTCTCCTGCCATCATAAAAAGCACCCATAATTAATCCATGTTGTATTAACGTCTCACCATAAGTTCAACTCATATTGTCTGTAGATAAAGGCATATGAAAAACTAACCATCATGATTAGGTACATGTCGAAGAGCTTCATCCACCATTTCTTGAACAGATTTACCTTCTGTAAAAATGTGTAGTAAATATCAATTTCATCTGGACTGATGCATGCTGCATACCAACATGATTCTACAGTTTCTGGACTAATAGAAGAAAATAGATAAGAGGATAGCAAATAATGATTAACTTTTGGAAGATACTCTTGTTAGTACAGAGAGAGTCTCAAGCAACCACACTACAGAAGAATATCCTTGCAAGAAACTTACGTAGGAAATCACGCTGGATAAGCCACAACAGCGTAGCAGGTTCAAAGGCGATATCTCTCCCCTGCAAAAGTGTCAAACATTGAATGATTATAAACAAAACATAGTTTTTCTTACCATTATTTCTATGACAAGCACTAAAAGACAATATGCCTCAAAAAATATGGTGCAAAAGTGGTATGGAATGTACCTTGACCCTATTCCCATGACAATTGCGGATGAAACAACGAAAATGAGTTAGTGTTTGCTATAAAATGAGGAGCTAAACGCCTGAAAATGCCATTACAGAAAAGAACATGAAGCAAGGAGTTCCATTATCATGTCAGAATAATGGACCTTCCGTAGAATTCTTCAGCAAGTTCAACCGCAAATGACAGCCGAGATATATCAGCCTCGCGGATCTAAACAAGAATAACCAAAAAAAATATATCATATAAGATGCTTTAAGGGATACTTGTGGCTTCGGTGACAGTAAATCAACATCCAAGCACAGAAACATAGTTCCAGAATCCCCTTAGTAATACAGATATGAAACTTACATCTATGCAAACCAAAGATAAGTGTACCACTACTGTATTGAGTAGCTGGAGCTATTTAAACAGTGATCCCTTAAGTTTTCAGTTTAAATCTCATAAAACATTGTTAGGTCTCATAAAACATGTTTAATTATGAACACTCGCCAACGTACACATATTTGAGGTGGGGGAAGTTTCTCTTATATTACTCCTTTCGAAGGGAACTTTCAGTAATTAGTCAAACATTAATGACTCTTCCTCCCAAGTCTTACAAGTTTGCACTAAGCAGCTTAGTGCTTTTACAATTATAGGTTGCTATTGTCTTCATTTTATTTCAAATCATGGTAATTTAGGACATTTCGGTAAACCATCTAGCTCACGTCGTTAGACTTGATTTCAGCATATTTTTGCACTTCTTTACTGCATTCTACCAAACAAAACTTAATTGAAGACTAAAGTCAATTCCCCCAGCAGAAAGAATGGATAAAGCGCACCCAATACTTTCATCTTAAACCTACTTGAAGGAATTATAAAACTTGGAAGACTCCAATGTCTGCATCTGCTTATTAAGACAATTTTATGGTCCAAAGTAGCTTCCGTCCAATGGTTTTGACAAAAATTATAGGTGAACAGACATAGTAAGTTGGTAGGAGTAGTTTGGTTTCCATAGTTTCAGAACTTTGTTTAATACTCCCATGTCATGACAATGAGAGAGAGAGATAGTGATACAGGAAAAGTAACAAACCATCTCGGGAAGGTTATAGATAAGCACAGAGCTCAGTACGGTTGCCAGGGCAAAAATCCTGCAAAACAAGAATCAAGAAAGATGCCAACAATTAGGCCTACAGCCATCAAAGCAGATTAAAGACCTACTGGCTACTAGTGACTTGAACATACCTGTCATCATATACGCTTGACTTCCCAACACTTTCAAATCCTTCCGTGTCAAGGTAGAAGACAGAAATATTTACTCCATCAATTACCATTTCTACTGGGGTTCCCCATACCCATATCCCTGGAAGAAGTACAACGTAAGACCTGTTACTAAATCTGCAAGTGGTTGCTTAGATCAGGCCATCGTGGTCATATCATCGTCTACCTTTTGTCTTCGTGTCACGCATGTGCCCTACACCGAACCCTGCGAGGACATCAGACTCCAAAACTCAGGAACCCCTCGAGAATATTAAAAAAAGAAAGAAACATATGCTAGAACATCAATGGCAACAACAGCTAAACTAATAGTATATAGCAGAGGCTGCACCTTCAGAACAAGAAAGGGAGAGAAGTTGATTAAGCAGAAATGATTTCCCAGAGCGATATGGACCAATGACCTGATTAATAAACGTGCATAAAAATCGAGTCGCGATAAAATAATAAAAGAAGTGCATGAGAAAATTTTCTCCAAGTAATAGTTCTTTTCCCGAGGAGGAAACATGTGCATATATACAAAGACCGATTCTAGTCAGTCACGTACACATGGAATCAAGGAAGAAATATTTCCCCAAAGACAGAACGAGCTAATAAAAAAAAAGTTCGAGGACACGTTAATTCTACAATTTTACGATCAGGCACAACGTGTATCGTAGATATTAGTATATTACAAATGTGTTTGGATAGCTGAAGTGACGATTTATAATACTCATTTACATGATAATCAGCTAAGTTCATCGGAACTCAATATATGTTCAGAGAAGTCAATCTCAAGCTTACAGCAACAGCAGCAATCGGAGTTGTTATTTTCTGAATTGCCTCCAATCCTTCCTTTGTGATGCGGAGTTTTGCATGACCAGGATCGGGCTCTACAATAGGAAACCTATGAGAGAAATAAGAATTGTAAACAACAGTCCAGTGAATTATAGATCTCGAGGCTGCAACTATCCAAGGGGAAATAATGGTGCATGACGAAACAGATACAAAAACAGGAAAACAAAGATAAAGAATAAACTTATGCAAAATGAATGTTATAATCTAGCCTAAAATGCTTAACCAATAAGGATGCAAAAAAATTCGAACTGAGGATATGAGAAGAGTGATTACCATGGTTAATTTCATTTGATTCATCATATCAATACAAGCCAAAGCAAATCAAAGTACAAACTTTCGATAAATGACACACTTCAGGTAAATCCTAAAAACCATTCATCTTGTCCTGACCTAGTCATTGCCATGGGCGGCTCTACCATCAAATGAGGGGTTCAAGCGAATGCGTGGATTAAAAAAATAAACCAAGCTCAATAAAAATCCTGCTAAAATGAACATCTTCTTATATAGAGTTTCATACGTATCACAAGATTTTCTATACGTCCGCTGAACTAAAGTCTTGGAGCGCCTGGACATCGCTTAATTAAAAAAAATAAAATAAAAAATCAACGCACTTTTCAACTGCAAATTAAAGAGGAAAACACACAAATACAATGCAACGTTTAAGATCTTCGTACGCATAATGAACCCACGTTAATTGATCGAGTTTTCAATCCCATCTAACACTAAAGCAAGCAAAACCCAAAATGGTGATCAGACCACTTAATCACTTATAATTAAGATCCGTATTCAAGTTCAGATATATATACACGAGCGTATTACGAAATCACTTACGCTTTCTTGAAATCGTCAACCGATTGAGACCCAGATGCAAATAGACAGAGAAACATCCAAAAGAGCCGGACCCGCCACGAAACCTTCATCGCGGACCGCTCCACAAGGCGTTACCTCATACGAACCACAGTTGCAGGAGGTACGCACAATTGTCCGAATAAAACGACCGTAGGCGTGCGAAAAAGGAAGAAAATTAAATGGAGTGATTACCAAGACATGGGTGAGAGAGAAGAAGGGGATCTCGAGAAGCCATGGGCGAGGGTGCAGGTTAAGAATCGTGGACCCTTCTTTTTGGTCTACCGCTGCATGCGTAGAAAACTGAAAACCCCAACATATGGGTTTGTGCATGGAATTGTAAAGGGTTTCGTGCCACCTCAGTCCAACGGTTTCTTTTGGGCGGGTACCAATTTTAAGGTTGGGAGCCAATGTTTTTTTTCCCGTTGATTTTGTCACTATCTTTTTTGTTAACGTTATTTTTTTAAGTGTATTTTTGTGTATAAAAAGGTGACGTTAACAAAAAAAAAAAGAAAAAAAGAAGTGACGGCTTTTGGGATAATTTCGAGGACACCCCCTGAATTCAAGTAGAAACACACTGTTACCCTTCACTTTTTTGAAATTACACTGCACTCCCTCACTTTATAATTCTGAAAATCACCCTAGTCCATCTATTAATAAATCGTTTGTTGGCCATGATATAAGGCCAAAATAGATCATTGACTACCATGTTGTGAAGTCAACAGAGTCCGTAAGCGTTTGTGCTCGTAAGCGTTGTTTTGGGTTCTTTACTCTCTTCCGCTCGTAAGCGTTTGTGCTTAGCGAGTTTTTCACTCGATGTATCCCTTTCAAGTTAATAAAATATTCGTTTTGCCGAGCAAAAAAAAAAAAAAGTCAACAGAGTCCGTATTATCAACAACTAAAGTCGGCAATCACTCTCTGTCCAAAGTTATTAGGAGTTCCCTCTTCAACTAAGAAATTCATATGACTCCCTTTTTTACTGGGCAATCTGGAGTTACGTACAATCTTCTCACCTTTGTGTGGGTGTTATGCCCTCTTGTTCTTGTATTTGTTTGGATTATTTCTTCCCTTAGTGGCGCTATTAGTTGGATTGAACTTATATTTATTGTGGATTTGTTTTCAGTTTAGTCTAATTCTGACACTTATATTCTATTGCCGCTTGTAATATAAAAAAAGAACGCCTTCGGTGGTATTCCTTGAAGTAAGAATCCCGATCAGCGAATCTATCTTAATAGAGATTTCAGAGACTTCAAAGTTAATAATAAAAATTCCCCCCCTTTTTTTCCCTCCCATTTTTGGAATTTTTGCCCATGTATAAATATTAGTATTTTCGGTCTGGCCCATGTATATTTCAAGAACAAAACTATTGAATCCATATGATAACCAACAATCCAATCAGCTAACATGGACAGTCCGTGGGCCCAATACATGTCTTAGACCGTCATTTTCCCTTTCTCAATCAATATGGCCCAAGTATTTAAACCGAGAGGGAGTCTAAAGCTACAACCCACCAAAATCTGAAATAAAGACTTATCAAAATAAAATAGGAGTCCAAGTTAAATATTAGAACCTTAAGGCTAGCCCCATGGGAGATAGTCCACGTAAACGGCCATTCAATACGAGAAAATTTTGAATACAATAAGTTATTTGTAGGCTCATGATACCCATCTGATGTAAGAGGTCATTACAAATGACCATTGTGTCTGGAAAACACACATGGAATTCATGTTTTTTGGCCCAAATAGAGCATAGCCCCTTTAGTGGACTTTGGGAGCTTTGAAGATAAGACTCCATTAATGAAGAAGAATTCATTTGGGAATTCTCTTCTCTTGTATCAGTAGGGTTAGCAATATATATACATACTGAGAGAGTGTGGTGAGTTGAGAGAGATCTCCCTTACAAAGCTTGTCTCGGTTAATATTGCTCGAATTTATTCATGGATGTACATGATTTTAGGGAAACCACGAAAAATTCTGTCTTATGTATGTGTGCTTGGTTTTGATCTTTGGGGCACAACATAGACCACATAAATGGTGTGTAAAACGGATTGATTTCCACACTCTATCTTATCCAAACCCACCATCTTTTCATTAAATAATGTCATGAATCGATATGAATAAAGACAAAGAATATAGTGTAGTTAAACTTTTTTCACAATTTTAAAGAACTTATTGATATCTATTGATTTGTAAAAAATATTAAAATTTGTAACAAAAAGAATAATTGTAAAAGCTTAGGCTTACGGTCTGAATATTTATTTTAGGACGAGGGAATAGTAAACCATAAGCAAGAAGTACTAATAAGAGAGAACATCCACCTACTTTGAAATTGGCACTCCAGTGTGTTCCACCTGTTGGGAAAAATCTCGGCATACACATAAAATTCCAGATAACAGTTTCATTAATAATTCGACAATTACATAATTGAAACGATATACAATTATAAACAGAATTACACAGAACAGGTATGAACAGA
Organism: Rhododendron mucronatum var. ripense; assembly: GCA_019656295.1. Taxonomy (NCBI): domain Eukaryota; kingdom Viridiplantae; phylum Streptophyta; class Magnoliopsida; order Ericales; family Ericaceae; genus Rhododendron; species Rhododendron mucronatum. Next base: position 2,285,002 of record BPLT01000015.1, read on the forward strand.
ATTCAAAAATCAAACCGAGTCCCGTGTGGTACCACGGTCTCCTTAAGAAATATTCGCCGCCTACTGTGGGTGTTGTAGGTTGTGTCGGCGCCTTTCTCCCAGGGTTGGCTCGGTTAAACCGCAAGCCGCCGGAACACCGCCGTCGATCGCCTTGGCGAACTGACTATCGCCTGCCTCTCTCTCTCTCAAGAACTGACTTTCAGAATATTTTTGGATGCTCTGAGTTTGTTCTAATTTCCTCCAAACGGGATGCTCCAATTTATAGGGTGGAGGATGGCTGAGGAGGTTCAATGCTGCAATCAAGAGGCCATTGAATTCTGCCAATGAATTCTTGAAATGAATAGGGAGGTTACCAACATGAATCACCATCATGAGAAAGGTTACGGGAGTTACAGATTCCCCACAATCAATACGTCTATTGATTGCGTCCAGATTCAACGAACCCGAGACTGGTTGCCTCGGAAGACCCTCCAAAATCCCGGTTCCATGCACCCGAAATTCTGTAAATTTCCAACACCACCAACCCAATGTTAAAGTACTAAAGTACTGTACTTTTACCGGCAGCAATTAAAATGTGTCGGGTGTTCCGGTTTCTAAGAAAAAGAACTTTTAGAAAAAGAATGTAATTTCAAGCTCAAAAATTATGTGTTTACACAAATAATTTTTCTACCAATATGGATCTTATTTGATAAATCTCATTGAGATCTTTTATACGATGCAAACAAATTAAAAAAATATTTTTCATTTTCATTATATTTGAGTTTGAAATTACCTTCGTTTAAAGAAAAAGAACTTTTAAAGAAAGTGGAACACCACCTGATTATTGTTGTATTTAAATCAATAAATTTAGAACTATAAACAAACACACAAATATTTATACACACCAACTCATAATAGGAGTGAGTCCCACATACTGGAGGTGTACAGTGTGTGTGAGACCCATCCCTATTATGAGTGTGTGTAAGTGTTTATGTGTGGTCGTAGCATTGTTTGTAGTACAAAATACTGTGCACTTTGGCAGAGGAGTAGGAGAAGATGAGGATCCACGCATACGGGATGTCCCCAGCCTTGAGAATTAGAGTGTGGACCACAATTTTTTTATTTTGTCCTTTTTTAATTATTTGTGTGTTTTTAGTTTTTCACCAAATTTTTATATAATATTGGTTTGTCTCGACAAGAGATATCGAAAAAATGAAAAATTACGAATTTTACATAAGTATTTTTTAAAATATTGAAGACAAAATCCAAAAAAAAATTGACATTTTCCTTGGATTTTTTTTCAAAATACTTGTGTAAAAATTATAACTTTTAATTTTTTCAATTCCTCCTATCGAGATGAACCGATATTATAAAAAAATCATGCGCGAAACTAACCAAAGCGAATAAAATTTGAATAAGGACAAAACCAAAAAATTGTGGTCGACAACTTGTTGGTTAGTGAAAACACTATCCGAAAGGAATTATTTTTAAATATCTTTTGTTTTATCCGTTTTTTTAAATATTTGTTCATCTTGAAATGATAACATCGTCTTTTTATGAAACAAACTGTCCTCATCATAGTTCAAGAGAGAAAATAGATTCACGTGGCTAACCATGATTAATTGAGACTTGAGATTCAGTTCGGTTTGAGTTTTGAGGGAGGTTCTAAAGTGTAATTATTGGAGAGAAATAAATAGAGAAAATTTATTTGAAACCGTGCGGGTTTTGAGTCTCTTAAACGAACAAGCCCTTAGTCTTAGGGGCTGTTTGATAAAACTGAAAACTGAAACTGAAAGCTGAAAAATTAAGTACTGAAAACTGAATGCTGAAATTTTTAAGCTGAAAAGCTATTTGATAAATATATTAAGTGCTGAATTTTAAAAAAATGATGAATTAATTTTGTTCCAATTCTCTCTTAATTTCTAAAGGTCATAATATACTTTTGGTAATGGTGGTGTAGTGGTGGTGGTGGAGTGGTGGTGGTGGTTCAGTGATGGTAGTGGTGGTGATGATTGTGATGATGGTGGTGGAGGTGGTGGTAGGAGTGGTGGTGGTGGTGGTAGTGGTGGAATAGTGAAGCTGGTGGTGGTGATGGTAGTGGTGGAGAGGTGGTGGTGGTGGTGGTGGTGGTGGAGGAAGTGGTGGTGGTGGTGGTGGAGCGGTGGTGGAGTTGGTGGTGGTGATGTGGTGGAGAAGGAGTGGTGGTAGTGGTGGTGGTGGTGGAGTGGTGGAGGAGGAGTGGTGGTAGCGAAGGTGGTAGAGGTGGTGGTGGTGGAGAGCTGGTGATGGTGGTGGTAGTGGAGGAAGTGGTGGTGGTGCGGTTGGTGGTGGTGATGTGGTGGTGAAGCTAGTGGTGGTAATGTTGTGGTGGATGAGTGGTGGTAGTGGAGGTGGTGGTGGTGGTGGTGGTGGAGTGGTGGAGGTGGTGGTGGTGGAGGAGGAGTGGTGGTGGAGTGGTGGAGGTGTTGGTGGTGGAGTGATGGCGGTGTGGGTGGGAGTGGTTGTGGTGGTGGTATGATGATTGAATGTAAATATATAAAAATTCAGCAAGAATTAAGTAGCTCAAAGCTACTTAATTTTTTTTAACTTTTTGGCCTATATTTTAAGTGGTACTTAATTTGTTAAGTAATGTAAAATGTGGTTATCAAACCTACTGAATCACTTATTACTTAATTGATTCAATATGAAGTGTTGAATTTAGATTATCAAACAAGCCCTTAGTCTTAGTTTCATTGAATTGGTTTAATTTAAAAAGATCTCAATTATAATTAACAAGAAGATTATTGCAATTCTTGGTGGCGGCTTTCGAGTGTTAATTCCCACCGAATTATCCATTCTTTTGTTGAAGGGTACATGTGAATTGCATGAAAGCAGGCGACACTCCAAATTCGGCGATCAAAGAGCTTTATAAATTGAATCCGGTTCATGACTCTAACACATACCGACAATTGTTGATCTCAATCAGTACTCTCTCCGTCCCGATTTGTTTGTCTCTTTTCACTATTTGGGACCTCTTACAAAATTGTCTATATGTTTCAATTTATTATGTTTTTTATATACAATATGGATCTTATTTGCTAGATCTCAATTAGATCTAAAATATGATATTTTCAAAATTATGTAAAACATTATAGATTGTGAGATATAAACAATTTTTTAAAAGGCACATATGTCGAAATTGGACAAACAAACTGGGACGGAGGGAGTATCTGTCAATTCGGAAATCCAAAAAATCTTAATTTTAATTGAAGTCTTTTTAGCATCTATACCTCTCGCCAAAAGAGCTCTGCTACGCGCAGAAACAATTCGCAGAGAACCACGCAGAGACAAATGCATTTGGCCCTATTTCGAGTCCCGAAAAAATCTAGAAAAATATCCATAAATTTTTGAATATTATTTTATGGAGCCCTGTAAAAAATCAACTCCAGTGGATATCGATAAGTGTTACTTTTGGATTCGTAGGGGTAAATTGAGCAGTTTCGACTCTACGAATCCAAAAGTAATACTTATCGATATCCACTGGAATTGATTTTTTACATGGCTCCATAAAATAATATTCAAAAATTTATGGATATTTTTCTAGATTTTTTCAGGACCCGAAATGGGGCCAAACGTATTTGTCTCTGCGTGGATCTCTGCAGATTGTCTCTGCTGTTAGTATTTTGGTTTCCGAAACTTCAAAATAGAAAATGGACGTGACATATTAATGACAGATTTCATAATGTACTCTCTTCTCTAAAGTTGTCAAATCCGTTCCATACCGGCCGGTACGTACTGTACCGGTCCTTAAACGGAACGTAAAGAGTCGCGTTCCGTTCTGGTTGAAATACCGGCCTGTTCCGGCCAATACCGGGTGTACCGGAAAATACCGGTCTGTTCCGGCCATTTTCCGGTGTTCCGGCCGGTACAAAATTACGTTTTTTTTTTTAAAGATTTTGTTTATGTTTACACTTAAAATTCTTAAAAATGGTAGATATATATTAAATAAATATATATATATATATATATTAATTGCTGTAAATCCGGAACGGTACCGGAATACAGTCCGGTACCGGTACGTACCATTCCAGTAGTGAAAACGGTACGCTGGCCGGTACGGTATTGATAACTTTGCTATTCTCTTCAACTTTTTTTACTTTATGGAAAATTATGGAGGGATTCATCATACTTTTTAGAGATTTGGTTTCTAAAATGAAGGTGTGATCTCCATTTTTGGACACGCAAAAGTAAAATCAAATCTCTAAAAAAGATAAGTGATCCCTTCAAAATTCTCTCATAAAGTACCAAAAAAAAATAATAATAAAAGAGAGATAAATTATAAAATCTCTTCTCCATATATCACATCCATTCTCCATTTTAAAGTTTTAAAAATGCGTTTGGAGATGCTCAGTCCCGTTCTACTTTCTCAAATAAATACTTATTAAAAAATAGAAAGTCTAGGTACACTGCACGAAAATGCAGTGACCGTCCATCGCGCGCTTATTGTGGGCCCCAAAAAAATACAGAAAAATATTCATAAATTTCAAAATAATATTTTATGGGACCCTGTAAAAAATCAGCTTCAACAGATATCGGTAGATATGTTTTTGAGAATTTGTAAAGACAAAACTAATTTCGTAGTTTCGTCCCTACAAATTCAAGAAACATATCTACCGATATCTATTGGAGCTGATTTTTTATAGGATCCCATAAAATATAATTTTAAAAATTATGAATATTTTTTGTATTTTTTTGGGGCCCCACAATAGACGTGCAGTGGACGGTCACAGCGAAATCCATGCGATAGCCGTAGTGCTACTCCTTAAAAAATAAAGACCTATTTTCAATCCTAAAAATAATGGGCTCACAAAAATAATTTTTAATTTTTTTTTGCAGGGTTTGACATATCAAATAAGATCCTGATGCAGTGCGCTTGGAGGAGGAATACCACCAAAAATCCATTCCTACTAGCCGGTTTTTTCGTAAATAACTGACCGAGGCCTTTGGTGTTCGGCCCACTTGGATTCGATTCAAAACGGCCCAACGGTCAGGACACATGGCCTTTGGCCATGTGCCGCGTGTTTTTTAGCCTTTTTCGGCCGTTTAGGGCTCCGAAAGGCCAAATTTGTCGTTTTAGGAAATAATCTTTTTGCGAATAACTTTTGATAGGAAAGTCCAATAACGTTCGTTCTTGCGGGAGAAGTTTTATTTTTTCTTATATTTTCAGAATATGTAATAATTTCGGAACTTTCCGAAATTGGTCTTTTTTCCTTTTCCTAGTAGGACTAGGGTTTGTTTCGTATTTAAGGAGTTGTAAGCCTTAGGGCTGAGGAGTTTTGATTATTATTGATTGATAAAGTGTCTAGAGAGAGTTTCTCTATATCTATCCCGTTTGTGATTGTCCTTGTTGCTCGTTTATTCTTGATTCATAATTCTGCCCTGCATCAGTTGGTATCAGAGCCCGCTTCCGATTTCGACTATGGCTGCAAGACGTGCTGCTGGAGGTCGTGGGGGACGAGGTGATCGTACAGCTTTTATGGAGGACGTTTATGAGCGGGATGACGTCGCGCGAGAAGCACGAACAGAGGCGCGGATCCAACAGGTTGCTGATCAGGTCGCTGCTCTAGCCGATCAGGTCGCTGCCCTTGCTGTTGCGAACCAGCCTCGCCGTCGCTCGATCAACCGAAATCCTCTGAATGAGGAGGAGGCTGCGAGTGATGAAGAGGCCGACAACCCTTTTGCAGTAGGAGCGCCCGGTGGCGGTGGCTACTATCAACGGAGGGAAGGCGGTCGTGGGTTCATGGCTGACCGGGATTCTCGACAGTGGGAATCCGGTTTGAAGATCGATCTTCCTGAATTTCAGGGGGGTTTGGCACCGGAGGAGTTCCTTGATTGGGTCGCAACTATTGAAGAGATTTTGGATTTCAAACGGGTCCCAGAAGATAGACGGGTCGCGTTGGTTGCTACCAGATGTCGAGGTAGGGCTGCGGCTTGGTGGCAGCAGTTGAAGCTGTCCAGGTCAAGGCAGGGCAAGGAGAAGATTAGTTCGTGGGAAAAATTGAAGAAAAAGATGCGGGTGACTTTTCTTCCCCACAACTATTCTCGTTTGATGTATCAGCGATTGCAGAATCTCCGTCAGGGTTCCCGTTCAGTGGATGATTACACTACAGAGTTTCATCAGTTGGTGGTTCGGAATGATGTCGCTGAAACAGAGGAGCAGTTGGTTTCAAGGTACGTTGGAGGTTTACGTGAGCAATATCAAGGTACGTTGAATATGTTCGATCTATATTCTGTTTCAGATGTCCATCAAAGGGCCTTACAGTTGGAGAAGCAAGCAAACCGCAGATCTTCTGCACCTGCCTGGGGTGTCGCTGCCCGAACAACGCCTGGCCCAGCGCCAGTTCGGCCAGCCTCTACTCGGTCGGATTTGGTTCGGCCTACGGACAATTCATTACCTGTTGTTCCGCAGGCCAATAGAGTGGGTGCTTCGGGGTCTAAGTGCTTCAAGTGTGGAGAGCCCGGTCATCGTGCTGTTGAGTGCCGAAAGGGGGATAGACTGGGTAAGGCTTTATTTGTGGATGCTGATGGGATTATTAGTGAGCATTATGAGCAGTATGAGCAGGAAGTGGCGTATGACGAATCCCAACCATCGTCAGACTCACCGGAGGGAGGAGTTGTGGAGGAAGTTGTTGGGGATGTTGGGCCATTATTGGTGGTGAGAAGGTCCTGCTATGCTCCCCGAGAGGTTGAGGGCGATTCTTCGCTGCGTAGTAATGTCTTTCAGTCTACCTGTTCAATAGATGGAAAAATGTGTCGTTTTGTGATAGATTCGGGTAGCTGTGAGAATGTGGTGTCCGAAGAGGCGGTCCAGAAACTCGGGTTGAAGACAGAGCCACACCCCAACCCGTACAACCTGGCGTGGCTGAAGAAGGGTAACGAAGTTAAGGTAACCAAGCGATGTTTGGTTTCGTTTTCTGTTGGTTCTAAGTATAAGGATCAGATTTGGTGTGATGTTGTGGGAATGGATGTGTGTCATCTATTATTGGGAAGACCGTGGCAATTTGATCGTAAGGTGGTACATAACGGGGGTTCTAACACTTATACCCTTAAATCCGAGGGTACGATGATTAGGTTGCTACCTTCTAAGGAGGTTATATCCAAACCACAAAGTGGAGAGGGTACTAATCTTCTGACAAGGGTGCAGTTCGAAGGAGAGCTCTCAGCCACAAAAGTTGTGTTCATTGTCGTGGCAAGGGAGAGTTCACCAGCAATTTTTGAACAGAAATTGCCAGTTGAGATCCAGCCCCTTCTTGCTGAGTTTGCAGATGTGTTCCCAACTGAGTTACCTGATGGGTTGCCCCCGTTACGAGATATTCAGCACCAAATTGATCTGGTGCCTAGTTCTAGTTTGCCCAATCGACCCCATTATCGAATGAGTCCGAAGGAGCACGAGGAGTTACGAAAACAAGTGGAGGAGTTGCTGTCCAAGGGTTTTATCCGGGAGAGTCTTAGTCCTTGTGCAGTTCAAGCATTATTGGTTCCTAAGAAAGATGGTTCGTGGAGGATGTGTGTGGACAGCAGGGCAATTAACAAGATCACGGTAAAGTATCGTTTTCCGCTGCCGAGATTGGATGATTTATTGGATCAGTTGGGGGGTGCTCAAGTTTTTACCAAGCTGGATTTGAGAAGTGGTTACCATCAACTTCGTATCAAACCAGGGGATGAATGGAAGACAGCGTTTAAGACCAGAGAGGGACTTTACGAGTGGCTAGTTATGCCGTTCGGTTTATCCAATGCGCCGAGCACTTTCATGCGAGTGATGAACCAAACACTACGGCCTTTCATCGGTAAATTTGTTGTCGTTTACTTCGATGATATTTTGATTTACAGTGCCACTCCTAAATTACACTTGCAGCATTTACGTGAGGTTCTTACTGTTTTGCGTGCTGAAAATTTGTATGGGGCTGTTAAAAAGTGTGTGTTTATGACGGATTCCGTGCTCTTTCTTGGTTATGTTGTGTCCAAGAATGGGATTTCAGTAGATGAGTCTAAGGTTGAGGCGATTCGTGATTGGCCACAACCTCGGACTTTGTTCGATATTCGTAGTTTTCATGGGTTGGCTTCTTTTTATCGTCGTTTTATTCCGCACTTTAGCACTATTATGGCTCCTATCACGGATTGCATGAAGGGTGGAAAGTTCTCGTGGAATGAAGCTGCCACCAGGGCATTTCAGTTGATCAAGCAGAAGTTAACTTCTGCCCCCGTTCTAGTGTTACCGGACTTTTCACAACCTTTTGAATTACATTGTGATGCGTCCAAGGTTGGAATTGGGGCTGTCCTTAGCCAAAGTTCCAAGCCTGTGGCTTATTTTAGTGAGAAGCTGAATGGGGGAAAGTTGAACTATAGTACTTATGATGTGGAGTTCTATGCTTTGGTTCAGTCGTTGAAGCATTGGTACCATTATCTCATACACAGCGATTTCGTTTTATATTCCGATCATGAGGCGCTGAAGCATCTCAACTCACAGGATAAGCTTTCCAGTCGGCATGCGAAGTGGGCTGCTTATGTACAGCAGTTCTCTTTCTCTATCAAGCACAAATCTGGTGCTTTGAATAAGGTTGCTGATGCCCTTAGTCGCCGCAGCAACCTGCTCACAGTTATGCGTAGTAAGGTAATTGGATTTGATGCTTTTCGAGAGTTGTTATTGGCTGACCCGTATTTCTCTGCTGTGCTTGGAAAGATCGCAGGTGGCAATCAGTCTGACTTTCATGAGCATGGCGGTTTTCTGTTTAAGGGGAATGCGTTGTGTGTTCCAGATGGTAGCCTTCGTTTACAGATTATTAAGGAGTTGCATGATGAGGGGCATGTGGGGCGTGACAAGACCTTTGCGTTGGTGTCCGCTTCTTATTTTTGGCCAACTTTACGGAAGGATGTTTACAAATTTGTGGGAAGCTGCCACACTTGCCAAGTCTCCAAGGGCACGGCTTCTAATGCGGGTTTATACATGCCGTTGCCCATTCCATCACAACCTTGGGCCGATGTCAGCATGGACTTTGTTTTGGGGTTGCCGAGGTCACAGCGTGGCAATGATTCTATCTTTGTGGTGGTGGATCGATTTTCCAAGATGGCTCACTTCATAGCTTGCAAGAAGACGACAGATGCAGTCAAGGTGGCCCAAATATATTTTTCGAAGGTTTATCGCTTGCATGGACTGCCCCAGTCCATAGTTTCTGACCGCGACACGCGATTTTTGAGCCATTTTTGGCGTTGCTTGTGGAGGATGGCGAACACCAACCTAGCTTTTAGCACGGCTTATCACCCTCAAACTGATGGCCAGACTGAGGTGGTCAACCGTTCTTTGGGCAATTTACTCCGTAGCTTGTATGCGGACCATCGTGGGAGTTGGGATCAACATTTATGCCAAGCTGAGTTTGCTTTCAACCGTTCTGTCAATCGGAGCACGGGTCTCTCTCCATTCCAGATTGTTTATGGTTTCAATCCACGCGCCCCGGTTGATTTGGCTCCTGTTCCCGACTTGAAACGAGCCAGTAAGAAAGCTGAGGAGTTTATGCGCGATCTTCAGCAAATTCATAAAAATACTGAGCAACGTTTGCACAGTGTTACTACGAAGTACAAAGAGGCTGCTGACAGGAAACGCAGGGTTGTGGAGTTCGAGGTTGGTGATTTTGTTTATACCGTCCTTACCAAGGATCGATTTCCCGAAGGGGAGTATAACAAGCTGAAGGCCCGCAAGATTGGTCCTGTGGAGGTTATCGAGAAGATCAATCCGAATGCTTACCGTTTGAAGCTTCCGAGCCATGTTCGTACCGCCGATGTGTTTAACGTCAAGCATCTAGTTCCATTCCGGGGTGATAGTTCTTCTGATGAGGATGCAAATTCGAGGGCGAATTTCTTTCTAGAAGGGGAGGATGATGCAGTGCGCTTGGAGGAGGAATACCACCAAAAATCCATTCCTACTAGCCGGTTTTTTCGTAAATAACTGACCGAGGCCTTTGGTGTTCGGCCCACTTGGATTCGATTCAAAACGGCCCAACGGTCAGGACACATGGCCTTTGGCCATGTGCCGCGTGTTTTTTAGCCTTTTTCGGCCGTTTAGGGCTCCGAAAGGCCAAATTTGCCGTTTTAGGAAATAATCTTTTTGCGAATAACTTTTGATAGGAAAGTCCAATAACGTTCGTTCTTGCGGGAGAAGTTTTATTTTTTCTTATATTTTCAGAATATGTAATAATTTCGGAACTTTCCGAAATTGGTCTTTTTTCCTTTTCCTAGTAGGACTAGGGTTTGTTTCGTATTTAAGGAGTTGTAAGCCTTAGGGCTGAGGAGTTTTGATTATTATTGATTGATAAAGTGTCTAGAGAGAGTTTCTCTATATCTATCCCGTTTGTGATTGTCCTTGTTGCTCGTTTATTCTTGATTCATAATTCTGCCCTGCATCAGTTGGTATCAGAGCCCGCTTCCGATTTCGACTATGGCTGCAAGACGTGCTGCTGGAGGTCGTGGGGGACGAGGTGATCGTACAACTTTTATGGAGGACGTTTATGAGCGGGTTGACGTCGCGCGAGAAGCACGAACAGAGGCGCGGATCCAACAGGTTGCTGATCAGGTCGTTGCTCTGGCCGATCAGGTCGCTGCCCTTGCTGTTGCGAACCAGCCTCGCCGTCGCTCGATCAACCGAAATCCTCTGAATGAGGAGGAGGCTGCGAGTGATGAAGAGGCCGACAACCCTTTTGCAGTAGGAGCGCCCGGTGGCGGTGGCTACTATCAACGGAGGGAAGGCGGTCGTGGGTTCATGGCTGACCGGGATTCTCGACAGTGGGAATCCGGTTTGAAGATCGATCTTCCTGAATTTCAGGGGGGTTTGGCACCGGAGGAGTTCCTTGATTGGGTCGCAACTATTGAAGAGATTTTGGATTTCAAACGGGTCCCTAGAAGATAGACGGGTCGCGTTGGTTGCTACCAGATGTCGAGGTAGGGCTGCGGCTTGGTGGCAGCAGTTGAAGCTGTCCAGGTCAAGGCAGGGCAAGGAGAAGATTAGTTCGTGGGAAAAATTGAAGAAAAAGATGCGGGTGGCTTTTCTTCCCCACAACTATTCTCGTTTGATGTATCAGCGATTGCAGAATCTCCGTCAGGGTTCCCGTTCAGTGGATGATTACACTACGGAGTTTCATCAGTTGGTGGTTCGGAATGATGTCGCTGAAACAGAGGAGCAGTTGGTTTCAAGGTACGTTGGAGGTTTACGTGAGCAATATCAAGTTACGTTGAATATGTTCGATCTATATTCTGTTTCAGATGTCCATCAAAGGGCCTTACAGTTGGAGAAGCAAGCAAACCGCAGATCTTCTGCACCTGCCTGGGGTGTCGCTGCCCGAACAACGCCTGGCCCAGCGCCAGTTCGGCCAGCCTCTACTCGGTCGGATTTGGTTCGGCCTACGGACAATTCATTACCTGTTGTTCCGCAGGCCAATAGAGTGGGTGCTTCGGGGTCTAAGTGCTTCAAGTGTGGAGAGCCCGGTCATCGTGCTGTTGAGTGCCGAAAGGGGGATAGACTGGGTAAGGCTTTATTTGTGGATGCTGATGGGATTATTAGTGAGCATTATGAGCAGTATGAGCAGGAAGTGGCGTATGACGAATCCCAACCATCGTCAGACTCACCGGAGGGAGGAGTTGTGGAGGAAGTTGTTGGGGATGTTGGGCCATTATTGGTGGTGAGAAGGTCCTGCTATGCTCCCCGAGAGGTTGAGGGCGATTCTTCGCTGCGTAGTAATGTCTTTCAGTCTACCTGTTCAATAGATGGAAAAGTGTGTCGTTTTGTGATAGATTCGGGTAGCTGTGAGAATGTGGTGTCCGAAGAGGCGGTCCAGAAACTCGGGTTGAAGACAGAGCCACACCCCAACCCGTACAACCTGGCGTGGCTGAAGAAGGGTAACGAAGTTAAGGTAACCAAGCGATGTTTGGTTTCGTTTTCTGTTGGTTCTAAGTATAAGGATCAGATTTGGTGTGATGTTGTGGGAATGGATGTGTGTCATCTATTATTGGGAAGACCGTGGCAATTTGATCGTAAGGTGGTACATAACGGGGGTTCTAACACTTATACCCTTAAATCCGAGGGTACGATGATTAGGTTGCTACCTTCTAAGGAGGTTATATCCAAACCACAAAGTGGAGAGGGTACTAATCTTCTGACAAGGGTGCAGTTCGAAGGAGAGCTCTCAGCCACAAAAGTTGTGTTCATTGTCGTGGCAAGGGAGAGTTCACCAGCAATTTTTGAACAGAAATTGCCAGTTGAGATCCAGCCCCTTCTTGCTGAGTTTGCAGATGTGTTCCCAACTGAGTTACCTGATGGGTTGCCCCCGTTACGAGATATTCAGCACCAAATTGATCTGGTGCCTAGTTCTAGTTTGCCCAATCGACCCCATTATCGAATGAGTCCGAAGGAGCACGAGGAGTTACGAAAACAAGTGGAGGAGTTGCTGTCCAAGGGTTTTATCCGGGAGAGTCTTAGTCCTTGTGCAGTTCAAGCATTATTGGTTCCTAAGAAAGATGGTTCGTGGAGGATGTGTGTGGACAGCAGGGCAATTAACAAGATCACGGTAAAGTATCGTTTTCCGCTGCCGAGATTGGATGATTTATTGGATCAGTTGGGGGGTGCTCAAGTTTTTACCAAGCTGGATTTGAGAAGTGGTTACCATCAACTTCGTATCAAACCAGGGGATGAATGGAAGACAGCGTTTAAGACCAGAGAGGGACTTTACGAGTGGCTAGTTATGCCGTTCGGTTTATCCAATGCGCCGAGCACTTTCATGCGAGTGATGAACCAAACACTACGGCCTTTCATCGGTAAATTTGTTGTCGTTTACTTCGATGATATTTTGATTTACAGTGCCACTCCTAAATTACACTTGCAGCATTTACGTGAGGTTCTTACTGTTTTGCGTGCTGAAAATTTGTATGGGGCTGTTAAAAAGTGTGTGTTTATGACGGATTCCGTGCTCTTTCTTGGTTATGTTGTGTCCAAGAATGGGATTTCAGTAGATGAGTCTAAGGTTGAGGCGATTCGTGATTGGCCACAACCTCGGACTTTGTTCGATATTCGTAGTTTTCATGGGTTGGCTTCTTTTTATCGTCGTTTTATTCCGCACTTTAGCACTATTATGGCTCCTATCACGGATTGCATGAAGGGTGGAAAGTTCTCGTGGAATGAAGCTGCCACCAGGGCATTTCAGTTGATCAAGCAGAAGTTAACTTCTGCCCCCGTTCTAGTGTTACCGGACTTTTCACAACCTTTTGAATTACATTGTGATGCGTCCAAGGTTGGAATTGGGGCTGTCCTTAGCCAAAGTTCCAAGCCTGTGGCTTATTTTAGTGAGAAGCTGAATGGGGGAAAGTTGAACTATAGTACTTATGATGTGGAGTTCTATGCTTTGGTTCAGTCGTTGAAGCATTGGTACCATTATCTCATACACAGCGATTTCGTTTTATATTCCGATCATGAGGCGCTGAAGCATCTCAACTCACAGGATAAGCTTTCCAGTCGGCATGCGAAGTGGGCTGCTTATGTACAGCAGTTCTCTTTCTCTATCAAGCACAAATCTGGTGCTTTGAATAAGGTTGCTGATGCCCTTAGTCGCCGCAGCAACCTGCTCACAGTTATGCGTAGTAAGGTAATTGGATTTGATGCTTTTCGAGAGTTGTTATTGGCTGACCCGTATTTCTCTGCTGTGCTTGGAAAGATCGCAGGTGGCAATCAGTCTGACTTTCATGAGCATGGCGGTTTTCTGTTTAAGGGGAATGCGTTGTGTGTTCCAGATGGTAGCCTTCGTTTACAGATTATTAAGGAGTTGCATGATGAGGGGCATGTGGGGCGTGACAAGACCTTTGCGTTGGTGTCCGCTTCTTATTTTTGGCCAACTTTACGGAAGGATGTTTACAAATTTGTGGGAAGCTGCCACACTTGCCAAGTCTCCAAGGGCACGGCTTCTAATGCGGGTTTATACATGCCGTTGCCCATTCCATCACAACCTTGGGCCGATGTCAGCATGGACTTTGTTTTGGGGTTGCCGAGGTCACAGCGTGGCAATGATTCTATCTTTGTGGTGGTGGATCGATTTTCCAAGATGGCTCACTTCATAGCTTGCAAGAAGACGACAGATGCAGTCAAGGTGGCCCAAATATATTTTTCGAAGGTTTATCGCTTGCATGGACTGCCCCAGTCCATAGTTTCTGACCGCGACACGCGATTTTTGAGCCATTTTTGGCGTTGCTTGTGGAGGATGGCGAACACCAACCTAGCTTTTAGCACGGCTTATCACCCTCAAACTGATGGCCAGACTGAGGTGGTCAACCGTTCTTTGGGCAATTTACTCCGTAGCTTGTATGCGGACCATCGTGGGAGTTGGGATCAACATTTATGCCAAGCTGAGTTTGCTTTCAACCGTTCTGTCAATCGGAGCACGGGTCTCTCTCCATTCCAGATTGTTTATGGTTTCAATCCACGCGCCCCGGTTGATTTGGCTCCTGTTCCCGACTTGAAACGAGCCAGTAAGAAAGCTGAGGAGTTTATGCGCGATCTTCAGCAAATTCATAAAAATACTGAGCAACGTTTGCACAGTGTTACTACGAAGTACAAAGAGGCTGCTGACAGGAAACGCAGGGTTGTGGAGTTCGAGGTTGGTGATTTTGTTTATACCGTCCTTACCAAGGATCGATTTCCCGAAGGGGAGTATAACAAGCTGAAGGCCCGCAAGATTGGTCCTGTGGAGGTTATCGAGAAGATCAATCCGAATGCTTACCGTTTGAAGCTTCCGAGCCATGTTCGTACCGCCGATGTGTTTAACGTCAAGCATCTAGTTCCATTCCGGGGTGATAGTTCTTCTGATGAGGATGCAAATTCGAGGGCGAATTTCTTTCTAGAAGGGGAGGATGATGCAGTGCGCTTGGAGGAGGAATACCACCAAAAATCCATTCCTACTAGCCGGTTTTTTCGTAAATAACTGACCGAGGCCTTTGGTGTTCGGCCCACTTGGATTCGATTCAAAACGGCCCAACGGTCAGGACACATGGCCTTTGGCCATGTGCCGCGTGTTTTTTAGCCTTTTTCGGCCGTTTAGGGCTCCGAAAGGCCAAATTTGCCGTTTTAGGAAATAATCTTTTTGCGAATAACTTTTGATAGGAAAGTCCAATAACGTTCGTTCTTGCGGGAGAAGTTTTATTTTTTCTTATATTTTCAGAATATGTAATAATTTCGGAACTTTCCGAAATTGGTCTTTTTTCCTTTTCCTAGTAGGACTAGGGTTTGTTTCGTATTTAAGGAGTTGTAAGCCTTAGGGCTGAGGAGTTTTGATTATTATTGATTGATAAAGTGTCTAGAGAGAGTTTCTCTATATCTATCCCGTTTGTGATTGTCCTTGTTGCTCGTTTATTCTTGATTCATAATTCTGCCCTGCATCAGTTGGTATCAGAGCCCGCTTCCGATTTCGACTATGGCTGCAAGACGTGCTGCTGGAGGTCGTGGGGGACGAGGTGATCGTACAGCTTTTATGGAGGACGTTTATGAGCGGGTTGACGTCGCGCGAGAAGCACGAACAGAGGCGCGGATCCAACAGGTTGCTGATCAGGTCGTTGCTCTGGCCGATCAGGTCGCTGCCCTTGCTGTTGCGAACCAGCCTCGCCGTCGCTCGATCAACCGAAATCCTCTGAATGAGGAGGAGGCTGCGAGTGATGAAGAGGCCGACAACCCTTTTGCAGTAGGAGCGCCCGGTGGCGGTGGCTACTATCAACGGAGGGAAGGCGGTCGTGGGTTCATGGCTGACCGGGATTCTCGACAGTGGGAATCCGGTTTGAAGATCGATCTTCCTGAATTTCAGGGGGGTTTGGCACCGGAGGAGTTCCTTGATTGGGTCGCAACTATTGAAGAGATTTTGGATTTCAAACGGGTCCCTAGAAGATAGACGGGTCGCGTTGGTTGCTACCAGATGTCGAGGTAGGGCTGCGGCTTGGTGGCAGCAGTTGAAGCTGTCCAGGTCAAGGCAGGGCAAGGAGAAGATTAGTTCGTGGGAAAAATTGAAGAAAAAGATGCGGGTGGCTTTTCTTCCCCACAACTATTCTCGTTTGATGTATCAGCGATTGCAGAATCTCCGTCAGGGTTCCCGTTCAGTGGATGATTACACTACGGAGTTTCATCAGTTGGTGGTTCGGAATGATGTCGCTGAAACAGAGGAGCAGTTGGTTTCAAGGTACGTTGGAGGTTTACGTGAGCAATATCAAGTTACGTTGAATATGTTCGATCTATATTCTGTTTCAGATGTCCATCAAAGGGCCTTACAGTTGGAGAAGCAAGCAAACCGCAGATCTTCTGCACCTGCCTGGGGTGTCGCTGCCCGAACAACGCCTGGCCCAGCGCCAGTTCGGCCAGCCTCTACTCGGTCGGATTTGGTTCGGCCTACGGACAATTCATTACCTGTTGTTCCGCAGGCCAATAGAGTGGGTGCTTCGGGGTCTAAGTGCTTCAAGTGTGGAGAGCCCGGTCATCGTGCTGTTGAGTGCCGAAAGGGGGATAGACTGGGTAAGGCTTTATTTGTGGATGCTGATGGGATTATTAGTGAGCATTATGAGCAGTATGAGCAGGAAGTGGCGTATGACGAATCCCAACCATCGTCAGACTCACCGGAGGGAGGAGTTGTGGAGGAAGTTGTTGGGGATGTTGGGCCATTATTGGTGGTGAGAAGGTCCTGCTATGCTCCCCGAGAGGTTGAGGGCGATTCTTCGCTGCGTAGTAATGTCTTTCAGTCTACCTGTTCAATAGATGGAAAAGTGTGTCGTTTTGTGATAGATTCGGGTAGCTGTGAGAATGTGGTGTCCGAAGAGGCGGTCCAGAAACTCGGGTTGAAGACAGAGCCACACCCCAACCCGTACAACCTGGCGTGGCTGAAGAAGGGTAACGAAGTTAAGGTAACCAAGCGATGTTTGGTTTCGTTTTCTGTTGGTTCTAAGTATAAGGATCAGATTTGGTGTGATGTTGTGGGAATGGATGTGTGTCATCTATTATTGGGAAGACCGTGGCAATTTGATCGTAAGGTGGTACATAACGGGGGTTCTAACACTTATACCCTTAAATCCGAGGGTACGATGATTAGGTTGCTACCTTCTAAGGAGGTTATATCCAAACCACAAAGTGGAGAGGGTACTAATCTTCTGACAAGGGTGCAGTTCGAAGGAGAGCTCTCAGCCACAAAAGTTGTGTTCATTGTCGTGGCAAGGGAGAGTTCACCAGCAATTTTTGAACAGAAATTGCCAGTTGAGATCCAGCCCCTTCTTGCTGAGTTTGCAGATGTGTTCCCAACTGAGTTACCTGATGGGTTGCCCCCGTTACGAGATATTCAGCACCAAATTGATCTGGTGCCTAGTTCTAGTTTGCCCAATCGACCCCATTATCGAATGAGTCCGAAGGAGCACGAGGAGTTACGAAAACAAGTGGAGGAGTTGCTGTCCAAGGGTTTTATCCGGGAGAGTCTTAGTCCTTGTGCAGTTCAAGCATTATTGGTTCCTAAGAAAGATGGTTCGTGGAGGATGTGTGTGGACAGCAGGGCAATTAACAAGATCACGGTAAAGTATCGTTTTCCGCTGCCGAGATTGGATGATTTATTGGATCAGTTGGGGGGTGCTCAAGTTTTTACCAAGCTGGATTTGAGAAGTGGTTACCATCAACTTCGTATCAAACCAGGGGATGAATGGAAGACAGCGTTTAAGACCAGAGAGGGACTTTACGAGTGGCTAGTTATGCCGTTCGGTTTATCCAATGCGCCGAGCACTTTCATGCGAGTGATGAACCAAACACTACGGCCTTTCATCGGTAAATTTGTTGTCGTTTACTTCGATGATATTTTGATTTACAGTGCCACTCCTAAATTACACTTGCAGCATTTACGTGAGGTTCTTACTGTTTTGCGTGCTGAAAATTTGTATGGGGCTGTTAAAAAGTGTGTGTTTATGACGGATTCCGTGCTCTTTCTTGGTTATGTTGTGTCCAAGAATGGGATTTCAGTAGATGAGTCTAAGGTTGAGGCGATTCGTGATTGGCCACAACCTCGGACTTTGTTCGATATTCGTAGTTTTCATGGGTTGGCTTCTTTTTATCGTCGTTTTATTCCGCACTTTAGCACTATTATGGCTCCTATCACGGATTGCATGAAGGGTGGAAAGTTCTCGTGGAATGAAGCTGCCACCAGGGCATTTCAGTTGATCAAGCAGAAGTTAACTTCTGCCCCCGTTCTAGTGTTACCGGACTTTTCACAACCTTTTGAATTACATTGTGATGCGTCCAAGGTTGGAATTGGGGCTGTCCTTAGCCAAAGTTCCAAGCCTGTGGCTTATTTTAGTGAGAAGCTGAATGGGGGAAAGTTGAACTATAGTACTTATGATGTGGAGTTCTATGCTTTGGTTCAGTCGTTGAAGCATTGGTACCATTATCTCATACACAGCGATTTCGTTTTATATTCCGATCATGAGGCGCTGAAGCATCTCAACTCACAGGATAAGCTTTCCAGTCGGCATGCGAAGTGGGCTGCTTATGTACAGCAGTTCTCTTTCTCTATCAAGCACAAATCTGGTGCTTTGAATAAGGTTGCTGATGCCCTTAGTCGCCGCAGCAACCTGCTCACAGTTATGCGTAGTAAGGTAATTGGATTTGATGCTTTTCGAGAGTTGTTATTGGCTGACCCGTATTTCTCTGCTGTGCTTGGAAAGATCGCAGGTGGCAATCAGTCTGACTTTCATGAGCATGGCGGTTTTCTGTTTAAGGGGAATGCGTTGTGTGTTCCAGATGGTAGCCTTCGTTTACAGATTATTAAGGAGTTGCATGATGAGGGGCATGTGGGGCGTGACAAGACCTTTGCGTTGGTGTCCGCTTCTTATTTTTGGCCAACTTTACGGAAGGATGTTTACAAATTTGTGGGAAGCTGCCACACTTGCCAAGTCTCCAAGGGCACGGCTTCTAATGCGGGTTTATACATGCCGTTGCCCATTCCATCACAACCTTGGGCCGATGTCAGCATGGACTTTGTTTTGGGGTTGCCGAGGTCACAGCGTGGCAATGATTCTATCTTTGTGGTGGTGGATCGATTTTCCAAGATGGCTCACTTCATAGCTTGCAAGAAGACGACAGATGCAGTCAAGGTGGCCCAAATATATTTTTCGAAGGTTTATCGCTTGCATGGACTGCCCCAGTCCATAGTTTCTGACCGCGACACGCGATTTTTGAGCCATTTTTGGCGTTGCTTGTGGAGGATGGCGAACACCAACCTAGCTTTTAGCACGGCTTATCACCCTCAAACTGATGGCCAGACTGAGGTGGTCAACCGTTCTTTGGGCAATTTACTCCGTAGCTTGTATGCGGACCATCGTGGGAGTTGGGATCAACATTTATGCCAAGCTGAGTTTGCTTTCAACCGTTCTGTCAATCGGAGCACGGGTCTCTCTCCATTCCAGATTGTTTATGGTTTCAATCCACGCGCCCCGGTTGATTTGGCTCCTGTTCCCGACTTGAAACGAGCCAGTAAGAAAGCTGAGGAGTTTATGCGCGATCTTCAGCAAATTCATAAAAATACTGAGCAACGTTTGCACAGTGTTACTACGAAGTACAAAGAGGCTGCTGACAGGAAACGCAGGGTTGTGGAGTTCGAGGTTGGTGATTTTGTTTATGCCGTCCTTACCAAGGATCGATTTCCCGAAGGGGACTATAACAAGCTGAAGGCCCGCAAGATTGGTCCTGTGGAGGTTATCGAGAAGATCAATCCGAATGCTTACCGTTTGAAGCTTCCGAGCCATGTTCGTACCGCCGATGTGTTTAACGTCAAGCATCTAGTTCCATTCCGGGGTGATAGTTCTTCTGATGAGGATGCAAATTCGAGGGCAAATTTCTTTCTAGAAGGGGAGGATGATGCAGTGCGCTTGGAGGAGGAATACCACCAAAAATCCATTCCTACTAGCCGGTTTTTTCGTAAATAACTGACCGAGGCCTTTGGTGTTCGGCCCACTTAGATTCGATTCAAAACGGCCCAACGGTCAGGACACATGGCCTTCGGCCATGTGCCGCGTGTTTTTTAGCCTTTTTCGGCCGTTTAGGGCTCCGAAAGGCCAAATTTGCCGTTTTAGGAAATAATCTTTTTGCGAATAACTTTTGATAGGAAAGTCAAATAACGTTCGTTCTTGCGGGAGAAGTTTTATTTTTTCTTATATTTTCAGAATATGTAATAATTTCGGAACTTTCCGAAATTGGTCTTTTTTCCTTTTCCTAGTAGGACTAGGGTTTGTTTCGTATTTAAGGAGTTGTAAGCCTTAGGGCTGAGGAGTTTTGATTATTATTGATTGATAAAGTGTCTAGAGAGAGTTTCTCTATATCTATCCCGTTTGTGATTGTCCTTGTTGCTCGTTTATTCTTGATTCATAATTCTGCCCTGCATCAGATCCATATTGCATATTTTTTTATTTCAATAAACTTATTATTTTTAAACTTAAAAATTACAAATAAATACTTATTATATTTTTTAAGGAGGTAAACCGAAACTTCCGGCACGCGAAGGAGACAATTAATTGGGCTAAAGTTAGCAGGACCCTTCATAAAGTTTTGCAACCAGATTTTTGTACCACCATAAAGTTGATAATGGACTGGAACGCAAGTGGTGATCAGATTTCCAAATTTGGAGAACTGCTTTCCAACTTTCTAAAATCATTAGGACCTCTACTGTTTTCACATCCAACATTGTGCAAAGAAAGACTAAATTCGTTGTCGTTCACAAACCCTTCTGGCGCCGGTACTGCATTCCCATTGGGTTGACTGTGAAGTGGAAATTACAAATTGCAACTTCCTTTGCTTTTTTTTTTTGTCACTAATGGGATCCAACTGTGCAACCCAAATATCTGGAGAAGCTAGCTTGACTACACCAGTCACAGCCTTCCACATACTGCATGTTGAGAACATGTGTAAAAAGTTAAGTCTCACATCGGATAAATAGAAAAATGATTTGATCGATCTTAATATATAATTGGATGGCTTACTACTTACTATGGGTCATTCAATATATGTATATTAGGTCCATGTAATATGGTATGACTCTGTGGATACTCTCCAATGAATTGGGCCTGCGTGTACATGAAAATACCTCAAGGGGATCAGACTCCCAACACGTACCGCAAGGTACTCTTCATGTGGAAAATTAAACCACAGACCCTGAAGAGTTCTCCTAAAGTCTGAGAGTTCGCTCTATTCATTTGCTCCAAACCATGACTCTAGGATAATAGGTTCTTACGTATCAAGGGAGAAAATGTCAAATGTTGTGACTATGCGTTCTTTAGTTGGAGCGAAAGGTTATTTTTCGATTTCCTTTCCATTGAAAACACAAATGCTATTTGTAGGCAGCGTCAAGAAAAAGATAAAAGAAGACTCGTGGCAATATTTGACGAATCTTACAGATACAAATATCCAGAGGCATGTATTCGAAGATAAATATTTTCACAATTATTCAATGCACAAATGTGAGAGAGACATAATTTCGAGCACATCTATATCCAAAACATGCATTTTAGATATTATTTGATGGTTTTACATGTTCAAATTTTGGCGATGGAGCCATATGTGCCTTGGAGAGCTTTAAAAATGAGTAATAGTGGTGTAAAGAATTTATTCTCGTTTTTTTTTTTTTTTTTTTTGTAAATTTACCTACTAGTTTGCCCAATGTACTCTAGTGCTTTTACGCTTGCATGGGCCACTTAAACCTGTCACATGCATAAGGGAACATATCATAAAATCTATTAATTAAAAGTGAATGAATTGTTCACTCTCCAAATCAAATTTATTTCGCCTTTAGTAACCTCCTTTTTCACGATAAGTTTAGTACCACACACAAACACTTGTGCAGTGTATGTGGGGCCCATCCCTATTAAGAGTGTGTGCGTGTGATTTTAATATTGTTGTTTGTGTGGGGCCCATCCCTATTGGTGAGCTGGGAATCTACCAAATTATTACAATTGAAATTTGAACAATTACGTACAACTCTGTTAGGGAAGTGCCTTGAATTTGACAACTCCTTTTATTTCACTAATTTTAGAGTTTCTCTTATAAATAGGGTCTTTAGGGGTATTGTGGTTTTGACCATGCTCGAGTCCATTATGAAGAGGTTCCTTTAGATATCATTGGGTATCATTGTGGAGGTTTTTTTTTTTTTTTTTTTTTTTTTTTGTTATTGGGGCTTGATGATATTAGAGTTTTGTGTTGTTTCTTTGGGTTTCACTTGGTTTTGTGTTCTCTTTTGGGTTTAGTTTTGTGATGTTTCTTTGGGTTTCACTAGGTTTTGTGTTCTCTTTTGGGTTTCACCAGAGAGATTAATTTATCTTATGTATTGTTTAACGCTTTGGTGAGAGATACGAATATAGCCAGCTACTTATAGTCTTTCATCGTTCATGCGAATCCTGTCCCGCTCTTCGTCCGTGAAGTACCTTTAGGCAATTTAGGCATCGAAACCATGTAAATCCTTTTTTTTTTTTGGGTCAAACAAAAGGAAATTGCTATAAATCTACACGATCAATGTCGGGATTACAAAGTAGCGTGATACAAGAAATAACAGAAGGCCGAGAAATTAAGCCAGCAATTAGGTTCTAAGGTGTCCCACTCCTGAGAAATTTTTGAGTGCCGGGTGGGTACCACGTGGTGCCTCGGCGCATCCGGACAGTCTATTTCGTTTTGAGTTGTGGGATTTTGGATTCTCTTTCAGCGCACGGTCGCCAATATTTTTTTTTAATCATTACTCCCATTTGTCTCTCTATCTCTCCCCACTCAAAATCCAAAAACCAAAACCAACAGGCCAGATCACTTCATAAAGTTCAGAATGTCCCATGCAGATTTTTCTCCTTATATCCAGGGTTTCGAAGCATTTTATCCCTGTACCAAAACAGAAACTCTCTCTCTCTCTCTCTCTCTCTCTCTCTCTCTCTCTATGTTTAATCTCTTATGCTTTATGGATCTCACACTCATAGCACCATTTCTATTTTGCTCAACCCTAATAATGATATCTCTCTTCATCCTCATCAAAAACCCATCCCCTAAAAAAATCTACATGCTAGATTTCGCATGTTACAGGCCGCCGATGGCCCAAACCATGACGAAAGAAGGCACGGTGGCCCGAGCCAGGTCGACCGACTGGTACAAAGAAGAGACGTTGGAGTTCATGCAGAAGACGCTGGAAAGATCAGGGCTCAGCGACTCCACCTTCTTCCCGGAGGCCTTTTTCAAGGATCCACCAGACCCGACCCTGGAAGACGCGAGGAGGGAGATGGAGATGTCGATTTTCGGGACCGTGGACGAGCTTTTG
Organism: Rhododendron mucronatum var. ripense; assembly: GCA_019656295.1. Taxonomy (NCBI): domain Eukaryota; kingdom Viridiplantae; phylum Streptophyta; class Magnoliopsida; order Ericales; family Ericaceae; genus Rhododendron; species Rhododendron mucronatum. Next base: position 2,308,341 of record BPLT01000015.1, read on the forward strand.
GCAAAGACCCAAGTGAAGAGTAGGGATATCGGGATTGTGGTGGTGAATTGTTGTATTTTCAGCGTCGTGCCTTCTCTTTCTAGCATGATTGTGAATCGGTATCAGATGAGGGAGGGTGTCATTAGCTATAATCTGAGTGGAATGGGTTGCACTGCTGGGCTTACTGCTATTAACCTTGCCAAACAGTTGCTTCAGGTTGGTTATTAATTGCTAAACTTATGATTTTATTCAGACCGGTTTGATTAGTATATTGAGTACAAGAAAATACTTGATATCCGTACACTCCAATTTACCCAATTTCTGCATTAGATGCAGGAACGGAGCCAGGATTTATATATAGATAGTAATGTTAAATACCTAAAATCTTAGAATTGTCGTTGAGCTTAGGTCACGTTTGATAATCATAAAGGAATGAGAGCTGCTACACGTACAGCACTTGCTGCACAGCAGCAGTGCACAGATCACTTTTGCGTCCGTCTCGGGCCTCGCAAAGATGATCGAAGCCACTCATTTTGTTCAAAATACTTCGTTTAGGGTCCCTGTAAAAATTCACCTCAATCCGATATCGGGGAGTGTGTTTATGAATTGTTTTTGAAGCAAAGTTGGATGATTCATAAACACACTCCCCGATATCGGATTGAGGTGAATTTTTACAGGGACCCTAAACGAAGTATTTTGAACAAAATGAGTGGCTTCGATCATCTTTGCGAGGCTCGAGACGGGCGCAAAAGTGATCTGTGCACTGCTGCTGTGCAGCAAATGCTGTACCTGTAGCTTTTTTTTTGTAAAGGAATAAAGTATTTTACGTGATTTCGAAAATATTATTATCGAACTAATCGAAATCTATCAAACAAGATCAATATTGGATAAGAAATTCACTACGGATTCAAAGATATAACCCGATTTTTAGCCGGTTAGAACAAAATTAGGGACAATTAAATCCGGACGGAGGGAATAATCTATATCTTGCCAGTTGCTTTCCCAAGTAAAATTCTACTCCGAAACTCAAACAGGTACATCGCGACTGCTACGCTTTAGTAGTGAGTACGGAGAGCATCACCCAAAATTGCTACGCGGGCAACGACCGCTCCAAGTTCCTAATCAATTGCTTGTTTCGGCTCGGCGGGGCCGCCATCCTCCTCTCCAATCGGCCGTCCGATCAGCATCCAGCGAAGTACCAACTCGTTCACACCGTCCATACCCACACCGCGGAATTCGACAAATCATACAATTGCATCAGCTCGGGGGAAGACAAGGAGGGACACCTAGGGGTTACCGTTACCAAAGACCTGTTGGTCGCGGCGAACGCAGCCATACAATCCAACATGACCGCATTGGCTCCCCTGGTCCTTCCCGTATCCGAACAGCTCCGGTACGTCGTGTGCTCCGTCATGAGCCGTCTCCACGTGGCAAATATCGGGCCGTACGTTCCCGATTTCAAGAAGTCTTTCCGTCACTTCTTGCCACATGTTGGTGCGAAACCGGTACTGGACGAACTGCAGAGGAGCTTGAGGCTGGCAGAGAGTGACATGGAAGCTTCTAGAATGACACTTTACAGATTTGGGAATACTTCCAGCAGTACGGTGTGGTATGAACTGGCCTATGCTGAAGCCAAGGGGAGGGTGAAGAGGGGCGATCGGGTGTGGCAGATGGCCTTCGGGTCGGGGTTCAAGTGTTGTAGCGTCGTCTGGCGTGCGATCAGGACCATCGATCGCGATCAGGTGATGAACGTGTGGAGCGATGAGATTGATGGGTTTCCTGTGGACCTCAACAACAATTCTCCATTCCCTTACTTCTTTGAATCCTCCGAACGCACGAAATCGAACTAGTTTTGTTAAATTTACCACACTTAAGTATCGCGTGATTGTCGGGAACTTTCAAATTTCTTCAAAATAATGTTGATCGGATATCTGTAAACAAATTATCAAAGCATATTTGTCTTCGAATGAATGAGTTTCATTCAATGTACGTCCAGCTTATTTTTCAAGATATTTATAAATGCATCACGAAATCATACTTATTCAACAAATAAGGATTAACTTGAGTTTTGCTCGATTAATCTTCTTAATGAGTTCTAGAAAATTAACGGTTCTAAACTTTTAATTATCGATATGGATCTTGGAGGGTGTCCAAAAGAAACTTTTTGTCATTTCAAAACGGAGGGTTAGATTGTTTTTGTCATTTCAAAACTTTTTCGTATTCCCCTTTAAATTTTTCGATTTTCTGATCTTTTTTATCGAGACAACACAAAAGGTATAACTGTTTTGACCAAAAACTCAATTAAATTATTCAACAATTAAAAAAATAAGTCGTTAGTAGAAAAAGGAAGTTAAGTTAGTTTGAACTCCACTTAATGGCATGTCATTACAAGGTTATGAAAAAATGTTTGTTTGATAGTTGGGTTCCTCTAATAGGTGCGATTAGGAAAGATGATCCTTTTTTATGTACAATCCGCCAGATCAAATTAAGAACAACGAGTTGAGGTGATTAATCAGATCAAATTAGCTCAATTTCGTGTTTGCTTAGCCTAACCATGGCGGGATGGGTGCACACAATCGTTTAGTTGCAGAGTAGAAAGAATGGTGCTTGGTTACAAGTCCATGCTATTGAGCTCGGCATTTAGAAAGGGGAAAATTTCAAAATAGCACCCGACCTTTCACACAAATCACACACAGGCACCTGACCTTTTAAAATTATCAAAAAAACACCTGACCTATTCAAAAACCCATCAATTTTACACCCGCCGTTAACTTTCCATCCAAAACAGATGGAAATGCTGAAAATGTGCATTTTGGCATGAATATTGGCAAAACAAGATTAAGACTCATTTTGGTAAAACACAATATTATACTCATAAACAAGATTAAGACTCGATTTGGCTTTGAAAGTCAATTAATAACTTAATTTTTGTCTTTATTCAAAAGAAAAAAACGCATTTGTTAGTTTTGCGTCAAGATGAATCAATAAGTCACAAAAATTACTTAACTTTTCAATCCAAATCCACCCTAAATAAGGAATCAAGCTTAATTTAGTAATTAAATACTTATAACTATGCAACCAAATAAGATTACTCTGTATTAAACAAATGAAAAGGCAAAAACAAAAAACATATAATAGTCATGGATAGGTGAGAAAAGTGTCAAGTCATGGGTATTTAATTACTAAATTAAGCTTTACTATTCTATATTTTTTGTTTTGCCTTTTTCTTTGTTTTAATACGGAGTAATCTTATTTGGCTGCATAGTTATGAGTATTTAATTACTAAATTAAGCTTGATTCCTTATTTAGGGTGGGTTTGGATTGAAAAGTTAAGTAATTTTTGTGACTTATTGATTCGTATTGACGCAAAAATAACAAATGCGTTTTTTTTCTTTTGAATAAAGACAAAAATTAAGTTTTTAAAAAACCTTTAAAGCCAAATCGAGCCTTAATCTTATTTATGAGTATAATATTGTGTTTTGCCAAAATGAGTTTTAATCTTGTTTTGCCAATATTCGTGCTAAAATGCACATTTTTAGCATTTCCGTTTGTTTGGATGGAAAGTTAACGGTGGGTGTAAAATTGATGGGTTTTTAAATAGGTCAGGTGTTTTTTTGATAATTTTAAAAGGTCAGGTGCCTGTGCGTGATTTGTGTGAAAGGTCGGGTGCTATTTTGAAATTTTCCCTTTAGAAAGTGCAATGTTGTAATTTATAAAGTGAACCATTGAGAGGCCGTTCCATTTTGTTGAAAAAGGAAGTTTTAGAAAAGGAAGGTAATTTCAAGCTCCAAAATCATGCGTTTACGCAAATAATTTTCTTACTAATATGGATCTTGTTTGATAGATCTCATTGAGATCTTTTAAACGATGCAAAAAAAATTGAAAAATATTTTTTCATTTTCGTTATATTTGAGTTTGAAATTACCTTCTTTTTGAAAAAGAAGGTTTTTGGAGAAAGCGGAACGGGGCCTGAGTGATAACTAACCAATGTGGGATCCTAAATTAGTTTTTGACATCTCACGTGATTAACGAAACTCATTACTGCCCAATGGCCAGGTTTTAGACAATTTAGTATTACCATAAACTTTTTTTTTTCTCGGCAAACAGAACATTTTATATAACTCGAAATGGGTACGTCGAGAAAGCATCTAAGCACAAGGCGCTAGAATGCAACAAAAAGAAAACACATCTAACAGACAGTTGGATCCACACGTTAAACTACATTACAATCGTACTTTTCAAACGCCATCTAGAAAAAGCTTAAAATCCTCCACTGAGTAGACTTTGATGTCGAACTTCGCCTTCCTTCACATTACGACCCTAGTTTTGACCAATTCCCCCACCTCCCACGCCCGAGTTGTTGAGTTGTTGAAAATATAATCATTTCTTACTAGCCAAATAGACCATAAAGTAGTGTAGAAACATGACTCCCAAACTAGTAGTACCATAACTAGTAGTACTAACATCTGATTCTAAGAAAAGAGAGAAACTTACTCACAACTCATTTACAGCAGCAAGCAATCGTGACCGTACAAAAGTATTCTGGATGTTCCGAATTTTAATAAAACTTTTTTGAAAAAATCCGGACCATCACTTTTGGATGTTCGCGATTAGCGTCGTAAATAACTACTCCTCTGTGAAAAAGATTTTCTCTTCTAAGAATCCAAAACGTTATTAATAGGAGGACATTAATTTACATACCTTGTTTGGTTCTTAGATTAGATGGTAGCCAGATAAGTGAAAAACTGCAAGAGAAAGACAAATGGAAATTAAAAGGGAAAATGACGGCCCATGACGTGTTTTGATAATTAATACCTTTTAAGAATGTGCTAAGGACATTTATTAATGAACAAAATCTCCTTGACGGGTATTAATTATCAAAACAAGTTATTGGCCGTCATTTTCCCAAATTAAAATGGACACGGCCTTTAGGCCCAGTTCTATTTTCAAACAAGGTGGCCCAAATCTTCTAACCAAGAGGGAGACTAAAAGGTACAACACATTCTGGGATTTCAAAGCTACAACCCACCAAAATATTAGGCAAAGGCCGATTGAAATAAATGGAGTTTTCAAGTAAATATAGAGATCCTCAAGGCTAGAACTGACAGAATTTTCTTTCCTTTCATCTCACTGAAAACAAGTTAAAAAAATTCGAGCTGAGGATGGACCTCAAATTTCAGTTCGATAACTTAACGAATCGAGTTCGAGCAAGTACTACAAAGCTCAGCCGGCTTGTTTGCACCCCTACTGAAAACGAGTTTAAGAAAGATGGGAGAAGAAAGTGTTCGAATTTGAGTTTGATAGGTGTGCACGTAAAATTACCAGAAAAACAAGAAGATAGTCCTTCACAACTGGAATTTATATAGAAAAATGATTTTAACACTCCCTTTTTATTCATTAACACTCCATTTTTTGTCTTTTAAATATATGAAATTACTAAACTACTCTTACCACTTGAGTGATCACTTTTTCTATATAAAGGGAAATTGGTAATTTTACATGAATAAAAAAGAAAAAGGGTGTCAATGGAGAAAAGGGGAGTGTGAAAACCAAGTTGAAGAACCAATGAAAATAAATGCTGATAAATAGTTGTTGATAGAGAGGCTGAGAGGGTGACTGATGAGGATGCTCCTAGCTGATGCTATGGTGGATATTTCATTTGCCATATAACTGGTAGATGAAGTTTTGTGTTTTCATAGGCAATCAATCTAGCAATAGAGACGGAATTAAATGTGGGCATATGGAGGCCAAGGCCCCCCGTAGTGAAGTTTTTAAAATTTTCATTATAGCAAGGGGTAGCAGTGAGAGAGATAGGTGGCGATTTCAATAGTCATGTAAGAGTTAACAGGCAAGGGTACGATGAGAAAGTCCATGGTGGTTTTGGATTTGGTGATCAAAATGAAGCTAGTAGAAATATCTTGAGTTTTGCAATAGCTTTTGATCTTACAGTACCTGTGACACAACTTTTGTCAAAACACTAATCGGAGTTTCACGCGAATGATCAGAGCTGTTCAATTAATTTAAAATAGGTTTTTAAAGGTTCATGAACAAAATCAATCCATTTCGATATCGGTAAGGGTTTGTTCAATTTTATCCTGTAAAATTTGACAGGAACCAACTGGATGAATCGATTAAGCACCTGCCGATATCCGAATGAGTTGATTTTTACGGAAACTCTTAAAAATATGTTTAAAACAAATAGAATAGCTTCGATCATTTGCATGGGGACTCCAAAATAGGTTCAACAAAAAACTTGTGTCAACTTTCGTACGAGAAGAACCGGCTCTTATATATATATATATATATATATATATGTAATTTGGGAGACTTGTAAGATAATTTGGGAGACTTGTGTATAAATGGAGGGGGCGGAATATGTAATTTGGGAGACTTGTAAGATAATTTTTTGAATATGGTCTTCACAAATTAAATGGGATACACTCTCAGGGAAATGAAAATGATCATTATCCCCAAGATTGCTTGCAATTGACTCGGCTCTGTGATGGCGGATTTGTGCTCGAACTGGCTTGGAGCCCGGCCATGGATATTCATCTTGAATAAGGTCAATAGGAGCATGGAGGCGACTAAATGGCCAATTTGCAGAGAGATACATGACATGTTGTGCCAGTATAACACTCCCTGTATTTGTCCATTCTGGCATTTTACTAGTGATTAGAACTTGGCATTTCATTGCCATGTGTTTAGCAAAAATATTGTTAACACAGACAGCTAATTTTCTGGTAACTCGATCAGTTTGGTCTGGGGAAGTAAAGATGAGTTGTTTAAGAAATCCATAATCAAGTAGGGTCATGGGGCTAATTTGGATAGATTTATTTTTGTAAGTAAGAACAAGGTCTTGAAAGTCTTGCATATTGATGCAAGCTTTGGGAATACTGAAAATTGATTGACAAGGGCAATCCATCCTTTCTAATGGTATTTCTATACATAATGGGTTGGTTTTTGGGCAGGTGACTCTGTTTGGTTCATCATTATAGTGAGTTACCCAAGTGATTGATAATCCCGGGAGTGGTTGACTGGCTAGTTTAGTAAGGGTTTCGAATAAGAATTCTTGAAAATGATGGGAATCTTTTCTGGCTAAATGCTGGATATGGTTTACTATATCTACTGGTATTGACTTAGGGATTAGGGATTGGGATTTTGGTAAAGCTAAGACTTTGGATACCTGTGTTTGATAGGTTTCCAATATACTCACGCTTTCACAATCATCCAGTGGGGATGACTGCACATTCACACCTTTACTACCATCCAGTGGGGATGACAGTTGTTTCTCCACTTTTACCAGTGGGGTAAAAGGGGTCTTCTGTTGCTGCAGTAGTATTACTTCGGATTGAAGTTTACTATTTTCAATCATTGACTGGTGGTACCTGTAATTTAAATCCAAAAATTTGCAATTTAATGCTTCACATCTTTCACAATGTGAAGAGTTAGTGTAATTGCTGACTAGAGGTGGGTTGATCGAAACTCCACTTGAAGAACTAGGGAAAGCAACTCCACTAGTCTGTTGACTAAAATAAATACTTAAACTGTTTATGCTATCTAAAAATTTACGATTATCCCCACGCGTGTTCCAGAGATTGTCTAGAAGACACTGCTGGGTTTCATCAAAAACAGTATTTAAGTATTGAAGCTTCCTGAATTTAATGCTGGCGCCATTAGGAAATACGGGAAGTTGGATTTTCCCAAAGGAGATGACTTTCTGTTGTCTTTGATTCATCTGTAAAAGAATCAAGTAAATCATTAGCAGGGTAAATAGAATGATTTTGTAATTGACTCAATTCATTTTGTGCTGGTTGTGATAAAAATTTGAAATTTACTTGTTGATTGAAAGCTGTAGTGGTAATTGCGTTTTCAGTAGTTGTAAAAGGATAAAGTAGGTAAATAAAAGGTATGCCTAAAATTACTTTGTCAGTTAATTTTTTGACTAAAACAAATGAAGTTTTAAAACAAATTTTATTTTGGCAAATATTTACTTCAGACAGTTTGTATTGAATTTGCATTTTACTACCATTTGCAGAACTCAATCGTTCAGTTGTTTCTTGATAATATTTAGTAGGCACTAAACTTTCTTGAATACAATTTAAATCTGCTCCTGTGTCAATGAGGGCAGTGATTTCAATTTTGTAATCTCCTATGACTAATTGGACACGTGTGTGCCATTTTTGTAATTTTATTTTATTTAGTAAATTTAATCTATAATTTACTGGATCATCATCTAGTTGACTATGAACAAAGGGTTGTTCTTGACTAGACTGTGGATCTTGATTAATAAGTTCAGTTTCATCAAAAGATGATTCAGAAGATGAGTGATCATCCTTGAACCTAACAATTCTTTTTCTAAAGTTAGGGAGCTGAGTTTTAATAGTTTGAATTTCTTTTTTAATAAAATTTACTTCTTGTTGTAGATCCTGTAAAGTTACTTCTTTATGAATTTTACTAAATCGTTCAATTGTGGTGGCAAGATTAATAATGGGTTTATTAAATTGGGGTTTTTTACTTTGTTGGACTAGAAGTTGTTTGAGTTTTTTAATATATTGCTGTTTTAATTCAGAATCTTCAATCTTGCTAATTAAATCAATGAGTAATTCCTCTTCAGGTAATTCTTTGGTAAGTACATTTATTCTTTTACAACAGTTATCAATGCATCCTATTTCTATTTGATTATCACTAGAACTATTACTTAAAGAATGGTATTCTGAGGATTTGATACTTACATTTTCATCACTAGAGTTACTAATATTTTGTGCTCTAAAGATTTCTAAAATTTGCTGTTTATCAGTGTCGGATATATTAAGTTGACTAATTTTAGCTTTAACTTTGCAATCAGTTTTGTAATGACCTTTTTTGCCACAATTGTAGCAGGTAACATTACTCCTATCATTTTTTGACTTGTTGGTTTTATGCTTTTGTGTTTTTGGCTTTTCATAATATTTCTCTTTGGATGGTGTAGATTTATTATTTTTAAAATATTTGTGACTTTTATTACTCTTAGTAGTTGGTTTAGTAGAATGTTTAGGTTTCCTTCGTGATGGGGCTACAGGGGGTAGACCATATTGTTCACAAAAGTTTCCTAACTCATATTTAGCTTTATTCTTATCCTTTTGGGCTTGTTTACTAATTTTCATATCAATGCACATTCTTAGACCTTCTTTTTGAATAGTACTAATAATGTCACCGTATGTTAACTTATCATATTCAATGACTCCTGTTGGTTGACTAAGAACATCTCTAATTTTATGGGCAAATAAATTAGGAAGTCCATTAATAAATTTCTCTTTCCAAAATGATTTTGTACAATCATCTCGGAGCATAACTCTAGATGTAAACACATCTTTGTACCATCTAAAATCACTTAGTGTTGGACAATGTAAATTACTTAGTTGATCATGTATCCTAGAAGTTATGTTACTGGGTTGACCAATAAAATGTTTAATTATGGTGTAAATTAAAGTATTGACTCCATCGGGTACTCCCATTCCAATTTCATTATCAAAAATTGGGAGACCATGTTCATCAAGTTGGACAGCATGTTTAACATCTTCTCTTGACTCAGTGGTGAGATATTTATCCCACCATGATTTTAGCATTCCAGTGAAACCGGAAGTTAGTAAACCAACAATTTGTGATTGATTAAGATCAGTATTACTTAAATAACTATTAGCAGCCATTGACATGTGATTTAATTTTTCTAATATTTGGTGCTCAGTTAAGCCATCTATATTCCATTCGTATAATTTATTAGAAGAAACAGAAAATTGATTAACTAAATTATTCTCTTCATATTGTAAATCAGGAGGGGTTGGTCTAGGGTACCAATTTTTAGTATGACTAGTTGAATTTGTGGAAGGGTTGAAAAGACGATTGATCTCTAGGCCAGAGAATTGTCCTTGTAGGTTAGTAATTTCTTCATCGGAAGAGGTTTGACTAGAAGTACTGGAACTATGGTTTTGGGAAATTGTAGCAAGCTGTGGTGACTCTGGTTCTAATTTAATAGCTATCTTTGTTAGTAGATTTTCAATTTGTTGAATATTTTGATTTTGGTTTAAACTAATTGGTTCTCTCTTTTCAGGGAGATGAATAAGGGGTTTTTCAATAGTTTTACTGGATGAAGGGATGCTACAAGAGGATCCTTCATCAATTTTAGTTTCTATTTTATCTAATTGTTTACTAATTGTCGTGAGACATTGATTAGTGTAATTAACTTGTTCAGCTATTTGCTTGCATTCAGTTCTGTCACTAGGTAATTTGAAAGGAGATGCTGTTATAGCAGATCCTTTGTAATCAATGATAATTGAATCTAAAGGGGGGTGACTAGCGGTTGTAACAGTGTTGTCTAATTTCTTCCATTTTACTTTTGTAATGGTGTTGACTTTTTTGTAATAATTTTCTAAATAATCGAAAAAATAGACTTCAACTCGTGAGTCTTCCATGAAGGCTTCCCAACGAGCCAAAATTCTATCTTGTTTACTAGATGAGTATTTAGCAAAATAATTTTTTCTTTTTTGTTTATTTTCTTTTGACTTAAGCTCAGAATATAATCTATCAAAATCTATTTCAAAATCTTTACTTAAAACAAGTATAGTAGGGTCAATTTCTTCAAAATCTGTTTGAGTTGGAGATCCTTGGGAGGTATCTTCATCCTCAAATTTTGACTGGGTGGAATAACAAGGTTTACTAATTTGTGAACTTGTTTCAACACCTTTTAATTTAATACTGGAATTAATTAAATTTTTATCCTTTCTAGGAATAGTAGTTGAACTATTTGATCTATCAATAGCGACTGAGCTATTAGATCTACTTAACTCTTTGATTCTCAAAGGGGGGTTTACTCGTTGTTGATCAAAACTAATCCTAACAGTACCATCTAAGTATTGTTGAATATAGTCTAGATCAATTATATCATTTTGGAGTTTCTGTGGGAAACTCTCCTTTTCACTAAGCCAACTAGCTGGTAACTGGATATCACTCCAGGAAATAGTTTTGGGTACTTGTACATTAGCATTTGTGCTACTTTGAATAAGTACAGTTTTGTCCTTGGGACTTTTGACTAAAGCATGAATGTTTAAATTGGTTTTCATACATTTGTAGTAGATACGGTAAATTAATGCAATTGACTGACTACCTTTAAGCATTTGAGTAATTGCTCCGGCAGTTTGAATATTTAAAGTTAATGCTTTTAAAATATTTTTATCTTTTAAACTAAGGGGTAAATCAGGGTAACAGTTGAAATAAACTGGACCATTGTGTAAGCTTGACTCCATTAATCCTAGCAAACTATCACTGTAGACAGTGAATCTACTGTCTCTTAATGATAATAAGACTGAGGAATTTAATCCTCTTCTTGTTAATGGTTTAATAGCAACTTGGATTAATCCTACATGAATATAATTATATCCTCATTCAAGGTGACGTTTGACTGATTGTTGATTAAGGAGAGAACATCTCTCTTCTTGTTTAGTAATAGCATAAACATGTTCAGCAGTTTTAGCAACTTGGTCAGTACGAAAAGCATCATCTAAGAAACTTGACTTGTAAATTTCTTTTACTGGGATTTTAGGTATATTCCAATTTCCTAATCCTGTATCTAAATCCTGATACTCATGTTCTTCTTGGTTGACTATGTCCGCTAACTCTGATAGAGAAGCCATTGAAGAACTGGCTGAAGAACTACACTTAAATAATCTGTTCATTGTGATTATTCCTAAAGATACTTCGTTTAGTAGTTTATTTTAGTAGTTTATTCCTAAAGTTTTCTCTCCTAGTAATTTAACCCTTAAATTATCATGATAGACACATACCCTACTGCACACATCACCTTGTCATCGGTCGACCACCTTGTCACTGGCCACCTTAGAGAGTCCGTAAAAGGTCCCCGAGTGTAAGTCCCGAGGTAGGGCAGAGAAAGGGGTTGGGAGTTTTCTGGGGAAGGTCAGGAATAGCACCATTTTGGTGCCACCATCGGGAGAACCAAGATGGAATGACCGATTTGAATTTGTGATCAAAAGAAAAGAACCAAGAGTGAGTGAAAGACTCATTCTCGTGAAGGATGACTTTGAACCATGCATCAATATAATCATAATAATTATATTGGATGGGATGATTTGGGAGACTTTTGAATGAAGATGGGTGGCCCCATTCATCAAGACTGACTATATTGTGAATGTAAAGAGAATGGTAAATGACTTTATTTGGGTTGACTCAGTCATTAATGGGTTTTATGACAATGGATTCATGGGTGAGGAGAATGTCCTTGTAAAAAGAAAGGTTCTTATCTGGATGACCCCGGATGAAATGCCATCCTTGGGGAAAAAAGGCTTTGACTAATTCAACTGGGTTTTGAATATTTTTATGGACTGGTTCAATGGAAAAGAGATTAGTGGTGACTGATTTAAGAACATACTCTGTAGTTCTTAATGGGTAAGGAAATTTACTTTGACTCGGTTGAATGGTTTGACTTGAAAAGGGATCAATCTGAAGGTTGGAATTTGGTGGTGTAATAGTTTGACTGGGGGATGGAGCATGTACTTGACTGGGGGATGGAGCATGTACTAATGCAGAACTGTAACTAGTCTTGGGGACTTGTCCAAGAACTTGGTACCTGTTTCGGCAATCAGTTGGGGGAAGTGCAAGTTGGTTTTTGGTAGTGGTAGTAGGTTTCTTGTTTTTCTCTGCCATATTTATGCTGCAAATGAATTTAATGTTAAATACAATGAATGCTGCTGAGAAAATAATAATTTTAATAGCTAGAAAATAATTTTATGTCGTGCTAAATAGAAATTCTCTAGTAAGGAAATCAGGAATTGAATTCTGGTCTCCTTTAATGTACTCAATATCAAAAGAAGGTATATGTACCATTACTAGACTAGTGGACTACTAGTACAACCATAAAGATGATAATGAGACAGAGGCAAGTGGTCCGCTAGCCTAATTTGGAAACTGTTGTTTCCACTGTTTAAACCTGAGTCCAGGAACAGTACGATTCTTGCATGCACTTGCGAGGAAAGACAATAAATTCTGTGTCGTTCAAACTAGTAATTAAGCTTTATCTGCAGGGCAAACTTACCATTGATTGACTGTGGACAGGAAATACATTAAAACTGAAAATGCATCGATCTATCAGCTGGCACAATTATTAATGAGAGGGTTATGAATGATACAGTATATGGGAAATGAAATTCCGTCCGGCCACTAGCCATGGCTAGCACAATTAAAATTGGGATAAAGTTTCGTATAGTCTAACCAAACTCACAGCAAGCGTGTCACAGTCGATCTCCAGATCATCAAAAGATTTTCGGAGTGAAAGTCGAACTCCATATCATCAAAAGTTGACCTCCAAATCATCAAAAGCTTTTTGGAGGTTATGGTTGTTGATCAGGTAATTACCACTCTGTCAATCCTTGGAGGTTTTCGTCTCCAATGCACGATAGCTAAAACTACTTGCTAGATTATGAGAAAATAATTTCCCATGTGTGCTTCAAAATTCTGCTTATTTCAAATAATATACTGTAGCTAGCGCCTCCAATACGAGTCTTGGTTGTGTCTCCATCCCTATCACCCAATTACTGAGACTGCTTGCAATCTCGGGATAAGCTAGTTCAATTACACGATCTTAGCATTCGTTTTTACGTGTTCAATTCATCTCTCAAAGATAGGTTCTTGCGTACTACTCACTTATTGAAAATGTCCAAAATTTTGACCTTCCATATGCATGCTTTAGTAAAAGAAAGGTTACTTTTTTGCTTGGCACGTAAAACACAAATCATATTTGTAGGCCGTGTCTAGAAAGAAAAACAAAGGAATATTACAATCACCAAACTTATTGACCAACAAAGGAACATTACATCACCAAACAGAAGTCCTTGCAAACCGATAACTCGAAATTAACGGCTCATAACTGCTAAGTATATCACTAGTATTATCTTTAATTTCCATTTTATAAGAGTTAATTATGTGGTTAATTATAAAAAAGATACCTCAAAAAAATTTGGATCGGATCAACTAGGGCGGGCCGATAGATAGCACACTTTTAAAGTGTTGAAATTTGGTGCACTGAGAATGTATGTATCTACGTACCTTGCACATGGAGAATCTCATGCAGCCAGGCTTACCAATTTATGGAAATGCACATGTGAAGATGTAGTATTCACATTAAGCATATGCATGTGCAAAATCACGTGCCCAATTTTTGTACCTAAGACAGGAGAGATAAAAATGAAGAACTGCTGGCTTAATTAATGTTGTCAGCCCAAAAGTATATATGCATCATTTTCTGATGAGGTATATATGGTCCTGATTAATATTAGGGCAAAAACCCAATTTGAGTTAACTTAGGAGGGGGAATGAAAACTCTAAATTAAGCTTGCGGCACGTGGCCGAGCCGGAAATACCATTTAGAGGGGGACATTTTTCACAAGTAAACTAAAAAGATAAAGTTGAATTCTACTGTATTTATATTGAAATATATTCAAAATTGATTTGTGGGTCTATTTTTTATATGTGTATTAATGAATATCTTAAACGGTAACTATGTTACAGGAGTTCCATAATACTCCAAAAAAAAAAATACTCCGTATTAGGCTTGTAGCTACTATATATATACTCCTAGGTAGCATCTGTCCCTACTACTAGGCCTGCAGCTAATTCAATAGGGGCCAATGGTAGGCTCATTGGAATATACGGAAAAATTTTCAGTGCCGGGTATCACGTGGTGTCCGTTCGTACATTCGAGCCGTCCATTACGTATTTGAATGGCTCAAATTTGGAGAGAGAAAAGGATAGAGAAAATATATCGTACAATTCGAATGCACCGAGCGAATACCACCTTATAACGTAGACAATACCCGCTCTGAAAAATTCCTCGGAATATACAAGCCTCCACCCTAAAACGTTGTACCATGAAGACATTTAGCATATACGTGTCTAGTGTTGGATGGGTGTAATTAAATGTGAATCTGTCCTGAGTGTGAAACAAACAACACTATGCAGTAGTGATAAAAATCCAAGAGGGGGAGGGACGTAACCCCTTGATCATTCAGGGCTTTCGGTGCTTATTCGTTTGGGGTATTTAAAATTTCTGAGCATAATTATTAATAAATTTTTTTATTTATCCCTCTCCATTCATTACACTTTAATTAAAACCTCGCTTAAAACTCAAATCGAACAAAGTTTCATTGTCTCCTCCCCTGCATGCGGCTAGTCCATACAAAGTTTTTCTCCGACTTTGAATGGACTCCTTGCTAATAAACGGTGTGATTGATCTTTTAGAATTAGTCATAGTGCGTGTATGTTGTGGTCACAAATAAAAATATAACTCTGGTTGTACAAAAAGTTTAAATCATGAGGGACACTCTTGAAACTAAATTGCTTTAATATATATCTAGTTATGTACGGAGAAAAACTTCTTTCCGTAAAGAAAGTTTACGGAAGTGAATCGCTGCCGTTCAAAAGTATTTTGGATGGTTTACATTTTAATGAAACTTTTTCAAAAAAAGATTAATTGTGATCGATCATAATTGAAAACGAATCTCAGCCATTGATGCTCAAATGAACGACTGAAATTGCGCCGCTCCATAAACACCTTATTCACGGGGTGGCCGTGAAAAAGTCTATCTCATATGTACATATTCTCTTAAGAGAGTGAAAATAGATTCTCTTTATCATCAATTTTTGGAGCCACCTCACCCCCTTATAATCGTGTGAAATGGGAACGGCTACAGAATGAGTTTGAGGTACACATAGCTGGCTCCAAACACTTTACACTACTTAAAAAAAAAAAAGGAAAAATAGATTCCCTCTCTCTCTCAATTGACATGCATGAACCTTAAATCCTTGCACCGTCCCCTCATCAAGACCATCTCACCTACCAATCCCTCCCCTTTATTTAACCACGCTCACCTTTCTTCCCTTTTTTGAAATTACACACATTTCTCCGAATTTCTAGGGTTTTGAAGGGTTTTCTCTCCAAAACCGGACACCAAAAAAATTTAAACAGAGAGAGAGAGAGAGAGAGAGAGAGAGAGAGAGAGAGAGAGAGAAGAAACCATGGTCACAAAACAGAAACTCTTTCTCTTGATCAGTGTTTTCTTGTTACTTTCGCCCACCATGTTTAGTCTCTCAGGTTCCATGAACCTCGCCCTCACACAACCATTATGGTTAACCCTAACAATAATAATAATAATAATCTCTTTCTTCCTCCTCACCAAAAACCCACCACCCAAACAAATCTACATGCTAGATTTCGCATGTTACAAGCCACCGGCGGCCCAAGCCATAACCAAACAAGGCGCGGTGGCGCGAGCCAGGGTCTTCAACAAGTTGTACAAAGAAGAGACGCTGGCGTTCATGCGAAGCATGATCGAGCGATCGGGGCTCGGCGACTCCACCTACTTCCCGGAGGCCTTTCTCAAGGACCCTCCGGACCCAGACATGGAGGCGGCGAGGGCGGAAGCAGAGATGGCGATTTTCGGGGCAGTGAGCGAGCTCCTGGCGAAGACCAAAGTGAAGAGTAGGGATATCGGGATAGTGGTGGTGAACTGTTGTATTTTCTGCGCGGTGCCTTCTCTCTCTAGCATGATTGTAAATCGGTATAAGATGAAGGAGGGTGTCGTTAGCTATAATCTGAGTGGAATGGGTTGCACTGCCGGGCTTATTGCTATTAATCTTGCCAAACAGCTGCTTCAGGTTGGTTAACTACTAGCCTCTTTTTTTTTTTGGGTACTTCCTGTAAACTTATAAATCTGGAATTTATTTTGGTATTTTTTATTTTTTTTGAAATTGTTTGTTTAACTTTTCGTCGTAATTTTTAAAGTTAATCATTTGCCTCGATGAGGCGAATCAAAAAAATATAAAAATATGGATCAATGTTGAAAAAATTTAAATAAGACAACACTTTAAACAAATAAGATTGCTCTTTGATACTTTTTTTGGGTCTTTAGTGAACTTGTTTTTGCTTTCAGTTACAATTTTGTATGTACATTTTAGACTTCTCTCATCGAGACCGATAATTAATAAAAAATTTAACAAAAAATAATTAAAAAATGAACAAAATATACAAAACGAAGAAAATCTGAGGCGGCTGCTACCCTTTGGGCGCAGCAGGGTGCGCCCAATCCAAATAAATCGTTTCACACACACAAATATGATCAGTATTTATTGTACCCAAATAAGTTGGAATAAAATCATTAGTTGAGGCCTAGCTCATGTAAACTTAATTATTCTCTCTCTCTCTCGCTCTCTCTCTCTCTCTCTCTCTGATAAAACTTTAAATTTTACAAATTTTGAAAAACTAAAAAATGAATGAAATTGTGAAAATTCCAAAGCTGAGTTTGAGTAGCTTCTGGTGCTTTTAGGTTACGAATGTAGGTTTTAAGTTTTTATAAAAACTGATTTTTCCTGCTTTTTAAAGTAAACAGTACCAAATTTTATTGTAATTTAATCATAATTTTACAGTTATGATAAATATATTTATCTGCTTCTACTAAAATCTAGAATCTGCAATAGACTCTAAAATTAGAATAAAAAATTTATATCCACAACTATTGTAAATATTCCCTTAGGTTGTGTGATAAAAAAAAAACCCCTTAGATTGCGCCTCGATATTTTATTAGGTTTAATTTATCCATACTTTTGTTATTAATGACGAGACAAAATGCTAATTTCCTCATTTTCACTTAATCATTGTCTGATGTTTGTTACCTTAATTCAAATAGTATTACATTACCATGCATGTTTTGGCTTAATAATTAATTCGGATTACTTTTCTTTTCTTTTTTTGTCTTGATTCATTTTTTTTTTTTTTTTTTTTGCATTTGTTGATTTTGCGTCAAAATTTTTTTTTGATTGTAGGTTCGGACAAAAGAAATCCTAAAAAAAAAAAATATTGATCAAACTGATTTTTTAATAAAAACAAAAATCTAAACAGTCTGTCTATTTTGACTATTCCAATTCTAATTTCACAGGTACACCACGACAGCTATGCATTAGTCGTAAGCACCGAGAGCATTACCGAAAATTGCTACAAGGGTAACGACCGCTCCAAATTCCTTATCAATTGCTTGTTCCGAGTCGGCGGGGCCGCGATCCTCCTCTCCAACCGGCCGTCCGACCGCCGCTCCTCGAAATATCAACTGATCCACGCCATCCCCACCCACACCGCGAGCTTCGACAGATGCTACAACTGCATCGTTTCGGAAGAAGATACAGAGGGGCACGCGGGAGTGACCATCACCAAGGATCTGCTGGCCGCGGCCATCACCGCCATAGAATCCAACATAACCTCGCTGGCTCCCCTGGTCCTTCCCGCGTCCGAACAAGCTCGGTACCTGCTGAACTACGTCGCGAGGCGTCTTCCCGTGGCGAACGCCAAGCCGTACGTTCCCGACTTCAAGAAGTCTTTCGATCACTTCCTCCCGCACGTCGGCGGGAAGCCCGTGCTGGACGAGCTGCAGAGGACCTTACGGCTGACGAAGAGCGACATGGAAGCTTCTAGGATGACGCTGTTCAGATTTGGGAACACTTCTAGTAGTTCGGTGTGGTACGAGCTGGCCTACGTTGAAGCCAAGGGGAGGATCAAGAGAGGTGATCGGGTGTGGCAAATGGCTTTCGGGTCCGGGTTCAAGTGTTGCAGCCTCGTTTGGCGCGCAATCAGGACCGTTGATGATGCGGTGATGAATCCCTGGAGTGATGAGATTGATGGGTTTCCTGTGGACCTGAACAACAATGCTCCGTTCCCTTACTTCTTTGAACCGTCCAAATCCACATGATCGATCGGACGCTGCGTGCATTTGCCTCCCTAAGATACTGCAAGAGTACTGTTTTAGGAGCTTACAAACTTTTTCTTCCTCTTTTATTTGTTCAACTACCTTTGAGTGATTGCTACAGACATCATGAATGGTGATCAATGATCTTAGTTTGGTTTATTTTTATTACTTGTGTAATTAATTTCATTTCACGCCACTGGCCGGGTTAAGTTGGATCAGCTAAAATTTTTTTTCCTCAATAATGAAAGACTATATGTGAACCATTGAGGAGAGTTACAATGATTAAAAGGAAAGCGGGAAAGACGACATAACAATGGTGGAGGGATAGAACGGTGAACGGTAGACTGAGTATCTGAAAACCGAAGGGAGGTGTACCTCTAGGAAGAAGCCACTACAAGAAATTAAGGTGTTTGAGACAAAAATTTAGGGACCAAAAGTTGAAGAAGCTCTTTACCAACTATACTAAATCTGTCCACAAAACTAGGTCCGACGAATAAGTTAGTAAGTGGAGGAATGAAGAGAGTGTATGTCCTTGGGAGAGACGAGAGAGATCCCTTACCTAAAGGGGTAGTGGGCTATATATAGGTAAGGCTTGAAGTGTTGAACGAACAAGCTGTGCTTCCCACGCACGTTGCGACGCTCAGATGACATCATATGTCAGAGTTTTTAAATGAATGTCGCAAGGGTAGGTTTGACCTTGATCTTGTTGACCTCTCCGAACTGTAATTATTATGGCCCACTGCACAACCAAAATCAATTATATAATCCCAATTACGTTGGCATCCAAGGGTAGGACAATTATATGCCAACGGCAAAGAACTAAAATACAAACAGTCCGACACGTATACAAACGAGGAAAACTCAGAAGAACAATAATCTAATCTTCTGAAAGATCTGCATCAGCACTTGGGAGTTGAGTAGATGAATTCTTGGTAGACCTTACAAAAACAGCACCACTCCACATTGGTTACCATGATACCACAAATTCACTTCTTGAACGCGAACCCAAAAAATTTAGAATCATAGCATACTTATGTAAAGTAATATAGCTAGCAGCAGCAACAATAATAGCCCAACTGACCTTGGCAGAGACCAATCTCGAAGCATCATCCCAAACAAAACGCATGAATATGAACGATATGCTTCCACAACAATTAGCAAACTTGATTAGTGTTTGTACCAAAAAATGACCGTTCAATAAAAATGTGTCACGATGCGGGTACTTGGTAACAAAAGGGGAGCAGAGCATGAATTGTTCCCTGCCAAGGTTGCAATGAATTGCTTTCCAGAATGTGAAAACGTGGGTTCAAGGATTTTGGTTTTGTTTGTCCCCATGAAACCATGGCAGTAGCACAAAATATGGCCATGGGACACTTGGCAATGACTGGTTACAAATATATTGGATGATTTCAAGCACTATGGAGGTTGTGCACCATGATCCTTAGAATGGGGTGATAAACGCCCCTGCGCTCATCTCTTCAATAATGGAAAACCCCGAGCGTTTTTCATCCCTAGGGCATTTACAAGGTTTGAGTACTACGCTCAATGGTAGCAAGGGTAGCAGTGAGAGAGAAGTTGTTTATAGGTGGCGATTCCAATGGTCATGTAAGAGTTAATAGGCAAGGGTATGAGAAAGCCTGTGGTGGTTTTGGATTTGGTGATCAAAATGAAGCTAGTAGAAATATCTCGACACAACTTTTGTCAAAACACTAATCAGAGTTTCACGCAAATGATCAAAGCTGTTCAATTAATTTAAAATAGGTTTTTAAAGGTTCTGAACAAAATCAATCCATTTCGATATCGGTAAGGGTTTGTTCAATTTTATCCTGTAAAATTTGAAAGGAACCAATTGGATGAATCGATTAAGCACTTACCGATATCCAAATGAGTTCATTTTTTACGGAAACCCTTAAAAATATGTTTAAAACAAACAGAATAGCTCCGATCATTTACATATATGGGGGCTCCAAAATGGGTAAAACAAAAAATTTGTGTCAACTTTTGTACGAGAAGAATCTGCCCGTGTGTGTGTGGATATATATATGTACCATTACTAGACTAGTGGACTAATAGTACAACCATAAAGATGATACTGAGACAGAGGCAAGTGGTCCGCTAGCCTGATTTGGAAACTGTTGTTTCGACTGTTTAAACCTGAGTCGAGGAACGGTACGATTCTTGCATGCACTTGCGAGGAAAGACAATAAATTCTGTGCCGTTCAAACTAGTAATTAAGCTCTGCAGGGCAAACTTACCATTGATTGACTGTGGACAGGAAATAGATTAAAACTTAAAACTGAAAATGCATCGATCTATCAGCTGGCACAATTAATAATATTGAGAGGGTTGTGAATAATACAGTATATGGGAAATGAAATTCCGTCCGGCCACTAGCCATGGCTAGCACAATTAAAACTGGGATAAAGTTTCGTATAGTTTAACCTAACACAAGAACTCACAGCAAGTGTGTGAAAGTCGACTTCCAGATCATCAAAAGATTTTCGGAGTGAAAGTTGACCTCCATATCATCAAAAGTCGACCTCCAGATCATCAAAGGGTTTCGGGGGTTATGGTTGTCAAGTGATTAGCACTCCGTCGATCCTTCGAGGTTGTCGTCTCCAATGCAGGATAGCTAAAACTACTGGCTAGATTATGAGAAAATAATTTCCTATGTGTGCTTCAAAATTCTGCTTATTTCAAACAATATACTCTAGCTAGCTCCTCCAATGCGAGTCTTGGTTGTGTCTCCGTCCCTATCACCCAATCACTGAGACTGCTCGTTATCTCAGAATAAGCTAGTTCAATTACACGATCTTAGCAGTCGTTTTTACGTGTTCAGTTCGTCTCTCAAGGATAGGTTCTTGCGTACTACTCACTTATTGAAAATGTCCAAATTTTTGACCTTCCATATAAATGCATGCTTTTAGTAAAAGAAAGGTTACTTTTTTGCTTGGCACGTAAAACACAAATCATATTTGCAGGCCATGTCTAGAAAGAAAAACAATGGAATATTACAATCACCAAACTTATTGACAAACGAAGGAACATTACATCGATCACCAAACAGAAGTCCTTGCAAACCGATAACTCGAAATTAACGGCTCAAAACTGCTTATTATATCACTAGTATTATTTTTAATTTCCATTTTATAAGAGTTAATTATGTGGTTCTGTGAAAAAAAGGTACCTCAAAAAGATTTGAATCGGATCAACTAGGGCGGGCCCGATAGATAGCACACTTATAAAGTGTTGAAATTTGGTGCACTGAGAATGTATGTATCTACGTACCTTTGCACATGGCGAATCTCATGCAGCCAGGCTTACCAATTTATCTTGGGACTTTTTTCGGAATTATATGGAAATGCACATGTGAAGATGCAGTATTCACATTAAGCGTATGCATGTGCAAAATCACATGCTCAATTTTTGTACCTAAGAAAAGAGAGATAAAAAATGAAGAACTGATGGCTTAATTAATGTTGTCAGCCCAAAAGTATGCATCATTTTCTGATGAGGTATATGGTCCTGATTAATATTAGGGCAAACATCCAATTTGAGATAACTTAGGTGGGGGAATGAAATTAAAACTCTAAATTAAGCTTGTGGCACGTGGCAGATTCGGAAATACAATTTAGAGGGGGACATTTTTCACAAGTAAACTAAAAAGATAAAGTTGAAATCTACTGTATTTATATTGAAATATATTCAAAATTGATTTATGGGACTATTTTTTATATGTGTATTAATGAATATCTTAAATGGTAACTACGTTACACGAGTTCCATAATACTCCAAAAAAAAAAAAAATACTCCGTATTTAGGCTTGTAGCTACACTATATATATACTCCTACGTAGCATCTGTCCCTACTACTAGGCCTGCAGCTAATTCAATAGGGGCCAATGGTAGGCTCATTGGAATATACGGAAAAATTTTCAGTGCCGAGCACCCGCGTGGTACCCGCTCGTGCATTTGAACCGTTCATTACGTACTTGAACGGTTCAGATTTGGAGAGAGAAAGTGTTGGGATAAAAGGAAAGAGAGAGTTTAAATTCAAACCGTCCAAAAATATATTGAATGGCTCGGATGCGCCGAACGAATACCATATAAGTAATTCCCGCTCGGCACTGAAAAAATCCTCGAAATCTACAGGCCTCCACCCTACAACGTTGTACCTTGAAGACATTTAGCATATACGTGTCTAGTGTTGGATGGGTGTAATTAAATGTGAATCTGTACTGAGTGTAAAACAAACAACAAACAGTAGTGATAAAAATCCAAGAGGAAAGAGAGAGTTTAAATTCGAACCGTCCAAAAATATATCGAACGGCTAGAATGTGCCGAGCGAATACCACGTCGATAATACCTGCTTGGCACTGAAAAATTCCTCGGAATATACAGGCCTCCACCCTTCAACGTTGTACCATGAAGACATTTAGCATATACGTGTCTAGTGTTGGATGGGTGTAATTAAATGTGAATCTGTGCTGAGTGTAAAACAAACAACAAACAGTAGCAGAAATGCTGCTGGTACAGCAGGTTATACACAGACAGCGCGCATAGCGCCCGTTTGGGCCCGTTTTGGGTCCAACAAAGATAATCGGAGCCGCTCATTTTATTCAATATATTTTGCTTAAGGTCCCTGCAACAAATCAGCTCCATCCGATATCCATAAGGGCATTTACGAAGCATCCAAAATCGCTAAAGAAAATTTCTAAAGCAATTTTGAACGCTTCGTAAATGCCCTTATCGATGTCGGATGAAGCTGATTTTTTGCAGAGACTTTAAGCAAAATATATTGAACAAAAAGAGTGGCTCCGATTATCTTTGTTGGACCTGAGACGGGCCCAAACACGCGTTGTGCGCGCTGTCTGTGTATAACTTGCTGTACCAGTAGCAAGGTCCAAAAAGTAGTGATAAATATCCAAGAGGGGCACGTAACCCCTTGATCATTCGGAGTTTGTTCGTTTGGGGTACTCAAAATTTTTGTGCATAATTTTTAATAAATTTTATCTATTTATCTCTTCCTACTCATTACACTTTAATTAAAACCTCTCTTAAAACTCAAATTGAACAAAAGTCTCACGGTCTCCGCCCCTGCATGAGGCCAGTCCATACAAAGTTTTTCCCTGACTTTAAATGAACTTCCTGCTAATAAACGGTATGATTGGTCTTTCAGAATTAGTCATGGTGCAGGTACGTTGTGGTCACAAATAAAAAAATAACTCTGCTTTTACAAAAAGTTTAAATCATGAGGGACACTCTTGAAACTAAACTGCTTTAATATATGGGAGTCAAATCCTGTCCAGTTTGGGGTATCCTCCAGTCCGGTCCAGTTCAGCCTTTTGTGGGCCCTTTTCGGGCCCACAACAATAATCGGAACCGTTCACATTTTAGAGCTCGTTGAGACCAACGACCATTCCAAAAATCACGTTGATCGGATACCGTTTGGTATCATTTCAAAATGTATTAAGGTTCGGAAAAATGTGTTGAAGGGTTGTAATCCTGTGTTTCACACCTTTTTTTAGACAACATTAATGCATTTTGAAATGATATTAAACAGTATCCGATCAATGTGATTTTTAGTATAGTCGTTGGTCTCGACGAGCTCTAAAATGTGAACGGTTCCGATCATTGTTGTGGGCCCGGAAAGGGCCCATAAAAGGCCGAACTGGACCGGACTTGAGGGTACTATACTGGACGGGATATGAACCCTAATATATGCATGTACAGAGAAAAATTTCTTTCGAAAGTTTCCGTAAAAAAATTTCCATAAAAAAGTTTATGAAGTGAATCGCCGCCGTTTAAAAGTGTTTTGAACGGTCCAGATTTCAATGAAATTTTTTTCGAAAAAAAGTTAATTGTGATCGATCATAATTGAAAGCGAATCTCAATCATTTATTGCGCAAATGGACCACTGAAATTGCGCCGCTATGTAAACATCATGTTCACGGAGTAGCCGTGAAAAAGTCTATCTCATATGTACATATTCTCTTAAGAGAGTGAAAATAGATTCTCTTTACCATCAATTTCTGGGGTCACCTCACTCCCCTTGTAATTGTGTGAAACGACTATGAATGAGCTATAAAAATAAGTTTGAGGTGCACATAGCTGGCTCTAAACGCTTTACATTACTAAAAAAAGAAAAGGAAAAATATATTCCATCTCTCTCTCTCTCAATTGACATGCATGAACCTTAAATCCTTGCACCGTCCCCTCATCAAGACCATCTCACCTACCAATCCCTTCCCTTTATTTAACCACGCTCACCTTTCTCCCCTTTTTTGAAATTACACACATTTCTCTGAATTTCTGGGGTTTTGAAGGGTTTTCCCTCCAAAACCGGACACCAAAAAAATTTAAACAGAGAGAGAGAGAGAGAGAGAGAGAGAGAGAGAGAGAGAGGAAACCATGGTCACAAAACAGAAACTCTTTCTCTTGATCATTGTTTTCTTGTTACTTTCGCCCACCATGTTTAATCTCTCAGGTTCCATGAACCTCGCCCTCACACAACCATTATGGTTAACCCTAACAATAATAATCTCTTTCTTCCTCCTCACCAAAAACCCACCACCCAAACAAATCTACATGCTAGATTTCGCATGTTACAAGCCACCGGCGGCACAAGCCATAACCAAACAAGGCGCAGTGGCGCGAGTCAGGGTCTTCAACAAGTTGTACAAAGAAGAGACAATGGCGTTCATGCGAAGCACGATCGAGCGATCGGGGCTCGGCGACTCCACCTACTTCCCGGAGGCCTTTCTCAAGGACCCTCCCGACCCAGACATGGAGGCGGCGAGGGCGGAAGCAGAGATGGCAATTTTCGGGGCCGTGGGCGAGCTCCTGGTGAAGACCAAAGTGGAGAGTAGGGATATCGGGATAGTGGTGGTGAACTGTTGCATTTTCTGCGCGGTGCCTTCTCTCTCTAGCATGATTGTGAATCGGTATAAGATGAAGGAGGGTGTCGTTAGCTATAATCTGAGTGGAATGGGTTGCACTGCCGGGCTTATTGCTATTAATCTTGCCAAACAGCTGCTTCAGGTTGGTTAACTACTGGACTCTTCTTTTTTTGGGTACTTCCCGTAAACTTATTAATCTGGAATTTATTTCGGTATTTTTATTTTTTTTAAAATTATTTGTTTAGTTTTTCGTCATAATTTTTGAAGTTAATCGTTCATCTCGACGAGGGGAATCAAAAAAATATAAAAATATGGATCGATGTTGAAAAAATTTAAATAAGACTACACTTTAAACAAACAAGATTACTCTTTGATACTTTTTTTTTGGTCTTTAGTGAACTTTTTTTTACTTTCGGTTACAATTTTGTACGTATGTTGCTTTTAGGTTATGAATGGAGTAGGTTTTAAGTTTTTATAAAAATTGGTTTTTCCTACTTTTTAAAGTAAACAGTACCAAATTTTATTGTAATTTAATCATAATTTCACAGTTATGATAAATATATTTATCTGCTTATACTAAAATCTAGAATCTGCAATAGAATCTGAAACTAGAATAAAAAATTTATATCCATAACAATCGCAAATAGGCCCTTAGGTTGTGTGATAAAAAAAAAACCCCTTAGATTGCACCTCGATATTTTATTAGGTTTAATTTATCCATACTTTTGTTATTAATGACGAGAAAAAAAATGATAATTTTCTCATTTTCACTTAATCATTGTCGGATGTTTGTTACCTTAAATTCAAATATTACACTACCATGCATGTGTTTGATTTATGCTTTGTTTGGATTGGAATTTAAAATTTTTTTTGAAAAATTGTAAGATTAATGAGTGGAGAGAGATAGAGAGAGAAATAGTAAAAGTAGGGGGAATCTAGGAGAAATCTAGGAGGTATTTTTTGAAAAATTCTTTTTAAGTTGCAAAAGGAACAAGGCATAATTAAGTCGGATTACTTTTTTTTTTGTCTTGATTCAATTTTTTTTTATTTTGTATTTGTTGATTTTGCGTCAATTTTTTTTTTTGGATTGTAAGTTCCGACAAAAGAAATCCTAAAAAAAAAAAAGTATTGATCAAACTGATTTTTTAATAAAAACAAAAATCTAAACAGTCTGTCTATTTTGACTATTCCAATTCTAATTTCACAGGTACACCACGACAGCTATGCATTAGTCGTAAGCACCGAGATCCTTACCGAAGATTGCTACAAGGGTAACGACCGCTCCAAATTCCTTGTCAATTCCTTGTTCCGAGTCGGCGGGGCCGCGATCCTCCTCTCCAACCGGCCGTCCGACCGCCGCTCGTCGAAATATCAACTGCTCCACGCCATCCCATCCCACACCGCGAGCTTCGACAGATGCTACAACTGCATCGTTTCGGAAGAAGATACCGAGGGGCACGTGGGAGTGACCATCACCAAGGATCTGCTGGCCGCGGCCATCACCGCCATAGAATCCAACATAACCTCGCTGGCTCCCCTGGTCCTTCCCGCGTCCGAACAAGCTCGGTACCTGCTGAACCACGTCGCGAGGCGACTTCCTGTGGCGAACGCCAAGCCGTACGTTCCCGACTTCAAGAAGTCTTTCGATCACTTCCTCCCGCACGTTGGCGGGAAGCCCGTGCTGGACGAGCTGCAGAGGAGCTTGCGGCTGACCAAGAGCGACATGGAAGCTTCTAGGATGACGCTGTACAGATTTGGGAACACTTCTAGTAGTTCGGTGTGGTACGAGCTGGCCTACGTTGAAGCCAAGGGGAGGATCAAGAGAGGTGATCGGGTATGGCAAATGGCTTTTGGGTCCGGGTTCAAGTGTTGCAGCGCGGTTTGGCGCGCAATCAGGACCGTTGATGATGCGGTGATGAATCCCTGGAGTGATGAGATTGATGGGTTTCCTGTGGACCTCAACAACAATGCCCCGTTCCCTTACTTCTTTGAACCGTCCAAATCCATATGATCGATCGGACGCTGCATGCAGCACATGCATTTGCATTTGCCTCCCTGAAATACTGCAAGAGTACTGTTTTAGGAGCTTACAAACTTTTTCTTCCTCTTTTATTTGTTCAACTACCTTTGAGTGATTGCTACAGACATCATGAATGGTGATCAATTATCTTAGTTTGGTTTATTTTTATTACTTGTGTATTTCATTTCATTTCACGCCAGTGGCCGGGTTAAGTTGGGTCAGCTAAATTTTTTTTTATTATCAGTAATGAAAGATTATATGTTAACCATTGAGGAGAGTTACAATGATTAACAGGAAAG
The DNA here is from genome assembly GCA_019656295.1 of Rhododendron mucronatum var. ripense. Classification (NCBI taxonomy): domain Eukaryota; kingdom Viridiplantae; phylum Streptophyta; class Magnoliopsida; order Ericales; family Ericaceae; genus Rhododendron; species Rhododendron mucronatum. The sequence goes on from BPLT01000015.1 coordinate 2,336,313, forward strand.
CGGTAAAGACGACATAACAACCTGTGGGGGGCTGAAACAACCTTTGACCCTTTTTTTCTTCTGTTGAATGGTGGAGGGATAGAACGGTGAACGGTGGACTGAACACCTAAAAACGGAAGGGGGGTGTACCTCTAGGAAGAAGCCACTACAAGAAATTATTTGAGACAAAAATTTAGGGACCAAAAGTTGAAGAAGCTCTTTACCAACTATACTAAATCTGTCCACAAAACTAGGTTCGACGAACAAGTTAGTAAGTGGAGGAATGAAGAGAGTGTACGTCCTCGGAAGAGAAGAGAAAGATCCCTTAATTACCTGAAGGGGTAGTGGGCTATATATAGGCAAGGCTTGGAGTGTTGAACAAGCAGGTTGTACTTCCCATGCACGTTGCAACCCTCGGATGACATCATATATCAGAATCATTAAATAAACGCTGCAAGGATATGTTTGACCCTGATCTTGTTGACCTCTCTGAACCATGATTATTTCAGCCCCACTACACAACCAAAACCAATAATATAATCCCAACTAGATTGGCACCCAAGGATAGGACAATTATATGCCAACGGCAAAGAACTAAAATACAAACAGTCCAACACGTTGACAAACGGGGAAAACTGAGAAGAACAATAATCTAATCTTCTGAAAGATCTGCATCAGCACTTCGGAGTTGAGTAGATGAATTCTTGGTAGACCTTACAAAAACAGCACCGCTCCACATTGGTTACCATGATACCACAAATTCACTTCTTGAACACGAACCCAAAAAATTTAGAATCATAGCATACTTATGTAAAGTAATATAGCTAGCAGCAGCAACATTTCTTGAAGAGTGGTGGAGGCTAGACAGCATATGGAGTCCCTCCAAGTTCTATGCACACAACATATTGGTGATGAGAATCTTAGGAATCAAGAAAAAGAGGCTGTCAGGGTGTTCATGGAGTTGAGTGCTGCTGAGGAGTCTTTTAAAAAGCAGAAATCAAGGGTCAATTGGTTAAGACTTGGGGACCAAAACACGAAATTTTTTCATCATAAAGTCAATAGCAACAGGATGAGGAACAAGATCTTGAGCTTGGTCACTGCTGATGGTGTGCGGCTGGAGAAGCCAGAAGATATTCAGGAAGAGATCTTGCAATTCTACAAAGGATTATTGGGCACTAGATTTTTACAAAAACAAGACGCTACAGCTTTCCTTCAGCGAGTGATAAAGAAAAAGGTTCCTAGCCCTTTGCATTCGGAATTAATCAAACCAGTTTCTGTTGAAGAGATAAAAGGGGCCCTTCGATCCATTAAGGGAGACAAGGCCTCTGGCCCAGATGGTTATAGTTCTAGCTTCTTTCAACAGAACTGGGAGATTGTGGGCCAAGGTTTAGTGGATGCTATTCAGTCATTCTTTGATACAGGTTTCTTACTCAGAGAATGGAACTCTACTGCTCTAACCTTGGTTCCTAAGATCCCTAATCCCTCGTCTGTTAAAGACTACAGGCCTATTGCGTGTTGCAATGTGATATATAAAGTGATTACTAAAATTTTAGCTAATCGGATGCAAGGTACTTTAGACCATGTTATTAGCTCTGCTCAATCGGCTTTTGTTAAAGGCAGGAGTATCGTTGACAATGTGTTGCTAATGCATGAGTTGATAAGAAACTATCATAGGGATGAAGGCCCACCACGATGTGCTATTAAGGTTGATCTCATGAAAGCGTATGACTCGGTTGATTGGGGCTTTCTTCTTGATACCATGGCTGCTATGGAGTTCCCTGCAACCTTTATTGGTTGGGTTAGTGCTTGTATTACGACCCCTATGTTTTCTGTTATGATAAATGGTGGGTTGGTTGATTACTTTCCTGGTGCTCGAGGCCTTAGGCAGGGAGATCCCATTTCTCCTTACTTATTTCTATTGGTTATGGAAGCTTTTTCCTCTCTCTTGCTCTATAATATTGCTCAAGGGGAATTCAAGTTTCATCCTAAGTGTCAAGCGTTGGAGATCTCTCATGTTATTTTTGCGGATGATCTTTTTATCCTTAGTGGTGCTCAGGAAGGATCCTTGCAGATTATTTTGAAAACTTTAAAGGAGTTCCATGGTTTCTCAGGTATGCAGCCTAACCTTCTCAAGAGCTCTATGTATTTTGCTGGTGTGTCAGGCCCTGTGAAGTTGTCTCTTGCTGCTCTGATGGGTATTCCGAAAGGCAAGCTCCCTGTCAAGTATCTAGGAGTGCCTTTGATCAGTACTAAACTCACTTCCTCTGATTGTTCTGTGCTTAAGGATAAGATCTTGGCTAGAATTTGTTGTTGGACTCAAAAGTTTTTATCATATGGTGGAAGGGCTCAGCTCATCCAATCAGTTCTCTTTAGCATTCAATCTTATTGGAGTTCAATTTTTACTCTACCACTGTGCATTCTTAAAGAAATAGAAGGTGTTTTGAGTGCCTTCCTTTGGTCAGGTACTGATCTGAAACATTCTGGAGCTAAGGTAAGCTGGGTAAATCTCTGTATTCCAAAAAATGAAGGGGGGCTTGGCTTTAGATCGTTGAAGGAATGGAATAAAGCTGTAAATATGAAACACTTGTGGGCCCTTAGCAAAAAAGCAGATATCCTGTGGGTTAAATGGGTCCATGTATATATTCTCAAAGGACAGAGTTTATGGAGTATTCAATGCCCTAGCGAAGCTTCCTGGGTTATGAGGAAACTGCTGAAGCTACGATCTACCTGTCACGGCTGGATTAAACACATCATTGGTAATGGTGAGGATACCTTCCTTTGGACGGATAATTGGCACCCCTTAGGTGCCTTATATCAGAAGTTTGGGGAGGCTGTAGTGACAAATAGAGGTCTTGCCTTACGTGCTAAGGTGTCTTCTATTGTTGGTCATGGTGGATGGAATTGGCCAAGGCAAAGGAATAGAGCTGTGTTGAACATCATACAGAACACTCCTAATACTTTTTTGCCGTCCGTCTCTGAGTGTGATAAGGTTGTATGGACCTTAACTGCTGACGGTTCCTTCTCTGTAAAATCTGCTTGGGAGGCATGTAGACATCGGTCTCCTATCCAACCTTGGCATCCCTTGGTATGGTTCAATCAAGGTGTGCCTCGATGGAGCTTTATTGAGTGGCTTGCTATCCTGGGCAGGCTTTCCACTAAAGATAGATTGGTTAGTTGGGGTGTAGCTGCGAGTTCTCAGTGTGTGTTGTGTTTGAATGGCATGGAGTCTCATAGTCATTTATTTTTTGAGTGTGACTTCTCTGCTGCTATTTGGGGGCAAATGTTGATCCGTAATGGCATTTATAAGCCTGTTGTGCCTCTATCTCAAGAGCTTGAATGGGCTGGGCAGAATCGTGAGGGTAAGGGGTTCCGGAATTACATTTATAAGCTGTCTTTGGCTGCTTCAGTTTATTTTCTTTGGGGTGAACGGAATTTCAGAATTTTTCAAGGAAGATCGAGAAGTGTCCCTGAGGTTGTTCGTGCTATTTTTGATGCCATCCGAGCCAGGTTAAGTTCTTGGACTACAGTGAAGTTCACAGCCCAAAATAGGGGTTTGTGTGATGACTGGCTTCTAGATTCTCGAATTTTTGGGGTCAATACGTGTAGATAAGAGTCGGTGTTTTGTCTTTGATGTATAGGTTTACCAGGGGTATGCCCCTGTGAGTTTTTGTAGCTTCCCGCGGTTTTCTTTGGTGCAATACAATTTTTTTACTTACCAAAAAAAAAAAAAAAACAATAATAGCCCAACTGACCTTGGCAGAGACCAATCTCGAAGCATCATCCCAAACAAAACGCATGAATATGAACGATATGGTTCCACAACAATTAGCAAACTTGATTAGTGTTTGTACCCAAAAATGACTGTTCAATAAAACGTGTCACGATGTGGGTACTTGGTAACAAAAGGGGAGCAGAGCATGAATTGTTCCCTGCCGAGGTTGCAATGAATTGCTTTCCAGAATGTGAAAACGTGGGTTCAAGGATTATGGTTTTGTTTGTCCCCATGAAACCATGGCAGTAGCACAAAATATGGCCATGGGACACTTGGCAATGATTGGTTACAAATATATTGGATGATTTCAAGCACTATGGAGGTTGTGCAGCATGATCCTGAGAATGGGGTGATAACCGCCCACGGCCAACGTCTATAAAAGCAAGAAACAGAGAAGAGAAAAGGCCGCTCCAAATCAACACACAAGTACTTCAAGCTCTTGCTTCAATTATCTTTTCTTTTTGGGCTCCGGTCACACTATGTTTATTTTTCTGCATTTTCGGTTTCAGCACATGTAACTTTTATTATTTCGGACAATGGAAATCCCGAGCATTTCTATTTTAACGGCGTTCTTTACGTTTGATCAGCTCCGCGCTCATCTCTTCAATAATGGAAAACCCCGAGCGTTTTTCATCCCTAGGGCGTTTGCAAGGTACGAATACCGTGCTCATTCCCCTCTCTCTACATCACTTTGAGAAAATGGTAATGTCCTCTTCGTTGAGGCAAAAAGAACCCACGGTGGACTTCATCTACTGCACACAACTCGCCTGTTCGGAAGTTAGAATCAGACTCTCTAGCCTAATTCACATTTGGATCACGTCACGGTCCTGGCACGCCCACTCATCCCAATCACACAACCAAGGCGTATGTTTCATTTTTTTGAGGGAAACAATTAGCCTCCTGAATTTGATCACCAAATAACAGAGTTGTGAGGCCTTTGTGATCCGAGAAGGCCCCGTATCTGAATCACCGTATTTGAGCTGGAGCTTCCTCGAAGTATCAGCCTCAAACTTCCATGGCCTAGAAGGCCATAGTTCCTAAGAAGCTAGCTGTCGAGGTTCACTTTCACATAGCTAATTAGCAGGCTGAGGTCTCGTTCATTAATGGAATTAACCAGACAAATCGTTCCACTAACTAAGAACGATCATGTACCACCATCCATAGAATCAAGAAAGAGCTCTCGGTCTGTCCATCCCTGTTACTATGTCTGAGAGAAACTGACTCAAACTTACCCCAATATTTTACATACATTAATACATACTTTGGACTCCCAAAACAGATTCACCCGCCACACTGACCAAACTCAAAAAGAAAAAGAAAACCCACCACACTGGCCAAACTAAAAAAGAATTAGTATAAAAATAAAGAACCCAAAGATTCACTCAAGCCGGACCAAATGAACAAATTTTGCACATATTGTTCCGCCTAAATGGCTTATTTTTTGTTCTTATTTAAATATTTTTCGCATTTGCATGTTAGTTTTTTCGTCAATTTTTTTTGGATTATTAATTAGTCCGTTGTGATAAGAGGAATCTAAAAAGTAAGAAATTACGATCGAAGCCTAGATTTTTATATCTAGTATGATCCTAGCTCCATACTTGATCGCGATGGCAAATGTCGCATATCCCGTATATGATGTGTCTCTGCTTTGGATAACAGCAACCGTTATACCATTCATATCCACCGCTGGCGCACCAGAAAAGTTGTGCTCGGAGTTAAGGTCTAGCTCCATTACACTTACCTCTCTGGTTTTCCAGCCATTGCAAAGCATTAATTCGATATAAAAATTATTGAAGCGCCGATCAGGGTCAGAAAATAATGCCTTTCCTTAGAGCAAAGTCTAGATACATGGGATGTGTGAAAATTGTTGACACCGGGGATACTCTAGAAACATGGCGAACGTCTCTCTCTCTCTCTCTCTCTCTCTCTCTCTCTCTCTCTCTCTCTCTCTCTCTCTCTCTCTCTCTCTCTCTCTCTCTAAATCAGCTTTTAAGAAACACTCAAAATCACAATGAATGTGAATTTTTACGTAAATACAGAAAAAATGAGCGCAATTGAAGGAACGGACACATGGCGTGTGCTCGAAAATAGTCTCACAGCATGCGCGTGTTGTGCCTAACCACATATCGGATGTTAATTACTTGCCCAAAATAAATATAAAAAAAAAAACCCCACATATGGACAAGCGATCTGGTATCCTTTGCGCGATTCTTCGCCCTTGTGAAAAGTCAGAATATTTGATTTCACAAAGAAAGGAAAAAAGCTACTTTTCGGTTTATCCCTATATAACTGGCATTCTTGCTCCCATTACATGACTTCTTTTTTTTTTTTTTTAAAACCGAGCAACAGTCTTACAATCAGGTCATTAATGGATCCGATTGCACAACTTAAATCTCAGGAAGAGCTAGCAACCTAAATCTCGAGAAGAGCTAGCAACAGCACAACCCCCGGATAATCACATGGTGGGAAATCAAACTCCACACCAATTAAATTACTCCCTAAGTTTGGCACTCATCTTTACTACTAGTGCAACCGGCCATGTGTGCCCATTACATGACGTTACCCCTCTTTAAGGTTTTCAACAAACCAAACCAATCCCATTCATAAGAACTTGGAATCATCAGCTAGCCCTATCAGAAAATTTTCTCCTTACGATTTTGAAGCCTTTCTCTCTCAAAAACCCATTACCCAACGCTAGTTTGATAACCCAAGAACTTGAAGTATCATGTTTGATCCCATAGGCTTCATCACCCACTTCATTAATCTCGCCCTGAAAACACCACTCCTATTATGCTTAACCCTAATGATATTATCCTTCCTCCTCCTCCTCCTCCTCCTCCTCCTCATCTACAACCCAGCACCCAAAAAGATCTACATGCTAGATTTTGCATGTTACAAGCCGCCAGAGGCCCAAACCGTAACCATAGAAGGGGCAGCGGCTCAACTGCGGTGTTTCGGAAACTTTTTCAGAGAAGAGACGCTGGAGTTCATGCGAAAGACGACCGCGAGATCAGGGCTCGGGGACTCCACCTATCTCCCCGAGGGGTTTTTCAAGGACCCACCGGACTTGTCCATGGAATACGCGAGGAGGGAGATGGAGATGGCGATGTTCAGGGCCGTGGACGAGCTTTTGGCAAAGACCAAAGTGAGGAGCAGGGATGTGGGGATAGTGGTGGTGAACTGTTGTATTTCTTGTGTGGCGCCTTCTCTTTCTAGCATGATTGTGAACCGGTATAAGATGAAGGAGGGTGTCGTTAGCTATAATCTGAGTGGAATGGGTTGCACTGCTGGGCTTGTTGCTGTTAGCCTTGCCAAACAACTTCTTCAGGTAAGTTTACAAAAATAAAAGACGCTATGCTTTTTGAATTTAAATCAGGTTGATGTTTATTGTTATTTGAACCTCACCAATCCAAAGCGGTTATTTGAACAAGAGAATGTGTTCTGTCTGGATGAATATTGTGGGCCCTGCCAAGTGTTTACTTCAGTAATTTGAACCGTTCATCTTGTAGCGCTTGAGAATTAAAATGTGCACACGCGAAAATTCAACTTGATCGGATATCAATAACTATATCAAAAATTAAATTGTGGTTTATAAAACGGACGGCCTGATTCTGTCACCAGATTTTAAAGCTGAATTGTTCATAACCGTCTATTTTATAAACCAAAATTGATGTCTGATCAACCCGATTTTTTACGCAGACATATAACTTTGTGGATCCTAAAAGATGAAAAGTTTAGATTACTGCAATATATGAACGCTAGTATGACCCACAATAGGTTGCGAAAACCTTGGGATTTCCACCCCATCCAGAAAGAATTTAATCTCATTGAGCAACTGTAACGATCCGGATTTTTGCCCTATTTTTTTTTTTAATAAAGAAATTATTTTTAATCAAATAGTCTATAGTAACCGATTAACTATTTTAAAGTGCGATTAGATTAAACAAAAACCTAGATTAATTTTTCGTGACTAAAATTAGTTTAGCAAAATTTTAATCCAACTTATAACTATAACGACCCGTACTTTTTATAATTAAAAATATCATTTAAAAAGTATTATATGTAATAATTATCTTAATTATAATCTATTTAGTAGATATATACTATTAAATTAATTTAAGCATTATTATCCCACTTTTAATTCTTTTAAATTGCATGCATGTAAATCCTATAACTCTCACTCTCCTACTCAAATCCTACTTCCATCCTCAGTATATTTCCGTCCCAATTTCGTCCATACCGAAACCCTATAGGATACAACCCCTTAAAATCCCATTTTAATCGAAACTCTTCCCATCCTCCTATATATACATCACCAATCCGACCCTAGGTCAAACCATTATAATTTTCACGCGCCCCTTGTCCAGAAAGAGCGAAAAAAATCAGAGAGATTGAAACTCCAATCCATGGAGTTCTAGAGAGAGAAAGAAAGAGAGAGAAACGTGGGTTTTGTACCAAGACCCAACCGAAACTCAAATTGACTGTTCCAAACTCTTTCCCCAGCCCCAAGCATCCCTAAACATCATTCAATTCGGACCCAAGGTCTCCCGATCGAAGAACCCGAAACTTTCTTCCCAAATTTTCAAGTTTCGATCAAAAACCAATTCGATCCGATTTGAGGTATTATAATCTCTCCTAACCCTCCCTCTAAGTATATTTTTTGTTTTTATGCTTAACCCTATGCCCCGAATGGACCCATGCATCAAAACCGTGACGAAAAACGAAAAAAACCAATTCTGCGTTGAACCTTGCGGCCGCGAGGTTCGGGCCGCAAGAACCAGGCTCGAGTTCGCGGCAGGAGGATTAGCCGCAAGGTTGACCCGGTCAAAACTTGCGGCAGGAACTGTTTTGTTTCGAAATTGTTTTGCGACCTTCTAAACTTGGTTTTCGACCCCCGAACTATTTTTTCTAGACTTTTCACACCTCAAAGATCATAACTTGTTAAGGTCATATTTTTTTATTTAATTATCTATTTATTAAATTATTTATTAGTTATCGTTCAACGTTTACAAACAAAAATTAGTTACGACCTTTAAACTAATGTTTTAACACCCAACTAATTTTTTTTAGACTCCATGGACCTCAAATACAGTATCTTGCTATATTAAATATTTATTTTATTTAATTCACTATTTATTATTATTTTTAAAGTAATTCCAATCAAAATTACTTTACGACTTTATAAACATTATTATTAATGCCCGAATAATTTTATTTAGACTCCTCACTGTCCAAATATGAAATTATGTCAGTATCAACATTTATTTTTATAATTAATTATTTATTGTCTATTTACTTCACTTCCGGTCTTTTTAATTAACGTTTTTATGTAAATTAATCACGCGAACCTCCGAACTCAACTTTTGACACTCACACCTGATGCGTAGGACCTTTAGGACTCTCATCGCGGTCATGATCATTATTTCAATATTTTTACCTAATTAATGTATTTAATTAGTTTTTAATTCATCTAATTACTTAGAAATAATTAATAAGAGCCTAGAAAATATTTTATTAAAATTTTTATAAAAGTTTTACTTCATTATTGACATTGTGGCCATACGAGAATAAGGGCAACGGCCCATTCATAAAAGGTTGTGTGATTGCACTGCTAGTTATTTGTTTTTATTATTATTTGATTAATTGTATATTGCATCGATATTTGATTTTGAATGCTAGATTGGACCCTAGAGACATGGGATGGTATGCGAGTAGAATTCACCTAGATGATGTTAGGTAATGGATGAATTGGAAAGTTTTTATTTCTAGAATGCCTGCAGGCGAGAATTTGAGATGTGATGAGATTGTGATGAGATTGAAATTGGCGAGAGTCCAATGATAAATTGAAACTGGCGAGAGTCCAGTGATGAATTGAAACTGGCGAGAGTCCAGTGATGATTGTGATGATTGTGAAAGTGGTATATAAGATAGGCGAACCCTAGTTGTGATTCAGGCATGATAAGCTTTCCCCTTGTTGTAGTTATTGGGATGCACGCTCGGTACATAACTTAGGTGCATCTGCGACAGCAAAGGGAAGTGACCTCATGGGACCGAGCATGGCTAGCGGTTGGGGAGGAAAGATTCCGCGGAGGGATCTTAGATTTATAAGTGAACCCTAGTTGTGATTCAGGCATGATAAGCTTTCCCCTTGTTGTAGTTATTGGGATGCACACTCGGTACATAACTTAGGTGCATCTGCGACAGCAAAGGGAAGTGACCTCATGGGACCGAGCATGGCTAGCGGTTGGGGAGGAAAGATCCCGCGGAGGAGATCTTAGATTACACGATAAGTTAACGGATAGTAATGAATTGATTTATGTGAAAAATCTCTGTTTTATTTTTTCGCATTACTATTATCCTGTTGTTTGCTAACTGTAAAGTAAGAGGGGTGGTTGGGTTGGATTATTCTACTGGGTGATTTTATCACTCACGGATACGTCTGTATCCTGGCAAATCGTTTGCTTCGGCGATCAATTTGCCAGACGGCGCAGGATTCAATGATGGTGCAGTTCAACGTGGAAAGAACATCAGGAATGGAGATCAAGTATGCTCGGGTTTCGTGTCAAGCTTAGAGTCAGCTCTGAAGTTATTGTATTTTGAATCAGTAAATCTATCTTGATTTTGTAATAGCTAAACTTTATTTTAGAAAATTTTGTTTATTTTCCTAAAGAATTATTTTATTTTACTTCCGAAAAGTCGGGGCGTTACAGCAACCTAACAACAAAACTTTTTCTTAACATTAGACGTAATAATTTAATTCTAAATGGATGCATGTACAATTTGATGAACTATAAGGCCCAGTTCTGCTTTTTTCTAAAAAAAAAAGGGCAATTTCAAGTTCAAATATAAAGAAAATGAGAAATAATTTTTAAAATTTTTTTGCACTGTTTAAAAGATGTCAATGAGATCTATCAAATAAGATCCATATTAATAAGAAAATTATTTACGTAAATATATAATTTTGAGCATGAAATTACCTTTTTTTCTTTAAAAGTTCATTTTTTGAGAGGGTGGAACACCTCCTAAACCATAATCAATTGTAGATGCTTGTTCTGGTATAATCAATGGCTTTTGAGTTTTGACAAGTGGTTGATGAAATGATTTAATATATCATAATTATATTGACTTTGTGTCAATGTTACCATTTTATCCCTTTGTAACTTATTGACTTTGTGTCAACTTTCTTGTCATGTCATTAATTTGTTTCATTTTTCTTTCTATTTAAGTTCAAAATTTAAATTTAAAAGGGAGAAATGATGGGTTATAACCGTAATATGGTAATATAGACATAAAAAATTGAAAAATTTTAAAACAAGTACATTATTTTGGGACATCTCAAAAAAAAAGAAAGGGTACATGCAACAAAATTAGGCAGAGGAAATATTGCACGACCGATATGTGAAATACTCCAAAATGCATCCATATCCATTTTGCTCAAGGAGAATTGGCTTTTGACAAATGTAACTATCGTTGAGAATAGCTTGTTAATTGCTTTAATTTATGAAGCTCGTACGTTCAACAGGTTCACCAGAACTGCTATGCTTTAGTGGTTAGCACAGAGAGCATTACTCAAAACGCCTACACGGGCAACGAACGCTCTAAATTCTTAATCAACTGCGCGTTTCGCGTCGGCGGGGCCGCCATCCTCCTCTCCAACCGACCGTCCGACCAGCGCTCAGCGAAGTACAGATTCCTTCACGCCGTCCGTACCCACACGGCACGTTCCAACCTATCGTACCGTTGCATCATTCTAGACGAAGACAGCGAGGGGTACTTGGGGATGACCGTCACCAAGGATCTGTTAGTTGCAGCAACCGCAGCCATAAAATCCAACCTAACCGCACTAGCTCCCCTGGTCCTTCCCGTATCGGAACGAGTTCGCTACTTGCTCAGCCACATAACGAGGTGTCTCCACGCGGCGAATACCGAGCCGTATGTTCCCTGCTTCAAGGAGTCTTTTGAGCACTTTCTGCCGCACGTTGGTGGCAAGCCGGTGCTGGACCAGTTGCAGAGGAGCTTGGGGTTGACGGAGGCCGACATGGAAGCTTCTAGAATGACACTGTACAGGTACGGGAATACTTCCAGCAGCTCGGTGTGGTACGAACTGGCCTACGCCGAAGCCAAGGGGAGGATCGGGAGGGGCGATCGCGTGTGGCAAATGGCCTTTGGGTCGGGATTCAAGTGCTGTAGCGTGGTGTGGCGTGCAATCAGGACCGTCGATCGTGAGGAGGCGACGAATGTGTGGAGTGACGAGATTGATGCGTTTCCTGTGGACCTCGACCATATCGCGCAGCTCTCCTACTTTTCTGAACCGTCCAAGTTAGCATGATCGATCCAACTACTGATCAATCGGATGGGTTGGGGAATGGCCTTTGCATTTGTTGTTGCAAACTTCATTTCTTTTTCTCTTTATCTTTTTATTATGGCTTGAATAACGGTGAGAAATACTACTCATTTGCAATAATTGTTTCCCCTAATTTTTACTTGATTGTATTTGATCGTGCTTGTAGTTATGGATTTGGAATAATTTCAGTGATTGGAAATCAGTATCTGGGAATTCTTGTATACTGGTTGAAACCTCAAAGTCGACTTGGAATTCTTGTATTGCTCCCTCCCTCCCTCCTAAAGTATCAGGTTCTAAACGTTTCAATTTCTATCAACTCTTTTAGCTATCTTAATTTAAGATTTTGAAATTAGTCGAGATGCGTGTAAATTAGTCCGAACATCGTGTTATCAAAAAATAAAATCGGAGACACGTTAGGCGGCATACCTTTGAGACTCTAAAAAGTGATTTCAAATTCATCCTATGGTAAGTCCAAAAAGATATACCAAAGGCGAAAAGCCAGTGGAGGAAAGAGGATGACCATCTTCATTTGCTAGTAAAAAGAAAGGGAGAGAATTGACATTTCATACATAGCAGAGAGCCACTTTCATAAGTTATAAGCTAGTGAAGAAGAGAGAGTCTCTTGGAGTGCCAAAATAAGGTTTTCACTAACTACAGAGCATCCACACTAACCTCGTTAGTTCTTGCACAACCACCCTCTCTACTTTGCAGTTGCTCTAACATTGCTACAGTGCCTCTTTATTTTCCACGAGACACTGTTCATCCAATTATCTATATTATATATTATTTAATTTGCACCCCACTTATAAGTTATGAGTCAGTTGTTATCCTATAGTATTTTCTTATAGTAAGACATTCGGATCAACTTGCACACACCTCGATAAATTTTAAGGATTTGAAGGTAATTAATGACCAGACATAATCCCAGCGGTTTGAGATTCGAACATGCGGCCTCATTGGTTAAGTACTTATTACTTTCTCATACCCACTCTGTCAATTCCATGGTATTGTTAAAAAATTAAGTGTTTCAATTTTCAATTCGTTTAAACCAGTGCGAAAATCTTATTTTTTTTAGCATTTTATCTTAAAGGGTCATAATTAATTTTTGTCTTTAGGGCTGTCCTATCAAGAATTTGCTCTACTGAGTCTCAAAAAAAGAAACAAACACTTAATTATGAGAGTCCTAAAGACCAAAATTAATTATAACTCTTTCGAATAATATGATTAAAAACTAAAATCTTCACTCCAGTTAAACGGATTAAAAATTGGCTCTAGGACTCTCGTGTATGAGCCTTAAGATAGTCATAAAACCAAACGAAGAGCAAATAGTTAATCATGAGAGAAATTTGGGAATAAATAAAGAAAATACAAAATTATGAATATTTAATTGAATAGAGAGTAAGTATAAAGAGTCTGATGTAATAGACATTTTAAAAGTGAATATCTAAAATAATAAAGTATGTTTTTAAGGTGTAATTTGATCTAAAATTTAAAAAAAATTGATGCGAATGCTCTTAAGCAACAGGATTCATTTCAAGACCCTATTGGCGATGCACTTACCCAAGTTTGGGAACCCATATCCGTACTCTCTCATCATAATTGTTTTTTTTTTTTGTTTGTTGGTACACCGCTATGTTCTCATTTTTTTTAACATAAAAAAGGGAAAACAAGATAGAGTCTTTTTTATATTTTTATCCCTCAAGCTATCACTTATTTTTCTACTTCGTCCTTAAACTATCAAAACGTCTTAATTCGTCCTTAAACTAACATAATCTCAGCTATTGAGTCCAAAAAATGGAATTTGGACTCATTAAAATATTAATTAGCAAGGGTAGACATCGTGTCGTGTCGTATCGTGTCGTCTTGTATTCGTGTCAAAATTCTCTCAATCTTAACCCGACCTATTTTACTTTTTGTGTTCCCGTATTGTGTCATATTCGTGTTTCGTGTAAGGATCATAGTTGACCCTAACCCGCTAATTTCGTGTCTTGTTGTCGTGTCATTTCATAAATTCTCGTGTTGTGTTGTGTTCGTGTCATATCATCTCGTGTTCATGTCAGAATTCTCTCAATCTTAACTCGACCTGTTTAGCTTTTCATGTTATCGTGTCGTGTCACATTCATGTTTTGTATCAGAAATAGTTAACTCTAATCTGCTAACTTCGTGTCGTGTCGAAAATTTTCACCCCTACTAACTAGTTCATTAAAGGACTAATTGGAGGCCCACCAGGGAGCTGGCTTCGGCGGGAGCCCAATCAGTTAGGTTGGGCCTGTTGGCCCGGCGAGTCCAAATCTCGACAGGTTTGGGCTGTTTTGGGGCCCAGTACTTCAGACTGGTACTTATGGAAAAAGATAGGGGCATTTTAGTAAAGTTGAGAACCCCCAAAACGCTTTTAATTCCCGCCCAAATTAACTGCCAATTAGCCTCCTTTTGCATTCAAACGCAAAGGAAGCATTCAAAAACCCCTCACTCTCTCCCTACCTCTCTCTCACCCTAGCTCACTCTCTCTCTCCTTCTTCCTTCGTCTTTCCAACTTCTCAGGTCTCTCTCTCTCTCTCTCTCTCTCTCTCTCTCTCTCTCTCTGTGTTTTTTTTTTCAATTTCTTCATTTTGGTCCTTTGTTTCTCTTAAAAGGTAGGAAAATGGCGGGAAAAGGAGGAAAGGGGCTGGTAGCAGGAAAGACAACAGCAGCGGCTGCCAAAGATAAGGGCAAGAAGCAGGCTGTCTCCCGCTCCTCCCGCGCCGGTCTTCAGGTAAACAAAACACCTCCCTCCCTCTCTCTCTAAAGATATATAGTTTGTAATAAGCAAGTAATTTCAGCTTGATTTATAGTTTCTACAATTGTTACATTATCTGCCGCCTATACTTAAAACTTGGGTAAAAATTCTAATGCGGTATCAAGCACTCCTATGGGCAAAACTAAATCTAAGCATAAATTTGGGACTAGAGAAATTTGGGTAAAATTCTTTTTGATATGAGTTTGAGTAAAAAAATTGAAGTGAGTACTAAGAGCTTTCACCTCAAATTTTGGTTCTGACTTCTGAGTAGAAATTTAAGGGTAAGTAGTGGAGATGATCTTATTTGTCCAGCTGAATATGTCGAAAACTTTGCAAATTGTTGCAATTAAATGGCCCAGTGGCAGTTCCACGTTGACTTGATCAAAGTCCTCCCGTGTGCGTGTGTGTAGAGGATCCCCTCTCCCAGTGTCGGCAGCCTCATCTGCCCCATCTGTTTTACGCGTTAAGTCCTCAAGGTTGGAGCTACTCTCTCGTTTTCTTTATGCATACATGTATCTGTACGCAGTGTGAGATGGGTGTGGGAGATGAGAGGTGTATAACTCAGAGAGAGAGAGAGGCTTTCTATGGTTTTCATACATTGCGTGGTGAATATAAGAATCTGGAAGTTTCCTCACAGATAACGCGGGTGATTCCCTTAGCACAACATTCCATTGGCCTTAGATTTCAGTTTCTAGTACCTTCTCCATCTTCCTTCATTATCTGGGACTTAAGAGTGCGTCTTGGCATGATGAGATTGCTCCATAAATTGTCTAATTCTTGCAATTCAGTGTTTTTTTGGGGCTACCAATATACATCTGGTGATCTGTTCATTCCCGATGTTCAATGAGCTTGCTCAGTCAGTTATCGTTCCTTACATCTTGTATATGTAATTCAGTTTCCTTGGTTAGTTGTACGGTTGTTGGGGATTGTGTTTTATTTCTGAGCTGACAATACAGTTCTGTCTATTCTCTATGTGTCTTGCGTGATGAAATTACTCTCCATTATAGTTTACATTTTGCATAATGCAAGTCACTTTCCTTGGCCAGTTTGATGGCTATCGGGTTGTTGTGTTTCCATTTGAAGGAGCTACTTCTTAAATTTCAACGTTAGGAGCGAAATGTGGCACAATGTGATTACTCCAGAAATTTCCACATTTTGACAATCAAGTGTTTCACTTTGCGGCTTTGTGCTAGTGATACAGTTTGGGTTATGCCTATTCATTTTATTCTCTATGTATAGCTAGATTGATCATTCTGTTGTCGCTTACATATTCTACAATGTTGGTTTAAAATTTAAATGATGGCTTTTGGTTGTTTTGGGTCCACTTGCTGGAGGCTGGAGCTACTTCTTTACTACTAGTCTACTATCAATTGCCTTCATTTCAGGATAGCAAAATAGTAGTTTTTTTTTTTTTTTTTGCTTTAGTATCCTTCATGTATAATCCCAATTCCTCTTTCATCGTTTACGTTTTGGAGAATCTTGTCACTTTTTCTTCTGGCAATTTCACTGGTATTGGTTGTTTTTGTTTTAATCTGGGCAACTTTTGTTTCTGGTAGGTTTCTCCTTGTCTTCTCTATTATCTGCCTTGGTACTGATCTTAACATTGAGATAGAACAAGAAATTGGCATAACCTTTCAATCTTGTGGTTTTATGGTCTACCAATCAAGTGGTTTTATAGTCTATGTATGATGATGATCCTGAATGAGTTATGCCCTTGTATTTTCTCAAATCTTTGCCACTTGTTGGACCTATTGGTTGTATTTTGTTCAGTTCCCAGTGGGTCGGATCCACCGACATCTCAAATCAAGGACTGCTGCTAACGGGCGAGTTGGTGGCACTGCTTCTGTTTATTCAGCTGCGATTCTCGAATATCTGACTGCTGAAGTGCTTGAGCTAGCTGGAAATGCAAGCAAAGATCTGAAGGTGAAGAGGATCACGCCTAGGCATCTGCAGCTGGCTATCAGAGGGGACGAGGAACTCGACACACTCATCAAAGGAACCATTGCTGGAGGTGGTGTGATCCCTCACATTCACAAGTCCCTCATTAACAAAACCTCCAAAGAATGACAGTTCTAATCTGAAATTGGCCGTTTTTAACTGATTACTGTTGACTTGTTTTGGTTTCATGTTGTGTTTGCTTTGAACATCTATGTTAGGGTATATTGCTTGTTTTTGGTAACTGGTATGTTCATTTAGGAAGGAATGTTAAATCTTAAAATAGGCTCAACTTTGGTTTCCTCAGATGCTCTTTTTTGTGCTTTTGCTTTGACTTGGATTGTTTACCCTGCTTAACTGTTTAGGTAAGCTACAAAACAATGACAATGTCTCTTGTTATTTGATATTTTATTCCTTAGTTAATATCAGGGAATTATAATCAAAGGGTTAGCACGTTCTACCATAATGGTTCACTAGAGGATGTGTGTGCAAGTTGAATTTTAACAAAATTCGATCAAACAATAACTGGGAAGCATTTGTGCATGTTTTGATCGGATTTTGCCAATTTTGTCGAATTTTGACTGCCCCTCCCTTTAGTATTAATCTATTGTAACAGAATAAACAATAATTAAATAGACAAACGGTGGATTATGGTTTGATTTCTTGGGGGAAAAAAGCAGACAAACGTGGTATGAATGTTAGTAGGTGTATATCGGAGTAGTTTTTTAGCATGACTTATTAAACTGATGCAAAGGAAACAGAAAGTCTACACACATATAATTTGTGCACAGATTTCGTTGTGGGGTCCACCACGGATCCTACACAAATCATTCGAACCGTTCATTAAATGTAAAACATTTTTTCAAAGGTCTCCGTTAAAAATAAGTTCAATCCGATACTTATAGATGCTCAATTCAACCATATAACTTTTCATTATTCGGAATCTGAATGAAACAAGGGTATTTTTGTTTCATTTATGCACAACCCCTATATATATATATATATGAACTAAAGTTTCGAATCTGTTTGCTGGTTTTGTGTTCTGATTGGAGGCTATTTGTAAATAGGAGAAAGAGAAGGGTTAGAGGGGGGTGTATGTATGTAATGCAACAAGGGTATTTTTGTTCGATTTATGGATAAGGGGGTTCATCACAAATGGTTTGAGATGGAAGGATGTCACTTGGATAACGGAGATTAATTGAGGGGGTCTGTATGGGCGATTTTAAATGTGAAGAGGTCTCCATGAGCAAAAGTGATAGTTGAGAATGTGTTTTCTACTTTCGCTCATTTTTAATTGTAGTGGGTATTTTGTTGATGGAAAAAAGAGAAGCAATTAATTGTAAATGTGCTAAACCCTTTAATTTTTGCAATTTTGTTGAATTCATCCCGAGACCATTAATTTCTGAACTCAAACCTAAATTCTGATTCTCAAACACAATTTGTTAGGGAGGAGTGATATCTTATTTTTGTCAGACTTCAAACACTGATGGAAAGTAACAAAAAAAAGGAGTGGAAAACTAAACAAAAATTAGGAAAATTAAACAAATGGACTGGTATCTTATTAGGAAAACTAAACAGAAAAAGTGTAATGAAAATTCCGTGACGGCTCCATCATTTGTCAAGGGTGGTCACTTGAGCACCCCCAAAAATTATTTTTTCATGACACCCTACTCAAAATATATCTGAACATACAACCCAAAAATCAGATATTTTTGAACACCCTTCTGGGGATTTTCTCGAGCCTTTTTTTTGTGTGTGTGTGTGGAATGGTAGAAAAGTAATTCCACACACCAACTTAACTAGGCAATTGCAACTAGGTAAGCGGTGGACTCTTATACACAAGCACACAATAATCAAAACTCCCAATGTGGGAGGCAGCTCGACACCCAACAAGTGGGAAAGCACGGTTTTTTTTAAGAAGGGTAGAAGAGTAATTTCAAACACCAACTTACCTAGGCAATTGCGAGTAGGTACAAAACCCGACGGACCGAAAAAACTGACCAATCGGTTTGTCGGTTAGGGTGATGGCGGAATTTTTTCGTTTCAGACCGGTTTCCTGAAATTTTCACCGGACTGAACCGAACCAAACCTACCAAGTATATATTTTATAAATATATATATATATATATATATTAATCTTCAAGTAAGGACCTTATATGCGGATCTCCCATTTCTCCCCTTTCCCGATTGGATTTCGATGATCCAAGCTACTCAATGTGTTCAGAACGTGATTTAAGGGTTACCGCGAGAAATTGGCAAAAAAAATAATCGGGAAGGGCTTGATTTGAGCAGTTTTTATTTGAACCGTTAGATAAAAACAAACAAAAACTACTCGGATGAAACCCTTCCCGGTCTTGTTTTTTGCTGATTTCTTGCGGGTACCCTTAAAATCACGTTCTGAACACATTGAGCGGCTCGGATCATCGAAATCCAATCGGAAAAGGGAGGTCCACATTTTATTAAAATGAGGTGGTCCTTATAGGAATGGGACTCTCTCTCTCTCTCTCTCTCTCTCTCTCTCTCTATATATATATATATATACACACACACACACTTCAAATTAAATGGAAATTTTATATTTCGGGCCGACCGAAATTCCCGACCGGACTGATCCCACCCGAGCCAAGCCGAACCGAAGTCAACTCCGGTTGGTCGGAATCGGTCCTGGAAATATTTGAACCGAACCGAATTGGTTTTGGAAAATTTCACCCCAAACCGAACCGAAATCACCCCTAATTGCGAGACTAAGTAAGAGGTGGAGGACCGGAGGAAGAACTTTGGAATGGTTGTAAGAAGAGGGTTGTGCAGGACAGGATGGAATCACATGCGTTGAAGCAGATGCCGAAAGAATTCCTGTTTTTTTTAAATTTCTGTTTGACCAAAAAAGAAGGAGAAAGAGTTCTGTTTTTTAACCTTGAATGGAAAGGAGTACGGTGAATTGTTCCAGATTCAATAACTGCTTGAAGTTTTGCACGTGGGTGTGTTGTGGCTTTGGTTTTTTACCTTTTTGCCCATACGGTTATCGGGCGTAGAGGTGAATAATTTCATTTTTGTTTTTGTGTGACATTTTTTGAAGAGTAAAATGTGAGGAGAGTCCACACCA
This sequence comes from Rhododendron mucronatum var. ripense, assembly GCA_019656295.1. Taxonomy (NCBI): domain Eukaryota; kingdom Viridiplantae; phylum Streptophyta; class Magnoliopsida; order Ericales; family Ericaceae; genus Rhododendron; species Rhododendron mucronatum. The sequence goes on from BPLT01000015.1 coordinate 2,356,222, forward strand.
AATGATGCTCTCTTTATATATATATATAACTAACACTATGAAATTTTACTCCCTCTATCCCAAAATTTTGATCCATTTTTTTCGTTTTTGTCCGTTCCAAAATGCTTGTTAGTTTTAACTAGTAAATGTGGTAAAACAAGTAAAATTTCCATTCTTGATCTTCCTTACCAAATTCAAAATTCAATTAAAAAAACACAATATTTTCTTTGGCGGACATCATTTTGAAAAACTAGTCCAGTGGTACTCTAGATTTCTCTTCTTTTATTTGATAATTTAGGTATCCGGCCAACTTACGCACAACTCAAATAATCTTTCTCTTTGCTTGTAGTATTATACCCCGGTTTCCATCTTTCCACCACCAGCCAATTTTGTTTGAAGAAATCTCGATAATCCAATCGCCTACTACAAGATTCCAATCTCAAGAGAAAACCACTAGTGAAAGCATAACAATAGGGACAAAGAAAGCGGACGATGGTGTTTATCGAGTCATCTCTTCTCACCAGTAGAGCATTGTTGGGTTGGATTTTGGTCGACCATTAACCAAGTTGTGATAAACTAACGGCACTCTTGGAACAAGAAAAGTTCTTGATGACCTATGCAACTCAAAATCTTAGGACATTTGAAATGGATCTCTCTCTCTCTCTCTCTCTCTCTCTCTCTCTCTCTCTCTCTCTCTCTCTCTCGACTATGACGGCATAACGGATTCTGCCTATGGCAAGAGCTTAGATAAATGCATATACTCACAAAATAGAAGACGATACGTATAAGATAAGACCTGTTTCCCCTTTGGCCTAATTTTCTTTCTTCTTTTTAACCTTGTTTTCTTTTAATTTTTACAAGATTAAGGTCAATTTTTTTTATATTAATAGTTCGTTGCCGACATGAGGAATCAAAAAAATTTAGAAATATAGACAAAAGTTGAAAAAAGAGTTCGCTAAAGACTGATAAAGTTCCAAAAAGGCTGTTTGGTAGCGTTGTATTATATGGTCTTCTTTCAAGCTTGGTACGTGTTTATATTAGTTTAGGGTAAATATCACGGAGACCCCCTAAGCTATCACAGTTTTATCACAAAGACCCCTCCATCTATAAAACCTTTCCCCCAACTACCTCCATCTATGGGTATGAATTTACCATCCCACCCCTGGCTCTCTACGCTAGCACAAAACCTAGAGAAACACTACGCTAGCCAGGGCCGGCCCCGGGGTAAGCCTGGCAAGCTCTCAGGCTTTGGCAACCCCCCTTTCTAGGGCAACCAAAAAAAAAATTAAGTTACATATAAATTTAAAAAAAAATTCCCGTGATAGTGTAAGCTGTTTCTTTGGTGTTGTGGCCACAAGTTGTTTAAAAATAACGTGCTTTTTATTTTTACCCTCACACTACCATTTTGCAAGAGAGATTAAAGAGATTGACTATGATTTCAATTGAAAATGAGGGGTCATTCTACTAAGAGTATTTTTGCTTCTTTTTTTTTTTTTTTGTTGAACTTTTTACACTTTTCGAGATAGATCATTCTTCTTAGATATATTACCTAAAAAGTCAAAAAACCAAAAGTTAGCGGAACGGGCCCGAGTTCTTTGATAAGTAAAGTATGATGACTTAATTGAAAATTTTACTCCAAAAAATGCTAGGACAAAAATTTTTTTTTTTTTTGAATCGGATCATGCTAAACATAAGTCACTATGATCAGAGTTTACATTTTGATGTTGCAATTTTTTTTTTTATGTTATTCAAGCTAAAAGAACAATGTAATTTTTATTTTTTTTGGGTACTTGTATGTTTTTTATTTTATTTTGTATGACTTAAAAGTATGTGGGTAATAAAACATAAGGTTGGGTTAGGGCAACCCAAATGTCAGGATCGGCACTAACGCTAGCAAAAAACCTAGAGAAACACTCACTGTGTTCGGTTGGACATTTTAAACTTTTATTTCACAAAATAGTTTTGAATGTAAAGAAATTATGGAGACAAACAATTGCTGACAACGACCAGACAAGTGCTGACAAAAGCCCAGCATTTTGACTTCAAAGTGTAACTACAACCATGTGTGTACATTTTTAATGGCCCCCACCCCGGATCCGGGGATCCAGCAGCTGGACAGGAACTGCTGGAACTGCAGTGCACCAAAACGACGTCGTTTTGGTGCCAAATGGGAGTGCCACTAAAACCATCAAAACTACGTCGTTTTGAGCCAAGCAAATAAACAAAACCCTTTTTTCACTCATTCGCGCTCAAACGACGAAACGATTCAAACGATTAGGGCTGAGGGCTTCACCAGTTGAGATGGACTTTGAAGGTACATCCATGGCTCATCTTCCTCCATCCCCCGTAGGTCTCGCCGATCATCCACCTTCGGAATCCCCGAAATCATCATCTCCTCTATCCCCTGTTGGTCTCGCCGATCATCCACCTTCGGAATCCCCGAAATCATCATCTCCCACCAGGTATTGCATCCATCTCTATTTGACTGTAAAATATTGTTGTTCTTTGAAAAAGAAAACGATTGTTTTATTAACCAAGAACATGTAACAGGAGTTTTAAAACAGAGCAGAACAAGAACATTGTTTTATTGTTTTAAACAGAGCCGAGTGACAAGTGTGCTTCGGCTTCATAGATTTTTATATCAATCTTTCTGTTCTTTTGTGCCATTAGACAATATAATCAAAGATTTCGTGTTTTGCATTGAAGTATTTCAAGCTGTCAGAACTTGGATGAATGATTATTACTAAGATATTGTGTTCTATTGGGGAAATGTGACAATGATTTCTTAAATGGTTTGAGAAAGAGTATTTAACTTGTTTCCACTCAACTTAGAACTCTTTGAATCATTACTGACTTTTTAATTCAATCAATTTGTTATTTATTTATCATGTTAGTGCTACTTTTGATGAATATATTATATATTCTGGATGTTAGAATGGAGGATAATGGGCGTGAGGAGAATGTCAAAGAAAGTGAGGAATTGATCAAAAAGTACCTTCCATGTCTTAAGATGGAGTTTGAATCGGTGAAAGCGGCGTTTGAGTTTTACAATGAATATGCAAGGATTACTGGTTTCAGTGTTAAAATATGTTACAGTAACTTAAGCAAGAGAGATGGTGTTATGATTAGTCGAAAATTTGCATGTAATAAGGAAGGACAAAAGGCAAAAGATAAACGGAACTTAGTTGTAGAACGACCTCACAAAGACACCAGAACTAATTGTCTTGCATCCCTGTTTGTATCATTGGACCGAGGAACTTCGAAATGGGTTGTGAAAAGGTTTGAAGAAAACCACAACCATCCTTTACACCTTCTCGAACATTCCCATTTGCTGAAATCCCACAGAATGGTAAGTGAGGCTCAGGCTATAAATATTGATATAGCTGCTGATATTGGTTTATCGCTTAAGGCATCGCACGATCTCTTAAGTGCCCAAGCAGGGGGGAAGGAATGCTTAGGGTTCACGCGGGAGGACCAAAAAAATTATTTGCGTTCGAGAAGACAAAGGAGCTTAAAGTATGGTGAATCGGGGGCTTTGTTGGGATATTTTCGTAATCAATCTGCTCAAAATCCATATTTCTACTATGCGGTTCAATTGGATGTCGATGAGAAGATAACCAATATTTTTTGGGCTGACCATGAGATGATTACAGATTATGGACTTTTCGGAGATGCTGTATCCTTTGACACAACGTTCCGCACAAACAAAGAGTGCCGACCCTTTGCTCTTTTCACTGGCTTTAACCATTTCAGAATGACAACAATTTTTGGTGCGGCACTATTATACGATGAAACGGCAGATTCCTTTGAGTGGTTATTTAAGACCTTTTTGCATGCTATGTCCGGAAAAAAGCCTACTACCATTTTCACAGACCAAGATGCCGCAATGGCTAAGGCAATTTCCAATGTCATGCCCGATGTAAGTCATGGATTGTGTACGTTTCACCTTAATCAAAATGCTTTGAAGCATTTGGGTTACTTGTTCCATGCTGGTTCAAACTTTGGTAAAGAGTTCAATGCTTGCATTTTTGGGTATGAGGAGATAAATGAGTTAGAGAAAGCTTGGCATACTTTGATTAAGAAATACAATTTACAAGATAACTCTTGGATGGCGAAAACTTGGGAAATTAGAGAGAAATGGGCACATGTATACATGAAATGGTCATACACTGCGGGAATGCGGAGCACCCAACTTAGTGAGAGCCTGAATGCAAAACTAAAGAGGTGTTTAAAATCGGATCTCGACATTGTTCAATTCTTGACTCAATTTGACATAATTGTTGTGGAGAAGAGATATGAGGAATCTAAAGCCATATACAATTCTAGAGAAAAGTTGCAGAGATTGTTGCTGAAAAAATCTCCTATGTTAATTCAAGTTGCGCAATTGTACTCCCCTCCTCTGTTTGACTTGTTCCATGATGAGCTTGACACCTCACTTCTTTGTAAGGTGAAGCAATGTCATGAGTTGGAAGGACAATTTAGTTGTGTGATTACCATGCGTGGACAGAATGTGGAGTATGTGGTGAAGGGTAGTGTTGAAATAGATGAGACTGACGAAACTATTTGCCGAGATGTTTGTTGTACATGTCGAAAATTTGAAAGTTTCGGAATTTTATGTAGCCATGCAATTAAGGGGCTTGATCGAATGAGTGTTATGGAAATTCCTGAAAGGTATGTATTAGGGCGATGGCGATTAAATGCAAAGGAGTGTGAATTGGAGAAGGGCAAAAGTAGAGTGGATGAGAATGATCCTAAATTACTAAAAGCGGCTCGTTTTAGGATTATTTGTCCAAAGATGGTAAAGTTAGCTACTCAGTCATGTGAACTTGAAGAAACATATGAATTTGTGGAAGAGACGTTGGAATATATGTGTGCAAAAGTGGCCGATATGCTTCTTGGAGCGGGAGAGGGAGCCCCCATTGAAGTGGAGAAAGAATTAGAGGTTGATCCTCAATTCGCACGAGTCAAAGGTTTGAAGAAGAAAAGCGGCATTCAAATTAAGGGTACGAGAAGATTAAAACCTTGGCATGAGCTCAAGTCTAAAAAGAGGAAGAAAGTTGTTTCACACTCTACGACACAGCTTAGTGAGGTATAAATCCTACTCAACTAGTTTATTATAAATGTGTAGACTTTTTTTTTTTTTTTTTATAACTTTATGTGTTGCACTTCTAACTATTTTACAATTTCCATAGCCTGTTGATCATGTTGCCACTACTACAATTGTGCATGGTTCGTTTTTGAAGCAACCATCGGTTAGTTATTTTTATTTGTGCTTAAGTTATAACGTGATATGATATGTTGCATTTACTTGTGAATACATTTTTCTGTTTCAGGATGTTGGAATCCCATATGTTCCACAAATGATAAGTTATGAAGATAGTTGTCAATCAATTCCATCATCTTCACAAGCGTCATATAATCCACAAACTTTGAAGGTGTGTTTACATTGTTACTATTAATTCCGGAAATTAAAATGGAAAACTAACGTCATTCATCTTATTTGCTTTTAACTTATCCTTTTTATTTTTTTTCCCCAGGAGATGCCATTTGATGCAACAAGTTACTCTTCATGGGCCGGTGACTCAATCTTGCATGATGCTACTTTTATGGAAATATTGGCTTATTCGGGATACCCCACAAAAAATTGAAGTGTAATGTAAGGACAATGAGGGGTTAAATTTTAGATATCAATGACTCTCTTTTTGGTGAGATACTTATTGTTTAATTAACACATTCTATTAACGTTATGGAGGATGGTGATGCCGTTTGGTAATTTGAGACTTTGGTGTTATGGTTTTTGATTTTAGATTTTGGCGTTGTGGATAATGGTTTTTAATTTAAATATGCACAAGTTCTTCACTTTATTTTTCTGGTTGATAATTTGATAGGGAGGACTTTGGATGTTGCTTCTTGAGTGGCCTTATTTTAGCTTCAATAATCTTTAACGGGGAATTATTGTCCTTTTTTTTTTTTTGGTGCAAACACCAAAACGATGTAGTTTTGAGTGCGTGATATCTCCATTTGGCACCAAAACGACGTCCGTTTGGTGGCCTTCAATTCCTGCACTGCAGCTGCATTGAGGTGTCCAGATGGTTTATTTGCTTGGCTCAAAACGACGTAGTTTTGATGGCTTTAGTGGCACTCCCATTTGGCACCAAAACGACGTCGTTTTGGTGCACTGCAGTTCCAGCAGTTCCTGTCCAGCTGCTGGATCCCCGGATCCACCCCACCCCTCCCTCGGGACTCCACCTTCCTCCATCTCCCTGCTTTCTCTAGTTTTTTTAATAATTAACGAGTAAAGGCTGGCTTTTTTTTTTTGAAGAGAGAGAGAAATACGTCAGAATTTGGGACAGATCCACAGGTTTTATCCAGAAATTTTCTTTTTTTTCCTTTTTGTTAACTCTCAGATATGGGACCCACTCATTTCAAAAATAACTCATCCAATCACATATTTTTACATTTTAATTCAAAATTTTCATTTCAAAGTTGTGAACCAAACACAGCGACTCTTGTTTCTCACGAACTTACAAACTCCCCCAAAATCAATCTTCTCTCTCCACGAACTCCAATCAAAAAGGGTTTTTTTTTTCTCCAAAATATGGAAAGTTAAGGACCATTGAGGCAGGAAAAAAGTCTTTGGCTCACAGAGTATTCACAGAGGGGTTCTAGGTGATAACGGCAAATAGATGGAGGTAGTTGGAGGAAAGGTTTTATAGATGGAGGGATCTCCGTGATAAACTGTACGTGATAGTTTAGAAGGTCTCCGTGATATTTATCCTTTTTATTATCTTCCTCGTCAAAACAAACAATGTGATATAAAAGTGGTGACAAAAAGTTAAGAAACAAAATAACTAAAAGTTAAATAATACTGAATATCTTTGCAAAAAGTTAATTACGTCCAAACACATTCTTGAAATTTTTTATTTCACTCATAGTCAAAAAGACTAGTAGGAATAGTAAATTAAATGTAATTCATCACTCCTAATTATCATGCATGCATTACACCTATGATCTCCACTCACAATATCATTAGAGACTTTTCACTAGCTTAATTAACTCTCATTTCTCCACTAGTACAAAATATCTTAACCATTAACTTATAAATCCCACTAACTAATACGTATGAAAAAACATAACCAAATAATAACTCTCAAAATACTAAATAAAACAAGTTTATTATTTCCAACTTTTTTCCCAGTACTCTCTCACTCTCTCTCTCTCTCTCTCTCTCTCTCTCTCTCTCCAAATGCATTCCGAACCAGTTAAGTAACCCAAACCACCGTTTATTTCCATGCCTCTAAATTTATATGTACCTAAGTAGGCGTTTCAAACTCTAAAATAGACGGGAATTTTGAAATGAGGCCCTAGTTCTTTTTTAAAAAAAAATCAATATAGGTGGCTAACATAAATAAGGTAAAAAAGATTAAGCATGGTATTTTAGATTTGTAATTTAACTAAATTAATTTTTTTTTAAATTATACCATTAGAAAAAAATGAATCAAACATAACGAAGTACCACTCATACACTACGTTTTCTTTAATGAATATTTTACATTTTCTTTTATCAGAATTTGGTGGGTGAAAATATATATTTTTTTATTTCTTTTAGTCGTGTTTTATTTTTGAATTTGAAATTAATTGTTCAGGTAAAATTAAAAAATAAAAAAATTATCAAAACATTATGGTGTGCAAAAGATTTGAACTTTCTTCTTGAATAAAACCTACAACTGTTAAAGCATAAAAAAATTTATAATACAAGAGGTGCAAGTATATTATCTACACCTACATTCAATAAGGAAAATAACCACACAAAAAAAAAAAAGTTTGCTAAAAAAGGCCTCCTTGGGTTTGAACCAGAGACCTATTGGTTTCGTTGAGTTAGCATGCACCACTTAGGCTAGAAATCATCTTAATCAGATACAGAGAACAACTTGACTTTAATATAGAAATGTGTTATATGGAAAACGGGGCCCTAATTTCTGCCAAAAAAACCCGGATGACTAAAGCGCCCGCACCTCCGGCTTCATACGGGGCCGGCCCTGCATCAACCTACCGACACAACTAGCTACTGACTGGCCCATCTCATTCATTTTCTAACTCCCTCTTTGTCTCTCCTACATGCAAACATATCACCAGGCAAGATTGTCCTCTACAACAAATTTATCTTAGCTAGCCAAAACACACACTTTCTCTCTCTCTCCACAAAATGGAAGGCAGGCTTGTTGTGCATAACATTATACCTTTCTCAACACAGGCTCGCCGGAGAGACCTGAACCGGGGAAAGCAGTGTCTATCCATCGTCTCAGCGCTGACCCAGCCTATGAATGATCAAGTAGGGAAATTATCGAGCTCGAAGCCTGTTTACAAGGACAACTTCTTTGAACTCGTCGCCATTAACTACGTCTCCAAAATCGTTCAAGCTTCAACGGGTTCGCTTCCTTCGTTTTCATGCATCATGTGGAATCCTACCGATTGCTGTTTCAGAGTCATGAATTTCTCAGAATGTCTCCTACGTACGAAAGTTGACAACCAAAAGATATCTTTAAATTCTTGAAAAAATTTTGCAACAAAATAAATAAGATTGTATAAATGACCCACAGTTTCTTGAAAAGCAGAATCTGAAACACCTACCGAATATGGGATACAAATCAATCAAAAGGATGATTTATACGAGTCTCAGGGATTATCAATAGCCTTTTTACAGCTTAAAATGTAAAAACTGAATATGTATGCGAATACTTCCGTTTTATGCATGCAAGTATCTGTAACCTGATATATGCTATTCTTTTTTTTTTTCTTTTCGTTTTTTGGATCATCTCATACATGGAAACATCCATAATTCAGGGTTTACAAACAATAAGAGTGGCTATGATGGCTTTGTGGAAGCAGCTACTGGGTTATGGAGCAACTTCAATCCCGTTCAACAACATGAGATAGTCACAAAAACTCTTGATAAGGCCATTCCTAGGCCTATTCTTGCCATGGCAAGTTCTTCGTTTTCATCGCATCGTCTTCTTATTCTTATATACGTAGAAAACGCACAAGTATATCGTATACAAGTAATGATGCCATGACCTTTGCAGATCAGGACATTGCTACCAAATTCTAAATTCACCAGGGAACTTTTTGCTGTTTTCACCACTTTGTGTTTCGCTTGGTTAATCGGACCAAACGAGGTAAGATTGTACTTTAGGTTTCAGTTCTTTTTGTTTTGAAACTCTGTCACTCACGGTATGCATTCCAATTTCACAAGGAATTATGTACTCGGTAAGGGTTTTTTCCAGAAATCGCAGAGCAAAACAGTCTGATTCGCCATGCGATTTCTGAAAAAGCCTTTACTGATATCCTATCGAGTTGATTTTTTATAGAAACTTTTAAAACATTATTTTAAAAATAATGAGCGGTTCAGATCATATTGGTGGGACCTATAAAAATATATGTGCAAGATATGTGTAAAAATGTATGTGTCCTTAGATTTATTGGGGTGGAAAATGGCCACCAAACACCACCTGCATACATCACAGTACCAAAGTTTTTACTCATTCGAAAAATGAATTCTTAACACAGAAAACAATTCTAATGATGTGAATGTATCCAAAAAGAGACTAATCTTGGGTATAGAGGAGCTCTGAGAAACAAAAGATCACTTGAGAACACACAATATTCAACCAAAGAAGTTTTTTTTTTTTTTTGCATTCTTATTTACATTTTATTACATATTCGGATTATATACGAATGTATTAGTATTTCGATACTTGTTTTTCTGACAAGGTGAGGGAATCGGAGCTTGACGGTCGAAGAGAAAGGAATGTAGTCCACATTAAAAAGTGCAGGTACTTCCTACATTCTTTCCTTAAATCCCTTCTAATTTGAAGCTACAGTTGCTGTTGAATGAGATCCCACCTAACCTACCTATAGACAGACAAACTTAAAAAAATGTTTTAAGTTCTAAAAACAATCTGCTCCAATGATTGTGCACTGGTCCGGGACCTTTCTTTCTCAACGCCATTATCACCATCACTAGCATCAACTACAGGGCCCCGTAGCCGAACATCCAAGGCCCGCTACAAAATCCCGATAAATTCCTTCTTATCTGAGGCCCTACCTGTTAAATGACCCATAAAATAGGCCTAATTTTGATGTTATGCCTTAGAAAACCATGGGCCACTCGATGCATCATCTGTACAAACCTTTTTTCATTTCTCCTTATAATCCTACAGGTTTCTGGAGGAGTCCAATTGTGTAGGAATGTGCATCAACCTCTGTAAGATGCCATCTCAAAAGTTCATGAAGGACGCCTTGTGCGTGCCAGTCAACATGGTCCCTAGTAAGTATGTTCTGCTAATATCAGATAATCCATTTCATAACCTAAAGTTTGTTTTCGTTTCGATTTGTACGTCAACTCAAATAATTAGGAAGCTCAAAGATTTTTTAAGTTTGAAAATGAAAGAGGCCGGCAATATTGTGTTGTTCTTCATTAGCCGTAACAGGACATTTCCTATTTTACCTCCCAAAGTAATTGTATCGTACCCAAGTATATCAATTTATCAAACATCGGTAAAGATAGAAACACAGCAGTAAGCCAGTAAGAGTAAACAGTACCTGAACTAAATATTGTAAGTTCTTTGCTCATCATATAGTGGAGGGTCCGGAGCATAAACCACTAAGGGTGCAGCACAGCAAGTAGATCCATCAAAACTCAAGTGACAATTATAGCATATGGACTAGGTTCCCTGGAAATTAGTGGGCAAGAAATCTCATAATTAGTGTTGTCTATTCAACCATGAAGCTCAGTAATATGCACCAAGTCCCTCTGTTTTGAAGGGACAAATGGAACTTCTTGAAAACAACCCAAGTAGCATCAGACGCCACGTTTCTGCATCAACAGTCAAATTGTTAGGCCGACCAAAAAAAACAGTCAAATTGTTAAGACAAGACAAGCACTTAAAATTACAATCTATGGTCCTGCTACAGAGATGTTTGAGCAAGATAAAGTGTATCAATTCACAAATGCAAATAGTTTTACGTAACTTGACGGGAATGACTTCGGTGTCCCCGGTCATTTTGGGGACACCGTAACTTTTGTCGTAATAAAACCATTATGAGCATAACTAAAACTCATTACAAGCATAACAAAACCATAACAAGGCATAACAAAACATAACTTGTTTGTTATGCGTTGGTTGGATTTGGTTATGCCTTGGTTGGTTTTTTGGATATTCCTTGGTTATACCTTATTTGGGTTTTGTTATACTTGTAACGAGTTTTAGTTATACTCGGTATCCCTAAAATGACCGGCGACGCCATAGCATCATCCTTAACACCACTTTTTCGCTTGTAGATTTTGATGATATGAGCTGTGAGATGGTATTTGGTCAAGAACCTCCTGCAACTGCCGAAGATCCAGCATTTAAGCAGCCATGCTACAAACTATGTAAAATATCTCGAAGACCCCTTCACTTTCTTAATTCCATTTCCAAAAAAGCCTCTTCAAAAAATTTCACTGCCTGGCACGGGGTGGGACTTCAAACTGCCTACCAAATGTGCTCACTCTTCTTTATGTAATTCATGCAGGCAAAGTAAACAAAAGGCACAGCTCAAATTGTCCCAGATAATTCAAGGAACTTGCCACCACCCTTCACCCCCCTGAAAAAGAAAAAAGAAAAAGGAAGAAGAAGAAGATATATGCACGTGTGTGTTTGTGTCAAAGGAAAAAAAAGAAAAGGGAGGACCTTTGTTGGAATACCTTGATCACTACATCGTATCTTATTCTTGTTTGGTTTAGAAATTTCTGTTATTGTTCAGGCATTGGCAATTGAAGGGTTTTCACATACACCATGTTGATCTACTAGGCATCAAAACAAGCACACAAAATACTTATAGATAGGGCTGCAAACGAGCCGAGCTGAGCTTTACCGTGCTCAAGCTTGTTTATTAAGTTTTTAATGAACTAGAACTCGAGTTCAGTGAAAACTTAACGAGTTGAGCTCGGGCAGAATGGACCCTGGCTTGACTCGAGCTTGTTCACGAGCCTTAACAGGCTAACAAAAAACGTATATATATCCTCGCATAGGCCTAATACAACCAAAAATATATTGATTGTGAAGGTATATATCTTTCATTTTTCTATACTCTAAAAAATAATAATCTCAATTTTAGAATAATAATAACATGTAATATATATTTGTAAGGATTCTGCGTTAGGATATCGAAATGCTAATGCTAATTGAAGTAATTAACTTAAAAAGTCTACTAAGTCACGGCTTGCGAGCCACCTCGAGCCGAGCCTCTATTGGCTTGTGTTCGGCTTGATAACGAAACGAGCTTAGAATTTGAGCTTGAGCTTGTTTATTTATGTCTTGAATCGAACTCGAACAAGCTTTTACCGAGCTGAGTCTCAAGCGGCTCCTGAACGGCTCTATTCCTTTCCAGCGCTAGTAAAAATTACTGAATTCAGGCATTCAGGAAAAGAAAAAAGAAAAAAAGAAAACAATCCCATAGAAAATGGTGAAGAAGTCCTTAGGAGCCCTTTCAGAAGGGGAAAAAAAAAAAAAAAAAAAGTTGTTCTCAGGGGCAAATAAGAATGGATACATGGAAAGTTTCTTGGCAGCCTCTTTTTAAGCTTGGTTTGGGGTGACACCAATTCTTCAGGTTTACCAGACTTGCTGAGATAATGAACTTTATTCGGAAAAAGTGCTTTGACGGAATATTCAGTGATAAGGTGGGCAAAGGTGGACCTATAGTGCCTCCCACTTATGTGACCAAACTCAGGTTCTTGAGCTGTCCCTTCCATCCCATTTGGAGAGTGATGGACTAGTTAACCCACTTTTAACCAGTGGGAAATTTGCTCCATCATCATCATCATCTGTCTTCATAAGAGTGCTCAAGTATGTGGGTGTCCTTAATGTGAGACAGGAGTAATCGGAGGGACAGGGCATAATGGTGGATTCAGATATTATGAATTAAGAAAAAGTGTATTTGGCTTTTTAATGCCACATAATAGGACAGAGAAATTGTAATCTCAGCATAACAAACTTATACTTAAAGAAGGCCCGTAAGCAGTTTATACGCGTCTACCAACTTGTATTACTGCTGCAGCACTACATAATAGTGCAACAGTAGATGATTGCAAAAGCGCCTAACTTCGCGCACTGCATTAGCTACAGAGGTTAAATTAGTGTAATCTCTATTCAATATATGAAACCAAACAAACATGGTTGCAAGATTTACCAATACTGCGTCTTTCCTTTTCTTCTCAGCAAATATTCAGGAACTGTGTATCAGAACATCTCATCGCGACCTGTGTATAACTTGCAGGACCTGTGTATATTAAAAGTGTAGTAACAAAAACCAAACAAACATGGTTGCAAGATTTCTAACATCTCAGCGCGATTCCACAGACCAAACAAACAATATATGAAAAGTCAGCTGGCATAGAATAAACTTGGGTTGTGAGATTTCTAACATCTCAGCGCGATTCCATAGATTAAATTTGTGTAATCTCTACTCAATATATGAAATCAAACAAACATGGTTGCAAGATTTACCAATACTGCGTCTTTTTTTATTTTTTTCCTCAGCAGATTTTCCCAATGCTGTTGGAAACAGACAAACAGAGGTAGTTCTGGTATGTTTGAGGGTTCAAGGTAGTAAAAACTTGAGAGAGATGGCAAAGGGAGTTCTAAATATAGGATTATATAAAAATTTGCTTCAATTCTAAGGCATAAGTGGCCGGGGAGCACTGGGTAGGCTATAATTCACTTTTCTTGGCCTTGAGATTCATGGTGGGGTCGTTTTCAGGTAAATTTAGGGTTCTTTTGCTGCCAAGCAACCCACTTGGTAACAGTGCTGAGCGGCCCATCCGGCCATTCATCTCAGGAATCGATGGAGCAATGGATAGTCCAGATTTTTATGCACTCAGATTAGACCCAAACCGTTTGTGCCTAGATAAGCGGTCGTATGGGCCGCTCGGCACCGCTTCCACGCACAGGATGCTTGGCAGCCTCCATTCCGTATCACTCCAGAAAAAGCGAAACAATAATTCACTTTTTTTTTCCAGTTCAAAAGTAGAAGAGAAAATATCTACATCTAAAGCATTGAGTGATGGATTAAAAATCAAATACTTAATCCAGCTATAGAGATTAGAGAGAGTTCATTAACCAAAAGAATACTTAACTAAAATCTGACAACATTATTTGCAGAAATCATAGTTCAAGCTGCATTACAGTCGTAACCTAATTTAATGACAAGTAACCTAACTTAATGACAAGCTTATAATCTAATCATAACCCGTTCATCTAAGAGAAATATGTAATTTTTTTGAATTAAAGGCGATATATATTTTCAGAGAATAACCTATCGCGTAAATCAAAATTAAAAACTTACATAACAAGAACCTTGGCGAAACGAGACTTTAAGTTCTTCTAATCAAAGATTTCTAAATCCAATTCACAGTTACATAAGGTTTATCGAGCCCTACCTGAATCCCATTACAGATTCACACTGGTTGAAGCTTTCCCGCGCCATATGAGAGAGAGAGAGAGAGAGAGAGAGAGAGAGAGAGAGAGAGAGAGAGAGAGAGAGTGTGTGTGTGTGTGTGTGTGTGTGGCACTCCAAAGTCCAAAATAGGCCCAAACATGAGTTTAGTTCGTTTTTGGACGTTTGGAATAGGAAAAATAGGCCCATTCATTAGTCAAGAATATAGGCCCATACATTTTGGACTTCTGCGTGTGTGATTTGGGCCTTCTTACCATTTATGGAATCGAATTAAAATTTTTGTTTTATAGTCAAGAAATCAAAATTTGATTTAGCTTAGAAAATGGTAAAGTTTCGCATCACTATTTTGCATTGAAAACATCTTTGAAGAAATTTTTGTGATCAAAATCTTATGCAAATTACTCCATCTTTCCCGCATCTTAAAAGTGGAAATTATAGAACTGATTTGATGAAAAATTTGATGACAGCTATCACGGTCCTCAGTATCAAATTAAACTTTTGGTCAAATTTTTTATCCAAATCTTATGGGGGGAAAAAACTCGGAGGATTGGAGATTGCCTTAACCAGTTAGCGATGTTGGTAGCGACACCAAAATGAATGAGGTAGAGAAGTTAGAAGTAGTATCTGTACCAAGACAATTGGTTAGGTTAGCCTTTCCCTCTTCGTAACCCCACCTGAAATGAGTCTACTGCATAATCCACAAAATATTGCAAAAGGAAATCACAAAAGGCAAAAGCACAAAAGACCCAACAAGTGATGCAATACTTCACAATCTCTTGGGGAAAAAGCCATGGAGATTTCAATCATTGTAGCTTTACACCATAACTATTGGAACTATGTGGTGGTGCAAGACAACCAAATTGAAGAAGGTAAGGCAGAAAGTTTATTTATATTAATAGATCTAAGGAAGTGATTGAAATATTTTTAATGTTGTTATAAAGTGATTGATATTTTCTGGGCCACCGCACAAATTTTTGTTTAGAAATATACTTATTTACGGAGGTAAGGCAAACAGCAGGTCTGCAGCATCAACCAATTATAACCGTCCAAAAGTATTCTGGACGATCCAAATTTTAATAAAAAAATTTCGGGAAAAAGTTTAACTATTTTTTGAAAAAGTTTTATTGACATCCCGACCGTCTAAAAGTGGACAGTCACGATTGAGTGTTGTTTACAGTACCTCCGTAAATAAGATTTTCTATTTTGTTTATTTTATCATAGAAAAGAAAACAGGCCACCCCGTAGATTACGTTCCCCAATGACCCGATTGAAAAGAAAAAAATTATTTACTATGCCCATAGGATTCCTCCTTAAACAATGCTCTATACCATCACCCTGTTTGGTTTGGGTTTTGAGAGAGATTTTTAAGAGTGATGAGTAGAGAGAGATGGAAAAAATTTATTGGGGACCATGTACAAAATTTTTGAATATCCCAAACGAACAAGCCCAACGGAGGACTCACCACAATTGTATCTCGATTGCCATAGATTCCCAGTTGTTTCTATTTTGTCTAACGAAAATGCTAAGGACATTAATGGATGGTGCACACCTCGGTCCGTGGGGTCCACCCCAGGGTCCCAAACAGATAATTTGAGAATTTTAAAATAATTTTCTGAGTTGAAAGGTGAAAAGTAAGCTCAATTCCATATACGTTGGTACTTGATCAAATCGTCTAGTTTTCATTCACAATGACCCACTTGGAAAAGTACTTTAAAATTATTGAACGACTTGAATTATCCATGTGGAACTCCGGAATGAGCCCCACAGACAGGAGGGTACCACCCGTCAGTGTCTATAGCCGGGTTCATTTGTCTAATCTGCGTCGACAAATCATCCAACCAGAAATCGAGGAAGAATGAGAATCTTGCAGCTTGATCACATAATACTGGGAGAATGGACTCTCTCTGGAGAGGAGTAATTATTCCATGCTCCAGGGGCACCACGTGACAGCATTCCAAATTCTTCTCTATCACATATTTATATGGACTCTGCACGTTTTGTGGTGGTGCTGTGAAATATGAGTTTAACACACCACGTGACTGTATTCCCAAGGCATTGAATAGCTTTCCCTACAAAGGAAGTCCATTTCCTAGCCGCTAGCCAGGTTGGATCTCAATTGTCCTAGTAGTTGTTTGACTCCATCAACCAATGTCATTTGCAGTTGGAAGATGATGCCAATGCCGCGATAACACCCAATAACTTCTCCTCTGTTGGTGTGCTCTGACATCATCAGGCTCATGGATTGCACTGCGACAGTCAAATCACCAAAAGATCTGCACACAGAGGATTACGGTCAACGGTCATCATTCAAGAGAATAAAAACCATCAGATGACCCATGACTTTCAGCGCCAGAAGCACTCCACACGAGTAATTATACAGTGCCCCTAGGGCACGGGTACGTGGTGCTCACGTCTCTTTTCCACCGCATGTTGTGACGAGATTCAAACATTTTGTTTTAGATTCCACTACAATGTGTGATTGAGAAAGGGGTATGAGCCATCACGCAGTAGTAATCAACTACAATGTGTGGTTGAGAAAAGGGAATAATAAATAATAATAAAAAGAAAAAGAGTGGGGAAAATGTAAAGAAAAATGCATTGTGCTTAAAAAAATTTATTCTTTATTCTTTCTTCTCAGTTCTCACTTTCTATACAAACCAAGCAAGGGGAGGAATATTTTTTAATTTTATTTATTTTCCACATGTTTGATGTTTTATTATTATGGAATCCCAAGAGGCAGAGATGAAGTACGTAAAAGAAAAAAGCCTGACTATCGGTACATTATTTGGTGTACACCACACGACAACGATTGCAATTGTTTAATTTGTTTAAAAATATTTTTTAAAGATCTTTATAGAAAATCAACTCAATCAAACATTAGTAAAAATTTGATAAATTCATTTAGTTTTTGGTTTCTGTGAATTTCTGGACCAAAGTTAAACGAATTGACTAAACTCGCTATGACATTTGGTTGAGTTGGTTTTTCATATTGACCCTCAAAAAGAGTTTTTTTTTTTCTTTTTGAGAAATGATAGTGTCAAAATTATTTTTGTTGTTGCCAAAACTCTTGTGTACAAAAGGCTTGTACCATGTGTAGTGTATAACGTTTTTATGCACCGTAGTTTTGGCACCAACAAAAATAATTTTGGCATTATCACCACACTTTTTTTTAAGGAATGATTTGTACATTTGATATCAATACACATTTTACATATTATCCTCAGCAAAGCACACTAATAATTGTCTTTTTTCTTAAGATATTACACATGTTGGAAATAAGTGAATTGAAAATTGAATCCAGAATAAACCGTTTAATTTGGTTATAATTTATTTGTCCTACAATGGATAAATAAATATAGAGTGATTAAAATTGTTTAGTTTGCCGTCGAACTGGGCCATGCATGACAGCGGGTTCATAAAATTCTAAGGCTTAATTCATATACCAATATGTGGCAAACTACCAATCAGTGCCAATGCTTCATTTTTCCCGTGGCAACTTTCTTTATGAATGTGTCCCTTAGAAAATGAAGTGGTGTGTTGGTTCGGCATTGATAATTCCGAACAGTGGTGCCTCTGTGGCCGAGACCACTCCGAACAATTGCGTCGTTTTCTAACACCATTTCGAACAGTTACCGTTTCTTTTCGTTGGGGTGTCTACTTCTCTATAAATAGGACCAATCTTCTCCCATTTCAGTAACGAAAATTCCTGCACTCATAACATACATATTCTGAGAGAGTTCTACACAGTTTCCTGGTTCGCCCGTTGAACAAATTGTAGTGCTACTTCGGTCCTTCAAAAATTGGATAATCCTGGGAGGCAAACGTTCAAGAGACCCAAGAGCACCGGTGTGGGGGACGAATTTACTTTGAGAATATAGTATTTTCTCCATAAAAATACTAGCCTCGATTGCCAATTTTTGAACGCTTGAAATTAGTCCATCTTATTTATTTTTTGGTGTGTAGTAAATTTTTAGTAATAAACAAATCCCGGCTCCAACTACACATAACAAAAGCGGATAGAAATAGCATTTGTTGTACAATTATAGAAAAAGTACCGAGTCCAGAAATCAATTTTCCAGGAAAATAAACTCGAATAAAGCTTAACTTCCTGTTGAACCTGGATTTGTTTATCACTGAAAATTCTCTACACACCAAAAAGAAACAATATTAAAAAACTAATTGGACCAATTTCAGGCGTCCCGAAATTGGCAATCAAGGCTAGTATATTTATGGAGAATACTATATCCTTAAAGCAAATTCATCCTCCACACCGGTGCTCTTAGGTCTCTTGAACGTTTGCCTCCCAGGATTACCCGATTTTCGAAGAACGGAAGTAGCACTACAATCTGTTCAACGGGGGAACCAGGACACTGTGCAGAACTCTCTCAGAATATGTCTGTTATGAGTACAGGAATTTTCGTTACTGAAATGGGAGAAGATGGGTCCTATTTATAGAGAAATAGGCACCCCAACGAAGAGGAACGGTGACCGTTCAGAATGGTGTTAGAAAAAGACGCAACTGTTCGAAGTGGTCTCAGCCGAAAAGACACCACTGTTCGAACTTGTTTTTGCCGAACCAACACAACACTTTCCTATTTTCCCAAGGTGCACGTTGCCAAGGAAAATGAAATGTTGGCACCCATTGGTTTAGTTGTCACATGTTGGTTTATAACCAACTCTAAATTTAATTCAAAAGCTTAATAAATGAAGTAACTAATTTAATTAATTACAAGTACCCAACAAAACTTTAAGACTTAGAATCTTCTAAACCTGCTGCCACACACGGCCCGGTTCGGTGGCAAACCAAACAATTTCAATCACTCCATATTTATTTATCCATTACATGACAAATAAATTACAACCAAATCAAATGGTGTTATTCTGAAGTCAATTTCCAATTCGGTTAGTTCCAACACTTCTTTCCTACTTGTATTTTCATTCTTCACTTCGCGTCTTGTTTCCTTTTCTTTTAAAGGCTCTCATTACTATAATAGTAGTACTAGTTAGAAACGAAAGGGAGAACAACTATGCCCTAATAATTCGAGACCATATAAAAAAGGCAGTGTCGTATGATGATTAATCTCTGCAGAGCCTAGCCTGTCATGTACATGCCTGGCCTTTTTTTTTAATGAACGATGCTCTAATTGTTGCAAGAGTATCGGAATATATAGGTTGTTGGCGATATTTTTTTGTTGCATTGATGCTTCAAACGACCCACTGAATCTTTGAACACATGAAAATATCAAACCATATATAATCCGTGAAATCATTCGTCAACAACTAGAGATGGCAAATGGATTGTCCTAGCTAAGTCCCTTACAATACGAAAGTTCCCGAGTTAAAAACAATATTGCTCAACCGTCCACACCAATTTAGTGGCATAATATTGAACCAATCGTTATGATCAACTCATTTGGGATCAGTTCATACGGAGTTTTTAGTTTCGGGTTTAAATGGGCTCCTCTTGAGTGAACGGCAAAAATAGACTCCAAAATTAGTCAAAATGCGCTTAAGCTGACCTGGACACCTGATTTTAAAAAGACAAAACTGCACTGCGCGAGTTGGCTTTGATTGAAGAGCATCCAACGGCTTTTCAAAATCACACGCATTAATTATACTTAAATCTTTATTTACTTACAAAAATCCCAACAACCATGCCAAAGTTCCCCATCACTTCTGCCTGAAAATTAGTGGGGCTAATTCTAAAACTTAATTAGCGGGAAAAAAAAAGGTTAATTAAAGCTTCAAAGCTCACACATGCACTCCCAAGAGAGCTTTTCAATCCCACCTTTTTTTACAACATTATAATTAGCAATTGGCCAGTTAGATTTGCCTGGTTTTCCGGTGAAAACCAAACCCCTAGCCTCGAGACAAAAAACCAGATTTCCTAGACTTCCAAAAACTAAAAAGTGACCAAAATGAAAATCCAAGTGGGTAACAAATAAAGCTAGCTTAACGATAACAAGAGGGCTGCCTAACTCCTTCCCTGCTTCAGAAAACTAATGTCCTACGAGGCCCCGAGACTACATTGCTCCAATCACGTATTGTTTCGCCAATCAGATCCTTGAATATGAGCCGTTCGATGTCCAACGCCGCCTCTGACATCTCCACCGGAGAATCACCCCACCCGTTGATCGCATCCCCGGCCATGTCCTTCCGCAACAAACCGCAGATTATGTCGAACAAGTCCTCCGCGGTGTCACGTTCTCGGATTCTTTGGAACTCAGTCCAAATTCGGTGCAGTGAAGGCTTTTTTGTGATGGAGTTGGGTGATGATATGACTTTCCACGGCGGCAATTGGTTTTTTGCGTCGAGAATTTCGGCAATGGTGTCGAATACGAGCTTTCTTTGGAGCATGGTGTCTTTTGAAGTATCATTGCCTATGAGATACTGTTGCTTCTCTAGCAATCGGAATAAATCAGACTCATCGGGGAGGTAATTGGAAGCTCGAAGGATCTCCGAGATGTATATGAAATCAGAGTCGTCTGATTTATCTTCGAGCGTTGATTGAATTGGCGAGGTAGCAGGGCTCCAAATCTCTTCTTCAAATTCTCCTGGTAGTTCTGTGTTGAAAAAACGAAAAGAGATGAGAATTCTGCCCTAATTTCCAACAACTACCATACATCAATGCAGCAGCTGGTCACACCGATCATGTTTTTTTTTTTTTTTTTCTTTTTCCCCCCGCATATTTTAGCTTGATTCTAATCATAATCATATGATTTCACCACATTTTCCATCATACTCCACTGATTCTATTTATTCTCTCGCACGCAATACATATCATGACGATCCTTTCATAGTTTCCCGTTGATTTTAAACGACTCATATTTTCGGAACATACAAAATCAGCAATGTAAGTGAGACAAATAAAGGAAAAATTGAGGGGACAGAGAGAATTTAATAAATACTGTAATATGGAGGTGAGCTCTTCCCTACTGGGCCTACACATGATGCACACTCATCTACAAATTAGTAGCATTCTTCTGCAACTAATTTCTCTTTTATTTTGGAATTTTTCATAAGAGGAGGTTTCAGTCATTTCGAAGTTCTGGTATGGTTTCCAGTTACACCACAATAAATGTCTCAGTTTGACCACAGAGGCCGGTACTTAACCAAATTATTAGAAAACATGACAAGAAAACATGAAATTGTCTATGAAACAAAAATGTCGTTATCAAGCCTGGGTATTTAATCGTCCACCAATCACCATCGGGGCTCACCCCCTCAGGGCCTCAGCACATGTGACTCCCATCGTCACGTGTCAACTGCGTTGCTAAAATTAACATTTACACTACCATAATCTTTATGCATCTAGCTAGGGGAAAAAATGGGACTAATCTCCTCCAATGATTTCCCCTTGGGTGTGTCCCATTGCAAAAATGAAAAGTGGTCGGAGTGCTCCATGCAGACAGTGCCTTACAAGATTGTAATACGCGATTCAAGCTGTCTATCTTTACAATTAATAGTTTAAGTTTCGAACAACATCTTATAATGCATTTAATGGCTCCAATTTACTTGGAACCATAAAAAATATTTTTTAAATGAGTAGCACTACAAAGCCCCTGATCCAAAGGGTCATTTCACAAACGAAACAGAAATCACAGTAGAAATCGTAAGCCCGAGTCAAACTGGGGCCCAACTATAGCGTACACGTCATCTGATTAACAAAGTCAACTAGTTCAAAATCTGGCACCAAATTCACGTACCTTTGACAAAATCGATGCTTCTTCGTTTCATGACAGGCGACGGAGAGAAGGACTCGTCCTTGTAAAACGACGAGTCCAGAACCGAGACTGGACTCGGTTGCATCTCCGTCGCACCCATCTCCCCGATGTTTCGGAGCAGCTTGTCGCATCTCTCCAGTAGACTGCTCCCTCCCTTGCTTTCCTCCATCTTAGATCTCTGCAACCCACGTAAACACTACTAAATTACTCCATTGAACAAGCAGTAAAAAGACTAATAGTAGTATTTCTATGATGGGAAAATCTTTTTAACGGGTTCCATGAACAATTGTGCACAGAGGTAAATCTCGACCGTCTAAAGTCAAAATGAATGGCCAAAAAGTCTGCTCAGTGAATAAATTTATCTCTTTTATGATATACGTCAGTAATTGGAGTTGATTAAGAGTCAATTTAATGCACCTCTGTATCAGCTTGGGAAGGCGTACTAACACTGCTTTCAGAAACAGAGGACGATTCATCCTCTGGAATCACAACCCCGATCTTCTCCTTCGGATCAATCTTAGCCGTTGGTTTTCTGTTTCTCGGCGATCTATTCGTGATCGTTTGATCAGATCCGGTCTTCTTCGGGCCAAGCTTTGGGGAATTAGCCGGAGAAGAAGCTCTCCTCTGCGTCTCTACGCTCAATATTGCTCTTCCTCTCGCCGGAGAATTTGAATTCTTCGCGTTGATCTCCCTGCGAGTTGGCGAACTCGAATTTCTCGCCCTCACTTGGTCCCTACCATTCCGGTCATTCTCCTGTCTTTCCCGCCGAGGGCTCGCCGCCGGCGAGCATTCGCAGCCGTAATTGAGGCTTCGACGGACTCCAGTTCCGGTTCTGTAACCCGTCGGAGGTGAATCGGTTGTGATTCTTCGTTTTCCAGGCGAAATTGGTGATCTAGAGGGTTTCATAACGACAATTGGAGATTGATGTGATGAGAAGGTCGTCTCATTTATGTGTTGTGAAGCCTTCTGTGAATGTAGAAGTCCTTTGAGATGAAGCGTCTCGAGGATGTGCTTCAATGCCTCGAGATCGTTCGCCTGCTCGTCGATGCCTCTTGTCGTCAGCCTCCTCTCAATCTCGCCGTAGATTGACGCCGCCATTTGTTTTGGCTCCGGGAAGGAATCCTCGGGAGCAAAGTAGTTCTTTCTCTGTTGAGAGGATTTCCACGGGGATCCTGTTGGGTGCGGAGGACGCAGCGGAATACCACGAGATGTGCTCTCACGGTCACGAGTGTGGACCCCTAAGGATCCACCGACGCCTCTTGGATTCGAGGGATCAGACTTTGCATTTCTAACGACAAATGAGGCGGTGGTGGGGTTCTCCACTACCGCATTGTTTCGCGAAACGTTGCTAGGACGCGAGGGGTTCGGTTGATTTAGATGGAAATTGTCGTTGTCGATGAACCGATACAGTAACGGATCCCTCGATCTCGATTCAGAAGCAGATCTTCGGAGCTCGGCATTTTTCGCAGGTTCAAGACTTGACTGTGGCAACGGTTCCAGCCCCATGAGCCTCGCGACCACACTCGGAGATCCACGCATGTCGTCACCACCGGCAAAAGTTGCTCTGCTGTCGAGAGAAAATCTCGGTGCTTCTTTGCACAGCTTCCACGAAGATCTGGCTCCCTCCTTCAATTGGAAAGTCGGAAGTGGAAGCGGCGATCTGGTTTGTTTCTCAGCCGGAGTAGTAACGATCTCCGGTGCAAGAGATCCAAGCTCCGCCGCCGGAGATGCTTTTGAAAGGTCCGGGATAGGTGACTCCGGTTCCGGCGTCGAATCAATCACCTGAAAGCGCAGTTGGGTTTGAATCAGACGAGGAAGATTTAGCTAAAAATTTGTGGAAATGAAGAAGAAAGTGGTGATGTTACCGGAGGGGGAGGAGGGAGGCGTTTGTTGGCGTGTAGCCGTTTTCCGGTGAGGATGTGGTAGCGATCGAAGATCTGGAAGAAGCCAGCCATGCATCCCATTTGCTTCTCGATGTGTTTCTCCAGATTCTGGTCGTGTAATATACCCGTCGTCATTGTCCGGCTACTTCCGTTAACTTTGGTAAAAAGCGCTCTCTCTCTCTCTCTCTCTCTCTCTCTTTGTGTAATTACTATACGCGTTCTTTGTCCCTCTCTACCTTAACTTTCCATTTGCTCAAATCTAGAGTTTTACCATTAATCATCTCTCTCTCTCTCTCTCTCTCTCTCTCTCTCTCCCCAATGACACTTGCTTGACACTTGCTTTTTTTTCTGCAACTCCCGCTTTCTGCTCTTTTCCTTTTAAAGGGAAGAAGAAAGTGGGGGGAGGAGCATGAATGAGTGTTACACTGTTACCCTCTCACCTTTAATCATAATGGCAAACAAGTCACCACATGTCTGCAAATTACAATTAGACCCCCTTCCCCCCAAGCCTTTTTCCAATTTTCGCTCTCATTGATGTATTTTACGACACATAGAATCGATATGTTTTACTACTACCTCTTTTATCCTCGCCTTTCAAAAAAAAAAAAAAAAACACTCTTTTATTCTCAATATTTAATGAGAATTGATTTTAACACTCCCAAAATTAATAACCACACTCTTCATACCAAAATCAATTCCATATTGGGATTTTGATTTTCGTGCTCCCCAAATTGATATTGGCACACTCCCATTTGGAAGGGGAATGCAGTTATCAATTTGAAAAGTGCCAAAATCACTCTCATATTTAATACTATTCAATTGGACATGGATTAATCAATGTATATTGAGTCCAAGTAATATGGTGTGAACTACGTCGATCAACAATACTAAGTTATCCAAAAAATAAAAGACACGTGAAACTCAAGGTTTGAAATTGTTTGATTACACTAATATTTTTCGATGACCATATCTGACATCTTATTTTGGATACAGTAAAGATACAGGTACAGCATGTGCTGTACAGCAGCCATGCACAAACCACTTTTACGTTCATCTTGTGTCCCGTAAAGATGATCGGAGTCGTTTATTTTGTTCTAAATACTTCGTTTATGGTTCCTGCAAAAAATCACCTCAATCCGATATCGGAAAGGGTGTTTACAAATTATCCAACTTTGCTTCAAAATTTAGCCTCAATTTTGAAGCAAAGTTGGATGATTTGTAAACACCCTCCTCGATATCGGATTCAGGTGATTTCTTACAGGGACCATAAACAAAGTATTTTGAACAAAATGAGCTGTTCCAATCATTTTTGCGAGACCCGAGACGAGCTTAAAAATGATCTTTGCATGGCTGCTGTACAACAGATGTTGTACCTGTAGTAGCGTTGTTTTGGATACCATCAAAATATGGTCATTATAGCATTACTCAACTGTATTACTTCATTATGTCATTAGAGGATTTTCTTGTCACTATGTGCCCGAGGACCCTATAGTGAGCAAAGTCATTACAGGGTCGTAGTGAGCATCTCAGCTGTCTATCTAAGAAATTAACGGTTCGAATTTAAGAGAAACTCTTCCAAGAAGAGTTATTCTCTTGCGTGAAAGAGTTTTTTTTTTTTTTAAATCCCGACCATTGAAAACACTTTTGGTAAATTTGCTCATTACAACAATGTAGTAATTTTGCTCACTAGAGAGTCCGGGATCTGCCCATGTAAATATTCACTTTTCGAACCAAACTACATAAACTCATTCATTCCTGAGTTGTTTGGTTTTCGTTCTCGCTTTTTTCAGTCATAATGCCAAGTTGCGAGCCCAAACGTCTTTAATGCTCAGTTGAAGTTTTGCCTGATCAATGATCATGGAATACTATTGTGGATTATGGTGCTACTAGTATTTGTCTGTGTTTACGACACTATGTATTTCGGTAGCATCGTAAGCACTAGCATTTCTAAAATAGATTTTTAATTTTTTATGCTAACGCCAGAAGCCGAGTAATTGGTAAAAAAAAAAAATCGATGACATTTTTGTAATCTATTTGTAAAAGTGTGGGTGCTTTCTTAAGAGAGTTGAAGAGCACACATCAGACCTTGGGTCAAATAAATCTCAATTCTTCTTTCAACTTGTGTTTGTGTGATACTCATACCCTTGTATTTTATTAAGTAGATAACGGCTCTGTTTTTCTCATTTTAGCGAAAAGAAACAAAACTTGGTATCGCTAGATCTTTTTGGGTCTTGATTTATTTCTTTTTCTTTTTTTTTTTTGACTGAATATTCAGGCAAATTTATCCGCACCTCAACTAATTCTAAGACCTTAAAATTAACAACCGAGCAAACCCTGCAGTGACCAGAATTTGAAATATTTGACCTGCGTAGAATTGAAACATACCTCACGAAATACAATCACTTATTTACTTTCTCAATCTCATTTGCCAAACCACATGGGCTTCTCTTTCTTGTTACATTTCTTTGTAAGTTTTGCCTCCTTTCCACTTAGGATTTATTATCCCAATTAGGCTAACTTTTAATTTGTAGAGATAATTATTACTATAAGTTACTGCTGAGTAAAGGAATTTGCTTCTCCCCATACAAAGTAAAAAAAGACTCTGCTTTTTATATATTAACTATGTATGCATCCTTAACGAACTATTTGCAGCCACATCACTCATTCATGTCATTATCTTGGTCTCCACAATCGTACTAGAATATTATTCAATCGATTTTACTGAATTTGAGAAAGAAATTGTGTTACCGAATTTGAGAAAGAAATTGTGTTTGATTTGATCTCGTAACTTATAGCACGAACAAAGTAATAAAGAGCTCAGTTCGTTATAGTTGAATTCGGACTCTCATAACTTTTCTTTTTTTTCAATTGACAATATTTCGAAATATTAGTGAAAAATGTTTAAGACATTTCCGAACCCCAATATGAAAAACGAAATTTCCACACCATTTTCCTGCATGCCAAACATGCCCTTTGAGTCTCCCAATCACTTATGCCTCTGGTTAACTGGATTCCATTTCCTCAAAATACAGGGGGCTGTCAAACCCATGTGTTTACTGTCTTTTAAGACAAAAAAAAAAAAGAGTCTTGCTTTTTGCTTCCTCCATGTGGGTCTAATAAATTCTTCCGAATTCCACCTGCTATGTTTTTAATAATCTTGTCATCCTCTGATCTTTTTCACATGCACTCGCTTTGCTCTAATAATTACTCCACAATGGTAAGTTAAAGCCTTGGTTCTCACAGTTTTAGGGTGATTTTATTTGGTCTCCCATGTAGTTTCAATTATTTCATCTGTTTGAACCTCATGCTTTTATTTTAGTTCTCCTATTGACCGACCCGTACATCTTCTACTCTTCTAGGAATACATTTTACTACGACGACACGTTTTTTTTTTAACAGCATCAAGAACGTTTTGCAATTACACGTTTTATCGGGTTCGATTTACTATGACAAATCTAAAACACCCTCAAATTTGGACACTCGATTCGCCCTTGTTCTTTTTCTGTCTAAATTCACTGCAGAAAGATGTCGGATGAGCCAATTTGCAATGGAATGTAAACATGTAGGATTTAAATTGATGCTGTAAAAACTTCAGGGATCGAAGTGAGAATTCGTTAGAACTTAGAAGTGCAGAAAACACTGATCTAATTTAACCTATAGTATGGAGTTACATAGGAATACACCAAGCACACCTCTTGTAACACTTTCATCACTTTCTCTCCCTCCCACAAATTTTTAATTAAACCACATGCACCATTAAGATGTGCAGGCCCCTAACCTACATCAACAAAACCCAATTTTCTCATAGGTTTCAAGAGTGTTCGAACCAACTTACAAATACTTTAATTAATCCTTTCTTCAGTTTGGCAAAAGGAAAATTATCCTCGTTGGGACTAGGGTATTCAGAAGAAGTTACTTTCTCGCGACCTGGCCCAAGAATCGAACAAGTCAATTGTTTGGGGAGCAAATACACTAACCAACCGGACTGATCTTGAAGACAAACAACAAAACCCTTTTTAGTGGGGTGAAAAGGGGATGGGAAAAAGAAAAAAAAAAGTAGGGCCTGACTCTCCAGGCCCATGTCCTGCCATTTGAATGGGGGTAAGAGAAATAGCACAGTTTCCAACCTCAAGCTCCCATGTTCTCTCACCCACCCACCCCCCACTTCCAAAATACCCTAATACTACCTTGACTGGATTTTACATATTCTTCTGTATCATAAGTCTGTGGCAGTTTTGTATGTAGCCTCACTATTTAAAGGGCTTCAAAAGTGAAATGCTAACGTTTATCCAACATCCCTAAAGCCCAGTAGATTGGATAAATTATTGATAGGCCTCTGAAGGGAAATGTGCCATCAGTTTCATACTATTGAATTGACACCCCATGTGATGAAAACTAGCAATTTGAAATATTTTACTCCACAAAGTTTTTGATTGGGGGGAAATTGATTTGGGAATGCTCAACCAATCATGAAGAGAGGTGATTTCTCTATGGGTTTTTGTAGCTGGACCACCTTCAAGACTGTTTCCTCCTATGAAACCCTTATCCTTAGCCCAGAATCTTTAATCAATCAATTCTCTGTTTTTTTTTTCCCTAAAAAGTAATTTTTTTTTTTTATATTCGTCTACGTATAGGGTAAAGTATGTTTTGTGTGTCCATGAGGATTTCTGACACTTACTTTACAATGTTTCGTATATTATTGGGTTTCGCAAAATAGATAGATAGAACAAGAAAGATAAGGCTTAAAATTGTAGTAACTTCAATTATTAATGAGGATTATAGTTGTATTACATTCACCGGAATCTCTTTCCCATCTAAACCTAAGGAGAAAAAGACTCATATGCTATTTTTGGAGATTTAGATTGTCGAAAAAGGGGACAATAATTTATGTTTCTCTAACTAAGCAAAGGCAACAAAGTTCCCCTAAAATACATGCACTTTATTTATCTTTTCACTTATTTTTTTCTTATCCAAGATCCAAACCGTGAAATGAGACAAGCAATTTGATCTTAATCATGACCTCATTCTAAAATTATGTTGTTGTTCTTTCCTTTTGATTTCCTATACATACCGTGATTGGGTATCATTTAGCCGCCAGCCAGCCAAACAGCTAAAATCCAAAAACGAGAAACTGAAAAGTGGAAAAAGAGGCGCCTAAATACCCTCATAGGGCCTAATGCATTTTCTAATCTACATATGCATAGACAGTTGT
Organism: Rhododendron mucronatum var. ripense; assembly: GCA_019656295.1. Taxonomy (NCBI): domain Eukaryota; kingdom Viridiplantae; phylum Streptophyta; class Magnoliopsida; order Ericales; family Ericaceae; genus Rhododendron; species Rhododendron mucronatum. The sequence goes on from BPLT01000015.1 coordinate 2,385,516, forward strand.
CATCTTTGTCAAGTTGTAGCAAATCCTTCCCCCAAATGTATAATTACAAGCTACTAACAATAATATTTGTCAAGGGGGCCGGTAATTCCAAGTAGTAATAGTCAGAACCTCTCATATATCTAACAGTAATAATAAAGAGGAAAGGTCACCTAACAGGCTAACATGCACATGGCATTAACCCCAACGGTTTGGTCTGGTGATCAAAGTCTCAAACTCAATGGTTTGTTTTCTTTTTAAGGTCTTAGGTTTGAAATCTTTCGAGTGTTATCAACTACTTTAAGGCCATTCCATGCATACGGCGTTTTGCTCCAAATTTGATTGGGCTTTCTGCATGCAATGGATTGGGACCCTAAAATTAATTGAGGTGCGCTTAAGCTGGTCCAGACCCTTGAGCTGAAATAAAAACATGCACATGACATCACCTTAATTAAAAAAGGGGGAGAGATATAAACATTCACATGACATGCTGTCATGCAATCGCTCATCCATTGTCATGTTTTTATTCTGGAATCTTGGCCCTTGATTAATCCTCAGTTTACTTAATTAATTGGATTTCTTGACATTGTTATGTCGCACTAACTACCTCCAAAACTAAATCCGCAACTTGCTTACCTCACCAATGATCGAACTAATTATTGGCTTTATCAATTATTAATGGGAAGTGCTATAATGCACACCCCTTATTTGGGTGTGTATCATATGCACCTTTATTGAAACACACCAAAATGTTATGATTCCAAAATGTTATGAATCTATTGCTAAAAATTTACGAATCATATTGACGAAAAGTTACGAATTTTTAGTATAAAAGTTACGATACGAAATAAAATGTTATGAATGACTGGACCTACAAATAATTTTTTATGAAGTGGCACAATATGAACCACACAATAGGTGTATATGGTATACACCTTAAAGGGGTGTGTATTGAAGACTTTCCCATTATTAATAACTTGTTCATTATGTCAGAAAAATTGCAAATTTAAAAAATATATGGCATTTGCTACTAATTTTGTGGCGCAAGTTTAAATCATGAGAATCAGCTTATTCCAACAAAAGCGAGTGAGAAAAAGTTGCTTACTAACTACCCCTAAAAAAGGCCGAGCAAAAAAAAAAACTACCCCTAAAAAAAAACAAGATCCTAACTCTTAAGTCTCCAAAAGTTTCCAAAATCTATCTAAATCAGTTGATATATACTTAGTCACATGATAGCATCTCATGATTCATTCATACCAATATTTCACGACAATGTGTGGAGCAGGTTGTCCAAGTTTCGACCAATTGTGAAGAACCTTGTATGAATATAATGGGTACGTGTAGAAAAATAGCACCTTAGCCCATGAGCTCTTGAAAAAATTCATCATTACTACACCAAACAGTAAGTACCCTAACCATATCTCTATGCAACTTTCTTCATGAAAAATTTGCATATGCTACCAGTCAGAAGAAGGACAATGCCTTATAGAGCTCCTCCTAAACCTATAGTAGGAGGGAGCTAGCTTTACATATGAATTTGGTAAATATGATCACATGCATTGACCTAGCTATATCTAAAGCATTATTGCCCTACGAATTTGTCACCAAAGCACAACATGATCCAATGTGGCCTATAATTTCAAACAAGATCTGTACATTTCTGATTTCACGTGGCAACTTTACTATTTATATCTTCAACACACACCCTCACTTGTAGCCAGGCAATCTTCTATAAGCAGGCTAGCTAAACAAATTTAAATATTTTAACATTAAGTAAGCAGGTAAGGTTCGAACACAAAATCTATTGTTTGCTCTGATCATACCGTATTAGATTGTTAACCACCAACCCATCTAAAAGCTTAACCTGTTAGAGAGAGAGACAACTTTTATTATTCATATCTGCAACACTAACAACTTATGGTTACATAAATTGACAACTGAATTGAGAAGGAAAACTATGGATCTGGCCCTTCTCTGCATTAAAAGTTGCAGACATGCTAAATGTGATAAAGGGTCTTGCTTTGAATGAAAGTGAACGCAAAGAGGGCCATGAGGGAGTGGTATGGAGGTCTGGTGCAGGAGACAGCTGAGAGAGTGAGTGAGTGAGTTTGGCATGTGAAGGAGTATCTATCTGGTGCATTCTCCAAGGGCAAGTCATGAATAGGGCCATTTTCATGGGCCACGTATTAGGACAGACAAAGTGAAAGTGATCGAAAGAGATGCTTAAGGGTCTTTTAGGGTTCTTTTGCAGGTTTTTATGGAAATCAATGAATGTTACTTGCAGAGGTTTGCTTTTCCACTTTGCTTGGGAAGCGTAGCCCACTCTGCACTAAAGTAATGGGCTTCTCATTGATGCACATGCTCTCTCTCTCTCTCTCTCTCTCTCTCTCTCTCTCTCTCTCTCTCTCTCTCTCTCTCTCTCTCTCTCTCTCTCTCTCTCTCTCTCAATTGCTAAGATAATTCACAGGCGCAATAATTTGTGTGTTGGTCAAATAAAATGGTTGAGGAGGGAGCGACCAGATAGGCAGATACAATAATCGATTTCTCAAAATTGTGACTAAAGAGACTTTAAATCTACCTACGACGAACCCTATTATGCCGCCGAGGACTAGATAAAGGAGGCAAAAACAAGAGGGAACGATCGTTCGGACGTGTTAAACCTGCGATCTCCGACCCAAACCACCCGAGCAAGTGTAACAACTGCACCCTGGCCTGCACCCTGGCGGTCAAGTGTAACAACTGTGCTGCAAAAGTTCTAGTTGAGAATTCACTGTCTAGACTCCATATATCTCTGGGGGCCTCGGAGAAATTTTTAGTCACTACTGAATAGGGTAGCTAGCAATTGCGCTAATTACGGAGGATCCATCCGAGCATTCCCCTTATATCATTTTGATTAAGGAATGTAAAGTTCTTCTAAAGACTTCAGGTTGCATATTAAGGCACACTTTGAGAGAAGACAACAAGGTTGCAAATAGGCTTGCGAACATGGCCGTTGACCAAGAGCACAAGATGGTTTCTCATATTATCCCGGCCCTCATGATGATCTCATTCCCCTCTCGGGGGCAGATACGAGGAGAGGGACCTTTGAGATGTTTTAGTTGTTTTCCATTTTTCCTATGTACCAAAAAATAAAAATAAAAACTAGCAATTCTTTTTCCGTTGGGTGAAAGTGAAAATGTACGAGACTATGAGCTAGTCCATAATTGAACATGTGAAGATTAAGCCAATATCAGCTAGCGGCCCACTTATATTACCCCACGGGCCCAAAAAAAAGTCTTTTTATTCCAAGCCCAAGAGAAAGTTGGGACTCATCTTTTACTTGGCGGCGTAGTTGCCGCAAGCCAAGCGAATGAGTCCAAACGACCGCCCTGCCAATGTTTCAAATTTTTAGTAGCACTTTTCTCAAGAACTTTACATTTATATGAGTTCATCCGCCAAACATCATTTTAAACAATTCAACGTCCGCCCAACCAAGGGGTTTTTTTTTTATAAATATATAATGGTATTTTTAGCACTACTTTTAGCCTTGTATTTTACAATTCCTATTGTCGAAATTAATACCCCCTTACAGTCACAGATGCTATATTTTTTTTAATATTTTCGCCCATTCGACGTTGAAATCCTACCTCTGGAGTGCTGTAGTGCATCCTTATGTTGTGCGGCGTGTGGGGCAGTAGAGAACCATCTCAGTCGTCTAAAAATGTTTTCGATAGTCCGGATTCAAAATAAACTCTATTGGAAAAAGAGTTTATTATAAATCTGGAGCGTTGATTAATAAAATCGACAATTAGTGTAATGCAATACACCCGCACTACACGGAGATGCACTACAGCACCTGGGAATCCCCACTCCACCGTAGTATAATATTTGAAGGAAAAGGCAACACGAAACGCCACTGTAGCTAAATCTATCATTTCACCACAAATATCAGGTCAGTTAGGTAAATCGAAATCCTTGCTAGTATTTTACACTTGATCGAAATCGTAAATCTTGTCAAAAGATTATGCCAATCGAATTACGAAACGAATTTATCCAGTATTAACAGTTGACGTGCGATGTGACCACTTACCGATTGCAACCAAACGTTAAAGCTTACTGTCACTCCCACCAAATACTACATTTTAGGACAGCTCAAAAAATTCGGTGAGATGTGAAATCGATTCGGACCGAATTGATCCGTACCTTTTGGATTTTATCCGTAGATTAATGGTCCGGACACGGGTTAAAAAATTAGAAAACCGTGACTCGCGGTTCGGTCCCCATATTTTCATTACGAAACCGTGGATTAACCGAATCGGACCTTGAGATATAAATTTTATATGTATAATAAATAAATATATATCTATAAATATGTGTATTTATATACTGTAATTAATTGTTAGTAATGTTAAGGATTTTTCTACCAATTTTAGTATTCTATCTTAATAATGGGATATAGTGTAGATGTACATAAAATATAGGGGGTAAATCATAGTCTTTTTTTTTTTTTTGTATAATTTACGGGTAACCCTAGTTCAGTTTCAGTAGTTCATTTCTTTTTCATTTCTTTGTATAATTTACTGTAATGATACAAATCTACTAATGTTTAGACACTTTTGAATCTGATTTCTGAATTAAGCCTTTGTTAGTTTATGTAACAAGTACTTTCTATGGTATTAAATTTAATTATAGAGTAACCTTCTTCCCATTTAGTGTGGGAATATGCTTAAACTTTATTTTTGCTAAAATTTGTGGACATGCAAAACCGTAACCAATTTACGAGTCATGGATTGTATTAGAATCTAACTGTACGACTTTTGGTCCACACGCAGATTTCATTTTGTATATACCGGTCCGTGACGAGGATCGAACCGAACCGTACCAGACCACAAACAGCCCTACTACATTTTGTGTCTGAAACCAGTCAATAAGTTTAGCCCAGCAAAAGTCAGTAACTTGGCGGATTACCACGGACCACCCCTCTCTCTCTCTCTCTCTCTCTCTCTCTCTCTCTCTCTCTCTCTCTCTCATATCACTTTCTCCTCTTCAACATAATTTGTGCCCAGCAGCAAAATAAGTCAGTAAAATTAACTTGCGGATTACCACGGACCACACCTCTCTCTCTCTCCGCATATCACTTTCTCCTCTTCACGATGTTTGTTTACCATTTTTTTTGGTTTTTTTGTCCTCTGATAATGTTGTTTACCTTTGTTTGCTAAGTGGAAAAATGATGTTGGTTTGCCGTTTGGTCTCATCTAATTATATTAAAAGCAACAGCTTTTTGTCGCCCCTCCCTTTTTCCCCCTAGAAATAGCCATCAGTACTCCACCGTTAAGAGTTGCCACTAATCTTCGAATCCTCCGTCGCGCAGTGAGTAGACAATGGAAGATCGATCCCCTTCATCCCCCTCAATAATCTTGCACTCCTTCAACGGCTCCGGTTCGTTCGCCTTGGCAAGCTGGTGGGTCACATTTTTGACATTCACGTGCTAATTCTTGGCTAGAGTTTAAGGTGCGGTCGCTTTAGGCCCCAAAAATATGCAATTTTTAAGGGTTCTTCTATTTTTTGGTACCTGCTATAAAATTTTACAGAAAAATTAAACGTACTGAGATACATGCGACGAAAATATTGGGGGTGCTCTTCGATTTGTAATTTTGTACAAGGTTCATTCTTCAAGTAATTAATGTTTGGATAAATACTTTTGCTGCTAAAATTTCAAACAAAGTGATATGTTAAGTGATGTTTCAAATATTATAATGTGCAATTATCTTTTTTAGGAATAATTATATTTAGGGATGCTTTTGAAAACTTGGATTGTTTGGGTTCTTTCCGTACTCGTATTTCTTTTGGGAAATGCAATTGATCTACTTTATATTTTGAGTACATAAAAATTCGAGAATAAAAGTTTGTAAAGAGCCTCATATTTAATTTTCACTTGAAAAGAAAAAGTCTGTGCCAGCCCTGCTTCACTATACCCGTAGTAGCTAATCTCGCTGCACCATAACATCATCTAAAATCAAATTTCGATTACTTATGCTAGACTTTATCCTACATCGGTCACATAAGTTACCCGACTTTGGTCAATATAATCTAGTGTTTACTCTATCTATAGCCAATTAATTTTAAGTTAGAACTCTCTAAAAAATCTAGCAACTTAAATATTTAGCCGGCTCAAGCGCAACACACATAGGGATGACAATTGGCCCAGCCCAGCCCCGCCCCGATTGGGGTAGGTTTCTATAAATGTTTCAAGTATTGGGGTGTGTTCGGGAAAAAAATTTGAACACCTGATCGAGTCGGGGTCAAGATAATGTTACTATGTGTCGTTACCAGCCCCAAAATATGGTTATTTATAAAATTAGATTTTTATCCCTATTATTTTACCATTATACTAAACAAAATGTTTTTATCCTCATACTTTTACCATTATATTAAACAAATCATATTTTTACCATTATACTACACAAATCATACTTTTACCCGTATATTTTCACCATTATTCTAAAATATCACCTTACAAATCACTTTTTTCTTCAATTTTCCTTTCAAGTTAAACAATTATTTCTCAATTTTCTATAGGGCGGGCCATGCAGTTAAACCTGAACAGGAGCACCCACACATTACCCGGTATTCAAAGCAAGGTTGGGGCTGGGTATGGCAAAACGCGCCATGCCCCGTTGCCACACGAGGACAGTAGTGTAGCTAACTTTCTCAATAAAGACAAAACGAAAGGCTAAACTAGTGTTTTCGGAACGTAGGCCTAAATCTCGAAGCTCAAAGGCCATGTTTGGATTGAGACATGAGGAAGTTTTTTTTTTTAAAGGACAAAAAAAAAATTCATTATCTTGAAGACGTTACAAGACTTATAGGACAAGGAATTAGCATCTATATTCAAAAGAATACTTATGCCCAATCCGAGACCCAAAATCTAAGACCGGAAAGAAACCAATCAAACGACACCCATATGAAACATGGCCCATCTGCGAAGCCCAACCCCAATGTGAGTCTAAAAAATTCAGATCATTACAGATACATCACATAAAAAACACGGGCCAAAGCCCAAAAACACGGGCCAAGCCCAAACCCCCTAACCAAACCCAAACTATTCTACCACCAACGGAGGCGGAACAGCTAGAAGCCCGTCGGCGGCCCTCGCCACCGCAAAACACAGCTGGATCTCCCAGAAGACCGCCGCAAACCCACCGATTCGGATCCCAAAAACGATCAATGGAAGCCCGCAGCAGAGGAACACCGCTGAGAACCGCCGTGGGCCATCGCAACAGCACCAAAGCAAACACCTTTGAGTAAGATGAAGCTAGCAATCCACCTGCAGAGCCTTCAGCGTCCACATCAGCATACTCAAAGCCTTCATCCCACCAGAGAGAGCCGAAAATTCTGCGGTAATACCTTTTGCTTGGACTTTTGAATAACATATCTATGTTGCTTTCCTTTAAAGTTTTCTTCAGAAACCCTTTTCTCCTTTCTTCCCAAGCCTCAGATTTCTTCAAATTTCTCCTCTTCCTCTATTTTCCCCAAGCCTCTGATATTCCATGACATGAGCTTCATAGTGGCTTATGAGGAGGATCCTTTTTGCAGCTTGTGTTGATTAGAGAAGGCCGTCAGCCTTCCCCGCATCTTGAACCTCCATCTCATATATTTTAATAAAGGCATAATCCAGGGGAGACTTTTCCATAGGCTACGCAGTCTCTCTTGATTGTGTTGCGCGCATTGGCCCCACACACCGTGCAGCGGCCCCACACACTGCAGAGCGGTTAAGTTCAGAGTATGCAGGTGCCATGAAGCCATCACAACTAAGACCCATTAGCTTGTTTACTGCCCAAACTGTTTGTGCTTCATCGAGTAGGATTCTGTTACGATTTTCAATACCACTGGAAGAGATAGAGACAGACAAAGCAACAGCAGCTGCAGCTCATGATCTGTACACGGCACTTTTCCCTTTCCTCTTTCTTCTTCTTCCAAGGTTTAGAGGTGGACTGAGTTGATTAGGAAAGCCCAGAATACCTGTCATCTGTTTCTTCTTCTTTTCTTTTGAGACTTGTTTTGGCGCCTCTTCAGCTTCCATGTTTGCTGGGACGGATTTTGGGATGTTTGCCATTGGGTTGAGAAACTGGCCCAAAAGTGTTTCTATGAAGCCCATTATTAATAAGGTCATTATGGATCAAAGATGGGCCAACAAGCCCATTACTAATTAGAGCATGTACACCAATAGAATGCATTTTAGCTACCAATAGTGCATTTTTTGTATTTTAACTACTCAAACATTTCTCAATCTCATACCAATCCTCTCTATTGTCATCTCTATTTTTATAAAATATTACCTCCCTCTCTCATCTGCAGAAAACCAAAGTAAAGCAATATTGCGCAGAGGAGAGAGAGAGAGAGTTGCTGCCTGCTAACGTAGCTGCAATATTGCACAGAGAAGAAAAAGTCAATTATGGAATAATAATAAAGTAAGCAATTGTTGATGAACAGCGCCTCGGGGAATTAAGCGAGGTTTGGTGGCCAAAGGTAGAATACCTAAGCTTTACCGAGACTGGTGCAGTGCATCTTTTTGGGTTTGCCTCTGTAAAATACCTAAATGCATCCATTTACCTACTCTTGTGTACATGCCCTAAGGCTTCAAGGAGTTTAGGCTAGCATGTCATCCGTGTTGCTTTCTTAAAGTGTGATTTGAGCGTTATTGAATATCTGTTATGTTTTATTTAGGTTTTAAATTTTCTCTTTTTTTTCTTTTCTTCTTGTAGTATGTCCTTTGTAAGCTGTACATCCGGTTAATCTTTTTTCTATTTCAAGTTAAAGTTATCCCAAAAAAACAAAGATGGGCCAATAGTATTGGAGCCCAAGTTGATACCAGCATTTTGAATTCTGATGCTTGGATATTTATCCACGCCATTAAAAGCACCAGTTCCCACCATAAGTAAAGAGAGAAATAAAAATAATACTCCCAAGACGAACATGGTTGTGATTGAAGTGACACTAGTCACACAAAATACCAATGCCAATTCGTGTCTCAAACCACCAATAACTTGTGGGCTTAGCTCACACCACCTCTCTCTCTCTCTCTCAAATGGGTTTTTGCTGCTAAGTCTAGTATTCTGACTAGGTTTTTGCTGCACACAAAATGCTTTGCCGGTTTGCTCAGTAATTGAATCCTCCCTCTTCATTGGTCTACTCTCACACTCTTACTACAACTTGTAAGCAGCCGTTTCTCCCCTTTCGCTTTCCCCCTATCAAATCTCATTCCACTCTCAGCTTACAATACCTGCTCACAACATCTGTTAGTATATAAATTGGGTCAGTTCTTACACTTGAAATCGCCAAATCAATCTCAGATTTTCATCACCCGATCGATAATCTCATTATGGCCTCTTCAATGCTCATCGGAGCTGATAATCTCACACTCCTCAAAGGAGCGTCCCCAAATCAGTTGCGCTTCATTCGGCCCCAGTATTTGCACAGAACCCATTTCCCCCAAATCATCACACAAACTAGGGCTGCAACAAGAAACAAAACCCTAGTCCCCAAGTGCAGTATCTCGGCCGCCAGACCAGTTTCTCAACCCAGGTTCATCCAGCACAAGAAGGAGGCGTTTTGGTTTTACAGGTTCCTGTCCATTGTTTACGACCACGTGATAAACCCTGGCCACTGGACCGAGGACATGAGAGACGACGCGCTCGAGCCGGCTGATTTGAGCGATCGGGGCTTGGTGGTGGTGGACGTTGGTGGTGGAACGGGGTTTACTACGTTGGGTATAGTGAAGCATGTGGATGCGAAAAATGTGACGATTTTGGATCAGTCGCCGCACCAGCTGGCTAAGGCGAAGGAGAAGGAGCCGTTGACGGACTGCAGGATTATCGAGGGGGACGCCGAGGATCTTCCGTTCGATACTGATTATGCGGATCGTTATGTTTCTGCTGGGAGGTACGTACATTGCTCCACTTTAGCTCTTTTGCTTAATTTAGTCACTTCACATGTGCAGACGCCCATGTGCAGTCGTGCAGACGCTCGGTCACACGTGATGCGTTTTTAAATTGTGTTAAAAAGATAAGTCTGGAATTTGGAATGTGAAAGCAAAAAGTAGGGGAGGAGAAATTTGAGTTGGCAATTTTTCATTTTCGTCGGGGCTGTTTCTTTAGATAGTTAGAAAAGTAGTTTAGGATGAGGGTGATTTCGGTTCGGTTCGGTTCGGGGTAAAATTTTCGAAAACTGATTCGGTTTGGTCCTAATATATTGAAGACCGATCCCGACCGAAGTTGAGTTTGGTTCGGTTCGGTTCGGTTCACTTGGAGATTTCTGTCTGTCCGAAATATTAAATTTAAAGTGTATATATGTAATATATATATAATGTATTTTTAATATAAAATATATAAAATTATAGTTGGTCGATTCGGTTCGATTCTGTCCGATCCGGTGAAAATCACAAGAAATCGAGACCGAACCAATTTCGGTTCGGTCCGATCCGAAAAAATTCTACCATCACCCAAACCAAAAACCAAACTGATCAGTCGATTTTTTCAAATTTTTTTTGTCCGTCGGATTTTGTAACACTCCTAATTTCGAAAGATAAAGTGTGAGCTAGCCTCAAAACTAGAGTTCATCCCAAATGGGATGTTCTATTGACTTTCTCTGTTCCTTTGTAAGTGTGCCTTATGAAAAAACTTATAGTTTTCAAATAAAAAAAAAAATACTTTTGTACACAATATTTTTAAATTTTTTTATTGAATTAAAGATTTCAATAAGCTCTTTAAATTGGTGATTTATTTTTTTTTTTTGAAGACTTCGAAAATAGGTGGTTGAGTAGGTGTTTTGATTCTCTCTTCAGCTAGGTGTTCCAAACACGTGTAGCCGCAAGACTTACCAATAGCGCAGTCCTCGTGCAGCTCATGCAACCACCCACGTGTCAGGAAGAATGCTAGTGTAACCTACGTATGTCATTTCAGCACAAATATCAGGATAGTTTGGTAAAATGGAAAACTCAAAAAGTCTAGGGTGACAGCCAGAGTTGAGAGATGGGGTGCCGATAGAAAAGTAATTGATGGTGCATTAGAGTTGTACATATATGATATATGATTGAACTGGAGCGGTTCATTTTGTTTAAAATATTATTTTAAAAATATTTGTAGAAATTTAACTTAATTTTTAATTTTTGGTTCCTAAATACACAAGGATAAATAAGTGATGAATTAGTCAAGTTATTATCGATATTCAATTGAGTTCATATTTTTTTCCAACGATCTTTTAAAAAAACGTTAAAACAATAAATTGCTCGGATTGTTTATATAGGACTTGAGATGAGTTCCATTCCAAACAAACAATATTCTTCTTTTGAAAGTGGGGTGTCAAGTGACACCCTCCTCCCCTTTTAGCTCCGTCTCTGACGGAAACAACTTCGAAACACAAACATTCTTCAAAAAAAAATATCTTCATAGTTGCGTGCATAGTGGTTCGATGCAGGTGAACCGTTGTGTACGGAATGACTCCGGGCGTAGTTGTATCTTGTGTAATTGTGCTATATTTTAAAATTGTATTAGTAGAAGGAAAATAATATTAACACTTCAAAAATTGATGCAAACACTCCAAAATCAGTTTAACTCCAAAGCTATTTTTCTTTATTTTTTAAAATGTCTGTATCAATTTTTAAAATTTAAAGTGCCAATATCATTTCCTTGCTACTAATAATGACTTGTGGGCTAGTACTGTTTTCCCGAAGTTAAAGCAATAACTTGGGCTTAGCTCACACCAAACCCTATGGGCGCTCTCTCTCCCCCTCTCCCTCTCCCTCTCCCCCTCTCTCTCTCTCTCCATATCTCTTTCTCTTTTTCTCTCCACTCGCTCCGCAGTCCGCACACAAGAAACCATTGCTGTTGGTCTGCCGTTTGCTCGCTAATTGACTGCTCCCTCTTATTGGTCTCCTCTCACTAAACTTGTAAGCAGCAATTTCTTCACTTTTTACTACTATTTTACCCAGTCAAAAAATACCAGCCCACTCTAAAACACTTCAACAATACCTGCTCACAACTTGTGCATACAGTGCATGGTTTATATAAATTGACTGAGCCTTTACTTCTCACTCTCCAATTCACTGAGAATCAATCAATCTCAGATTTTTTCCACCCGATAATTTTCATGGCCTCTTCAATGCCCATCGGAGCTCAAAATCTCACACTGATCAAAGGAATAGCCCCATATCGGTTAGGCTTCGTTGGGTCAGATTTGCGTGGGAATCAGGTTTCAGTACTTAGTGCTCGAACCAAAACCCTAGCCCCCAAGTGCAGTCTCTCAGCCGCCAGACCAGTTTCTCAACCCAGGTTTATCCAGCACAAGAAAGAGGCGTTTTGGTTTTACAGGTTCCTGTCCATTGTTTACGACCACGTGATAAACCCTGGCCATTGGACCGAGGACATGAGAGACGACGCGCTCGAGCCGGCTGATTTGAGTGATCGGGGTTTGGTGGTTGTAGATGTTGGTGGTGGAACAGGGTTCACTACGTTAGGAATAGTGGAGCACGTGGATGCAAAGAATGTGACCATTTTGGACCAGTCGCCGCACCAGCTTGCCAAGGCGAAGGAGAAGGAGCCGTTGAAGGAGTGCACGATTATTGAGGGGGACGCGGAGGATCTCCCGTTCGATACTGGTTATGCGGATCGTTATGTTTCTGCTGGGAGGTATTTTGCTCCATGTTTAGCCCTTTACTTCGGTAACTTTACATACATAGTCGAGTTTGTTGGGTTTGTGTAGCCTAAATTGGTTTAGTTTGCGCTGCGCTGACTATTCGGGTTTGACATGCCTAGTTAGGTCGCAGGGTTCAGGAGGGAGCACCCACGGCGGGGGCTTGGGTTTTCAAGGACAAAGCCCACGCAGGGCTCGAGAGCAGTGCCCATAACCTAGACAGGGGTATTACAGTAATTGATGATATAAACCTAACACAGCCGATGTAATTTGTATTCCGTTCTTCAATACATAGTGAAAATTCGTGTAAGCCGTAGATGTACTCAACTACACAGTTGAGAACCACGTAAAGATTTGTGTCATGCGGCTTTGTTATTCTTTTTGAATTCATTTAAGATAAGCCCATCATGTAAGAAATACAAGCATAATTAGTACTGTTTGCGGCTAAAAATGCAACAAAAGTGATCTTCTAAGTGGTTGTTTTAAAGTTTCCTTGGGCTTGGGTCTCTAAAATGTCAGGGACCACACTGACTTTAGTCGCTTCACATACATAGTGGAGTTGGTGTTTTGGTTTGCGGTATTTTGTTGGTCTTAGTATGTGAATCTCTCGAGCTAGATGTAGTCTTTTGTAGAGATGTTGACTTGTGTAGTTTGTTGGAGAGTTTACCTTAAGCTACTTGGAACTAGGGTTGTCAAATGGGCGGATTTGGGCCAAAATGGGTAAATTGTAAGTGGGTTGGGTCTTTAATGGGTCATTGACCCATTTAGACCCATTAATTATGAGTCTAATTACCCATACCCAACCCAACCCATTTATTTAAAAGCAAACCCGACCCGCTCATTAACCCAATTACCCACCACCACGACCACGGCCACCGCCGCCGCCACGCCACCCTCACCACTCCCACCACCACGCCGCCGCCACACTCCCACCACCACGCCGCCGCCACCACCACGGCCGCCGCCGCCGCCGCCACCACCACCACCATAATGCCGCCGCTACCACCACCACGCCACCCTCACCACCGCCACCACCACCACTACGGCCCCTATCGCCGCCGCCGCCGCACCACCACCACCACTAGCGGCGGCGGTCGTGGTCGTGGTGGTGGTGGGGGTGGCGTGGTGCCGACGGCGGTGAGGGTGGCGTGTTGGTGGCGGTGGCATTGTGGTGGCGGTGGTGGCGGTTGTGGTGGTGGCGGCGGTGGCGGTGAGTGGCGGCGTTGTGGTGGTAGTGGTGGCGGCATTGTGGTGGTGGTGGTGGCGGCGGCGCGGCAACGGCGGCGTTGTTGTGGTGGTGGTGGTGGCGCAGCGGCGGTGGCCATGGTGGTGGTGGCAGCGGCAGCGGTGGCATGGCGGCAGCGGCGGTGGTGGTGGTGTGGGCGGCTTGTGGTGGTGGCGGCGGCGGCAGTGGCCGTGGTGGTGGAGCAGTGGTTGTGGGGGTGGTGAGGGTGGCAATTTTTCATGGGTTACTTTCATACCCATTGGGTCATTTTAGTTGACCCAATTGATGCCAAATTAAGACTCAACTAATAATGGGTTAGTTGGGTTTGGACCCATTCTTACCAAACTAATAATTGGGTTGGGTTGGGTCTATTTTTTAGTTGATGGATCTGGGTTTGTTAATGGGTCTGGGTTTAATTTGCCACCTCTACATGAAACTGAAAGTTGAATCATTCTAGCAAAATGGCTGTAAAATAAAAGGATTTTTTTTTTTTGACATTCATAGTTGAGAAGACATTAGATGACATATGTTGTTTTATGGCAGTGTATGGGGAGTTTTATGGATACTGTAACATTATATTGAATCCATTATACATAGTCAACAGAATACGTGGGA